>CM068376.1:109363831-110563831 GCA_034769895.1 Magicicada septendecula
CCTTTGTAAAACAACCTATTTCCAACTACTGTCTGTCTGCTTTTATTGTTATTATTAATATTATTACTTCTAATATATTTAAACAAAGCAAAACCACAGTAAATATTATTATATCCACTTTGTGCATTTGTTAAACAACATCAAGTGTTAAACAATACAACACCCGGGTTGTACATAATGCTCTAAACGTTTATATAAACAATATATATTACAACGCTCCCTTTCTTCTAACACATTTATCTAATATTTGTGATGTTAGATAAAAAGTTACTTACCCGTGATTTACTTTACCTGGGCGCCAGAACAAATCCCAGATACAAATGACACGGTTTCAGCTTAGCTCAGCGCATGGAGACACTCTTTCTCAGGATTCGTTCAGTGATTGTGGTTTTCAAGGGGAATCGTTACAAATAACACTTTAAGATTTGCTTGATTATTATATTTAATGTTTTAATAAATGATTTTTAAACTTTAAATTATTAATGGTAGGACTTAATTATACCCTATCCTTATAATTATTGAGTGAGTGTGGAAAGTAATGATTAAGACGCTCAAACGACCTATAGCTCTTATCTGGTTTGATTAAGAGATTTCTATCTCCCGAACCAGTGCTAAAGAACAGGTCTGCTATAATTTGCACGTCCAATACTACACACCACTTTCCATTCAACACTCCTATCCTATATTAGAACTAATCTTATAGTTAAAATACAATGTATGCTTTTCTTAGTGTCTTTTTAAAATTGTTTATTGTTTTATTATTTGTTTAGCGCTTATATCATTGATCAATGAATCTATTTCTTACTATTTGATGCGTTGACCGAAGATAGGAATCTGTAGAGGTCCTCCTTTCGATGGTGTTGCACAGAAGAATGGATTGATAAATGTTGTGGAAGATGCCCTGGCAATTACAGATGCTGTAGCCTTCTGTACCACAGGTCCTTCACGGCTGATGGATTAATTAATTAACGGTTGTTTTACGCAGCTAGTGTTATTGAATGTTGTTAATTCATCTACACTGCGGACTACTTCTCGATTTAGAACTTAAATTTGCACTGTTGTGTAATATAAAAATTTCTGTATGTGAATTATACACCTCTAGTGTGTTTAAGTACCGAACGAAGAGTGATGTTACCCCTCGCTTTTAGCTGGCGTCTGTTTTAATACGGGCTGCTGATTGGTTGTACAAATAAATCATGCGTTTTTCCAGTTTCGACAATCTCGAACAAGTCGCTCAAACACACTGTGACAGGTTTCAAACGGCAGAGAAATTCTTGTCAAAATCGTACTTCCTGTATTTGCAAATCGATTGATTACAGGTATTTGCAAATGTGTTTCCGAAGATCTGACCACAGAATATTGTTGCTTAGGTCTTTATCTGTGTGTGTGTGAAAACACCTTATTCCTACGTAGCATAATTCTCTCGTTATTCATGTTGGCGTGCGTCATCCGTATAACTTCTTTATTTGTTAATTATATTAACTGAGCTTGCGGCTACTTATAAAGCTTTTCTTGCTGAATACAATGCTGTTTTCAGAATTGCCGTATATTTACAACTTTTGACGTTATCGCAGGTTGAACTGATAATTCGCTTTGAGTAAAATTACCTGTTTGAACTGGATTCTACTGTAGCGATGACGTGGTTAGAGTGAGAAGTCTGCGAGTATACGCTCTCTCTCTCTCTCTCTCTCTCTCTCTCTCTCTCTCTCTCTCTCTCTCTCTCTCTCTCTCTCTCTCTCTCTCTCTCTCTCTCTCTCTCTCTCTCTCCCTTACGGCTTTACACTCGTACCGTCTATAGCTTTCATATAACGCTCTGATAGGACGCTATTATGAATCGTTATATATCGTTTTTTACTCGGTATAAAAAAATTGATTATTTAAATCATTAATTTTTTTCTAATGTACAGTTTTAAACTGAATAAAATGTTGCACATTTACTTTAGCACTTTTTCCTGCACAAACTTGCACTACTACAATGTTACTTACATCTATCTTATAACTAAAGATTACAATGTTTTTAACCTAACATGGTATATTGGAAATTTATATGATCATTTTTAATCATTATTTTGGATTAATTAATGTCAATATTTTAAATAACAACACTACATTTATTTAAATAATATTTTTTTTATTATTATTAATATTGATTCAAAACAATTATTTATTTATTTTATTTGACCAGGTTTGACTCTCATACCTTATGGCTCAAATTATTATTTCTTTATTGGTCTATATTTTGTTTATACTTTCTTAAACTATCCCATGTTACTTTCCTATAATTTTATTTTTCTCTACATCTTTTAACAGATATGCATACCTTGCAATCTGTTTTTCTATCCTATAAGATCCCATGAATATCGGAAAGAACTTGGCCGTGGTATTATCTATGGCAGAGGATACAGGATTCGCTTTCACTAGCACTTCCTCTTCTTCCACAAACCTTACCAACTTGTGAGTTCGATTATATCGTTCTACTCTCTTTTGAACTTCTCTTTGTATTCTCTCTTCTGCTATCCTGGTTTTTACCTCATATGGGATAGGTAGATTGTAGTTGGGTGGACTTTTTATGGTTTTGGTCCATATATGTACAGGTTCTTTATTAATAAACAATTCTGAAGGTGTGTACCCCGTTGTTTCATTGCATGTATTATTTATACAACCTGAAATAAAACTTAAGTAGTCTACCCATGCAGAATGGTTCTGATTACACAATATTCTAAAATACCTCCCTAATTCTCTAGTTACTCTCTCAGCTAAATTTGCTTGAGGGTGACGTATGGGTGTAAGAATAGGTTTAATATTTAATTCTTCCAAGGTTTCTCTCCATAGGTTATGGGTGAACTGTTTTCCTTGGTCGGACAATATTTTCTTTGGCTTACCATACTGTGGGATGTAGAACTTCGTTAATGCTCTAAGTGTTGCTTTTGTCGTGGCTCTTTGTACCGGGTATAATTTTACAAATTTGGAAAAGAAATCTACCGTAACTAGAATGTGCTTTACCCCTCCTTTTGCTTTTGGTAGAGGCCCGTAATAATCCACAGCTAGTAACTCTCCTTTCACTTTAGCTTGGATTGTTTGCATTTCTACCCTTGTAGCTAAGTTTGGGTGTTTACATTTCTGGCACAGGTCACAAGTAGATAATAACCTTTTCATGCGTTTTGCTAACCCCTTTCCTATGAAACTTTCTGTTAAGGCTACATGGCATTTTTTAAATCCAGCGTGGTCCAATGACAAGTGGCATTCCCAAATAAGTTCATCTATCATACAGCTAGGTAATAGTAACTTCCACTTATGGGAACATAGCTTATATAGCTTACCGTCGTATATGGAAAATCCTGGTTTGGAGTTGGTAACTGCACTCCTCCAAGCTACACTAATCCTAGGGTCTTGTTGTTGATGAGTCCCTATTTCCTTGAGTCGTCTAACTACTTCAGGTTTCGTTATATGTTTTACCGCGTAAATACCAATATCATTGCTACTATATTTAATATTACCTGTTTCCATGTTGTTTTCTAATGGTGGATTTCTACTGAGTACATCTGCTACTAAGTTGTCTTTCGCTTTGCAATACTGTATATCAAATTGATACTCTTGTATAGCCAAGATCCAACGTGTCAGACGAGCACCTAGCAATTTACACTTTAATAAAAACACTAACGCCTTATTGTCGGTGATTATAGTAAGTTTAGCACCCAGAATATAACTTCTAAACTTTGACAGGCTATGCACTATCGCTAATAGCTCTTTTTCTGTCGTAAAATAGGTTAATTCTGCCCCTTTAAGTGTGCGACTTACGAATCCTAATACCGCTTTTTGGCCCTTCTCATCAATCTGATACAAGTGTGCTCCAATAGCAATATTGCTGGCGTCTGTTTGCAAGTAAAATCTTTCTCCTACTCTTGGATGATTTAATACAACAGTATTTATAAAAAGACTTTTCACTTGTTGCAGTGCTTCATCGTGGTCCTTTGTCCACTTCCATTTAATCCCTTTGTTTAACAACTTTAACAATGGAACAGTACTTTCCGCGTATTTACTTGTAAACTTTTGATAGTAGTTAGCTAAACCTAGAAATGACTTTAGCTGCTTGCAGTTCTTTGGAGTAGGAAATTCTTGTATGGCTTTTACCTTCTCTGGGTCCGTGGTTATGCCTTCCACTGAGATTCGGTGACCTAAGAACTTAATTTCCTCCTTACCAAACTCTGATTTCCTTAGATTCAGCGTCCTGTTTGCTGATCTTAATTTTCAAAAATATTCTTTAAATGTTGCAAGTGCTCCTCGAATGTTTGTGACACACATAGAATATAATCTACGAACACTAATGTATACTTCTCTACCTCATTACCTAAGGCACTGTCTAAACACCTTACCATTGCTGCTAAGCTGGTGCTCAGGCCAAAAGGTACCACTTTAAATTGGTAGCACTTGTTTTTATACAAAAATGCCGTATACTTTCTATCACAAGTTCTAATGGGAATTTGCCAAAAACCTGACGTTAAGTCCAGTTTGGTCATATATTTAACCCCATTACATTTTTGAAACAATTCTTCCACACTCCTAGCGCACTCGTAATCTGGTACTAATAAAGAATTTAGTTTCCTAGCATCTAAGCATAATCGGATACTCCCGTTCGGCTTGGTGACAACTACTAAAGGGTTTATATAGGGACTACTTGCTCTCTCTATAACACCATTCGCTAACATTTGTTGGATCTCTTTCTCCACTTCATCTCTATAATGTAGAGGGATTGGATAAGTCCTTTGTACAAATGATGCATTTTCAGTTAGTGTCAACTGATGTTCATAGAACCTAGCTCTTCCAGCCTCTGTTCTGAACACATCACTATACTCCCCAACGAGTTGCTGAATTTTGTTCTGTTGCTCGTTGTTCAACTCAGTCCCAATGTTGATTTCTGGAGTATTATCAATACAGTGCTGGTCACTCCTAACGTCAACTACAGGTTTCTCTATATACCCTTTTACGACACTTACCGAGTTCCAATGCTTAAACTCTTTAATGTTTACATTTATTTTATTAGCATTTATTTCCATAGTAATGGTATTTCTTTTAAAATTTATTTTTGCTTTCCATTCAAGCAACGTATCTACCCCAATAATACAATCAAGAACGAGTTTCGGGACTATTAGAGCTACTATTTGGGTTTGGTTACCATTTATACTGACAGGTAAATATATTTGTTCAGTTATCTTTTGCATTTTGGCTCCAGTGGCTCCCTGTACATTACAATGTTTTACGGGTAGTCTGGGACAATTTCGCAACTGATAATTATCTACAAACTTTGAGCTAACACAGGTAACTTCACTTCCAGTGTCAATAAGCGCTCCTACCAGTAGATTACTGATCTTACAAATTATTTCCGGACATTCAGGATAATGGTTTCTACCCACTTCTTGCTCCTCTTTTAACAAGAATTCCCTATCGCTCACTTGTTTTATATTATTAGCTACGTTCTTCTTACCTGTTTTCTTTTGTTGTTTCACTGCAGGTAATGGTAGGTTTAGTTTTGTTTCTTTTCTACCTGCAGTGGCTTCCCGTTTCCCGTATTCATTTTACTAGTCGACGGTTGCTGCTCGGTAGAGGTTATAGTTGTTTTACACACTTTATACCCTTTATTAGATTTATTTTCTACACTTCTACTTCTACCTTTATCCTCCACTTCCTGTCGATTTTGTGGTTTATTACCCGGATATGGGGTAAAGCTTTTTCCTTTCATACGTTCATTGTCTCTCCTCTTATTTGAGTAGAACGTTGGTTCTTGCTGATCGCCTCTATAGTAGTTACTCAGCTGATTACTTACCCGCTGTAGGCCCCTCTCTAAATCTAGACACTCATCTACAACCATAATGAACTTCTCTAAAGTATCCACTCCTCTAGTAGTGGTTGCTACTCTAGTGCGTTCTGAGAAATGACGCGCTAGCTTATATACTAGGTCTCTCTCTTCTATTGGTGGTGTTAGATGTTTAACTTGCGCCATTACATTTAGCACATAGTTGGTAGTTGTCATATTTATTGACGGGTGATACTTACCAAATTCTAAATGATCGCGTACCCTTCTTTGTATCTGCACGTTCCAGTACTGTGCTAGGAATTTTTCTCTGAAGTCTGAGTAGGTTTGGACTCTGTCTGAGATGACTTTCCACCACGTACCTGCCCAATTCTTGAGAAATCGGCCTAACATGTCCTTCTTATCCTCGTCGTCCATCAGTGGATTTACACGAGTTACATACGCTTCAAACAGCTTTAGGATTTCCACAGGATTCTCATGTGGGTTTCCTGAAAATGCAAGGTTTTCCGGTTCTTCCTTATAGCCGCCACACCTCACTACTTTGGTTTGCTGTGACTTCATTGCTTTAGTCAGATCTTCCGCATTACCTTTAACTGCTGTTCCATCTTTTGATGTACTTCGTCACTGTTAGCCTTACTCTCTACCTGTTTCTTAACTTCATTAATATTTACACCCAGTTGGGTACACTCTTCCCTAGTATTTTGGATTTCTTCTTTATTTAGAAGTGTTTGTGTTTTTAGTTCAGCTGTTACTTCACTGAATTGTTGATTAATGAGGGTTACTTTCTGTTCTAACCTTTCATGTAATTCATTTCTAAATTTATTTAGCTTTTCGTCTTGACGGCGAAAATTAGTGTTTACTTGTTTTCTAAATTCTTCTAATGTAGTTTTAACCTCTTCGGTATGCTTATCAATCTATTATTACTCTCATCTATTTTACCCGCTAAGTTAATAGCTAAATTTGCTATTTCTTCATCTATTTTAAATGTAGCCTCTTTAATACTTTGTTCTATTTGGCTAGACAAATTTTCATTTATTTGTTTCATTTCACTGGACAAATATTTATTAGTTTGCTCAATTTTATTATTAACATCTGTTATTAATTTTTGATTACTTTCTTCTAAACATTTATTATTTTCATCTATTTTATTATTGATATCTTTTATTTTACTTTTTAATTGACTATTTGTACTTTCAATTTTACTTTCTAATTTACTACTTGTATCTTTTATTTCAGTTTTAGTTTCTTCCATTTTAGTGGTCAACTGCTTAAACATTTGCTCAATTGCTGCCATATCTACTGCTGATGATTTAGCCATTTTTACAATTTATTATTAACAAATTAATTTAACAATTATTTTACTGTTATTTGTAACCTTGAATTCCACTTTCTTTTCTAATTTATTAATACTACAATTTAATTATCACTTGGGTAAAAGCAACGCCAAATTATATAACTTTATTTATATAATTTTGTGAGTTTAATCGGGCTTCTTAATTTGGGGCGACAAATCTATATGTAACTTAATTTTACATATGAATTTGGTGCTTTAATCATGCCCATTAGTTGCGGCGCCAAATCTATACAACGCTCCCTTTCTTCTAACACATTTATCTAATATTTGTGATGTTAGATAAAAAGTTACTTACCCGTGATTTACTTTACCTGGGCGCCAGAACAAATCCCAGATACAAATGACACGGTTTCAGCTTAGCTCAGCGCATGGAGACACTCTTTCTCAGGATTCGTTCAGTGATTGTGGTTTTCAAGGGGAATCGTTACAAATAACACTTTAAGATTTGCTTGATTATTATATTTAATGTTTTAATAAATGATTTTTAAACTTTAAATTATTAATGGTAGGACTTAATTATACCCTATCCTTATAATTATTGAGTGAGTGTGGAAAGTAATGATTAAGACGCTCAAACGACCTATAGCTCTTATCTGGTTTGATTAAGAGATTTCTATCTCCCGAACCAGTGCTAAAGAACAGGTCTGCTATAATTTGCACGTCCAATACTACACACCACTTTCCATTCAACACTCCTATCCTATATTAGAACTAATCTTATAGTTAAAATACAATGTATGCTTTTCTTAGTGTCTTTTTAAAATTGTTTATTGTTTTATTATTTGTTTAGCGCTTATATCATTGATCAATGAATCTATTTCTTACTATTTGATGCGTTGACCGAAGATAGGAATCTGTAGAGGTCCTCCTTTCGATGGTGTTGCACAGAAGAATGGATTGATAAATGTTGTGGAAGATGCCCTGGCAATTACAGATGCTGTAGCCTTCTGTACCACAGGTCCTTCACGGCTGATGGATTAATTAATTAACGGTTGTTTTACGCAGCTAGTGTTATTGAATGTTGTTAATTCATCTACACTGCGGACTACTTCTCGATTTAGAACTTAAATTTGCACTGTTGTGTAATATAAAAATTTCTGTATGTGAATTATACACCTCTAGTGTGTTTAAGTACCGAACGAAGAGTGATGTTACCCCTCGCTTTTAGCTGGCGTCTGTTTTAATACGGGCTGCTGATTGGTTGTACAAATAAATCATGCGTTTTTCCAGTTTCGACAATCTCGAACAAGTCGCTCAAACACACTGTGACAGGTTTCAAACGGCAGAGAAATTCTTGTCAAAATCGTACTTCCTGTATTTGCAAATCGATTGATTACAGGTATTTGCAAATGTGTTTCCGAAGATCTGACCACAGAATATTGTTGCTTAGGTCTTTATCTGTGTGTGTGTGAAAACACCTTATTCCTACGTAGCATAATTCTCTCGTTATTCATGTTGGCGTGCGTCATCCGTATAACTTCTTTATTTGTTAATTATATTAACTGAGCTTGCGGCTACTTATAAAGCTTTTCTTGCTGAATACAATGCTGTTTTCAGAATTGCCGTATATTTACAACTTTTGACGTTATCGCAGGTTGAACTGATAATTCGCTTTGAGTAAAATTACCTGTTTGAACTGGATTCTACTGTAGCGATGACGTGGTTAGAGTGAGAAGTCTGCGAGTATACGCTCTCTCTCTCTCTCTCTCTCTCTCTCTCTCTCTCTCTCTCTCTCTCTCTCTCTCTCTCTCTCTCTCTCTCTCTCTCTCTCTCTCTCTCTCTCTCTCTCCCTTACGGCTTTACACTCGTACCGTCTATAGCTTTCATATAACGCTCTGATAGGACGCTATTATGAATCGTTATATATCGTTTTTTACTCGGTATAAAAAAAATTGATTATTTAAATCATTAATTTTTTTCTAATGTACAGTTTTAAACTGAATAAAATGTTGCACATTTACTTTAGCACTTTTTCCCGCACAAACTTGCACTACTACAATGTTACTTACATCTATCTTATAACTAAAGATTACAATGTTTTTTAACCTAACATGGTATATTGGAAATTTATATGATCATTTTTAATCATTATTTTGGATTAATTAATGTCAATATTTTAAATAACAACACTACATTTATTTAAATAATATTTTTTTTATTATTATTAATATTGATTCAAAACAATTATTTATTTATTTTATTTGACCAGGTTTGACTCTCATACCTTATATGAATGTCTTGTTGAGAAAAATAACAGGTCGCTTATTGTCACAGGTGTCATTCCTCCTAATCCTTCATAGGCAATATGCTCGTCATGCAACTATATTGTTTCTCTTCATCAGTATGCTTCCTTTATTTTTACACTTTTCAAATCAAATCCAAGTTTATGTATAATTCTGTGTATAAAGTTTTCTTGCCTGCCTTAGAATTTATGTCACATTTTAATTCAGAAAGAAGTGATTGTAACGTAGGAACATCCTTTTTAACAGTATAAAAACTCTGTATTTTACGGCAGACTGCATATATATCAAAATCAACTAAAACAATTTTCCTTATACTCTCCCGATGTGTCTTTCCATGAGTGCTCAGTTTTCTACCAGATGATTTTGACACTTCTAACTCTTTCTGTATCTTAAAAATTTTGATTTCTGAATTTCCTGTTGCAGCTGCTGCTCACTTTTTCATATCTTTTATTGGGTACTTATAACACCCACCGTTTTTTTTTTCATCAAGAAATTCAATAACTCGATGAACTATTTAGCTTAAATGTGAATTATAGGCCTTTCCTTATTACTTGTCATCTTCTATTACTGAAGTTACTGAACATCAATCTAGGTGTTGATTATAAACTGTTATTTGACTCTTGTATTGTCATGCTCTATGCTGTATAAATTTTACACGTCGAGTATGTTGTTAAAAGTCTGGAACTTACAGTGTATAAAAAATTCAAATTTAAATATAAATTACAGGCTTAACACAAATCGATGCTCACAGTACTCAAAGATCATCGTTTAACTGTATGTGAGATTGCAGAGGAATTGGGTATCACCATGGGTTCATGCCATAAAAGTTTAACAGGAAAACTGAATATCCATCGCATCTCAGAAAAATTTGTCCCACGTTTGTTTTCCGATGATCAGAAAGAGATTCACGTTAACATCAATCAGAAACTGCTTGACCGTGCCAGCGCTGATGAAAACATTATCAAAAAAATTATAATCAGGTTCAAGACATGGATACAATGTCGAAATGAAGGCACAGTCTTTGCAGTGTGTGGGCAAAGGATTGTCTCAACCAAAAAAGCCCGGATGAGTTAGTCAAACACGAAGGTGATGTTTTTGACTGGAGAGGGTTTATTCATCATGAACTTGTTCCACATGGCCAGACAGTAAATAGGGGCAGTATTATAGGGAAGTTTTAAGGCGTTTGAGGGAAGTAGTATGCAAGAAGAGGCTAGACCTGTGGAAAGAACAGACTGGGTGTTACAACATGACAACGCGCCAGATCACGCATCACTCCTTGTTGTCGATTATCTGATGAAAAACAATACGACTGTTCTGCCCACTCACTCTACTCTGCAGACTTAGCCCCAGCAGACTTTTTCTTGTTCACAAAACTCAAGACAACCTTGAAAGGCTGTCATTCGGAACAATAGAGGAGATCAAGAAAAATACAGAAGAAGAGTTGTACGCCGTTACGAAAAGTTACAGGAATCGTTCCAGAATTTGAATAAACATTGGAAGTGGTATATTGCCAGCAGAGCGAAATACTTTTCTGTTTCCACTGTTCAAAATCGACAATTTGTGTGACCATTAAAATAGTACATTTTCTGTGCATATTTTTGGAAGTTGTCTTTCTTAAATACCAAAACTCTCTATGAATTTTCTCTTTAATTTTACCTTCGAAAATAAACCTTAGTTCTGTGTTATGCTGGAGATTTATCAATTCATCTTTTAGGCATCTTGCATAACAACCAAAATTACCAATTCAGCTACATTCACCATAGTAATAGATAACAGATTTTCTGTAAGGTGGAAAGAACCTTGATATTCCCTGAACTCACCAAATTTTGAAAGAGCCATAGAACTATTCTTTGCAATTAGAAAACCAACTTTGAGAAATGAATCCCTTGATAAGAGGACAGTTGAAGATGTTTGTGTGTTTTCCAATGGCTCCCCCTTGGTACATTTATGATTGAGTTCTTGTATTTCCCGGTTCAGCTTCACACAATCCAATAGATGGGTTTTGTTTATTTTTGAGTCTTCTCTCTTGCACAATACACATTCTTCTGTGGTGGAAATTTTTAATTTGTAGAGATGCGCTGAGAGGCAATCATGGCCAGTTTCCAATCTAAAGTTGGCGACTGCTTCCTTCCTGGGTTTTCTACAGTTTTTATTCCATAACTGTTCAATCCCTGACCATGTTTTCCCTTTTGATATCTTTCTTGCTTCTTCCAGGAAGCGAGGGTTTGTGCATATTTGTTTGTCTGTATGCATATAAAATCTATGAGTTCATCATTAAAAAATTTGCAGAATAAAACAGTGGGTTTGTCTTGCCAATATCAGAAATTTCAAAGTTTAGTTTGGTTGTAGAACTAAACAGAAAAGGTGTGTAGGGATTAGATTGGCTTACCCAATAAGTAGGTGGTGTTATTGGAGATGGGTTTGATTCCCCACTTCCCTCCAACTCACTATCAGTCTCAACAGTAGTTTCACCAACACTCACATTCACTAAAAGACTCACTATTGTGAGAATCATGATCCAGAAACAATATATCAAGCAAATTTTGTATAGCATCATCATTAATACAGCGTATTTACTCACAGTTGCAACCACATAACACAATACACTAAAGTAGCAACAAAGGTGTTTCAAAGCAATTAAAGCATTTGATATTTACGTTACATGTCAGAAACATTTCAATTACATATTAACATACTATTCGACATTTGAGTCACTATGCCCATTCAGGAGCAATTTTTAATGTGGCTTGATAACTATCATCAACAATACGCATCTTGAACAGCACTCCATCGGATGACTATCTTTGTCATGCCTGGTCAATGGTTAATATGATGTCATTTTACAAATGGGAAAATCTTATTGGTGCAGAGAGACAATCCTATACTTTTAAAAACATAATATTACATAAAGGCTTCTAATTATTACGCTTTTGGCTGCAGCAGTAATACTACTATGTGTTAATTTATAACATGGCAAATAGACTGGTCAGAAACTTCGTTACAAACGTCACACTGATATTTATTTATTAATCTGTGTATTATTTTGAGTTTAAAATTACTCAATTAAATTAAAAACCATATATTTATCTTAGGGCAACACAATTAATGTTTTATATTAAATGCTAACAACAGAAAATCAGTACAAGAAACAAGCCAAGTGAAGACTAGTGTATATTATCACAGTGGTGTCTGTGTTTATTAAAACGTTTGTAATTTGGTGTGCATGAAAATTGCTTTATCCTCTTAGAATTAAATAATCAACAGTCTCCTTTTGTTCTGCAGATATTGGATCACTTTATCTACTTTTACACTGACTTCGAAATAAGTAGTCATGATTTAAAGCAAAATTGAAAGCTACAGGCATATGCGCAGAAACCAGTTTCTTCATGGACGAGTCCACTTTCAAATTGTGAATGGTGGGAAGGTTCACATTATAATCAGCTGTTATGGACGCGAAGGTGTTGCCAACATTCGTCTCACGTTTAGTTACATTGTTAATTACTGTTACGTACTACCTGTAACGGGCAAAAAGGATAGAACTTTTGTTTTAATAAATTTCTATATAACCATTCGATGAATATGAACCATTCTATGTAATACTTTGGTGCAAGCCAGTGTTAAGTACGCATTGGGAGTTGGAATAAATGCGTAGGTGAGTCAACGGCTATATTTAACTGGATCACACAGTATGTGACAAAACCCTTACCATATAAGGTAAGGTATGTCAGTAATTAGTCTGACGTCACGATGGTACCATGAGATAAACACGTGCCTTTCAATCTTACAACGCAATTCTGACTTCCAGAATTGTCCATGTGTCCAGACAAGAGACGAAGCGGTGATCAAGGGGAACCACGTGACCCACGCGTGGAGTGCCCGGATAGTATACAGTTGCGGGCCCCAAGTTCGTGGCAGTCGACACACATCTTAAAGCCGTACGGTTGTGTTGAACAGAGCCCGCGGGCAAATTAAGAGTAGGCCTACTAAAAGTCGTTAATATGAATCTAAAACAGTTATAAATAATTCTCTTTAGAGAGAAAGTGTAATCGGAAACTTTAGTTAACAGGGTTTTTTTTTTTAGTATTGGAGTAAAAAAGTGAACTACGAGTGGTGGTGTAACATCTTGGATATCCGCTCCAGATAAGTACTCGTCAAACTAGATTGACTAGCCAACATTTAATAATCATTTGACTTCTCTTCAAATACAAAATTCAACAACGAGAATGAGATCTCAAATTTAGGGGGGTTTAAAGAGTGTGTGTGTGAGTGTGTGAGAGAGAGAGAGAGAGAGAGTGGATGCGAAGTACTGGTTTGTCTAATTTGGTTAAGTAATTTTATATTTCCTAATCGTTTGTAGAGAAAAGATTAGTATATAAAAATTTGGGTTACATAATTTCATGTTGTATAGTTGTTTATAACATAATTGAAAAAGAAAGTAAAACAAGTAAAAAGAAATTAATTTTTGAATTATAATAAATAAGAATGTTCATTAACATAAACATGTGTTAGAATAATTATTTTGCCATAACCATATCCTAGTTTTCTGTGCCGACAAACTCGTCTAACGAATCTGGGTAAGTTTTAAATTTAAGGGAGTGATAATGAACTAAATTCTTTAAGAGGTACAGTGTAAAAAGGTTTCCAAATTTTCCTTTTCCAAATGTTGGTGGCGACCTGAAATAATTTGGAGTCTTCTGTTTGGGTTGGTAAGTCATAGTAAGGTGGGCAAAATCAGGGTAAGTAGTCGTTTTGTGTTTTGTAAAATAGTTTAAACCTTTACATACCTCAGTCTTGCTTTTGTTTTTATTATTTAAGTTTATTATTAATTATGTCATTGTTTTACAGTTCATTATATTCGTAGAAGACAGAACTATTCATAGAAGTTTTCTTTTTATTAATGTCTTGCTTATCTTTACAATAAAAATAAATAAGTGTAAAACAAGCAGAATAGAAATAATTGTAGAATATTAGTTCGTTCTATTATGATATAAAACATATTTGTGTGTGTGTGTGTGTGTAAGCACTTATTTTTGTTTTGAGTAATAATAAAATGAAGTAGAATATTGAAATGAATAAATTATTAAAATTTTGATTATAGCAAATTATAACTTTAACTTTTTGCTTTATTTACAATAAAAGGTTGTTTTACCAGCTGGTAAAACATAAATGATCTCTCTGTCGTTCATCTGTTACTTTTACAAGTTGTAACATTTGTGGGGCTAAAAGATGTTCTTAAAAGATATTATTTATCTTAAATACTGTATCAAAATAACATGAGTTTTCCTTCTTCTTGAAACAATTTTTGTATTCTCAACAGCAGACAATTGCAGGACAAAAAAAGACCGAGATAGATTTGTGTAACATTTTATAGGTAAGAGAGAGAGAGAGAGACAGAGAGAGAGAGAGACATCCGTGGTAAGCGAAACACAGATTACTAATAAACCTTGCACGTGAGTTTTGGTTACTATTCGAAATAATATTCATACGTTGACGGCACTGACGCTCCTGACAACAATTCTCTCCTCGCATCTTAAAGCAACACCCCCTCTCCACTCATCTTAAATAATCATTCCCCTCTAACCATAAGTGTTTCACGCATTCTCATGCTCTTAACTTTCAATTTGTCTATACTTAGTGATAATGATCATTGTTGTTATCTACATAAAACCTATTCTATTCGAGACAGGTTCTATAATAAAATCAGTAATTGTGTTTGAAATATTTTCCCTTATATATCCCAGCATAAAAACTATTATGTAAATAACTTTGTAAATTGTCTGTGACAGAAATAACTTACCTGATCCACAACTATAACGCCCTACCCTTTAGCAATATACCATTATTGCTTTGTAAGATTAGCCCCATTGTTCAGAATTATTAATACCTACGAACTTGTAAACCTGTCCTTTGTAAAACAACCTATTTCCAACTACTGTCTGTCTGCTTTTATTGTTATTATTAATATTATTACTTCTAATATATTTAAACAAAGCAAAACCACAGTAAATATTATTATATCCACTTTGTGCATTTGTTAAACAACATCAAGTGTTAAACAATACAACACCCGGGTTGTACATAATGCTCTAAACGTTTATATAAACAATATATACGTTATTATATATATATATATATATTATATTATATATATATTATATATATATAATGACATATTGTGTTTATAATGTGATATTACACAATATTATGTTAGAAACTTGCTAATTGAATAGAAATTAAATTCACTTATTTCTCATAATTTCACTTGTTTATAGTTACTATATATATATAATATTATATATAATATATATATTATATTTGCATATTTGCTCAGGGTGGTATGTTTAATATGTAATTAGCATAGAAAGTATAAGGAACAGTTTTAGACAGTTTTTTGCAAGAAAATGCAGGCTGGATCTTGTCGAGAGGACACCTGCTGTGCCAGTGTAAGATACAGCATGTGTGTGTTTGTCTCTCTCTCTCTCTCTCTCTCTCTCTCTCTCTCTCTCTCTCTCTCTCTCTCTCTCTCTCTCTCTCTCTCTCTCTCTCTCTCTGTGTGTGTGTGTGTGTGTGTGTGTGTGTGTGTGTGTGTGTGTGTGTGTGTGTGTGTGTGTGTGTGTGTGTGTGTGTGTGTGTGTGTGTGTGTGTGTGTGTGTGTGTGTGTGTGTGTGTGTGTGTGTGTGTGTGTGTGTGTGTGTGTGTGTGTGTGTGTGTGTGTGTGTGTGTGTGTGTGTGTGTGTGTGTGTGTGTGTGTGATCAGCTGCGACACGATAATGGGGTGATGTGCTATGAATAGTTTGTTCCAATTATTCAGGTCTTAACAGGATTATAATAAACTAATTATGTGTGTTAAACCTGTACGCAAAGACTTACGCCAATTATAAAGACACCATTACGTAAAGGAATTTTTAATGAATAAGTTGATATAAAAATTCTTACCAAATTTGCAATATTAATAATGCTATTTAATTAATATAGATTACTAGTGTAATTGAAGAGTAATTAATATGTGTGGTATATGCGAGTGACCAGAAAATAATTACGCAAACAATGAAATTGCTCATGTGACGAGGATGTTCATAAGTTCACGATAATTAACCAAAAAGTGAGTGTAATAAAAAGGACGCTCTGGAGCGAACTCTAACCTGTCACAAGCAGGACTGTTCCTGTCAAATCACCACCAGTATAAATACCACTGGCAATTTTGGGCGATCACACACTCGGACTCAACAAATCTATAGGACGTTACGCTGCCCGTTTGCCTATCAACTTCTGGACACACACGCACACTACCACACTCACACAAAGACGTAAGAAAGAATTCTGAAGCATCACCAACAACCACATTTAGAGACAACAAACACCGCATCAGCATAGTCATCATCATCATCAACATCATTATACTCTCAGGATTCTGGACATACACACACACACACACACACACACACACAAAAGCAAGCAACGGTGACAGCAGATATACACAGGTGATACAAAAACAATTATATTTATTGCGAAGAGAGCTCTCGAAAAAGAACTTAAATATAAATATAATAAGTAGAGGTTTAAGATTAAATAATACTTAGATAAGAGAGTAAGTTAACAAGCAAATCTAGTAAAGAAATAATAATCTTTTGTAGTATTTTTGGGTGTGTCAGTATAAGTCCAAAAGTAAATGGTAGATTATTTTATTTTTGTTTATAGCAACAATAAACAGCATTCTTGAAACTTAATCTTATTTTGTTTGTAACTGAGTTGCTATCAGTATTTAAAAGTTGAGTTAATTTCAGACACACAGAAATAAAAGAATTTAAATAACTTGTTTAACATGTTTGTTTCGCCAATAAGATTATATGGGTGTTTATTTGTGTGGTATGTTATGAATAGCATTGCAGGTTACAGTATATGTGTAAAACGTATAAAGGTAAATATTTATGTGTCTAATATTTGAAATTTTAATATTGAAATATTTTTTTCTGTTAATGAATAAATTTTGGTATGATTATTTGAAACGATTTTAAATGATTTATTTCATGTCAACAACATCTCACTCCTCTTTAAAAACTATTTAACTATTGTGCAACTACATATACTTAACGCAACGAGAGACACAAATCCTGCAACCTGGCCAGTGTAATACACATTTAGTTGCGTTGAGTACATGGTAATATATTTGCAGAATTGTTGTAACGTTGCAATATATATTGTAACATTAATTTTTTCTTACACTTTTAATTTACCTTCATTGTTTACAAAATGCAGTTGTGTGTTTACTAACTCGGACGCCATCTTACAATACTGCCAACTGTGAAATTTATACTTACTCGGTCCAGAGTTCGTTTAGACGTATTTGGAGAGAGAATGGTTGTTCGAAATACATAAATTGTTTACTTGTTTACACTGAATTAAATTGTATTCGTGATCATTACTATTTCCATCCTTACTTCCATTAATCATTTTACTCCAAACACTTTCCATTCATATAATTCTCGTTTTAAACAACATTATTCTTTCTCATGTTATCATATTCAAAACTATTCAAACAAAATATTGTTAATTGACAAGAATTAATTAGAAAATTTATTTTGTTCTATATGAGCTTACCTACATTTAAATTGTAATAAAAAAGTTAACATATATTTAAGACACCAATTAAATTTACGATCTACGCAAACCAGCGCTTCATTTACACACACACTCTTTCATACCTTAAATATTTTTTTTTATAACCCCCCTTTGAGCTCATCATTTTCCCTTTTAAATTTGAATAATTTAAATTGTTGAAAACCCTTGGTTTACTCTCCCCGTTGGTTACTTAGCTGTTCATTTTTTGGTGATCCGCAACAGTCCAGTCTCTTTATGTGTTTCCTTCACCCGCACATTTTTTCTTGCTTTCACTCTTTACACTAAAACTGTTATTTCATTTTATATTTTCTTCAAAACTGTTTACTTTCACATTTTTTCTTTTTTTTTTAAACAATTTTGGTGTTTGGCGCGCCCGTAACTCGTCAGCGAATTGTTGTACGGCCGTACCGGACGAGAGTATATTTCCGACTGGGAAGATCCAAATTGATGACAATTCTTAGCTGGACGGACGATCACGTGATCTCGTCCTATTGTTTTATTAGTATGATGTCGCCAGATTCTGAGGCGGTGCTGACCGCACCTCACATTCCAGAGTGAAATAAACAAGGCTTGGCTACTGACGTCATATAGCGTGATGCAAATTGTACATACTTCAGAGGTCAGATTTCTAAAAATAACTGTCTCCAGCGGCTTGATCGCCCGACCTTGACATTAATTCGTGTATATTGTTTTTTTCAAATAAAATCCTTATTATTACCAAAATATCCCTGGGTGGGTTTACTTGTCCCGTTACAATACTCCCTCAATGAGAGGTTTTATGCCGAAGCATAAAAACTCTCATTGACACTCACATTCTTCCTAAAGGGATCAGCCAGGATATGTCGCCACAACCACATTTATGTTTTACTAGAATTCATGGGTAACTTACCCCCCTGGTCCAGTGACGGTGGCCGCACCTGAATGACCTTACTCGAGATCCCAACACCGCAAGGCCAGACAGGCACTTGACGCCCCTGCTGTGACGCGCAGGCCATCACAGGACCGCCGCCACAGCATCACCAGACACTGAAACATTAAATCAAAAATATCAAATTCCACCCTTACTTTATACCATATCCCCAACTGATCTGGTCCCCTTTAGTTGTGCTGGTTTTCGTTAAGAAGCACTGGTTTTCTTAACTTCTAACATACATATATATTTAACATAACATGTTACATTTTAAATTTTACTATCAACATTCTGTATGCTCCTCTCTTGTTAATTCTTATCCCACATTCAAAAATATTTCCCTGATTCCCATCAGAATTTAAATAACCACTTCCCATTACAACGTTACAAATATCTTTTATTATCCAAATCACATCTCAAAATATTTAACTTCATTATTAAAATTCCTCTTAAACACATTTAAATCAATTACATCATCACAAATTATCTACTTATATCTTTTCTCAAAATCGTTAATCATCTCCAAAATACTCCTCAAATCAACACCAAATCAATTTAGTTACATCATAAGATCAACTGCACATTCTATATTACCAACATACTTCCATTTAATCGGGTTAATTATCCCGTTTATAATAATCATCAACTTCCTCCTTCACACATCATTTTCTAATAACCCCCATAACCCAGTTACAATTAGGTAAATAAGTTCACGGGTACACCGGTTTTGGTATTTACCTCTTTACATAAATACTATATTTATGTTCCTGGTTTGTAACGGCCAGCTCCTTTCCACACACTCTATTGTTTTGTGATGTTGGACTATAGCGCCCATTTCCGTCCAGAAGAACTGAAATTTATTAGGGTGTAAACGCTGCTGACACCGTTCTTGCTTCGGCGTTATATAAAATTCGGCATTACTGGTATCCGAGGACACCAGTAATCCTACTATAATGATTCATATGCCCTTAATACGGTCTATCATCCCATTCGATGGTAGCCGCTATTCCAAAGTTATGTTGATTCCCTTGATTCGCCCCCCCCCTCCGGTTAATTTCTAAGTTACACCAATTTCAAAGGCAACCAACAACCAACAATTGTAACCCCTTTTTCAATCTTTTAGATTTTATAAAAAAAAATTTTCATCTTTTTTTTTTTTTTTTTTTGAAAGAGGGGCCACCAGTTATTTAAAACTAGGCCCGCTGGGTCCAGTATGACGGGACTTGCAATTAAACTCGAAGGCTAAACAACAATAACAAACTTTATTAGCAATACCAAATTCAGACATTCAATGTATCCTTAATTGAATTCAAAAATTTCATTTTAAAAAACCTTACTCAACTCCCTAACATTATCACATTCTGAAAATATAATCAGGTAACATCATAGTTCATAGTTAAATAATTTCTCATCAATACACATAAGTACCACATCAATCAATATACCTACATGAATACACATAAAACACACATACCTATATATATGTACATATATCGCACACACATGTTCACCTGGCAGACAGCCTATATATATATATATTTTCACCATACCTCAGGATAATATGAGACCAGTATCTGTCACCAAGACCCCCATCCCAAACTCCCGTAAACGGATAAAGTACCCAGCCTGCTTTAAAAAATTTCATTTAAAACAAAATCCATTAACTCGTGGGATTATAACAGAGTTACAATAAAGGACATTATTAAAAGTATACAAAATTTAGCAATGTTCCCCCAAATATTTATGTGCCATCGCAAGGTCAACGTGACTGCACGGTCTTATACAATGCATAACAAATTTCTAATTGAAAAGTAAGAATCGGTAGTGTGCTCATATTAACAATTCAACAATTAATGCACTGGCTATGGCAGTAAAGAAATGATAAAATTTACTTATTACTGAATTATCAAACAGCTGACATAAATTTAAAGGTATAATAAAATTTATAATTACAAAGTAAGAACCGGTAGTGTGCTCATATTAACAATTCAACAATTAATGCACTGGCTATGGCAGTAAAGAAATGATAAAAATTTACTTATTACTGAATTATCAAACTGCCCACATAAATCAAAAAAATGTATAAAAACAATTTTAATTAAGAAAAATTTATAATATAAAACTTGATAAAACATATTTGAGTCGTTCATACAGAATTGGGCAGACCTCCAGCAAGGCCATGCGCCAAACCAGATGTAACAGAATTTAACAAGTCAGAAACCTGTGGATGACCGCACCGACAGGTGATGATGACAGGTCAAAGCACCCCCCCCAAACCTCTAAATAATCTTAAAAGCAAAACCCATATAAATCTATGAATACCATCAAGAAAATGCCCAACCAAGTAATGCAAGTATAATTAACAGCCCTACAAATATGTAACCTTAAGTTACGCACACTTTTGCAATGAGAGAAAATTTTAACAGCAAAATCGGGTGACGCATGACCCCGTCCGGGTTTACACTTACTCTGGGGGGGGGGTAAGCATTTGAAAAATAAATCTGATAAAAGTTATAATCACTAAATGTCCCGCTGGACTCGTGCACAAACCAAATCATTTAACTGGAGCTGTTCCAGGAATTAAATCACAAGTTCTACATTGTAGCGGCCCAAAAATATTTCTGAAAGGTATAAATGTCACCTGGCTATAGTCCGTCACAAAACCTGAGGTAATTTCAGCGTGTAGTTCATGTCCTCCTCCCGGCGGGTCAGACGGAGAATCGCTAGTTTAATGCCATTGGTGGCAGGTGATCGGCCACCAGCTGGAGTGAATCAGGAGATCGGCTTAAATCAGGAACCCGGAGAGTCGCTGAGCGATTATTTATGCATAGCAGATAGACAATTTAAAGATCCAAATCTCACTGCTGCCGGGAGGAGTACGACTGTCCAATTCAAGCGCTGTAAGTGAACTGCCTAAGCGTGCACGGAAAAATTAACTACGCCGCCTCGATCCCAGAGCGCGCGCGAATCAACATAGCGAAAGTAATGATAACGTAGCGGCATCGCTAAGATAATTAATTAACATGTACAGCAATGACCGTAACATCATTAACTAGAAAATAGCCGAGTTATTCCAAAACTCGGCACACAATGGTCAGTGTACAATAAATCTGCCCATAACTGGTTGTCAACCAAAACCACGGTCTGGCCTGCTAAGGCCGGGACCGCCTGAAAGTGGGGAATCCCATTTAAAACATACAATTCATGTTTTATATCCCTACACTTACATACTACACAATTAGACACTTTATGCTTCTCATAATCAACATAATACAACATAATAAACACTCAAATTGACCATTAACATTATTACGTTAAAATAAACATCTCAACTCTAAAATTGCCTCAAAATTACAAACATTACAACTTTGACTTTCTATTAAACCTTTTAATAATCAAGCTTTAATTATATTTATCATTTATTATACAATTAAATTCTCCAAAAAAAATTAACTTTATTACCAACATTCATCTTATACAACATTTCACTTATTAGCTCCTTTCAATTTAATTTAACTATTTTATTAACAAAATTCACAATGACCGACTGTCAATTATTAAAGTTGAGTATACTTCATACAACACGTTGTATTCTCTGTTACCTTATCATTACAATAACATAACCTTAACACAATACATTTAACATCAATACCGGTACTAATTTATCTACAATTTTCGTCATATCATTTTATTGTTTACCACACCTCATTACATAAGTTAGCCAAGTAATTACCATAACCTAAAATAATTAAATGTTCATTCACTATATATCTAATCACCATCATCGAAAATTAATCTTGTTTTATTACAACACAGTTCATTTTTAATTATTTTTATTTTGTTATTATTATTATAATAACTATTTAATATTTTAAATTGTTCCGTTGTACCCACATAATAATTTACTGGGCTATCCCACATTATTATTCTACCATATAACCTGTCTACATCAGTAATTCTGGTCCTGTCTCCGTCAGTATTATTATCTGTCGCAATTAAGCATTTTATCATCTCCTTATTATCAGAGTCAGCTGCTATTAATATCCCACTTCTATGCACAGGTAAGTACTCAATATAATTATCAACGCTGTCATCATTCACCACCGCTGTACTGTTTTCAACATAAGGTAAGAACTCAAAATCATCAACTCTCTCAATCTTTATTCTTTCTAACAATTCTCTATAATCTCTCCTCAACTTGAACAACTCTATCTCTCTCACTCTCTCAAAATCGCTTACACAACCCCATCATAAAAACACCTCCTGGCTCTTCCAGGACCACTACAAAAAATTAAGGGACTACTTGAAGACACCTTGTCTTCCACACAACCTCTGGAGGAAACTCTGTCCTCGTAAAACACCTGTGAACACCTTGTTTCACAATAAACCCGGGGAAAATTTACCCTCTGCCCCATATTTCTACTTAAACTCTCCTCATATTCTCTCTCTAACTCACAAACACTTATTTCTACTCTCTCACTAACCCCTACTATCTCTTTATTCTCATCATCACTAATAATTTTCATTGTATCACCCTTAGATACCCCGTTTTCAACTATCTTACCACTACTACTTGTTAATTCATTATCATAATTATCACTTACCTCGTTAATTCTTCGTTATTTTTTGTCATCATCTCGTCATTATAATTTATCACTTATAGTTTCACTATCCGCGTTATCAGATTCACTTACCTGTTTCCGTTTATTTTCTCTCCTCTCCTTTCTCTTTCTACTTTCATTTACTTCATTTTGTAATTGTTTTACAATAGTACTAAAATGTTCATCAACTTCTTTTAAACTTTTATTAATATCGACATTTTGTTGTTTTATTTCATCTCTAATCTCATTAAAATTGCTCTTTATTTCATTATTTTGTTCTTTCAACTTTTCATTAAAAATCATTCTTTTGTTCATTCATGTTAGTGTTTACTTCTTCAAATTTATTACTTAGTTCATTGAACTTTACCTCGAACTTATTATTCTGTGTATCGAACTTGCTATCGTTTACATCAAAACGACTATTTATCTGGTAATTTATTTTATCAAAATTTCTTTCACTTTTAATGCTTTGTTCAATAAACATTGCTTGTACCATTTTCGGTATTTCATTCCCGTCAGATTTTTTACTTTGGATCGGAGTTGATTGAATTTCAACATCTTCCATTATTATCGACTCTGTTCCGCTTATTTCTTTATTTGATTGACTTTCTGTATCACTGTCAGTTAGGCTGACTTCATCGTGATTATTCTTACTTGTACTCATTTTTATTATTTAGTTCTTACTTATTTATAATATACATACACCAATCATATTATAACATAACCTTATCTGACACTCTTGTCATCTACGTCTATTTATACGTACATAAAATGTTTATCTATTTACCTTAAACAACCCTTCTGCTCTCCAAAACAGACCCACATTTGCATAAATAAATTTTATGCAATGTCCCTGTTTGGCCGCGCCAGTGTAACGTTAATTATTACTTATACTTTCAATTTACCTTCACTTGTTTACAAAATGCAGTTGGGTGTTTACTAACTCGGACGCCATCTTACAATACTGCCAACTGTGAAATTTATACTTACTCGGTCCAGAGTTCGTTTAGACGTATTTGGAAAGAGAATGGTTGTTCGAAATACATAAATTGTTTACTTGTTTACACTGAATTAAATTTTATTCGTGATCATTACTATTTCCATTCTTACTTCCATTAATCATTTTACTCCAAACACTTTCCATTCATATAATTCTCGTTTTAAACAACATTATTCTTTCTCATGTTATCATATTCAAAACTATTCAAACAAAATATTGTTAATTGACAAGAATTAATTAGAAAATTTATTTTGTTCTATATGAGCTTACCTACATTTAAATTGTAATAAAAAAGTTAACATATATTTAAGACACCAATTAAATTTACGATCTACGCAAACCAGCGCTTCATTTACACACACACACTCTTTCATACCTTACATATTTTTTTTTATAAACCCCCTTTGAGCTCATCATTTTCCCTTTTAAATTTGAATAATTTAAATTGTTGAAAACCCTTGGTTTACTCTCCCCGTTGGTTACTTAGCTGTTCATTTTTTGGTGATCCGCAACAGTCCAGTCTCTTTATGTGTTTTCCTTCACCCGCACATTTTTTCTTGCTTTCACTCTTTACACTAAAACTGTTATTTCATTTTATATTTTCTTCAAAACTGTTTACTTTCACATTTTTTCTTTTTTTTTTTTTAAACAATTTTGGTGTTGGGCGCGCCCGTAACTCGTCAGCGAATTGTTGTACGGCTATACCGGACAAGAGTATATTTTTGACTGCGAAGATCCAAATTGATGACAATTCTTAGCTGGATGGACTATCACGTGATCTCGTCCTATTGTTTTATTAGTACGACGTCGCCAGATTCTGAAGCAGTGGTGACCGCGCCTCACATTCGAGAGTGAAATAAACAAGGCTTGGCTACTGACGTCATATAGCGTGATGCAAATTGTACTTAGTTCAGAGGTCTGATTTCTAAAAATAACTGTCTCCAGCGGCTTGATCGCCCGACCTTGACACTAATTCGTGTATATTGTTTTCCCCAATAACATTTTCAAATAAAATACTTATTATTACCAAAATATCCATGGGTGGGTTTACTTGTCCCATTACAATATATATATATATATATATATATACATTTAATATTTATAAATAAATTTACCTCAAGATATAATTTTTTCCTTATTAGAAACATGTTTCGAGAGCTCCCGTGCTCTCGAAACATGTTCCTTATAAGGAAAAAAAGTATATCTTGAGGTAAATTTATTTATAAATATTAAATGTATTATATACATCAAGAGAAGGACTGTTGCAGAAAGTGATTGAATATATATATATAACATTTTATATTTATAATGAATTTACTTCAAGATATAACTTTTTTTTCCTTATTAGGGACATGTTTCGGGTACCATCTTGTACCCATCCTCAGCCTTCCGGTTTTTGTGTCTGGTGAAGTACATATGTGTTGGTTGACTATTATTATTGTGGGTTCCTGTTGGCTTCTGGTACTTCAAATTGGTTTTATTGAGTGTGGTTGTGGTGTGTGTGTTAGTTTTTTGTGTATTTTCGATGTTGAGTGCTTTGAATATTGTGTCATGTTTTGTATTGATTTGTATTTGTTCCGGTATTAGTTTGTTTTATGTTTTATGTTTGTATATTTGTAAATTTTCCCAAATGTTCATTATGGTGCCTTTGTGTGGTATATGTTTTATTAGAGTCACATTGGTTATGTCTGGGAATTCATGTGCATTTTTATTGCATGTGTGGCTAAATTGGATTTATATATTTCTGGTTTGTTGTATGCGTTTAGGTGTTCAAAATAACGTTTTTTCAGCTGTTTTTTTGTTTGTGCTATGTAACATTTATTGCAATCTTGGCATTCAATTTTGTATATACCGTTAGTTGTATTATCTTTGTTGTGTGGGCTATTTAGTTTTTGTAAATTATTTTTATTAGTTTTGTATGCTATTTTTATATCTGTGTTTTTAAATAGTTTTGTTAGTTTTGTCATTTTATTATTTATGTATGTGAATGTGGCCCATTTGTTGTTGTTGTTGTTATTTATGTGTTGTTCATTTTGATTAATTCTTAATTGTTCAGTTTTTATTTTATATTTGATTTTATTTTCTATTTTGTTTACAGTATTTTTATTGTATCTATTTTCATAACCAATTTGGTATATTATATTTCTTTCTTTGTCAGTTTCTTGTTTGTTTAGGGGAATTTTGTACATTCTGTTAAATAGCGAATAGAATGCTGCCATTTCAAGATACAACAACCACATACAATATGCAATATAGAGAAAACCAGCTTCTACTAACATCATTATACCTAACCATTCTGACCACCCACCACAACATAAAATGGCAGCTTTCCATTCACTATTTAACAGAATGTACAAAATTCCCCTAAACAAACAAGAAACAGACAAAGAAAGAAATATAATATACCAAATTGCTTATGAAATGGATACAATAAAAATACTGTAGGCTAAAAAAAATAGAAAATAAAATAAAAACTGAACAATTAAGAATTAATCAAAATGAACAACACATAAATAATAACAACAATAAAAAATGGGCCACATTCACATAAATAATAAAATGACAAAACTAACAAAACTATTTAAAAACACAGATATAAAAATAGCATACAAAACTAATAAAAATAATTTACAAAAACTAAATAGCCCACACAACAAAGATAATACAACAACTAACGGTATATACAAAATTGAATGCCAAGATTGCAATAAATGTTACATAGGACAGACAAACAAACAGCTGAAAAAACGTTATTTTGAACACCTAAACGCATACAACAAACCAGAAATATATAAATCCAATTTAGCCACACATGCAATAAACACTGTACATGAATTCCCAGACATAACCAATGTGACACTAATGAAACATATACCACACAAAGGCACCATAATGAACATTTGGGAAAATTTACAAATATACAAACATAAAACATAATACAAACTAATACCGGAACAAATACAAATCAATACAAAACATGACACAATATTCAAAGCACTCAACATCGAAAATACACCAAAAACCAACACACACACCACAATCACACACAACACACAATAAAACCAATTTGAAGTACCAGAAGCCAACAGGAACCCATAATAATAATAGTCAACCAACACATATGTACTTCACCAGACACAAAAACCGGAAGGCTGAGGATGGGTACAAGATGGTACCCGAAACATGTTCCTAATAAGGAAAAAAAAAGTTATATCTTGAGGTAAATTCATTATAAATATTAAATGTATTATATACATCAAGAAACGGACTGTAGCAGAAAGTGATTGAATATTGAATATATATATATTTCAACGTAATAAATTGCAAATTTAATTTAATTTAAATTTGTGGAGCCCCGCGATCTTGGAGCACCAAATTTATGCAACGTTACATACACATAAATAGGCGTGAACGATCTCACGTTCAAGATTGACAAATTCTTTAAACAATATAACATTTAAATTGGGTGTCAGGTGTATCTGCAATAAGAACTCTATGTAACTTGAAACGGTAATTAAAATTTATTTGATACTATAAAAAAATATGTGCACATGGCACTGACTTCGATTTTAAAACATTAGTTATTATTTGTTATTATGCCGTAAGGCTTAAGATATATACATCCTTACTGACTAAATATTCTATGCTACTAATTATTATATAAAAGATAAATCTCATTTTCAGACTACTCAGTCTATTAATATGTTTCAAAATCAGTTTTTAAATCTTTTTTTTTCTATATTGTAACGTACTCTAAATATTAATAGTTATTGTTTCTCAGTACTGTTTTCTCAAATATTAATTGTTTTTATTTAAATGCTTTGTAATCATTTTATATCATATTAATTTGAGCTCTTGTTACGTTAATCGTATTTCTAAAACATCTATGATTTTAACTCTACTATACAAGAAACATTGCTCTTATTTTTAAATAAAATATTAATGTCTTTCACTGTCTTTGAATTCTTTGTATGATTAAGATATGAATAAGTTGTCTATCACCTTATTGTCGTCAATCATACTCGATCATTTTTGTTCCATCGGTGTTCGTCCTCGTCTCGCCTCCAGCGTCGGCTGTCTCTACTCTCCTCTTGTCCAGCGTCGTATCTCTCTACGGAACTCTCCTCTTGTCCAGCGTCGTATCTCTCTCTCTGGAACTCTTCTCTTGTCTAGTGTCGAATCATTAATGATTAAGATATGAATAAGTTGTCTATCACCTTATTGTCGTCAATCATACTCGATCATTTAACACTACTTAAGTAGTGCTGTTATTAATTAAAATGATTGTCTTTACAGCTTAGTTACGTATTTGTACGTAACTGGCAAATTTAAACTGTTTACGGAAAAAAATAAATACGCCGTGCTGACGGGCATAAGCTCCCGCTGCACCGTGGATGATTCAAGAAAGAGAACCACTGTAGCTTGCGTGTCCTATTTATACCCATGTCTTGGTTGACACCCTGCAGTGATCCGAAATCGACATGTTAGAAACTGTCTCTGGCGTCAGTTCCCCCACTCTTTGTCAAATTCGCTATTTTTTATATTTCTGCGAATTGCAGAGTCCTGTAAGTATACTCTTATACTTATCTTATAACTAATTTTACAACACATGTTCACTGTAATTTTGGACATTGCAACTTAACCCTTTCGATTTGTACACAGTTATTTCACTATTACACTCGTACGGTGTGTCACTTTCGCGTGGTTTTCGTACACAGTATTTAGTAAATTTATTTACATTTTATTGTATCTTTGGATTTTAATTCTTAATTCTAGTTTATGAATAATTACGGAAAAACAGTAATTGTGCAATTATTCATCTTGGGGTGGCAAACTCGCCTGCAGAGACCTGCGTTCACACACACTAGCAAAATACTGGTGTACACACTTTCAGTTACATTTGTGTGTGTGTGCACGTCGATTCAGGTGAAACACCTGTTCATATTTTTGTCTGAGCCAAGCTTGCAATCCCTCACATGCTTATTTCTAATATTTTATTAATTATTTACAGTTTATTAAGTAAATTTAAATTTTTATATTCCATGCTCAGTACATCACTTATTTGTACTGTCGCATTATTCCTCTGCTTGGTAACAAAAAAAAATTTAATAAATTTATTTATTATAAATTTTTTTTTTATTTATTTATTATTATTATTTGCAAAAAAATGTAACAAATAATAAAGAATAATATTCGTCATTTCACCCTTAATTGGAGTGTATACAACTGTCTTACCTCCCCTCTTCGTACGCTCACTGCTCGCGACATTGTAGTAGGGTGGCTTTACAAACAGCTGATTTGACTAGTTTCATTGACCTCTGTTTTCATGTGTAGATCTTCCTAAATGACGTTGCGTGGAATTTACCAATTTCTTTCTTCTGTATCTCATCATATACTATGAAAGTGTTCTGTCCTACTTGCTGTCTTAATGTATATTCGGTCCTTAATTTTACATTATCTTAATTCATACATTCTTACCTTCGCTTCTAATCTTCCTTAGCTCTTTTCTTAACATGACATTACTTTATCTAATACATTACTTATACAATACATTAACATTCATTACCTTTTATTACATTTCTTTAACATTACCTTTCTGATCGTTACTACTTTCTTGAAATACACTTCCGTAACAGAATACTCTTTTAGCTTGTAGTGTGTCGCATGATCGGTTACAGAGGAACTGTCTTGGAAAACAGCGATATTTTTCTCGAAATCCTTAATCCTAAGTAGTCTCTGCCCTTATGACTTTTCACTCTCGCTTTCTTCTGTGTCCTTGTATCTTCAATAAGTGTTCGCTTGATCAGTCGTTCTAACAATTATGGCAATTATTGCTCATCTTAATCATTTCTTCATATTTATAACATATCAATAATAACATTCCTTACCATTTCTTCATATTAACAACAACAATAACATCTTTTACCATTACTTTCTTAAATATTTCTCTACAATAGCATTCCTTACCATCACTAATACATTTCTTAATTAACCCTCTTATATTATTATTAATAATTAATAGTAATATTATTTTTCTCATTTAAAAATAATTATTTATTTTAGGGTATTGAGTTCTGAGTTCGGTGTGTCGTTAGAACTGACACCCCTCATTATAACAATTGGTTGTTGTACACAGGACATTCATTGTGTTCACCCTCGTGTAAATAACATCCGCGTTCCATTGTATTATTCCCTCGTTACCTTTCCGTTGCATAGCTGCGACGTTTGTGTGCATACTTACCTTGTAAACGTTTGTTTTGATCGTATAAGTCACCTGTTTATAGGGTAACATTTTCATCTTGCCTGTCGGCCACTTAAAATCTACCCTCTTTCTCTCGTTACAAATGCTTCGCTCTTTCTCAATTCTCTCGTCACTAGTTTGGTTGAGTGAACTGATGCGAACAGCTGTCGACGGTTTTTTCATTCGTCGTTTATGATAACCTCTGTAGTTTTCATACTTACAGTTATAATTATCGTTATTATAATTATCGTGCGTATATCTAACATCATATTTACCACAATTTTGCGTAGTGTTTCGTCTAAATAACTTACTACGTTTCTTGTTAGGCCTACAGTGATATTTATCTCCGTAAGTGTGGTGTCTTATGTGTGTTTCAAATGTGTCATCTTGTGTGATTTACTATTGTGTGTGTGCCTCACACTTGGAATATCGCTATTAATAAGGTATGTTTTATTAACCTTTATTTGCTTCTCCTCCTTAATGTTAATTACTTTTTTATAATTATCATTAGTAATTACACATGTATTTTCAATTTGTATGAATTCTTCACATACTATCTTTTCACATATTAGCTCCGTTTGTTTATTAATTATTCCACAGACATTTTCTGCGATCGTGTCAATACGTCTGTTTGTATTAACAATTTTTTCAGTTAACTGCGCATTACTATCTATTATACTTTGTTTTATTTCTATGTTGTCTTGTTTCAACTGGAGATTATCAATTTTTAACTCTTCTAGACTCTCGGTAATTTTTATGGTGTCCTGTCTAAAATTTTCGGACTGTAGCTCTAATTTATTTTCTAAACTTTCTGTTTGTTTCTTATTAGATTCTTTTAATTCGTCTAATTTAGCATTTATATTTTCCGTTTGTTTTGTACTTATTTCATCGACCCAGGCACGCATCATCATCTGGAATGCTTCGACGTCTAAATTTCCTGGAGTCGTCATGTTGAAGTATTATTAAAATATTTATTTAATAGTAATTCTTTAAAAATTATTATTGATAACCGTTCCCTACTTATTTATTTATTTCTGTATTTTTATTAATAGTTATTATTGATACTCATTACAGTTACACCTGTTACATAGACAATAATATTATTCGTGTGCGCCAGCTGTGTGATTACACAACAATTTAACATTACATTCAGTTACTGTTTAATATAAATAATAATTACATATTATACATTTTTCATTTAACACACTCTTTATATTTTTTTAGAGCAACCATTTAGCTACATAAAAAAATTTTAATAGTTAAATGATGGGGATCGGGTCATACATTCATGAGCTATAATTTATGTCTCAAATTTTTGTACATAAATTTAGGCATGTCGGGCCCCACGTGCCCGGCGACATTCTATGATCCCGATACAAATTTTGTTAAAATTAATTTCAAATACAAATACACTTCTATTTGTATTTGAATAGCCCCACGTTCTTTGGGAGCCATTCTTATGCAACGTAATAAATTGCAAATTTAATTTAATTTAAATTTGTGGAGCCCCGCGATCTTGGAGCACCAAATTTATGCAACGTTACATACACATAAATAGGCGTGAACGATCTCACGTTCAAGATTGACAAATTCTTTAAACAATATAACATTTAAATTGGGTGTCAGGTGTATCTGCAATAAGAACTCTATGTAACTTGAAACGGTAATTAAAATTTATTTGATACTATAAAAAAATATGTGCACATGGCACTGACTTCGATTTTAAAACATTAGTTATTATTTGTTATTATGCCGTAAGGCTTAAGATATATACATCCTTACTGACTAAATATTCTATGCTACTAATTATTATATAAAAGATAAATCTCATTTTCAGACTACTCAGTCTATTAATATGTTTCAAAATCAGTTTTTAAATCTTTTTTTTTTCTATATTGTAACGTACTCAAAATATTAATAGTTATTGTTTCTCAGTACTGTTTTCTCAAATACTAATTGTTTTTATTTAAATGCTTTGTAATCATTTTATATCATATTAATTTGAGCTCTTGTAACGTTAATCGTATTTCTAAAACATCTATGATTTTAACTGTACTATACAAGAAACATTGCTCTTATTTTTAAATAAAATATTAATGTCTTTAACTGTCTTTGAATTCTTTGTATGATTAAGATATGAATAAGTTGTCTATCACCTTATTGTCGTCAATCATACTCGATCATTTTTGTTCCATCGGTGTTCGTCCTCGTCTCGCCTCCAGCGTCGGCTGTCTCTACTCTCCTCTTGTCCAGCGTCGTATCTCTCTCTGGAACTCTCCTCTTGTCCAGCGTCTTATCTCTCTGGAACTCTCCTCTTGTCCAGCGTCGTATCTCTCTCTCTGGAACTCTTCTCTTGTCTAGTGTCGAATCATTAATGGATCTTCTTAAGTAGTGCTGTTATTAATTAAAATGATTGTCTTTACAGCTTAGTAACGTATTTGTACGTAACTGGCAAATTTAAACTGTTTACGGAAAAAAATAAATACGCCGTGCTGACGGGCATAAGCTCCCGCTGCACCGTGGATGATTCAAGAAAGAGAACCACTGTAGCTTGCGTGTCCTATTTATACCCTGCAAATCCGAAATCGACATGTTAGAAACTGTCTCTGGCGTCAGTTCCCCCACTCTTTGTCAAATTCGCTATTTTTTATATTTCTGCGAATTGCAGAGTCCTGTAAGTATACTCTTATACTTATCTTATAACTAATTTTACAACACATGTTCACTGTAATTTTGGACATTGCAACTTAACCCTTTCGATTTGTACACAGTTATTTCACTATTATACTCGTACTGTGTGTCACTTTCGCGTGGTTTTCGTACACAGTATTTAGTAAATTTATTTACATTTTATTGTGCTTTTGGATTTTAATTCTTAATTCTAGTTCATGAATAATTACGGAAAAACAGTAATTGTGCAATTATTCATCTTGGGGTGGCAAACTCGCCTGCAGAGACCTGCGTTCACACACACTAGCAAAATACTGGTGTACACACTTTCAGTTACATTTGTGTGTGTGTGCACGTCGATTCAGGTCGAAACACCTGTTCATATTTTTGTCTGAGCCAAGCTTGCAATCCCTCACATGCTTATTTCTAATATTTTATTAATTATTTACAGTTTATTAAGTAAATTTAAATTTTTATATTCCATGCTCAGTACATCACTTATTTGTACTGTCGCAATATATATACACACACAAATATATATATATATATATATTATAACATTACGAATTTAAGTGTAATTTAATTTGTGTTTGAGGAGCCCCACGTTGTTGGAGCGCCAATTTATATAACAATACAAATTTAAATGTAATTTAAATTGTTTTGCCCCATGCTTTTGGGAGACAATTTATAACAAGACAAATTACAAAACAAATATAAATTAATTTGTGTTGTGCCAAAATGTACATAACATTACTGGTAAAGTGTACCAATTAATGGGGTTTGGGTGTAATGGTAATAAGAGTAGTCATTGATTGAATTGTAACGAGTTTTTATAATTTATTCATAAATCACAAGCGTGTTTAAAAAATCTCATTTACTTCGCCATAAATATTCATTATTGTTTGCGTAAACGTTCAATTGTTGCAGTACATTTATCATAAATCTTATCTTCTATAGTAACAAAGGTATATTCTAAATATTTATTTGTTATCTTAAATCTCGACTGCTCAGTCTGACTGTGTGCTTTACTGCAGTTTTGTTTTATTTTCTTTATATAACTTCCAACTACGTTACTTTATGCATTGCATACATCTTAATCATTGATTGCTTTACAAACTTTAAATAAAATTTAAATTGACTAAATTAATTGTTAATCATCAAAGAAAATATTTATTGAATTTAAATTAGATTCTCTTATCTCTATATCTATATTTTACATAACTCTTATTATTTTTAAATTTCAAAGTGTCTTTTCAATGTCTTTAGTCTCTCATTTACAAATTATAAATTGATTATTTGTCACCTCGATTCTGTAGATCGTACCCATGTCCTCCGTTGATCCGTAGGTCCTCTTCTGATGTGGAGTTCCCTGCACGTTCCCCCCGTTCCACTTGTTGTCCTTCAGTTACTCGTCCCTCATGGTTGCTGTAGTGTAGAGTGATATGTTGCTCTGCACCAGCTGCTGTTGCTCTATCAGATGCCTCTGCTGTTCACCATAGTGTTCCTCTGCATGACATACTCTCGTAGCTTGTTTTGAGTGACGGACATTTGTGTGTAGACATCGTGAAGTACGTTCTATAATCGTATTCGTAACCAGACTAAGAGTTAATGTTTGATACTGATATAAACATAGTGTCCATCCGCCTTTACTGTTCAATTAATAAAATTTAAAATTCGCGTCGATACTGGAAATAGCGTCCCGCCGCTACTGAAGACTGATTGAGAAGAACTTGGCTTCTTCCGTGCCCTTATTTATATTCGAGCATCGTACCGCACCTGTTGGGAGAGAATTCAGCCTGTCAGAAATTGCTTGGTGGCGTCAGTTCCCCCACTATCTTTCAATTTCATATTTTCGCACATTTCTGCCAATGGCAATGTCTACTGTGCACTACAGGGTGCTCTAACAATGGATAATTTAATTACATATGTTCAATGTAATTATCATCGTAATCGCATAATTTGTGTAATTACTACGCTCTTAAAATCGCACTGCACGTCCTTTTCACGCCGTTTTCTCAATACACATGTGTATTAATTTTATACATATTTAGGAGTCTTTGAATTTTTTCTACCATTTATGGTTTTCTTATAATTAAATAAAAACTATAATTTAACACCTATTTAGGGTGAGATTGCAAACTTTCATGCTCGAACCGGCCTCACTCACACACATTATTTACTACTGTACACACTCTCAGCGACAATCGCGTGATCGTGCAGGTCGGTTCCTGCATGTCTATATACCGTATTTTTAACATCAACTCAGCTTTCAATCTCAGACCTGCTTATTTATTACATATTTATTAATTTGATTAAATATTTATATAATCTATTACATGGACAGTACAGCATATGATTTTACTGTCGCAATATATATATATATATATATATATATATATATATATATATTCAAACACTTTCTGCTACAGTTCGTTTCTTTATGTATATAATATATATTTTATAATGACTTTAACTCAAGATGTTTTCTCCCTATTTGGAACATGTTTCGGGAAGCCTTGTGTTCCCATCTTCAGCCTTCCGAAAAACAATAAAAGAAATAAAAAACAAAGTAAAGAACAATAATTTAATAATAACTAAACCAGACAAAAGTCAAGCAACAGTAATTATTGACAAAAAAGACTACATGAGAAAAACTGAAGACTTCATCAACAATAATAAATGCACACAACTAAATAAAGACCCAACAGAAAAATATCTTAAACAAACAATAAAACTAATAAAAACAGCCAAAAACATATTCAACAATAAAAATACAGCCATCTATATAAATAATAATCCAGAACCACCTAAAATGAATAGCCTAATAATAATACATAAATTAAACAACCCAATAGATCCATTAATCAATTTCAAAACAGCACCTACATACAAAATAGCAAAAATAATAGCACAAAAACTAAAGACTAACCATCTAACAAATAATCATCATAACATAAAAAATACATACGAATTAATAGACAAACTAAAAATAATAAATATAAATGAAAATACATATTTCACATCATATATCACAAACATGTACACCAACATCCCAGTAGATGAAACAATAGACATAATAATAAACAAACTTAAAGAATAAAATGAAGGCACACAATATATAACTGAAATAAAAAATAGCCTTCAACTAATACTAAAACAAAATTACTTTGAATTTAATAGCAAAATTTATCAAAAGCAAGAAGGTTTAGCAATGCGATCTCCATTATCTAGCATGATAGCAGAAATATTCTTACAACACATGGACACCAAAATACAAAATATTATAAATTCATTTGATCCAAATGGCATATGGATAAGATATGTAGACGATGGGCTATATCAAATAACAAAAACACAAATGCAGATAACATATTAAAGCAAATCAATAACATACATCCAAAAATACAATTCACAGAAGAAAAAGAAAAACATAACAAAATCAACTATTTAGACATAACCATCACAAGAAACAACAGCCACATACAATATGCAAAATACAGAAAACCAACATCTACTAACATCATTATACCTAACCATTCTGACCACCCACCACAACATAAAATGGCAGCTTTCCATTCACTATTTAACAGAATGTACAAAATTCCCCTAAACAAACAAGAAACAGACAAAGAAAGAAATATAATATACCAAATTGCTTATGAAATGGATACAATAAAAATACTGTAGGCTAAAAAAAATAGAAAATAAAATAAAAACTGAACAATTAAGAATTAATCAAAATGAACAACACATAAATAATAACAACAATAAAAAATGGGCCACATTCACATAAATAATAAAATGACAAAACTAACAAAACTATTTAAAAACACAGATATAAAAATAGCATACAAAACTAATAAAAATAATTAACAAAAACTAAATAGCCCACAAAACAAAGATAATACAACAACTAACGGTATATACAAAATTGAATGCCAAGATTGCAATAAATGTTACATAGGACAAACAAACAAAACAGCTGAAAAAACGTTATTTTGAACACCTAAACGCATACAACAAACCAGAAATATATAAATCCAATTTAGCCACACATGCAATAAACACTGCACATGAATTCCCAGACATAACCAATGTGACACTAATAAAACATATACCACACAAAGGCACCATAATGAACATTTGGGAAAATTTACAAATATACAAACATAAAACATAATACAAACTAATACCGGAACAAATACAAATCAATACAAAACATGGCACAATATTCAAAGCACTCAACATCGAAAATACACAAAAAACCAACACACACACCACAATCACACACAACACACAATAAAACCAATTTGAAGTACCAGAAGCCAACAGGAACCCATAATAATAATAGTCAACCAACACATATGTACTTCACCAGACACAAAAACCGGAAGGCTGAGGATGGGTACAAGATGGTACCCGAAACATGTTCCTAATAAGGAAAAAAAAAGTTATATCTTGAGGTAAATTCATTATAAATATTAAATGTATTATATACATCAAGAAACGGACTGTAGCAGAAAGTGATTGAATATTGAATATATATATATTTCAACGTAATAAATTGCAAATTTAATTTAATTTAAATTTGTGGAGCCCCGCGATCTTGGAGCACCAAATTTATGCAACGTTACATACACATAAATAGGCGTGAACGATCTCACGTTCAAGATTGACAAATTCTTTAAACAATATAACATTTAAATTGGGTGTCAGGTGTATCTGCAATAAGAACTCTATGTAACTTGAAACGGTAATTAAAATTTATTTGATACTATAAAAAAATATGTGCACATGGCACTGACTTCGATTGTAAAACATTAGTTATTATTTTTTATTATGCCGTAAGGCTTAAGATATATACATCCTTACTGACTAAATATTCTATGCTACTAATTATTATATAAAAGATAAATCTCATTTTCAGACTACTCAGTCTATTAATATGTTTCAAAATCAGTTTTTAAATCTTTTTTTTCTATATTGTAACGTACTCAAAATATTAATAGTTATTGTTTCTCGGTACTGTTTTCTCAAATACTAATTGTTTTTATTTAAATGCTTTGTAATCATTTTATATTATATTAATTTGAGCTCTTGTTACGTTAATCGTATTTCTAAAACATCTATGATTTTAACTCTACTATACAAGAAACATTGCTCTTATTTTTAAATAAAATATTAATGTCTTTCACTGTCTTTGAATTCTTTGTATGATTAAGATATGAATAAGTTGTCTATCACCTTATTGTCGTCAATCATACTCGATCATTTTTGTTCCATCGGTGTTCGTCCTCGTCTCGCCTCCAGCGTCGGCTGTCTCTACTCTCCTCTTGTCCAGCGTCGTATCTCTCTCTGGAACTCTCCTCTTGTCCAGCGTCTTATCTCTCTACGGAACTCTCCTCTTGTCCAGCGTCGTATCTCTCTCTCTGGAACTCTTCTCTTGTCTAGTGTCGAATCATTAATGGATCTTCTTAAGTAGTGCTGTTATTAATTAAAATGATTGTCTTTACAGCTTAGTTACGTATTTGTACGTACCTGGCAAATTTAAACTGTTTACGGAAAAAATAAATACGCCGTGCTGACGGGCATAAGCTCCCGCTGCACCGTGGATGATTCAAGAAAGAGAACCACTGTAGCTTGCGTGTCCTATTTATACCCATGTCTTGGTTGACACCCTGCAGTGATCCGAAATCGACATGTTAGAAACTGTCTCTGGCGTCAGTTCCCCCACTCTTTGTCAAATTCGCTATTTTTTATATTTCTGCGAATTGCAGAGTCCTGTATGTATACTCTTATACTTATCTTATAACTAATTTTACAACACATGTTCACTGTAATTTTGGACATTGCAACTTAACCCTTTCGATTTGTACACAGTTATTTCACTATTACACTCGTACGGTGTGTCAATTTCACGTGGTTTTCGTACACAGTATTTAGTAAATTTATTTACATTTTATTGTGCTTTTGGATTTTAATTCTTATTTCTAGTTTATGAATAATTACGGAAAAACAGTAATTGTGCAATTATTCATCTTGGGGTGGCAAACTCGCCTGCAGAGACCTGCGTTCACACACACTAGCAAAATACTGGTGTACACACTTTCAGTTACATTTGTGTGTGTGTGCACGTCGATTCAGGTCGAAACACCTGTTCATATTTTTGTCTGAGCCAAGCTTGCAATCCCTCACATGCTTATTTCTAATATTTTATTAATTATTTACAGTTTATTAAGTAAATTTAAATTTTTATATTCCATGCTCAGTACATCACTTATTTGTACTGTCGCATTATTCCTCTGCTTGGTAACAAAAAAAATTTAATAAAATTATTTATTATAAATTTTTTTTTAATTTATTTATTATTATTTTTTGCAAAAAAAATGTAACAAATAATAAAGAATAATATTCGTCATTTCACCCTTAATTGGAGTGTATACAACTGTCTTACCTCCCCTCTTCGTACGCTCACTTCTCGCGACATTGTAGTAGGGTGGCTTTACTAACAGCTGATTTGACTAGTTTCCTTGACCTCTGTTTTCATGTGTAGAACTTCCTAAATGACGTTGCGTGGAATTTACCAATTTCTTTCTTCTGTATCTCATCATATACTATGAAAGTGTTCTGTCCTACTTGCTGTCTTAATGTATATTCGGTCCTTAATTTTACATTATCTTAATTCATACATTCTTACCTTCGCTTCTAATCCTCCTTAGCTCTTTTCTTAACATGACATTACTTTATCTAATACATTACTTATACAATACATTAACATTCATTACCTTTTATTACATTTCTTTAACTTTACCTTTCTGATCGTTACTACTTTCTTGAAATACACTTCCGTAACAGAATACTCTTTTAGCTTGTAGTGTGTCGCATGATCGGTTACAGAGGAACTGTCTTGGAAAACAGCGATATTTTTCTCGAAATCCTTAATCCTAAGTAGTCTCTGCCCTTATGACTTTTCACTCTCGCTTTCTTCTGTGTCCATGTATCTTCAATAAGTGTTCGCTTGATCAGTCGTTCTAACAATTATGGCAATTATTGCTCATCTTAATCATTTCTTCATATTTATAACATATCAATAATAACATTCCTTACCATTTCTTCATATTAACAACAACAATAACATCTTTTACCATTACTTTCTTAAATATTTCTCTACAATAGCATTCCTTACCATCACTAATACATTTCTTAATTAACCCTCTTATATTATTATTAATAATTAATAGTAATATTATTTTTCTCATTTAAAAATAATTATTTATTTTAGGGTATTGAGTTCTGAGTTCGGTGTGTCGTTAGAACTGACACCCCTCATTATAACAATTGGTTGTTGTACACAGGACATTCATTGTGTTCACCTTCGTGTAAACAACATCCGCGTTCCATTGTATTATTCCCTCGTTACCTTTCCGTTGCATAGCTGCGACGTTTGTGTGCATACTTACCTTGTAAACGTTTGTTTTGATCGTATAAGTCACCTGTTTATAGGGTAACATTTTCATCTTGCCTGTCGGCCACTTAAAATCTACCCTCTTTCTCTCGTTACAAATGCTTCGCTCTTTCTCAATTCTCTCGTCACTAGTTTGGTTGAGTGAACTGATGCGAACAGCTGTCGACGGTTTTTTCATTCGTCGTTTATGATAACCTCTGTAGTTTTCATACTTACAGTTATAATTATCGTTATTATAATTATCGTGCGTATATCTAACATCATATTTACCACAATTTTGCGTAGTGTTTCGTCTAAATAACTTACTACGTTTCTTGTTAGGCCTACAGTGATATTTATCTCCGTAAGTGTGGTGTCTTATGTGTGTTTCAAATGTGTCATCTTGTGTGATTTACTATTGTGTGTGTGCCTCACACTTGGAATATCGCTATTAATAAGGTATGTTTTATTAACCTTTATTTGCTTCTCCTCCTTAATGTTAATTACTTTTTTATAATTATCATTAGTAATTACACATGTATTTTCAATTTGTATGAATTCTTCACATACTATCTTTTTACATATTAGCTCCGTTTGTTTATTAATTATTCCACAGACATTTTCTGCGATCGTGTCAATACGTCTGTTTGTATTAACAATTTTTTCAGTTAACTGCGCATTACTATCTATTATACTTTGTTTTATTTCTATGTTGTCTTGTTTCAACTGGAGATTATCAATTTTTAACTCTTCTAGACTCTCGGTAATTTTTATGGTGTCCTGTCTAAAATTTTCGGACTGTAGCTCTAATTTATTTTCTAACCTTTCTGTTTGCTTCTTATTAGATTCTTTTAATTCGTCTAATTTAGCATTTATATTTTCCGTTTGTTTTGTACTTATTTCATCGACCCAGGCACGCATCATCATCTGGAATGCTTCGACGTCTAAATTTCCTGGAGTCGTCATGTTGAAGTATTATTAAAATATTTATTTAATAGTAATTCTTTAAAAATTATTATTGATAACCGTTCCCTACTTACTTATTTATTTCTGTATTTTTATTAATAGTTATTATTGATACTCATTACAGTTACACCTGTTACATAGACAATAATATTATTCGTGGGCGCCAGCTGTGTGATTACACAACAATTTAACACTACATTCAGTTACTGTTTAATATAAATAATAATTACATATTATACATTTTTCATTTAACACACTCTTTATATTTTTTTAGAGCAACCATTTAGCAACATAAAAAAATTTTAATAGTTAAATGATGGGGATCGGGTCATACATTCATGAGCTATAATTTATGTCACAAATTTTTGTACATAAATTTAGGCATGTCGGGCCCCACTTGCACGGCGACATTCTATGAACCCGATACAAATTTTGTTAAAATTAATTTCAAATCCAAATACACTTCTATTTGTATTTGAATAGCCCCACGTTCTTTGGGAGCCATTCTTATGCAACGTAATAAATTGCAAATTTAATTTAATTTAAATTTGTGGAGCCCCGCGATCTTGGAGCACCAAATTTATGCAACGTTACATACACATAAATAGGCGTGAACGATCTCACGTTCAAGATTGACAAATTCTTTAAACAATATAACATTTAAATTGGGTGTCAGGTGTATCTGCAATAAGAACTCTATGTAACTTGAAACGGTAATTAAAATTTATTTGATACTATAAAAAAATATGTGCACATGGCACTGACTTCGATTTTAAAACATTAGTTATTATTTGTTATTATGCCGTAAGGCTTAAGATATATACATCCTTACTGACTAAATATTCTATGCTACTAATTATTATATAAAAGATAAATCTCATTTTCAGACTACTCAGTCTATTAATATGTTTCAAAATCAGTTTTTAAATCTTTTTTTTCTATATTGTAACGTACTCAAAATATTAATAGTTATTGTTTCTCAGTACTGTTTTCTCAAATACTAATTGTTTTTATTTAAATGCTTTGTAATCATTTTATATCATATTAATTTGAGCTCTTGTTACGTTAATCGTATTTCTAAAACATCTATGATTTTAACTCTACTATACAAGAAACATTGCTCTTATTTTTAAATAAAATATTAATGTCTTTCACTGTCTTTGAATTCTTTGTATGATTAAGATATGAATAAGTTGTCTATCACCTTATTGTCGTCAATCATACTCGATCATTTTTGTTCCATCGGTGTTCGTCCTCGTCTCGCCTCCAGCGTCGGCTGTTTCTACTTTCCTCTTGTCCAGCGTCGTATCTCTCTCTGGAACTCTCCTCTTGTCCAGCGTCTTATCTCTCTACGGAACTCTCCTCTTGTCCAGCGTCGTATCTCTCTCTCTGGAACTCTTCTCTTGTCTAGTGTCGAATCATTAATGGATCTTCTTAAGTAGTGCTGTTATTAATTAAAATGATTGTCTTTACAGCTTAGTTACGTATTTGTACGTAACTGGCAAATTTAAACTGTTTACGGAAAAAAATAAATACGCCGTGCTGACGGGCATAAGCTCCCGCTGCACCGTGGATGATTCAAGAAAGAGAACCACTGTAGCTTGCGTGTCCTATTTATACCCATGTCTTGGTTGACACCCTGCAGTGATCCGAAATCGACATGTTAGAAACTGTCTCTGGCGTCAGTTCCCCCACTCTTTGTCAAATTCGCTATTTTTTATATTTCTGCGAATTGCAGAGTCCTGTAAGTATACTCTTATACTTATCTTATAACTAATTTTACAACACATGTTCACTGTAATTTTGGACATTGCAACTTAACCCTTTCGATTTGTACACAGTTATTTCACTATTACACTCGTACGGTGTGTCACTTTCGCGTGGTTTTCGTACACAGTATTTAGTAAATTTATTTACATTTTATTGTGCTTTTGGATTTTAATTCTTAATTCTAGTTCATGAATAATTACGGAAAAACAGTAATTGTGCAATTATTCATCTTGGGGTGGCAAACTCGCCTGCAGAGACCTGCGTTCACACACACTAGCAAAATACTGGTGTACACACTTTCAGTTACATTTGTGTGTGTGTGCACGTCGATTCAGGTCGAAACACCTGTTCATATTTTTGTCTGAGCCAAGCTTGCAATCCCTCACATGCTTATTTCTAATATTTTATTAATTATTTACAGTTTATTAAGTAAATTTAAATTTTTATATTCCATGCTCAGTACATCACTTATTTGTACTGTCGCAATATATATACACACACAAATATATATATATATATATTATAACATTACGAATTTAAGTGTAATTTAATTTGTGTTTGAGGAGCCCCACGTTGTTGGAGCGCCAATTTATATAACAATACAAATTTAAATGTAATTTAAATTGTTTTGCCCCATGCTTTTGGGAGACAATTTATAACAAGACAAATTACAAAACAAATATAAATTAATTTGTGTTGTGCCAAAATGTACATAACATTACTGGTAAAGTGTACCAATTAATGGGGTTTGGGTGTAATGGTAATAAGAGTAGTCATTGATTGAATTGTAACGAGTTTTTATAATTTATTCATAAATCACAAGCGTGTTTAAAAAATCTCATTTACTTCGCCATAAATATTCATTATTGTTTGCGTAAACGTTCAATTGTTGCAGTACATTTATCATAAATCTTATCTTCTATAGTAACAAAGGTATATTCTAAATATTTATTTGTTATCTTAAATCTCGACTGCTCAGTCTGACTGTGTGCTTTACTGCAGTTTTGTTTTATTTTCTTTATATAACTTCCAACTACGTTACTTTATGCATTGCATACATCTTAATCATTGATTGCTTTACAAACTTTAAATAAAATTTAAATTGACTAAATTAATTGTTAATCATCAAAGAAAATATTTATTGAATTTAAATTAGATTCTCTTATCTCTATATCTATATTTTACATAACTCTTATTATTTTTAAATTTCAAAGTGTCTTTTCAATGTCTTTAGTCTCTCATTTACAAATTATAAATTGATTATTTGTCACCTCGATTCTGTAGATCGTACCCATGTCCTCCGTTGATCCGTAGGTCCTCTTCTGATGTGGAGTTCCCTGCACGTTCCCCCCGTTCCACTTGTTGTCCTTCAGTTACTCGTCCCTCATGGTTGCTGTAGTGTAGAGTGATATGTTGCTCTGCACCAGCTGCTGTTGCTCTATCAGATGCCTCTGCTGTTCACCATAGTGTTCCTCTGCATGACATACTCTCGTAGCTTGTTTTGAGTGACGGACATTTGTGTGTAGACATCGTGAAGTACGTTCTATAATCGTATTCGTAACCAGACTAAGAGTTAATGTTTGATACTGATATAAACATAGTGTCCATCCGCCTTTACTGTTCAATTAATAAAATTTAAAATTCGCGTCGATACTGGAAATAGCGTCCCGCCGCTACTGAAGACTGATTGAGAAGAACTTGGCTTCTTCCGTGCCCTTATTTATATTCGAGCATCGTACCGCACCTGTTGGGAGAGAATTCAGCCTGTCAGAAATTGCTTGGTGGCGTCAGTTCCCCCACTATCTTTCAATTTCATATTTTCGCACATTTCTGCCAATGGCAATGTCTACTGTGCACTACAGGGTGCTCTAACAATGGATAATTTAATTACACATGTTCAATGTAATTATCATCGTAATCGCATAATTTGTGTAATTACTACTCTCTTAAAATCGCACTGCACGTCCTTTTCACGCCGTTTTCTCAATACACATGTGTATTAATTTTATACATATTTAGGAGTCTTTGAATTTTTTCTACCATTTATGGTTGTCTTATAATTAAATAGAAACTATAATTTAACACCTATTTAGGGTGAGATTGCAAACTTTCATGCTCGAACCGGCCTCACTCACACACATTATTTACTACTGTACACACTCTCAGCGACAATCGCGTGATCGTGCAGGTCGGTTCCTGCATGTCTATATACCGTATTTTTAACATCAACTCAGCTTTCAATCTCAGACCTGCTTATTTATTACATATTTATTAATTTGATTTAAATATTTATATAATCTATTACATGGACAGTACAGCATATGATTTTACTGTCGCAATATATATATATATATATATATATATATATATTCAAACACTTTCTGCTACAGTTCGTTTCTTTATGTATATAATATATATTTTATAATGACTTTAACTCAAGATGTTTTCTCCCTATTTGGAACATGTTTCGGGAAGCCTTGTGTTCCCATCTTCAGCCTTCCGAAAAACAATAAAAGAAATAAAAAACAAAGTAAAGAACAATAATTTAATAATAACTAAACCAGACAAAAGTCAAGCAACAGTAATTATTGACAAAAAAGACTACATGAGAAAAACTGAAGACTTCATCAACAATAATAAATGCACACAACTAAATAAAGACCCAACAGAAAAATATCTTAAACAAACAATAAAACTAATAAAAACAGCCAAAAACATATTCAACAATAAAAATACAGCCATCTATATAAATAATAATCCAGAACCACCTAAAATGAATAGCCTAATAATAATACATAAATTAAACAACCCAATAGATCCATTAATCAATTTCAAAACAGCACCTACATACAAAATAGCAAAAATAATAGCACAAAAACTAAAGACTAACCATCTAACAAATAATCATCATAACATAAAAAATACATACGAATTAATAGACAAACTAAAAATAATAAATATAAATGAAAATACATATTTCACATCATATATCACAAACATGTACACCAACATCCCAGTAGATGAAACAATAGACATAATAATAAACAAACTTAAAGAATAAAATGAAGGCACACAATATATAACTGAAATAAAAAATAGCCTTCAACTAATACTAAAACAAAATTACTTTGAATTTAATAGCAAAATTTATCAAAAGCAAGAAGGTTTAGCAATGCGATCTCCATTATCTAGCATGATAGCAGAAATATTCTTACAACACATGGACACCAAAATACAAAATATTATAAATTCATTTGATCCAAATGGCATATGGATAAGATATGTAGACGATGGGCTATATCAAATAACAAAAACACAAATGCAGATAACATATTAAAGCAAATCAATAACATACATCCAAAAATACAATTCACAGAAGAAAAAGAAAAACATAACAAAATCAACTATTTAGACATAACCATCACAAGAAACAACAGCCACATACAATATGCAAAATACAGAAAACCAACATCTACTAACATCATTATACCTAACCATTCTGACCACCCACCACAACATAAAATGGCAGCTTTCCATTCACTATTTAACAGAATGTACAAAATTCCCCTAAACAAACAAGAAACAGACAAAGAAAGAAATATAATATACCAAATTGCTTATGAAATGGATACAATAAAAATACTGTAGGCTATACAAAATAGAAAATAAAATAAAAACTGAACAATTAAGAATTAATCAAAATGAACAACACACAAATAATAACAACAATAAAAAATGGGCCACATTCACATACATAAATAATAAAATGACAAAACTAACAAAACTATTTAAAAACACAGATATAAAAATAGCATACAAAACTAATAAAAATAATTTACAAAAACTAAATAACCCACACAACAAAGGTAATACAACAACCAATGGTATATACAAAATTGAATGCCAAGATTGCAATAAATGTTACATAGGACAAACAAAAAAACCAGCTGAGAAAACGTTATTTTGAACACCTAAATGCATACAAAAAACCAGAAATACATAAATCTAATTTGGCCACACATGCAATAAACACTGGACATGAATTCCCAGACAACCAATATGACACTAATAAAACATATACCACACAAAGGGACCATAATGAACATTTGGGAAAATTTACAAATAGACAAACATAAAACGCAAAACAAACTAATACCTGAACAAATACAAATCAATACAAAACATGACACAATTTTCAAAGCACTCAACTTAGAAAATACACAAAATACTAATATATACACCACAATCACATACAATAATACCAATTTAAAGCACCAGAGACCAACAGGAAACCAAAGCAACAACCAGCCAACATATAAATACCTCACAAGGCTAAAAATTCAGAAGGCTGAAGATGGGAACACAAGGCTTCCCGAAACATGTTCCAAATAGAGAGAACACATCTTGAGGTAAAGTCATTATAATATATATTTTATATATTTGTAATCATGGGCATAACTTGGGCCCTAACTTTGGGGAGGGGCAGGGTAAAGCTACATAAATTCAAGTGTGTAGTGAGACCATCTATATAATAAAATTAAAAAAATATATACAAAATGAGAAAGTTTAGCAATAATTATTAGTTAGTAAACGAGGGACACTTTCATTTTTTAATTATCAACAAACCTTTCTTCATAAGTTGTACTTCGATTTATGTTTACCTAGAACAAATAATCTGTAGGCCTATAAACATAAACAATTTCAGTTCTTCCAATTTTTATACCCAGTTTTCGTAAACGCATTCTTTCCTTTAGGCACACTGTCACAAAATGCTCGGCAGTAGCAGTAGTAAGCTGAATCAGTCACAACACAAAGAAATTTTCAAATTGCCAGTCAGGCAATTTTCACAGAAATTTAGCAGTGTTACTCCTTGGAGTTTCTTATCTCCCATTTCTCAGAACTTAGGAACACAAAAACCTAAACAATCATAACAATAATGAATTAAGAAAGAGACAAGCGATGTGTACATTACCGGACTACTTACACGACCGAGTAACCGACCACACTTGTATCAGGAATCGTTAACAAATAACAGTTCCAAACGATCGTCTTTTAAGATTCGTGAACAAAGCCATCGACGTCTTGCACAGTAAGCCAGCTTTGTTCATACTGCCGAGTCTGTTACCCCTACCATACCGCTCTCTTTTACACTGGCCTGTAGTGTTTGCGAAATTCTGCTGAACTGAAAACAGCGATAATCTCGAATCAAACAGTAAACAATCCAAGCACAGAGACGATGACTCAGAAAAATATGTGTGATAAAGAGAGGAAAGTAAAGAGAGCAAATTCTTAGAAGTACAGGTGTGCTTATTATTTCATTATGGTGTTCCAAAACAAGTCTTTGTGTAAAAGACTCTCATTGTATTCCAGTTAATTAGGTCTCTAGCATTTTTTTTTCAAACAGAAATATTATTTTGACGTATATCATTCAAATCTGTCAAACGTTCTCCTTACAAGTTTCTTCGAAAGAAATAAGAATAATAAATTTATGGCAACTAGTCGTCTGATAACAGTACAGACGTTGATAAATAGTGCTTACTGTACTCGCAAGCATAGCAACTGTCTCCTGTTTGACTATTTGTTAGTTTTTATTTATAACAACTGGAAACAAAATTTTATAATGCTTGGAACATTGGGGGGAGCAAGTGCCCCCCTTGCCCCTCCCAAGTTACGCCTATGTTTGTAATAGTAAAAATTTCTCTACCAGCTAATTTTTTATGTTGTAATTCAAAAAAATCATGAGTAAAAGTAACATAACTTATTACATGTGTGAAGAGTACAAAAAAAGTTAAACATGAATAGCCTTATTGACATATTAAGTTCCAAACTGAAGTAACAATGATCCATTTATGTTGATTAACAACAGACACACGACTGGTTACGTTTTACAGATCAATAGGTAATTGAAATTGTGGAGTTTATTGCTTACATTGTTTACGTTTATGGTCAAATAATTTAATAATTTTTGAAACGATGTAGAATAACAATTTTGACACCATACAGTTTTTAAAGTATTATTATTCTCTAACTTTAATTTTTGGACTAGTAAATTTTCAAGTCGCGTGTGAGTTTTAAATTGACTGTACACACATCAAGCAGAGTAGGGGAACGCACTGTATTCCCCACACAACTTGCAGTGCCAGTGTTGCTATGCTTCCTCTCTCCAGATAAAATTTTAACGTAGACATGTAATAGACACAGATAGCTCCTAAGCAACTATAGGTGCACAAGGACATTCTATAAGACTGGTTAAATAACAGAATAAAAGTCAATGAAACCAAAAGCTCTGTTATCACGTTCACTTTAAAATATGCTGAATGTCCTCCAATTAAGTAAATTATGTATAGATCCTAGAGCAACAGAACCTAGATACTTAGGACCTTTATTTCAACAGCAGACTAAATTGGCAAAAGCAACATAAAAAGAAAAAAGAGAAAAGAAAAGAACAAAAATATATCTGAAAGTTATAAAAATGTACTGGCTGTCTGGGAAAAAATCATCCTCATCACTGAACAACAAATTACTGTAGTATAAAGCTTTTATCAAACCAATATCGAATATGACATTGAGATATAGGATTGCTCAAGTAAAACAAATGTTCAATGTTATATCATTCAAAACTAGCAAAAACATTAATAGCTGGTCCACCATGGTTTTTATCCAGCAACTCCTTACACCAGTGGTTCGCAAACTTTTCAGTCCGCGGACCCCCCAAAAAAATTAAAAATTTCACGGACCCCGTCTGAGTTATGAAAGAAAACAAACAGTAAATATGATACAAACTCTTATATTTTAATAAAAATATGGAAAAACAAAATTCTCTTAACTTGCAAAATTATAATATTAATGATATCAAACACTGTTTAATGTCAACAATGAAGCTGCTTTTGAACAATTAGCTCTGCAATATTAGGTTTAATGTCTGATAATTTCAATATTAAGTTACTCTCAACATCAAGTTTATTTCTTAACTTTGGTAACCTCGGCTCTATCCTTCCAGCCACAAGTGTTGAAATCCAGATACTTAGGCGTAAAACCAGCTACATGGAAAAACGTATTGTTTAGATACAGAGCTTATACGCGAGTTAAAATGCTTATATGTGGACTAAAACAGCGAGATCAGTTCTACGTTGATGCGACACTCTAGTCAGTTTGGCTGACAAACAGATCTCCTACACGACATGATTTAAAGACATTAAGCCACTAGTTTGAAAATAAATTACCTTATTTCAAATCCGTCCTGTGACTTCGTTGCGTTGTTTTTGTTGTTACGCGTTTCGGGAACTATGTCCCGTTGTGATCTTATAAATAATACACAATTATAAAATAATATTTAAACATCTCACCTACCTTGGCCCAGGATTCTTCGCACGAACGGTGAATATCAACGTGATTTCAAGGTTATTTTAATAACGTACACTACTCTCTCAAAATATAATAAAACTCAAATTTTATTATAAAATTATTTCATTTTATATTACTTTTAAACTCCACTTCTCTCTCTCTCTTTAAAATCTTACGGTTTTTTTAAAATTACGTTAAACGAAACATGGATTTTTACGTGCTAAACTTATCCTAATAATTATTTTAATGAAAGCAACCCAGTTTGCTTACACACAACATTCATACCAAACCCCCCTTACGATTGATTTTAGGCCCTTTTAAATACAATTACTGATATCGTTAAATTTGTTGGGTTTTACATCACCATTGGCATTCCTCCTCAGTGCATCACCGCACTGATTGTCTGTCCGAAAGTTTTAATTTGATTTGATTTTTTAGATTCCGATTTATGCACTGCACTTACTTCATTCTGATACACTTTTTCATTACTTCTGCTATTTTCTATCACCAATTAAAAATTTATTTGTGGGCCACGAGTAGTGCGTGCGGCGGGCCGACGCCGCGACTATAAGTCGACTGCCCAGAGCGCCTCACTACCACGGTTGTTCAAAACGGGAACCCACAGCCTGCTTATGACAAATTATTCATCGTCGTACAGGGAATATGGGTTATTAATGCTCCCAAGGAGTCGACGATATTCCAATGCCTCGGGTCACGAGACTCAGGTGGGTGGGGTCTTACCTAGACTTCCGTCAGCATCAAACAGGTGGCGAACCAAATTTCACATCTTAGCCATCTTGTTTGGCGTCGCTTCATTCTGCTTGGCGTCATTTGCGCGCATGCTGGTGTTTGCGCGTACATTGTGCGTAACAAATTCTTGGAACCACTTGAGTTGCAAAACATACATCGCATTCCGTTTCAACACCTCCGTTTAAAATCTCACTCCACTGTTCTTTGTTTGAATAAAACCGTTTTAGGTATGGGGCTTGCTGCGTTGGTCACATATATATTCAATAAAATAAAATAAAATAAAATACCCCTTTTCGCCCCGTTACAATACCCCCCCCCAATGAGAGGTCTTCTGCCGAAACAGAAGAACTCTCATTGCTAAACCCCTAAGAGGATCGGTGAGGATATGGTGCCAACAACCCCCCGTTAATTCTTAACACATCATGGGTAAACTACCCCCCTAGCTCGGCGACTATGGCTGCACCGGAACGAGATTACTGGACTTCTCTGTTCGAGATCCCAACACCGTAAAATCGGACAGATACTCACCATAGTACACCTAACCGTCTAACATTCCACCCCAAAATCAAAACCCTAGCCTTATACCATGCCAGATCCTCAACCGATATGTTCTCTCTTACATACATACTGGGTTGCCTTTAGCAAGTACTGGGTGCGTACACATACTTATTATTACATTTTCCCCAAACTCCCTCAAATATTTTATCTTTCCAAGTTCAATTTCTTTTCTCAATTTACCGTTAAGTTTCAAATCGAAATATAGCAAACAAATTAAATCTAAATCATTTAAATTTTGTTCAAAAATTAATCTAAGTTCAAAATCAAGCTTTTACACTACTATTAATTTCATTAAAATCTCAAAATCTTTTACATGAATCTACATTTCTTCTTGACTATTACCAACAATCATAAAAACACATAAACGGAACATCTTATTAAATCATAAATTCACTTATTCTAATATTTGTTTATAACACATATATACTAAACAATATACTTCAATAAACACACTAGTAATACATATAAACTACAATATACTCGGAACCTTCACACATCATCTATATGGCAGGCATAAAAAAATATTTTTTTTTTTTCAAAAAAATATTAATTTCCCAAAATTATTTCTTTTATCATTATCAAGAAAAATAAAATCATTTCATTTAATTAAGTAACACAATTGTGTGAATTAATTACTAGAAACTGGTTCTGTTTCTAACATCAGTCATCAGCTGATCTCTCTTGGTCAAGTGAATGACCTTGACATATATATCCTACACAAAGCTACACTATAAAATGCATGAAACATGTTTATAATTTTTACATTCCAATATAGTACAACATATTAAACATAGAACACTCAAAAATAACATGGTTATCATTACCTTACAATAAACAATAAATTTCATATTTAAATTGACCAAAATTTACACATTTTACAGCTTTATTTTATTTTCAAATTCTATTTATATCTTTCACTTGTTTCAATTATTATTACATTTGAACTCTGAATTTCTCTCTAACATTTTCATTCTCAATTAGTTTGGGTGACTCTTCGTTATTCATAACATTTCGATTTACAACTTGGGTGTTTAAATAGAACCTCACACCCCTTCTGACTCCAATACCCCCTTAACAGCTTTTATCTAGTATGACACCACTCTCAAAATATTTACCAATAATTCTCTAACTACATTCACATCATTCTACCATTATAACAAAATACTCTCTACCCTGTTTGTACTAAGGACGTGTGTTCCCTTTCCCATACTCATCCCCTTATTGGTCCCTGGACTCTCCCTAGGTAACCCCGCCAAACCCCATTTTAAAACTATTCACCTCCCGCCACAACGCTTTTCGTTGAGGACTCCTTATCACACCACCCCCCCCTTACAAAAATTCCCCATTTCCACTAATTAATTGAAGTAAAGTACCATTAAAGATTAAAAATGTGTCATCTACATATCGACCATAGAAAATTATATTATTAGCGTAACTGTTGTTGGAGAGAAAATAGGAATTTTCATAAAAATTCAGATAAATATCCGCCAGTAAACCGGACAGAGGAGAACCCATGGGCAAACCATCTCCTTGAATGAAATACTGGTCGTTGAAGGTAAAATAATTCTGTTGTAGAACAATTTCAAGTAAAAGGATTAACTCATCTATGGTCCGGGTACTTAGTTTTTTGGTATCGCACAAATTGTTTCTTAAAATATCAATTGTTTCCTTCACCGTTATATCAGTATAGAGATTTATTATATCAAAAGACGCCAGTTTATAATTCGGCAGTAATTTTATATGTCTAGTCTTGTTTATAAAATCAGTATTATTTATAATGCTGTGGTTGTTCTTTAAATGAATATTTTCCTTTAATAATTTAACAAGCTTTTTAGCTGTCTTGAAACCTGGTGCCGTGGTGAAATTAACCAAAGGTCTAATCGGGACATTGTCTTTGTGAATTTATGGTAGGCCTGTGAGCCTGGGCGCTTTAGCGTTAATAGGTTTTAAATGACGGCGTGTACGCACATCAAACAAGGTAACGCATTTATTAATCGTGTTATTTAAAATTTTGACAAAGGAGTCAGTGGGATCAGAGTTTAAAACTTTAGTGTTGTTATCGGAAATGAACTCGTTAACCTTCTGTGTATACATATCATTATCTATAACTACCAATGTATGGCCTTTATCAGCTTTTGTAATGCGGGCGTTATTGTCAATTAGTTTTGTTTTTATTTTCTTCAGTGTCTTGAATTCAGTATGAAATCTTATCTGTTTTTGTGTAATATGAGTTGTGTTGTAACGGTACAGAATTGGGTGTTAAAGATAATAATTTAAATTAGTTTGAATTCAAAGCAGTTAGTATTCACCTAAGGGGTATACCCCATTGTAACCAGCCACACATACAATGTTATTGCAGACTGTTTATGTCTAATGTCTGGAGTCTGCCCAGCCAGACGTATTACACAACAGCTTGCCAGCTCAGTCTCTTTGTGAATCACAGTAAAGACATTGTCACCCCAGTTTGCATCAGACAGTGGCCAAGAACAATGCGTTAATAAGTTAACAAAAAACGGCGGCCTCGGACGTGTAAGATAGGCCGAAAACATCGTCGGCCTATCCAGTACAAAAGTGCGTGAACCATGTAGCGGTCAACTAATTAAATAATAAAGTGCTAGAACAATAAGTAAACCTGTAACTCTGGCTGCGCGGTCAACCCAATCAGTGCTCGCGAGCAAATCTATGGGGTAACCAATAAGCAACAGCTGACGGAAAATTTAACTGTAAAAAACTAGTTTCGGAGTGTATTAATGAAGAAAGTGGGGAACAACGATAGGAACACCGGATGGATGGGTAACTGTACTGAACACAATTCATTGATAAAAAATAGAAAATTTTAATCAAAGTTTAAATACAATTTAATATTTCCAAGTTAAAATATTTTATTAATGAGATCTCAGTAAGGGAGTTAAAAGAGTATGAGAGAGAGAGAGAGTGTCGCAAAGTGCTGGTTAAAAAAATAACGCTATTGTTAAGTCATTTTTTATAGTAGTTTATATTGAGTGATTAAATATCCATGTATTCTTGTTTTTTATTCAAATTGTAGTGTGAAGGTAAAGTGAAAGGAAATAATTCAGTTTAATAAAAGAAAGATAATTTGTTAGAATCCGAAAAATTTGTGTTAGCGTAATTATTTCGTAACTCACACCCAAGTAATCTTTCTGCAACTTGTTCGTCTGTAGAACCCAGGAGTGAAACCCGAAGGTAAGATATTATTAATTAAATTAAAACTTCAATTATCTCAAAGGCGCCCGAACAGAGACTCGATTATATTATTAATTAAATTAAAATTTCAATTGTCTCAATGGCGCCCGAACAGGGACTCGATCATATTATTATTTGCTATAAAATCAACCGTAACAATGGCGCCCGAACAGGGACGGTGAGTGTAACTTAATACACAAACCAGACCTAATTCTAGTTGCAGAAACGATTATTTGGGGTTGAGGGCGGTTGTGTAGTTTTGAAAACATAATCGTACATGTAAATACAATAATTTCATAATGGAGAATAATGAGAATAAAATAAATAAAACATACGTAATTGTCGGTGATGAGTCGGGAAATAAGTTGATGTTTATAAATAAAGAAAACGCATTAACAGAGTCAGCTGAAAAAAGCGACTCAGGAATCCAAACAGATGTAACGCTAGCAAATGAAAGTAATTTTGGCAATTTTACCGAATCAAAAATAATTAATGAAGTTGAAATTCATTCAACGCCAATTTCAATTAGTCAAAATAAGAAAGCTGATGACGGTGGTATGTTAAAAGATTTGTATAGTATGATATGTAGTATGAAAGAAAGTTCAGAAAAGCAATACACAGTGTTAAATGAAATGAAAAGGGATAATGAGGTAATAATGAAGTAAATATTAAGCTAAATGAACAGAAAATTAAATGCGAAAGTAGTTTTAACGAATTAATTAAACGTTTTGATAAAATTAACGAGAAGTAGGAAAGAGATAGATGTAAGTTACCAGAAAATAAAGAAAGTGACCTAAACCAGGTGAGTAGTTTTGATAGTGGAGGTAATAATGATGACGATACTTTTACAGACAATAGCGTTAGTTTAAGTACAGATGAAAATAGTGAAAATATAAGGGTTAATCATAATGAAGTTACAGGTAAGTGTAGTGTTAAAATCAGTAATGATGAAATATTATTGAATAAAAATAATGGTAATATATTGAGTAATAGTAATGGTAACGATGAAAGTAGAAAGTTATTTGAAGTGAGTAACAGAGAAGTAGTTAGCGTTGATGAATTAGAGAAAGAATGGAGAGATAATATAATTGTAGAGGGTGAACAGGGGGCAAATTTTTCTGGGGTTAAATGTGGAGCAAAGATTTCACAAGTGGTTTATGGGGACAAAAGATCCTCACTAGGACATTTGGGCGACAATGGGTCGGCAAATGGTCAAATACGTTTTTTGTGTATATCTGGTACGGCCAGATGGTGTTATAATAAAGTGGTGTTGCCCTCTGTGTGGAGTGAGAATGTGAAATTGGATTGTGAAAGTGATCATGAAAAGAGAGAGAGAGAGTGACAGAGATATTTCAGCCAAATAGAGGTTATAAAGGGTTGGTTAAGAAGTTGAATAAGGAGAGAATTATTATAAATAATAGAGACTTACCTTGTGTAATAAACAATGATTATATTGATGATGATAATATACACTTACCTGTTGTGAGGGTTAGCGTATTAGTAACAGCTGACAACTATAGTGATGAAAATATAAATGATTTAAATGTGACAGGAAATACTAACGGAGACGTAACTAAAAATAATGATGTAGACTTGGCTTATGATAAATAATAATTGGGGGTAACCCTAGGGATTATTATTATGGCAAAATGAATAACAAAGATTTAAGTGATTATTATTACACAAATGATAGCCATGTGAGATATGTAAATAAAAATGAAAAATGTTATGTGAAATTAAGACTAATTGTCGATGACGGGGGTTAGAGAAATACTGAATGAACATTTAATTAGTTGAGCTAAGGGTATGATTACTTGGCTGATTTATGTAATGAGGTGTGGTAAACAATAAAATTATGACGAAAATTTGTAAATAAATGTGTTGGTGTTAAATGTATTGTGTCAAGGTTATATTGTTGGAATGTAGACTATAGCTTATGTAACAGATGTTTGTAGTATGTTATAATAATAATAATATGTTATTTTGTTAAATAATCAACAGGAGGTACCAATGAATTTTATTTTGGAATTGTGTATTTAAATCAAAAGTGTTAAATAATGTAATTAAAGTTAAATTGTTTTGATTTGAGTTGAAATGAAACTAGTTTATAAAAATGTGAATTTTAGTAATGCATTTAAATATACTGTGATTGGAATTGTAAAATCAATGGTAACTGATTACAATATTTATTTAAAGTGAAAATTAAAGGAAATGCTTGTGTTAAGGTGATGGTGATATTCTGGTAGTGCATCAGCTGATATGCTGTTGACATGGACATTGTATGTTGTGTGACTAACGTTTATAGTCATGCTGGAGTTGACACCAAAAATAAGGTTTATTTTGATAAATAATTGCCATGGAGGAAATTTCTTATGAAATAAAATAAATACAAGATGTGATAAAATGAAGGTAATTTTTTTGAATAATATAATGAAGTTACTTAGTGTTTTGATTGTAATGTAGTTAAATATTATGTGAGAAGATTTTATTAATGTAGAATCATTTTGAATACAATGTAATTAAAGTAACTGAAATTGTATTGAACATATGAAGAGACTAAATTAAATTTGAGTTGGCCTTGGATTAACTTAACAATGTGAATTTTAGTGATGCGTTTAAATCTATTTTGATCTGAATCTTGACTGTCATTGTAAAATAAATAATAATTGATGAAAACGCAATGATTAAAATATTCATTTAAATTGAAAACTGAAGGAAGTGTTAGTGGTGATGTAATCAGGAATGTTGAGGCTGAGTCAGTGTTTATAAAACAAGTATTGTATACAACTGTTGATGTAAACAGGTATAAATAATCTCTATAGTAATGTTATTATGATTCATTTGTATTTTATGTAATCCACTTGTCCTTTTGGCGGGGAACCATGTTTTGTTAGGGGAAAAAATTTACAATTTATGTATTCAAACCAATCTTTATAAATCGAACCAGTACTTTGTCAATAATGAACCGGTATGACTAAGAGGAAACAAATCAGTTGGGGATATGGAATAATGGAAGTCCATTTGTTGATATTTGAATTGAATGTTTCGAGTCAGGTGATACTGTGGCGGGTGCCCATCTGATTTTATGGTGTTGGGATCTCGAGCAGAGAAGTCCAGTCAGGTCGAATGTGTGCAGCCACAGCCACCGGACTAGAGGAGGGGGTAAGTACCCATAATTTTAGTAAAGAAATCACGGGGGTTGCGGCGCCATATTTTCACTGATCCTCTTACGTTTTAGGCAATGAGAGTTTTTAGGCTTCGGCATAAAACCTCTCATTGGGGGGGTATTGCAACGGTACAGAATTCGGTGTTAAAGATAATAATTTAAATTAGTTTGAATTCAAAGCAGTTAGTATTCACCTAAGGGGTATACCCCATTGTCACCAGCCACACATACAATGTTATTGCAAACTGTTTATGTCTAATGTCTGGAGTCTGCCCAGCCAGACGTATTACACAACAGCTTGCCAGCTCAGTCTCTTTGTGAATCACAGTAAAGACATTGTCACCCCAGTTTGCATCAGACAGTGGCCGAGAACAGTGCGTTAATAAGTTAACAAAAAACGGCGGCCTCGGACGTGTAAGATAGGCCGAAAACATCGTCGGCCTATCCAATACAAAAGTGCGTGAACCATGTAGCGGTCAACTAATCAAATAATAAAGTGGTAGAACAATAAGTTAACCTGTAACTCTGGCTGCGCGGTCAACCCAATCAGTGCTCGCCAGCAAATCTAAAGTCGGCCGACTGAAAGTAATGGTGCATTTATGTTAAAATAATGTAAACTATGGGGTAACCAATAAGCAACAGCTGACGGAAAATTTAACTGTAAAAAACTAGTTTCGGAGTGTATTAATGAAGAAAGTGGGGAACACAAGGTGGTGAAACAACGATAGGAACACCGGATGGATGGGTAACTGTACTGAACACAATTCATTGATAAAAAATAGAAAATTTTAATCAAAGTTTAAATACAATTTAATATTTCCAAGTTAAAATATTTTATTAATGAGATCTCAGTAAGGGAGTTAAAAGAGTATGAGAGAGAGAGTGTGTCGCAAAGTGCTGGTTAAAAAAATAACGCTATTGTTAAGTCATTTTTTATAGTAGTTTATATTGAGTGATTAAATATCCATGTACTCTTGTTTTTTATTGAAATTGTAGTGTAAAGGTAAAGTGAAAGGAAATAATTCAGTTTAATAAAAGAAAGACAATTTGTTAGAATCCGAAAAATTTGTGTTAGCGTAATTATTTCGTAACTCACACCCAAGTAATCTTTCTGCAACTTGTTCGTCTGTAGAACCCAGGAGTGAAACCCGAAGGTAAGATATTATTAATTAAATTAAAATTTCAATTGTCTCAATGGCCCCCGAACAGGGACTCGATTATGTTATTAATTAAATTAAAATTTCAATTGTCTCAGTGCGTATGTCTAGGGTATGCCTGTCTATGGTATTATTGAATTTATTGTTTATTAAGAAACGTGCTTTGTTCTGAAGTTTAGGATCTGAGATTGCTTTTACTGCAGTCTCAGCACAGATAATCTCTTGTAAGACTTGATGTTTGTTGTTAGGTGGAAAATTGTAGTGTATGCCCTTATTAAGAATATTTATTTCGTCTTCGTTGAAAACTATTGAGGTTAAATTGGAAATCCGTGGGTAAAATGTATGTTTACAATTGATGTCGGAATGCGGGCGTTGTAAGTCTATTAATCTCTTAATTTTCGTTGCTTGTCTTAAACGTATACTGCGTATATTATCGGTTATGTATTTATTTACTGAATCCATGACATTGTCGATTATCGCGGGATGAATATTGTTATAGATTTGCAAATGTAGTTTAAAAAGACGTGTGTTAAGTGTGGTTTTCTTAGCGTATAATGACTTAATTTCCTGTATTATCCAGAAATTTTCGGCATGTTTTTTCGTGTTTCTAGCAGCTTTTGAAGATGAATTAATGTGTATGATGGCATACTTTGGTACTAAATTATTCTTCAAACACAAACTATTGAACTTAATGTGCGCGTTCGTTTTAAATAATTGAATTCTAATATTTTTATATTTATAAACCATGCTTGCTTGACTCGCGTCTAGTTTAAACATTGTTGATTATGGGTCCAAGTCACGTTTGTGATAATAAATTACCTTATTTCAAATCCGTCCTGTGACTTCGTTGCGTTGTTTTTGTTGTTACGCATTTTGGGAACTATGCCCCATCATCAGACGTATCACTCGGGAAGAGATCGTCAAATATTAAAATTCATAAAAGTACATTATTTACACAGACGTGTCCGACTCGGTGCGCACCGTGTAACGTTTGGTTGGATATTGAGTTCTTGGACTTCGAGTTATTGCCAGGTTGTTTATCTCAAGCAAATGCAACGCGGTGTCGTACAGTGGGTTGGATTTAAAATTCAATTTATCATTCAGTATGCCATCATGGTTGTTCGTGCTGTCATAACTTTTGTATATTTCAAACTCCTCCAATGCGTCCATGTAGCGACCCTTGTTACAGTAATGTAAAGGTATAAGATTAGACCTTAAATCCGTGTAAGTATGGTTGTTTGAAATCAAATGGCGTGCGTAATTTGACTTAATGTTTTCAAGTGAATATATGTTATTTAAATTTTTGCGTGGTGTGTGTTCTTGAAATCTTTTGACGAAAGGTCTCCCTGTCTGGCCAATATAGAAACTATCACAGTCGTTACATATTAGTTTATATATGCCTGTTTTTATCTCCAAGTGGGTTTGAATATTTGGGTGAACTAATTTCTATAGACTATTATTAGCTTTGAAAGTAGTAGTAATAATGATTTTATTTAATGTGGATGTTAAAATTCTGTGCATTATATTGGTGTAAGTGGTTGAAATGAATGTGGTCTTAAAATTTTTAGCTGGTTCAGGTTTGGACTTTTTATATTTGTGCTTTCTGAGGATGTTATCAATCATTGAACTGTTGTAACCATTGGCTACTGCTATATGTTTTATTGTATTGAGCTCATAGTTGAAATCTTCAATGTCAAGGGGTATCGTTAATAATCTGTGCATGAAGCTATTGTATGCTGCTATTTTTTGTGAAAATGGATGATGCGAGTCGGCGTGTATGGTTACACCAGTAGTGGTCGGTTTTCTATATATTTTAAATTTCAGATTATCTATGTGTCTAATGACGGTTAAATCTAAGAAATTTAGCCTATTATCAGTTTCGGTCTCCAGAGTGGATTGGATATTACAGTTTACGTTATTCATGGTGTTTTTTAGACTATTTATTTGGCGCAAAGTACCATTAAAGATTAAAAATGTGTCATCTACATATCGACCATAGAAAATTATATTATTAGCGTAACTGTTGTTGGAGAGAAAATAGGAATTTTCATAAAAATTCAGATAAATATCCGCCAGTAAACCGGACAGAGGAGAACCCATGGGCAAACCATCTCCTTGAATGAAATACTGGTCGTTGAAGGTAAAATAATTCTGTTGTAGAACAATTTCAAGTAAAAGGATTAACTCATCTATGGTCCGGGTACTTAGTTTTTTGGCATCGCACAAATTGTTTCTTAAAATATCAATTGTTTCCTTCACCGGTATATTAGTATAGAGATTTATTATATCAAAAGACGCCAGTTTATAATTCGGCAGTAATTTTATATGTCTAGTCTTGTTTATAAAATCAGTATTATTTATAATGCTGTGGTTGTTCTTTAAATGAATATTTTCCTTTAATAATTTAACAAGCTTTTTAGCTGTCTTGAAACCTGGTGCCGTGGTGAAATTAACCAAAGGTCTAATCGGGACATTGTCTTTGTGAATTTATGGTAGGCCTGTGAGCCTGGGCGCTTTAGCGTTAATAGGTTTTAAATGACGGCGTGTACGCACATCAAACAAGGTAACGCATTTATTAATCGTGTTATTTAAAATTTTGACAAAGGAGTCAGTGGGATCAGAGTTTAAAACTTTAGTGTTGTTATCGGAAATGAACTCGTTAACCTTCTGTGTATACATATCATTATCTATAACTACCAATGTATGGCCTTTATCAGCTTTTGTAATGCGGGCGTTATTGTCAATTAGTTTTGTTTTTATTTTCTTCAGTGTCTTGAATTCAGTATGAAATCTTATCTGTTTTTGTGTAATATGAGTTGTGTTGTAACGGTACAGAATTGGGTGTTAAAGATAATAATTTAAATTAGTTTGAATTCAAAGCAGTTAGTATTCACCTAAGGGGTATACCCCATTGTAACCAGCCACACATACAATGTTATTGCAGACTGTTTATGTCTAATGTCTGGAGTCTGCCCAGCCAGACGTATTACACAACAGCTTGCCAGCTCAGTCTCTTTGTGAATCACAGTAAAGACATTGTCACCCCAGTTTGCATCAGACAGTGGCCAAGAACAATGCGTTAATAAGTTAACAAAAAACGGCGGCCTCGGACGTGTAAGATAGGCCGAAAACATCGTCGGCCTATCCAGTACAAAAGTGCGTGAACCATGTAGCGGTCAACTAATCAAATAATAAAGTGCTAGAACAATAAGTAAACCTGTAACTCTGGCTGCGCGGTCAACCCAATCAGTGCTCGCGAGCAAATCTATGGGGTAACCAATAAGCAACAGCTGACGGAAAATTTAACTGTAAAAAACTAGTTTCGGAGTGTATTAATGAAGAAAGTGGGGAACACAAGGTGGTGAAACAACGATAGGAACACCGGATGGATGGGTAACTGTACTGAACACAATTCATTGATAAAAAATAGAAAATTTTAATCAAAGTTTAAATACAATTTAATATTTCCAAGTTAAAATATTTTATTAATGAGATCTCAGTAAGGGAGTTAAAAGAGTATGAGAGAGAGAGAGAGTGTCGCAAAGTGCTGGTTAAAAAAATAACGCTATTGTTAAGTCATTTTTTATAGTAGTTTATATTGAGTGATTAAATATCCATGTATTCTTGTTTTTTATTCAAATTGTAGTGTGAAGGTAAAGTGAAAGGAAATAATTCAGTTTAATAAAAGAAAGATAATTTGTTAGAATCCGAAAAATTTGTGTTAGCGTAATTATTTCGTAACTCACACCCAAGTAATCTTTCTGCAACTTGTTCGTCTGTAGAACCCAGGAGTGAAACCCGAAGGTAAGATATTATTAATTAAATTAAAATTTCAATTATCTCAAAGGCGCCCGAACAGGGACTCGATTATATTATTAATTAAATTAAAATTTCAATTGTCTCAATGGCGCCCGAACAGGGACTCGATCATATTATTATTTGCTATAAAATCAACCGTAACAATGGCGCCCGAACAGGGACGGTGAGTGTAATTTAATACACAAACCAGACCTAATTCTAGTTGCAGAAACGATTATTTGGGGTTGAGGGCGGTTGTGTAGTTTTGAAAACATAATCGTACATGTAAATACAATAATTTCATAATGGAGAATAATGAGAATAAAATAAATAAAACATACGTAATTGTCGGTGATGAGTCGGGAAATAAGTTGATGTTTATAAATAAAGAAAACGCATTAACAGAGTCAGCTGAAAAAAGCGACTCAGGAATCCAAACAGATGTAACGCTAGCAAATGAAAGTAATTTTGGCAATTTTACCGAATCAAAAATAATTAATGAAGTTGAAATTCATTCAACGCCAATTTCAATTAGTCAAAATAAGAAAGCTGATGACGGTGGTATGTTAAAAGATTTGTATAGTATGATATGTAGTATGAAAGAAAGTTCAGAAAAGCAATACACAGTGTTAAATGAAATGAAAAGGGATAATGAGGTAATAATGAAGTAAATATTAAGCTAAATGAACAGAAAATTAAATGCGAAAGTAGTTTTAACGAATTAATTAAACGTTTTGATAAAATTAACGAGAAGTAGGAAAGAGATAGATGTAAGTTACCAGAAAATAAAGAAAGTGACCTAAACCAGGTGAGTAGTTTTGATAGTGGAGGTAATAATGATGACGATACTTTTACAGACAATAGCGTTAGTTTAAGTACAGATAAAAATAGTGAAAATATAAGGGTTAATCATAATGAAGTTAATCATAATGAAGTTACAGGTAAGTGTAGTGTTAAAATCAGTAATGATGAAATATTATTGAATAAAAATAATGGTAATATATTGAGTAATAGTAATGGTAACGATGAAAGTAGAAAGTTATTTGAAGTGAGTAACAGAGAAGTAGTTAGCGTTGATGAATTAGAGAAAGAATGGAGAGATAATATAATTGTAGAGGGTGAACAGGGGGCAAATTTTTCTGTGGTTAAATGTGGAGCAAAGATTTCACAAGTGGTTTATGGGGACAAAAGATCCTCACTAGGACATTTGGGCGACAATGGGTCGGCAAATGGTCAAATACGTTTTTTGTGTATATCTGGTACGGCCAGATGGTGTTATAATAAAGTGGTGTTGCCCTCTGTGTGGAGTGAGAATGTGAAATTGGATTGTGAAAGTGATCATGAAAAGAGAGAGAGAGAGTGACAGAGATATTTAAGCCAAATAGAGGTTATAAAGGGTTGGTTAGGAAGTTGAATAAGGAGAGAATTATTATAAATAATAGAGACTTACCTTGTGTAATAAACAATGATTATATTGATGATGATAATATACACTTACCTGTTGTGAGGGTTAGCGTATTAGTAACAGCTGACAACTATAGTGATGAAAATATAAATGATTTAAATGTGACAGGAAATACTAACGGAGACGTAACTAAAAATAATGATGTAGACTTGGCTTATGATAAATAATAATTGGAGGTAACCCTAGGGATTATTATTATGGCAAAATGAATAACAAAGATTTAAGTGATTATTATTACACAAATGATAGCCATGTGAGATATGTAAATAAAAATGAAAAATGTTATGTGAAATTAAGACTAATTGTCGATGACGGGGGTTAGAGAAATACTGAATGAACATTTAATTAGTTGAGCTAAGGGTATGATTACTTGGCTGATTTATGTAATGAGGTGTGGTAAACAATAAAATTATGACGAAAATTTGTAAATAAATGTGTTGGTGTTAAATGTATTGTGTCAAGGTTATATTGTTGGAATGTAGACTATAGCTTATGTAACAGATGTTTGTAGTATGTTATAATAATAATAATATGTTATTTTGTTAAATAATCAACAGGAGGTACCAATGAATTTTATTTTGGAATTGTGTATTTAAATCAAAAGTGTTAAATAATGTAATTAAAGTTAAATTGTTTTGATTTGAGTTGAAATGAAACTAGTTTATAAAAATGTGAATTTTAGTAATGCATTTAAATATACTGTGATTGGAATTGTAAAATCAATGGTAACTGATTACAATATTTATTTAAAGTGAAAATTAAAGGAAATGCTTGTGTTAAGGTGATGGTGATATTCTGGTAGTGCATCAGCTGATATGCTGTTGACATGGACATTGTATGTTGTGTGACTAACGTTTATAGTCATGCTGGAGTTGACACCAAAAATAAGGTTTATTTTGATAAATAATTGCCATGGAGGAAATTTCTTATGAAATAAAATAAATACAAGATGTGATAAAATGAAGGTAATTTTTTTGAATAATATAATGAAGTTACTTAGTGTTTTGATTGTAATGTAGTTAAATGTTATGTGAGAAGATTTTATTAATGTAGAATCATTTTGAATACAATGTAATTAAAGTAACTGAAATTGTATTGAACATATGAAGAGACTAAATTAAATTTGAGTTGGCCTTGGATTAACTTAACAATGTGAATTTTAGTGATGCGTTTAAATCTATTTTGATCTGAATCTTGACTGTCATTGTAAAATAAATAATAATTGATGAAAACGCAATGATTAAAATATTCATTTAAATTGAAAACTGAAGGAAGTGTTAGTGGTGATGTAATCAGGAATGTCGAGGCTGAGTCAGTGTTTATAAAACAAGTATTGTATACAACTGTTGATGTAAACAGGTATAAATAATCTCTATAGTAATGTTATTATGATTCATTTGTATTTTATGTAATCCACTTGTCCTTTTGGCGGGGAACCATGTTTTGTTAGGGGAAAAAATTTACAATTTATGTATTCAAACCAATCTTTATAAATCGAACCAGTACTTTGTCAATAATGAACCGGTATGACTAAGAGGAAACAAATCAGTTGGGGATATGGAATAATGGAAGTCCATTTGTTGATATTTGAATTGAATGTTTCGAGTCAGGTGATACTGTGGCGGGTGCCTATCTGATTTTATGGTGTTGGGATCTCGAGCAGAGAAGTCCAGTCAGGTCGGATGTGTGCAGCCACATCCACCGGACTAGGGGAGGGGGGTAAGTACCCATAATTTTAGTAAAGAAATCACGGGGGTTGCGGCGCCATATTTTCACTGATCCTCTTACGTTTTAGGCAATGAGAGTTTTTAGGCTTCGGCATAAAACCTCTCATTGGGGGGGTATTGCAACGGTACAGAATTGGGTGTTAAAGATAATAATTTAAATTAGTTTGAATTCAAAGCAGTTAGTATTCACCTAAGGGGTATACCCCATTGTCACCAGCCACACATACAATGTTATTGCAAACTGTTTATGTCTAATGTCTGGAGTCTGCCCAGCCAGACGTATTACACAACAGCTTGCCAGCTCAGTCTCTTTGTGAATCACAGTAAAGACATTGTCACCCCAGTTTGCATCAGACAGTGGCCGAGAACAGTGCGTTAATAAGTTAACAAAAAACGGTGGCCTCGGACGTGTAAGATAGGCCGAAAACATCGTCGGCCTATCCAATACAAAAGTGCGTGAACCATGTAGCGGTCAACTAATCAAATAATAAAGTGGTAGAACAATAAGTTAACCTGTAACTCTGGCTGCGCGGTCAACCCAATCAGTGCTCGCCAGCAAATCTAAAGTCGGCCGACTGAAAGTAATGGTGCATTTATGTTAAAATAATGTAAACTATGGGGTAACCAATAAGCAACAGCTGACGGAAAATTTAACTGTAAAAAACTAGTTTCGGAGTGTATTAATGAAGAAAGTGGGGAACACAAGGTGGTGAAACAACGATAGGAACACCGGATGGATGGGTAACTGTACTGAACACAATTCATTGATAAAAAATAGAAAATTTTAATCAATGTTTAAATACAATTTAATATTTCCAAGTTAAAATATTTTATTAATGAGATCTCAGTAAGGGAGTTAAAAGAGTATGAGAGAGAGAGTGTGTCGCAAAGTGCTGGTTAAAAAAATAACGCTATTGTTAAGTAATTTTTTATAGTGGTTTATATTGAGTGATTAAATATCCATGTACTCTTGTTTTGTATTGAAATTGTAGTGTAAAGGTAAAGTGAAAGGAAATAATTCAGTTTAATAAAAGAAAGATAATTTGTTAGAATCCGAAAAATTTGTGTTAGCGTAATTATTTCGTAACTCACACCCAAGTAATCTTTCTGCAACTTGTTCGTCTGTAGAACCCAGGAGTGAAACCCGAAGGTAAGATATTATTAATTAAATTAAAATTTCAATTGTCTCAATGGCACCCGAACAGGGACTCGATTATGTTATTAATTAAATTAAAATTTCAATTGTCTCAGTGCGTATGTCTAGGGTATGCCTGTCTATGGTATTATTGAATTTATTGTTTATTAAGAAACGTGCTTTGTTCTGAAGTTTAGGATCTGAGATTGCTTTTACTGCAGTCTCAGCACAGATAATCTCTTGTAAGACTTGATGTTTGTTGTTAGGTGGAAAATTGTAGTGTATGCCCTTATTAAGAATATTTATTTCGTCTTCGTTGAAAACTATTGAGGTTAAATTGGAAATCCGTGGGTAAAATGTATGTTTACAATTGATGTCGGAATGCGGGCGTTGTAAGTCTATTAATCTCTTAATTTTCGTTGCTTGTCTTAAACGTATACTGCGTATATTATCGGTTATGTATTTATTTACTGAATCCATGACATTGTCGATTATCGCGGGATGAATATTGTTATAGATTTGCAAATGTAGTTTAAAAAGACGTGTGTTAAGTGTGGTTTTCTTAGCGTATAATGACTTAATTTCCTGTATTATCCAGAAATTTTCGGCATGTTTTTTCGTGTTTCTAGCAGCTTTTGAAGATGAATTAATGTGTATGATGGCATACTTTGGTACTAAATTATTCTTCAAACACAAACTATTGAACTTAATGTGCGCGTTCGTTTTAAATAATTGAATTCTAATATTTTTATATTTATAAACCATGCTTGCTTGACTCGCGTCTAGTTTAAACATTGTTGATTATGGGTCCAAGTCACGTTTGTGATAATAAATTACCTTATTTCAAATCCGTCCTGTGACTTCGTTGCGTTGTTTTTGTTGTTACGCATTTTGGGAACTATGCCCCATCATCAGACGTATCACTCGGGAAGAGATCGTCAAATATTAAAATTCATAAAAGTACATTATTTACACAGACGTGTCCGACTCGGTGCGCACCGTGTAACGTTTGGTTGGATATTGAGTTCTTGGACTTCGAGTTATTGCCAGGTTGTTTATCTCAAGCAAATGCAACGCGGTGTCGTACAGTGGGTTGGATTTAAAATTCAATTTATCATTCAGTATGCCATCATGGTTGTTCGTGCTGTCATAACTTTTGTATATTTCAAACTCCTCCAATGCGTCCATGTAGCGACCCTTGTTACAGTAATGTAAAGGTATAAGATTAGACCTTAAATCCGTGTAACTATGGTTGTTTGAAATCAAATGGCGTGCGTAATTTGACTTAATGTTTTCAAGTGAATATATGTTATTTAAATTTTTGCGTGGTGTGTGTTCTTGAAATCTTTTGACGAAAGGTCTCCCTGTCTGGCCAATATAGAAACTATCACAGTCGTTACATATTAGTTTATATATGCCTGTTTTTATCTCCAAGTGGGTTTGAATATTTGGGTGAACTAATTTCTATAGACTATTATTAGCTTTGAAAGTAGTAGTAATAATGATTTTATTTAATGTGGATGTTAAAATTCTGTGCATTATATTGGTGTAAGTGGTTGAAATGAATGTGGTCTTAAAATTTTTAGCTGGTTCAGGTTTGGACTTTTTATATTTGTGCTTTCTGAGGATGTTATCAATCATTGAACTGTTGTAACCATTGGCTACTGCTATATGTTTTATTGTATTGAGCTCATAGTTGAAATCTTCAATGTCAAGGGGTATCGTTAATAATCTGTGTATGAAGCTATTGTATGCTGCTATTTTTTGTGAAAATGGATGATGCGAGTCGGCGTGTATGGTTACACCAGTAGTGGTCGGTTTTCTATATATTTTAAATTTCAGATTATCTATGTGTCTAATGACGGTTAAATCTAAGAAATTTAGCCTATTATCAGTTTCGGTCTCCAGAGTGGATTGGATATTACAGTTTACGTTATTCATGGTGTTTTTTAGACTATTTATTTGGCGCAAAGTACCATTAAAGATTAAAAATGTGTCATCTACATATCGACCATAGAAAATTATATTATTAGCGTAACTGTTGTTGGAGAGAAAATAGGAATTTTCATAAAAATTCAGATAAATATCCGCCAGTAAACCGGACAGAGGAGAACCCATGGGCAAACCATCTCCTTGAATGAAATACTGGTCGTTGAAGGTAAAATAATTCTGTTGTAGAACAATTTCAAGTAAAAGGATTAACTCATCTATGGTCCGGGTACTTAGTTTTTTGGTATCGCACAAATTGTTTCTTAAAATATCAATTGTTTCCTTCACCGGTATATTAGTATAGAGATTTATTATATCAAAAGACGCCAGTTTATAATTCGGCAGTAATTTTATATGTCTAGTCTTGTTTATAAAATCAGTATTATTTATAATGCTGTGGTTGTTCTTTAAATGAATATTTTCCTTTAATAATTTAACAAGCTTTTTAGCTGTCTTGAAACCTGGTGCCGTGGTGAAATTAACCAAAGGTCTAATCGGGACATTGTCTTTGTGAATTTATGGTAGGCCTGTGAGCCTGGGCGCTTTAGCGTTAATAGGTTTTAAATGACGGCGTGTACGCACATCAAACAAGGTAACGCATTTATTAATCGTGTTATTTAAAATTTTGACAAAGAAGTCAGTGGGATCAGAGTTTAAAACTTTAGTGTTGTTATCGGAAATGAACTCGTTAACCTTCTGTGTATACATATCATTATCTATAACTACCAATGTATGGCCTTTATCAGCTTTTGTAATGCGGGCGTTATTGTCAATTAGTTTTGTTTTTATTTTCTTCAGTGTCTTGAATTCAGTATGAAATCTTATCTGTTTTTGTGTAATATGAGTTGTGTTGTAACGGTACAGAATTGGGTGTTAAAGATAATAATTTAAATTAGTTTGAATTCAAAGCAGTTAGTATTCACCTAAGGGGTATACCCCATTGTAACCAGCCACACATACAATGTTATTGCAGACTGTTTATGTCTAATGTCTGGAGTCTGCCCAGCCAGACGTATTACACAACAGCTTGCCAGCTCAGTCTCTTTGTGAATCACAGTAAAGACATTGTCACCCCAGTTTGCATCAGACAGTGGCCAAGAACAATGCGTTAATAAGTTAACAAAAAACGGCGGCCTCGGACGTGTAAGATAGGCCGAAAACATCGTCGGCCTATCCAGTACAAAAGTGCGTGAACCATGTAGCGGTCAACTAATCAAATAATAAAGTGCTAGAACAATAAGTAAACCTGTAACTCTGGCTGCGCGGTCAACCCAATCAGTGCTCGCGAGCAAATCTATGGGGTAACCAATAAGCAACAGCTGACGGAAAATTTAACTGTAAAAAACTAGTTTCGGAGTGTATTAATGAAGAAAGTGGGGAACACAAGGTGGTGAAACAACGATAGGAACACCGGATGGATGGATAACTGTACTGAACACAATTCATTGATAAAAAATAGAAAATTTTAATCAAAGTTTAAATACAATTTAATATTTCCAAGTTAAAATATTTTATTAATGAGATCTCAGTAAGGGAGTTAAAAGAGTATGAGAGAGAGAGAGAGTGTCGCAAAGTGCTGGTTAAAAAAATAACGCTATTGTTAAGTCATTTTTTATAGTAGTTTATATTGAGTGATTAAATATCCATGTATTCTTGTTTTTTATTCAAATTGTAGTGTGAAGGTAAAGTGAAAGGAAATAATTCAGTTTAATAAAAGAAAGATAATTTGTTAGAATCCGAAAAATTTGTGTTAGCGTAATTATTTCGTAACTCACACCCAAGTAATCTTTCTGCAACTTGTTCGTCTGTAGAACCCAGGAGTGAAACCCGAAGGTAAGATATTATTAATTTAATTAAAATTTCAATTATCTCAAAGGCGCCCGAACAGGGACTCGATTATATTATTAATTAAATTAAAATTTCAATTGTCTCAATGGCGCCCGAACAGGGACTCGATCATATTATTATTTGCTATAAAATCAACCGTAACAATGGCGCCCGAACAGGGACGGTGAGTGTAATTTAATACACAAACCAGACCTAATTCTAGTTGCAGAAACGATTATTTGGGGTTGAGGGCGGTTGTGTAGTTTTGAAAACATAATCGTACATGTAAATACAATAATTTCATAATGGAGAATAATGAGAATAAAATAAATAAAACATACGTAATTGTCGGTGATGAGTCGGGAAATAAGTTGATGTTTATAAATAAAGAAAACGCATTAACAGAGTCAGCTGAAAAAAGCGACTCAGGAATCCAAACAGATGTAACGCTAGCAAATGAAAGTAATTTTGGCAATTTTACCGAATCAAAAATAATTAATGAAGTTGAAATTCATTCAACGCCAATTTCAATTAGTCAAAATAAGAAAGCTGATGACGGTGGTATGTTAAAAGATTTGTATAGTATGATATGTAGTATGAAAGAAAGTTCAGAAAAGCAATACACAGTGTTAAATGAAATGAAAAGGGATAATGAGGTAATAATGAAGTAAATATTAAGCTAAATGAACAGAAAATTAAATGCGAAAGTAGTTTTAACGAATTAATTAAACGTTTTGATAAAATTAACGAGAAGTAGGAAAGAGATAGATGTAAGTTACCAGAAAATAAAGAAAGTGACCTAAACCAGGTGAGTAGTTTTGATAGTGGAGGTAATAATGATGACGATACTTTTACAGACAATAGCGTTAGTTTAAGTACAGATGAAAATAGTGAAAATATAAGGGTTAATCATAATGAAGTTACAGGTAAGTGTAGTGTTAAAATCAGTAATGATGAAATATTATTGAATAAAAATAATGGTAATATATTGAGTAATAGTAATGGTAACGATGAAAGTAGAAAGTTATTTGAAGTGAGTAACAGAGAAGTAGTTAGCGTTGATGAATTAGAGAAAGAATGGAGAGATAATATAATTGTAGAGGGTGAACAGGGGGCAAATTTTTCTGTGGTTAAATGTTTAGCAAAGATTTCACAAGTGGTTTATGGGGACAAAAGATCCTCACTAGGACATTTGGGCGACAATGGGTCGGCAAATGGTCAAATACGTTTTTTGTGTATATCTGGTACGGCCAGATGGTGTTATAATAAAGTGGTGTTGCCCTCTGTGTGGAGTGAGAATGTGAAATTGGATTGTGAAAGTGATCATGAAAAGAGAGAGAGAGAGTGACAGAGATATTTAAGCCAAATAGAGGTTATAAAGGGTTGGTTAGGAAGTTGAATAAGGAGAGAATTATTATAAATAATAGAGACTTACCTTGTGTAATAAACAATGATTATATTGATGATGATAATATACACTTACCTGTTGTGAGGGTTAGCGTATTAGTAACAGCTGACAACTATAGTGATGAAAATATAAATGATTTAAATGTGACAGGAAATACTAACGGAGACGTAACTAAAAATAATGATGTAGACTTGGCTTATGATAAATAATAATTGGGGGTAACCCTAGGGATTATTATTATGGCAAAATGAATAACAAAGATTTAAGTGATTATTATTACACAAATGATAGCCATGTGAGATATGTAAATAAAAATGAAAAATGTTATGTGAAATTTAGACTAATTGTCGATGACGGGGGTTAGAGAAATACTGAATGAACATTTAATTAGTTGAGCTAAGGGTATGATTACTTGGCTGATTTATGTAATGAGGTGTGGTAAACAATAAAATTATGACGAAAATTTGTAAATAAATGTGTTGGTGTTAAATGTATTGTGTCAAGGTTATATTGTTGGAATGTAGACTATAGCTTATGTAACAGATGTTTGTAGTATGTTATAATAATAATAATATGTTATTTTGTTAAATAATCAACAGGAGGTACCAATGAATTTTATTTTGGAATTGTGTATTTAAATCAAAAGTGTTAAATAATGTAATTAAAGTTAAATTGTTTTGATTTGAGTTGAAATGAAACTAGTTTATAAAAATGTGAATTTTAGTAATGCATTTAAATATACTGTGATTGGAATTGTAAAATCAATGGTAACTGATTACAATATTTATTTAAAGTGAAAATTAAAGGAAATGCTTGTGTTAAGGTGATGGTGATATTCTGGTAGTGCATCAGCTGATATGCTGTTGACATGGACATTGTATGTTGTGTGACTAACGTTTATAGTCATGCTGGAGTTGACACCAAAAATAAGGTTTATTTTGATAAATAATTGCCATGGAGGAAATTTCTTATGAAATAAAATAAATACAAGATGTGATAAAATGAAGGTAATTTTTTTGAATAATATAATGAAGTTACTTAGTGTTTTGATTGTAATGTAGTTAAATATTATGTGAGAAGATTTTATTAATGTAGAATCATTTTGAATACAATGTAATTAAAGTAACTGAAATTGTATTGAACATATGAAGAGACTAAATTAAATTTGAGTTGGCCTTGGATTAACTTAACAATGTGAATTTTAGTTATGCGTTTAAATCTATTTTGATCTGAATCTTGACTGTCATTGTAAAATAAATAATAATTGATGAAAACGCAATGATTAAAATATTCATTTAAATTGAAAACTGAAGGAAGTGTTAGTGGTGATGTAATCAGGAATGTTGAGGCTGAGTCAGTGTTTATAAAACAAGTATTGTATACAACTGTTGATGTAAACAGGTATAAATAATCTCTATAGTAATGTTATTATGATTCATTTGTATTTTATGTAATCCACTTGTCCTTTTGGCGGGGAACCATGTTTTGTTAGGGGAAAAAATTTACAATTTATGTATTCAAACCAATCTTTATAAATCGAACCAGTACTTTGTCAATAATGAACCGGTATGACTAAGAGGAAACAAATCAGTTGGGGATATGGAATAATGGAAGTCCATTTGTTGATATTTGAATTGAATGTTTCGAGTCAGGTGATACTGTGGCGGGTGCCTATCTGATTTTATGGTGTTGGGATCTCGAGCAGAGAAGTCCAGTCAGGTCGGATGTGTGCAGCCACATCCACCGGACTAGGGGAGGGGGTAAGTACCCATAATTTTAGTAAAGAAATCACGGGGGTTGCGGCGCCATATTTTCACTGATCCTCTTACGTTTTAGGCAATGAGAGTTTTTAGGCTTCGGCATAAAACCTCTCATTGGGGGGGTATTGCAACGGTACAGAATTGGGTGTTAAAGATAATAATTTAAATTAGTTTGAATTCAAAGCAGTTAGTATTCACCTAAGGGGTATACCCCATTGTCACCAGCCACACATACAATGTTATTGCAAACTGTTTATGTCTAATGTCTGGAGTCTGCCCAGCCAGACGTATTACACAACAGCTTGCCAGCTCAGTCTCTTTGTGAATCACAGTAAAGACATTGTCACCCCAGTTTGCATCAGACAGTGGCCGAGAACAGTGCGTTAATAAGTTAACAAAAAACGGCGGCCTCGGACGTGTAAGATAGGCCGAAATCATCGTCGACCTATCCAATACAAAAGTGCGTGAACCATGTAGCGGTCAACTAATCAAATAATAAAGTGGTAGAACAATAAGTTAACCTGTAACTCTGGCTGCGCGGTCAACCCAATCAGTGCTCGCCAGCAAATCTAAAGTCGGCCGACTGAAAGTAATGGTGCATTTATGTTAAAATAATGTAAACTATGGGGTAACCAATAAGCAACAGCTGACGGAAAATTTAACTGTAAAAAACTAGTTTCGGAGTGCATTAATGAAGAAAGTGGGGAACACAAGGTGGTGAAACAACGATAGGAACACCGGATGGATGGGTAACTGTACTGAACATAATTCATTGATAAAAAATAGAAAATTTTAATCAAAGTTTAAATACAATTTAATATTTCCAAGTTAAAATATTTTATTAATGAGATCTCAGTAAGGGAGTTAAAAGAGTATGAGAGAGAGAGTGTGTCGCAAAGTGCTGGTTAAAAAAATAACGCTATTGTTAAGTCATTTTTTATAGTAGTTTATATTGAGTGATTAAATATCCATGTACTCTTGTTTTTTATTGAAATTGTAGTGTAAAGGTAAAGTGAAAGGAAATAATTCAGTTTAATAAAAGAAAGACAATTTGTTAGAATCCGAAAAATTTGTGTTAGCGTAATTATTTCGTAACTCACACCCAAGTAATCTTTCTGCAACTTGTTCGTCTGTAAAACCCAGGAGTGAAACCCGAAGGTAAGATATTATTAATTAATTAAAATTTCAATTGTCTCAATGGCACCCGAACAGGGACTCGATTATGTTATTAATTAAATTAAAATTTCAATTGTCTCAGTGCGTATGTCTAGGGTATGCCTGTCTATGGTATTATTGAATTTATTGTTTATTAAGAAACGTGCTTTGTTCTGAAGTTTAGGATCTGAGATTGCTTTTACTGCAGTCTCAGCACAGATAATCTCTTGTAAGACTTGATGTTTGTTGTTAGGTGGAAAATTGTAGTGTATGCCCTTATTAAGAATATTTATTTCGTCTTCGTTGAAAACTATTGAGGTTAAATTGGAAATCCGTGGGTAAAATGTATGTTTACAATTGATGTCGGAATGCGGGCGTTGTAAGTCTATTAATCTCTTAATTTTCGTTGCTTGTCTTAAACGTATACTGCGTATATTATCGGTTATGTATTTATTTACTGAATCCATGACATTGTCGATTATCGCGGGATGAATATTGTTATAGATTTGCAAATGTAGTTTAAAAAGACGTGTGTTAAGTGTGGTTTTCTTAGCGTATAATGACTTAATTTCCTGTATTATCCAGAAATTTTCGGCATGTTTTTTCATGTTTCTAGCAGCTTTTGAAGATGAATTAATGTGTATGATGGCATACTTTGGTACTAAATTATTCTTCAAACACAAACTATTGAACTTAATGTGTGCGTTCGTTTTAAATAATTGAATTCTAATATTTTTATATTTATAAACCATGCTTGCTTGACTCGCGTCTAGTTTAAACATTGTTGATTATGGGTCCAAGTCACGTTTGTGATAATAAATTACCTTATTTCAAATCCGTCCTGTGACTTCGTTGCGTTGTTTTTGTTGTTACGCATTTTGGGAACTATGTCCCATCATCAGACGTATCACTCGGGAAGAGATCGTCAAATATTAAAATTCATAAAAGTACATTATTTACACAGACGTGTCCGACTCGGTGCGCACCGTGTAACGTTTGGTTGGATATTGAGTTCTTGGACTTCGAGTTATTGCCAGGTTGTTTATCTCAAGCAAATGCAACGCGGTGTCGTACAGTGGGTTGGATTTAAAATTCAATTTATCATTCAGTATGCCATCATGGTTGTTCGTGCTGTCATAACTTTTGTATATTTCAAACTCCTCCAATGCGTCCATGTAGCGACCCTTGTTACAGTAATGTAAAGGTATAAGATTAGACCTTAAATCAGTGTAAGTATGGTTGTTTGAAATCAAATGGCGTGCGTAATTTGACTTAATGTTTTCAAGTGAATATATGTTATTTAAATTTTTGCGTGGTGTGTGTTCTTGAAATCTTTTGACGAAAGGTCTCCCTGTCTGGCCAATATAGAAACTATCACAGTCGTTACATATTAGTTTATATATGCCTGTTTTTATCTCCAAGTGGGTTTGAATATTTGGGTGAACTAATTTCTATAGACTATTATTAGTTTTGAAAGTAGTAGTAATACTGATTTTATTTAATGTGGATGTTAAAATTCTGTGCATTATATTGGTGTAAGTGGTTGAAATGAATGTGGTCTTAGAATTTTTTGCTGGTTCAGGTTTGGACTTTTTATATTTGTGCTTTCTGAGGATGTTATCAATCATTGAACTGTTGTAACCATTGGCTACTGCTATATGTTTTATTGTATTGAGCTCATAGTTGAAATCTTCAATGTCAAGGGGTATCGTTAATAATCTGTGTATGAAGCTATTGTATGCTGCTATTTTTTGTGAAAATGGATGATGCGAGTCGGCGTGTATGGTTACACCGGTAGTGGTCGGTTTTCTATATATTTTAAATTTCAGATTATCTATGTGTCTAATGACGGTTAAATCTAAGAAATTTAGCCTATTATCAGTTTCGGTCTCCAGAGTGGATTGGATATTACAGTTTACGTTATTCATGGTGTTTTTTAGACTATTTATTTGGCGCAAAGTACCATTAAAGATTAAAAATGTGTCATCTACATATCGACCATAGAAAATTATATTATTAGCGTAACTGTTGTTGGAGAGAAAATAGGAATTTTCATAAAAATTCAGATAAATATCCGCCAGTAAACCGGACAGAGGAGAACCCATGGGCAAACCATCTCCTTGAATGAAATACTGGTCGTTGAAGGTAAAATAATTCTGTTGTAGAACAATTTCAAGTAAAAGGATTAACTCATCTATGGTCCGGGTACTTAGTTTTTTGGTATCGCACAAATTGTTTCTTAAAATATCAATTGTTTCCTTCACCGGTATATTAGTATAGAGATTTATTATATCAAAAGACGCCAGTTTATAATTCGGCAGTAATTTTATATGTCTAGTCTTGTTTATAAAATCAGTATTATTTATAATGCTGTGGTTGTTCTTTAAATGAATATTTTCCTTTATTAATTTAACAAGCTTTTTAGCTGTCTTGAAACCTGGTGCCGTGGTGAAATTAACCAAAGGTCTAATCGGGACATTGTCTTTGTGAATTTATGGTAGGCCTGTGAGCCTGGGCGCTTTAGCGTTAATAGGTTTTAAATGACGGCGTGTACGCACATCAAACAAGGTAACGCATTTATTAATCTTGTTATTTAAAATTTTGACAAAGGAGTCAGTGGGATCAGAGTTTAAAACTTTAGTGTTGTTATCGGAAATGAACTCGTTAACCTTCTGTGTATACATATCATTATCTATAACTACCAATGTATGGCCTTTATCAGCTTTTGTAATGCGGGCGTTATTGTCAATTAGTTTTGTTTTTATTTTCTTCAGTGTCTTGAATTCAGTATGAAATCTTATCTGTTTTTGTGTAATATGAGTTGTGTTGTAACGGTACAGAATTGGGTGTTAAAGATAATAATTTAAATTAGTTTGAATTCAAAGCAGTTAGTATTCACCTAAGGGGTATACCCCATTGTAACCAGCCACACATACAATGTTATTGCAGACTGTTTATGTCTAATGTCTGGAGTCTGCCCAGCCAGACGTATTACACAACAGCTTGCCAGCTCAGTCTCTTTGTGAATCACAGTAAAGACATTGTCACCCCAGTTTGCATCAGACAGTGGCCAAGAACAATGCGTTAATAAGTTAACAAAAAACGGCGGCCTCGGACGTGTAAGATAGGCCGAAAACATCGTCGGCCTATCCAGTACAAAAGTGCGTGAACCATGTAGCGGTCAACTAATCAAATAATAAAGTGCTAGAACAATAAGTAAACCTGTAACTCTGGCTGCGCGGTCAACCCAATCAGTGCTCGCGAGCAAATCTATGGGGTAACCAATAAGCAACAGCTGACGGAAAATTTAACTGTAAAAAACTAGTTTCGGAGTGTATTAATGAAGAAAGTGGGGAACACAAGGTGGTGAAACAACGATAGGAACACCGGATGGATGGATAACTGTACTGAACACAATTCATTGATAAAAAATAGAAAATTTTAATCAAAGTTTAAATACAATTTAATATTTCCAAGTTAAAATATTTTATTAATGAGATCTCAGTAAGGGAGTTAAAAGAGTATGAGAGAGAGAGAGAGTGTCGCAAAGTGCTGGTTAAAAAAATAACGCTATTGTTAAGTCATTTTTTATAGTAGTTTATATTGAGTGATTAAATATCCATGTATTCTTGTTTTTTATTCAAATTGTAGTGTGAAGGTAAAGTGAAAGGAAATAATTCAGTTTAATAAAAGAAAGATAATTTGTTAGAATCCGAAAAATTTGTGTTAGCGTAATTATTTCGTAACTCACACCCAAGTAATCTTTCTGCAACTTGTTCGTCTGTAGAACCCAGGAGTGAAACCCGAAGGTAAGATATTATTAATTTAATTAAAATTTCAATTATCTCAAAGGCGCCCGAACAGGGACTCGATTATATTATTAATTAAATTAAAATTTCAATTGTCTCAATGGCGCCCGAACAGGGACTCGATCATATTATTATTTGCTATAAAATCAACCGTAACAATGGCGCCCGAACAGGGACGGTGAGTGTAATTTAATACACAAACCAGACCTAATTCTAGTTGCAGAAACGATTATTTGGGGTTGAGGGCGGTTGTGTAGTTTTGAAAACATAATCGTACATGTAAATACAATAATTTCATAATGGAGAATAATGAGAATAAAATAAATAAAACATACGTAATTGTCGGTGATGAGTCGGGAAATAAGTTGATGTTTATAAATAAAGAAAACGCATTAACAGAGTCAGCTGAAAAAAGCGACTCAGGAATCCAAACAGATGTAACGCTAGCAAATGAAAGTAATTTTGGCAATTTTACCGAATCAAAAATAATTAATGAAGTTGAAATTCATTCAACGCCAATTTCAATTAGTCAAAATAAGAAAGCTGATGACGGTGGTATGTTAAAAGATTTGTATAGTATGATATGTAGTATGAAAGAAAGTTCAGAAAAGCAATACACAGTGTTAAATGAAATGAAAAGGGATAATGAGGTAATAATGAAGTAAATATTAAGCTAAATGAACAGAAAATTAAATGCGAAAGTAGTTTTAACGAATTAATTAAACGTTTTGATAAAATTAACGAGAAGTAGGAAAGAGATAGATGTAAGTTACCAGAAAATAAAGAAAGTGACCTAAACCAGGTGAGTAGTTTTGATAGTGGAGGTAATAATGATGACGATACTTTTACAGACAATAGCGTTAGTTTAAGTACAGATGAAAATAGTGAAAATATAAGGGTTAATCATAATGAAGTTACAGGTAAGTGTAGTGTTAAAATCAGTAATGATGAAATATTATTGAATAAAAATAATGGTAATATATTGAGTAATAGTAATGGTAACGATGAAAGTAGAAAGTTATTTGAAGTGAGTAACAGAGAAGTAGTTAGCGTTGATGAATTAGAGAAAGAATGGAGAGATAATATAATTGTAGAGGGTGAACAGGGGGCAAATTTTTCTGTGGTTAAATGTTTAGCAAAGATTTCACAAGTGGTTTATGGGGACAAAAGATCCTCACTAGGACATTTGGGCGACAATGGGTCGGCAAATGGTCAAATACGTTTTTTGTGTATATCTGGTACGGCCAGATGGTGTTATAATAAAGTGGTGTTGCCCTCTGTGTGGAGTGAGAATGTGAAATTGGATTGTGAAAGTGATCATGAAAAGAGAGAGAGAGAGTGACAGAGATATTTAAGCCAAATAGAGGTTATAAAGGGTTGGTTAGGAAGTTGAATAAGGAGAGAATTATTATAAATAATAGAGACTTACCTTGTGTAATAAACAATGATTATATTGATGATGATAATATACACTTACCTGTTGTGAGGGTTAGCGTATTAGTAACAGCTGACAACTATAGTGATGAAAATATAAATGATTTAAATGTGACAGGAAATACTAACGGAGACGTAACTAAAAATAATGATGTAGACTTGGCTTATGATAAATAATAATTGGGGGTAACCCTAGGGATTATTATTATGGCAAAATGAATAACAAAGATTTAAGTGATTATTATTACACAAATGATAGCCATGTGAGATATGTAAATAAAAATGAAAAATGTTATGTGAAATTTAGACTAATTGTCGATGACGGGGGTTAGAGAAATACTGAATGAACATTTAATTAGTTGAGCTAAGGGTATGATTACTTGGCTGATTTATGTAATGAGGTGTGGTAAACAATAAAATTATGACGAAAATTTGTAAATAAATGTGTTGGTGTTAAATGTATTGTGTCAAGGTTATATTGTTGGAATGTAGACTATAGCTTATGTAACACATGTTTGTAGTATGTTATAATAATAATAATATGTTATTTTGTTAAATAATCAACAGGAGGTACCAATGAATTTTATTTTGGAATTGTGTATTTAAATCAAAAGTGTTAAATAATGTAATTAAAGTTAAATTGTTTTGATTTGAGTTGAAATGAAACTAGTTTATAAAAATGTGAATTTTAGTAATGCATTTAAATATACTGTGATTGGAATTGTAAAATCAATGGTAACTGATTACAATATTTATTTAAAGTGAAAATTAAAGGAAATGCTTGTGTTAAGGTGATGGTGATATTCTGGTAGTGCATCAGCTGATATGCTGTTGACATGGACATTGTATGTTGTGTGACTAACGTTTATAGTCATGCTGGAGTTGACACCAAAAATAAGGTTTATTTTGATAAATAATTGCCATGGAGGAAATTTCTTATGAAATAAAATAAATACAAGATGTGATAAAATGAAGGTAATTTTTTTGAATAATATAATGAAGTTACTTAGTGTTTTGATTGTAATGTAGTTAAATATTATGTGAGAAGATTTTATTAATGTAGAATCATTTTGAATACAATGTAATTAAAGTAACTGAAATTGTATTGAACATATGAAGAGACTAAATTAAATTTGAGTTGGCCTTGGATTAACTTAACAATGTGAATTTTAGTTATGCGTTTAAATCTATTTTGATCTGAATCTTGACTGTCATTGTAAAATAAATAATAATTGATGAAAACGCAATGATTAAAATATTCATTTAAATTGAAAACTGAAGGAAGTGTTAGTGGTGATGTAATCAGGAATGTTGAGGCTGAGTCAGTGTTTATAAAACAAGTATTGTATACAACTGTTGATGTAAACAGGTATAAATAATCTCTATAGTAATGTTATTATGATTCATTTGTATTTTATGTAATCCACTTGTCCTTTTGGCGGGGAACCATGTTTTGTTAGGGGAAAAAATTTACAATTTATGTATTCAAACCAATCTTTATAAATCGAACCAGTACTTTGTCAATAATGAACCGGTATGACTAAGAGGAAACAAATCAGTTGGGGATATGGAATAATGGAAGTCCATTTGTTGATATTTGAATTGAATGTTTCGAGTCAGGTGATACTGTGGCGGGTGCCTATCTGATTTTATGGTGTTGGGATCTCGAGCAGAGAAGTCCAGTCAGGTCGGATGTGTGCAGCCACATCCACCGGACTAGGGGAGGGGGTAAGTACCCATAATTTTAGTAAAGAAATCACGGGGGTTGCGGCGCCATATTTTCACTGATCCTCTTACGTTTTAGGCAATGAGAGTTTTTAGGCTTCGGCATAAAACCTCTCATTGGGGGGGTATTGCAACGGTACAGAATTGGGTGTTAAAGATAATAATTTAAATTAGTTTGAATTCAAAGCAGTTAGTATTCACCTAAGGGGTATACCCCATTGTCACCAGCCACACATACAATGTTATTGCAAACTGTTTATGTCTAATGTCTGGAGTCTGCCCAGCCAGACGTATTACACAACAGCTTGCCAGCTCAGTCTCTTTGTGAATCACAGTAAAGACATTGTCACCCCAGTTTGCATCAGACAGTGGCCGAGAACAGTGCGTTAATAAGTTAACAAAAAACGGCGGCCTCGGACGTGTAAGATAGGCCGAAATCATCGTCGACCTATCCAATACAAAAGTGCGTGAACCATGTAGCGGTCAACTAATCAAATAATAAAGTGGTAGAACAATAAGTTAACCTGTAACTCTGGCTGCGCGGTCAACCCAATCAGTGCTCGCCAGCAAATCTAAAGTCGGCCGACTGAAAGTAATGGTGCATTTATGTTAAAATAATGTAAACTATGGGGTAACCAATAAGCAACAGCTGACGGAAAATTTAACTGTAAAAAACTAGTTTCGGAGTGTATTAATGAAGAAAGTGGGGAACACAAGGTGGTGAAACAACGATAGGAACACCGGATGGATGGGTAACTGTACTGAACATAATTCATTGATAAAAAATAGAAAATTTTAATCAAAGTTTAAATACAATTTAATATTTCCAAGTTAAAATATTTTATTAATGAGATCTCAGTAAGGGAGTTAAAAGAGTATGAGAGAGAGAGTGTGTCGCAAAGTGCTGGTTAAAAAAATAACGCTATTGTTAAGTCATTTTTTATAGTAGTTTATATTGAGTGATTAAATATCCATGTACTCTTGTTTTTTATTGAAATTGTAGTGTAAAGGTAAAGTGAAAGGAAATAATTCAGTTTAATAAAAGAAAGACAATTTGTTAGAATCCGAAAAATTTGTGTTAGCGTAATTATTTCGTAACTCACACCCAAGTAATCTTTCTGCAACTTGTTCGTCTGTAAAACCCAGGAGTGAAACCCGAAGGTAAGATATTATTAATTAATTAAAATTTCAATTGTCTCAATGGCACCCGAACAGGGACTCGATTATGTTATTAATTAAATTAAAATTTCAATTGTCTCAGTGCGTATGTCTAGGGTATGCCTGTCTATGGTATTATTGAATTTATTGTTTATTAAGAAACGTGCTTTGTTCTGAAGTTTAGGATCTGAGATTGCTTTTACTGCAGTCTCAGCACAGATAATCTCTTGTAAGACTTGATGTTTGTTGTTAGGTGGAAAATTGTAGTGTATGCCCTTATTAAGAATATTTATTTCGTCTTCGTTGAAAACTATTGAGGTTAAATTGGAAATCCGTGGGTAAAATGTATGTTTACAATTGATGTCGGCATGCGGGCGTTGTAAGTCTATTAATCTCTTAATTTTCGTTGCTTGTCTTAAACGTATACTGCGTATATTATCGGTTATGTATTTATTTACTGAATCCATGACATTGTCGATTATCGCGGGATGAATATTGTTATAGATTTGCAAATGTAGTTTAAAAAGACGTGTGTTAAGTGTGGTTTTCTTAGCGTATAATGACTTAATTTCCTGTATTATCCAGAAATTTTCGGCATGTTTTTTCATGTTTCTAGCAGCTTTTGAAGATGAATTAATGTGTATGATGGCATACTTTGGTACTAAATTATTCTTCAAACACAAACTATTGAACTTAATGTGTGCGTTCGTTTTAAATAATTGAATTCTAATATTTTTATATTTATAAACCATGCTTGCTTGACTCGCGTCTAGTTTAAACATTGTTGATTATGGGTCCAAGTCACGTTTGTGATAATAAATTACCTTATTTCAAATCCGTCCTGTGACTTCGTTGCGTTGTTTTTGTTGTTACGCATTTTGGGAACTATGTCCCATCATCAGACGTATCACTCGGGAAGAGATCGTCAAATATTAAAATTCATAAAAGTACATTATTTACACAGACGTGTCCGACTCGGTGCGCACCGTGTAACGTTTGGTTGGATATTGAGTTCTTGGACTTCGAGTTATTGCCAGGTTGTTTATCTCAAGCAAATGCAACGCGGTGTCGTACAGTGGGTTGGATTTAAAATTCAATTTATCATTCAGTATGCCATCATGGTTGTTCGTGCTGTCATAACTTTTGTATATTTCAAACTCCTCCAATGCGTCCATGTAGCGACCCTTGTTACAGTAATGTAAAGGTATAAGATTAGACCTTAAATCAGTGTAAGTATGGTTGTTTGAAATCAAATGGCGTGCGTAATTTGACTTAATGTTTTCAAGTGAATATATGTTATTTAAATTTTTGCGTGGTGTGTGTTCTTGAAATCTTTTGACGAAAGGTCTCCCTGTCTGGCCAATATAGAAACTATCACAGTCGTTACATATTAGTTTATATATGCCTGTTTTTATCTCCAAGTGGGTTTGAATATTTGGGTGAACTAATTTCTATAGACTATTATTAGTTTTGAAAGTAGTAGTAATACTGATTTTATTTAATGTGGATGTTAAAATTCTGTGCATTATATTGGTGTAAGTGGTTGAAATGAATGTGGTCTTAGAATTTTTTGCTGGTTCAGGTTTGGACTTTTTATATTTGTGCTTTCTGAGGATGTTATCAATCATTGAACTGTTGTAACCATTGGCTACTGCTATATGTTTTATTGTATTGAGCTCATAGTTGAAATCTTCAATGTCAAGGGGTATCGTTAATAATCTGTGTATGAAGCTATTGTATGCTGCTATTTTTTGTGAAAATGGATGATGCGAGTCGGCGTGTATGGTTACACCGGTAGTGGTCGGTTTTCTATATATTTTAAATTTCAGATTATCTATGTGTCTAATGACGGTTAAATCTAAGAAATTTAGCCTATTATCAGTTTCGGTCTCCAGAGTGGATTGGATATTACAGTTTACGTTATTCATGGTGTTTTTTAGACTATTTATTTGGCGCAAAGTACCATTAAAGATTAAAAATGTGTCATCTACATATCGACCATAGAAAATTATATTATTAGCGTAACTGTTGTTGGAGAGAAAATAGGAATTTTCATAAAAATTCAGATAAATATCCGCCAGTAAACCGGACAGAGGAGAACCCATGGGCAAACCATCTCCTTGAATGAAATACTGGTCGTTGAAGGTAAAATAATTCTGTTGTAGAACAATTTCAAGTAAAAGGATTAACTCATCTATGGTCCGGGTACTTAGTTTTTTGGTATCGCACAAATTGTTTCTTAAAATATCAATTGTTTCCTTCACCGGTATATTAGTATAGAGATTTATTATATCAAAAGACGCCAGTTTATAATTCGGCAGTAATTTTATATGTCTAGTCTTGTTTATAAAATCAGTATTATTTATAATGCTGTGGTTGTTCTTTAAATGAATATTTTCCTTTATTAATTTAACAAGCTTTTTAGCTGTCTTGAAACCTGGTGCCGTGGTGAAATTAACCAAAGGTCTAATCGGGACATTGTCTTTGTGAATTTATGGTAGGCCTGTGAGCCTGGGCGCTTTAGCGTTAATAGGTTTTAAATGACGGCGTGTACGCACATCAAACAAGGTAACGCATTTATTAATCTTGTTATTTAAAATTTTGACAAAGGAGTCAGTGGGATCAGAGTTTAAAACTTTAGTGTTGTTATCGGAAATGAACTCGTTAACCTTCTGTGTATACATATCATTATCTATAACTACCAATGTATGGCCTTTATCAGCTTTTGTAATGCGGGCGTTATTGTCAATTAGTTTTGTTTTTATTTTCTTCAGTGTCTTGAATTCAGTATGAAATCTTATCTGTTTTTGTGTAATATGAGTTGTGTTGTAACGGTACAGAATTGGGTGTTAAAGATAATAATTTAAATTAGTTTGAATTCAAAGCAGTTAGTATTCACCTAAGGGGTATACCCCATTGTAACCAGCCACACATACAATGTTATTGCAGACTGTTTATGTCTAATGTCTGGAGTCTGCCCAGCCAGACGTATTACACAACAGCTTGCCAGCTCAGTCTCTTTGTGAATCACAGTAAAGACATTGTCACCCCAGTTTGCATCAGACAGTGGCCAAGAACAATGCGTTAATAAGTTAACAAAAAACGGCGGACTCGGACGTGTAAGATAGGCCGAAAACATCGTCGGCCTATCCAGTACAAAAGTGCGTGAACAATGTAGCGGTCAACTAATCAAATAATAAAGTGCTAGAACAATAAGTAAACCTGTAACTCTGGCTGCGCGGTCAACCCAATCAGTGCTCGCGAGCAAATCTATGGGGTAACCAATAAGCAACAGCTGACGGAAAATTTAACTGTAAAAAACTAGTTTCGGAGTGTATTAATGAAGAAAGTGGGGAACACAAGGTGGTGAAACAACGATAGGAACACCGGATGGATGGGTAACTGTACTGAACACAATTCATTGATAAAAAATAGAAAATTTTAATCAAAGTTTAAATACAATTTAATATTTCCAAGTTAAAATATTTTATTAATGAGATCTCAGTAAGGGAGTTAAAAGAGTATGAGAGAGAGAGTGTGTCGCAAAGTGCTGGTTAAAAAAATAACGCTATTGTTAAGTCATTTTTTATAGTAGTTTATATTGAGTGATTAAATATCCATGTACTCTTGTTTTTTATTGAAATTGTAGTGTAAAGGTAAAGTGAAAGGAAATAATTCAGTTTAATAAAAGAAAGACAATTTGTTAGAATCCGAAAAATTTGTGTTAGCGTAATTATTTTGTAACTCACACCCAAGTAATCTTTCTGCAACTTGTTCGTCTGTAAAACCCAGGAGTGAAACCCGAAGGTAAGATATTATTAATTAATTAAAATTTCAATTGTCTCAATGGCACCCGAACAGGGACTCGATTATGTTATTAATTAAATTAAAATTTCAATTGTCTCAGTGCGTATGTCTAGGGTATGCCTGTCTATGGTATTATTGAATTTATTGTTTATTAAGAAACGTGCTTTGTTCTGAAGTTTAGGATCTGAGATTGCTTTTACTGCAGTCTCAGCACAGATAATCTCTTGTAAGACTTGATGTTTGTTGTTAGGTGGAAAATTGTAGTGTATGCCCTTATTAAGAATATTTATTTCGTCTACGTTGAAAACTATTGAGGTTAAATTGGAAATCCGTGGGTAAAATGTATGTTTACAATTGATGTCGGAATGCGGGCGTTGTAAGTCTATTAATCTCTTAATTTTCGTTGCTTGTCTTAAACGTATACTGCGTATATTATCGGTTATGTATTTATTTACTGAATCCATGACATTGTCGATTATCGCGGGATGAATATTGTTATAGATTTGCAAATGTAGTTTAAAAAGACGTGTGTTAAGTGTGGTTTTCTTAGCGTATAATGACTTAATTTCCTGTATTATCCAGAAATTTTCGGCATGTTTTTTCATGTTTCTAGCAGCTTTTGAAGATGAATTAATGTGTATGATGGCATACTTTGGTACTAAATTATTCTTCAAACACAAACTATTGAACTTAATGTGTGCGTTCGTTTTAAATAATTGAATTCTAATATTTTTATATTTATAAACCATGCTTGCTTGACTCGCGTCTAGTTTAAACATTGTTGATTATGGGTCCAAGTCACGTTTGTGATAATAAATTACCTTATTTCAAATCCGTCCTGTGACTTCGTTGCGTTGTTTTTGTTGTTACGCATTTTGGGAACTATGTCCCATCATCAGACGTATCACTCGGGAAGAGATCGTCAAATATTAAAATTCATAAAAGTACATTATTTACACAGACGTGTCCGACTCGGTGCGCACCGTGTAACGTTTGGTTGGATATTGAGTTCTTGGACTTCGAGTTATTGCCAGGTTGTTTATCTCAAGCAAATGCAACGCGGTGTCGTACAGTGGGTTGGATTTAAAATTCAATTTATCATTCAGTATGCCATCATGGTTGTTCGTGCTGTCATAACTTTTGTATATTTCAAACTCCTCCAATGCGTCCATGTAGCGACCCTTGTTACAGTAATGTAAAGGTATAAGATTAGACCTTAAATCAGTGTAAGTATGGTTGTTTGAAATCAAATGGCGTGCGCAATTTGACTTAATGTTTTCAAGTGAATATATGTTATTTAAATTTTTGCGTGGTGTGTGTTCTTGAAATCTTTTGACGAAAGGTCTCCCTGTCTGGCCAATATAGAAACTATCACAGTCGTTACATATTAGTTTATATATGCCTGTTTTTATCTCCAAGTGGGTTTGAATATTTGGGTGAACTAATTTCTATAGACTATTATTAGTTTTGAAAGTAGTAGTAATACTGATTTTATTTAATGTGGATGTTAAAATTCTGTGCATTATATTGGTGTAAGTGGTTGAAATGAATGTGGTCTTAGAATTTTTTGCTGGTTCAGGTTTGGACTTTTTATATTTGTGCTTTCTGAGGATGTTATCAATCATTGAACTGTTGTAACCATTGGCTACTGCTATATGTTTTATTGTATTGAGCTCATAGTTGAAATCTTCAATGTCAAGGGGTATCGTTAATAATCTGTGTATGAAGCTATTGTATGCTGCTATTTTTTGTGAAAATGGATGATGCGAGTCGGCGTGTATGGTTACACCAGTAGTGGTCGGTTTTCTATATATTTTAAATTTCAGATTATCTATGTGTCTAATGACGGTTAAATCTAAGAAATTTAGCCTATTATCAGTTTCGGTCTCCAGAGTGGATTGGATATTACAGTTTACGTTATTCATGGTGTTTTTTAGACTATTTATTTGGCGCAAAGTACCATTAAAGATTAAAAATGTGTCATCTACATATCGACCATAGAAAATTATATTATTAGCGTAACTGTTGTTGGAGAGAAAATAGGAATTTTCATAAAAATTCAGATAAATATCCGCCAGTAAACCGGACAGAGGAGAACCCATGGGCAAACCATCTCCTTGAATGAAATACTGGTCGTTGAAGGTAAAATAATTCTGTTGTAGAACAATTTCAAGTAAAAGGATTAACTCATCTATGGTCCGGGTACTTAGTTTTTTGGTATCGCACAAATTGTTTCTTAAAATATCAATTGTTTCCTTCACCGGTATATTAGTATAGAGATTTATTATATCAAAAGACGCCAGTTTATAATTCGGCAGTAATTTTATATGTCTAGTCTTGTTTATAAAATCAGTATTATTTATAATGCTGTGGTTGTTCTTTAAATGAATATTTTCCTTTAATAATTTAACAAGCTTTTTAGCTGTCTTGAAACCTGGTGCCGTGGTGAAATTAACCAAAGGTCTAATCGGGACATTGTCTTTGTGAATTTATGGTAGGCCTGTGAGCCTGGGCGCTTTAGCGTTAATAGGTTTTAAATGACGGCGTGTACGCACATCAAACAAGGTAACGCATTTATTAATCTTGTTATTTAAAATTTTGACAAAGGAGTCAGTGGGATCAGAGTTTAAAACTTTAGTGTTGTTATCGGAAATGAACTCGTTAACCTTCTGTGTATACATATCATTATCTATAACTACCAATGTATGGCCTTTATCAGCTTTTGTAATGCGGGCGTTATTGTCAATTAGTTTTGTTTTTATTTTCTTCAGTGTCTTGAATTCAGTATGAAATCTTATCTGTTTTTGTGTAATATGAGTTGTGTTGTAACGGTACAGAATTGGGTGTTAAAGATAATAATTTAAATTAGTTTGAATTCAAAGCAGTTAGTATTCACCTAAGGGGTATACCCCATTGTAACCAGCCACACATACAATGTTATTGCAGACTGTTTATGTCTAATGTCTGGAGTCTGCCCAGCCAGACGTATTACACAACAGCTTGCCAGCTCAGTCTCTTTGTGAATCACAGTAAAGACATTGTCACCCCAGTTTGCATCAGACAGTGGCCAAGAACAATGCGTTAATAAGTTAACAAAAAACGGCGGCCTCGGACGTGTAAGATAGGCCGAAAACATCGTCGGCCTATCCAGTACAAAAGTGCGTGAACCATGTAGCGGTCAACTAATCAAATAATAAAGTGCTAGAACAATAAGTAAACCTGTAACTCTGGCTGCGCGGTCAACCCAATCAGTGCTCGCGAGCAAATCTATGGGGTAACCAATAAGCAACAGCTGACGGAAAATTTAACTGTAAAAAACTAGTTTCGGAGTGTATTAATGAAGAAAGTGGGGAACACAAGGTGGTGAAACAACGATAGGAACACCGGATGGATGGATAACTGTACTGAACACAATTCATTGATAAAAAATAGAAAATTTTAATCAAAGTTTAAATACAATTTAATATTTCCAAGTTAAAATATTTTATTAATGAGATCTCAGTAAGGGAGTTAAAAGAGTATGAGAGAGAGAGAGAGTGTCGCAAAGTGCTGGTTAAAAAATAACGCTATTGTTAAGTCATTTTTTATAGTAGTTTATATTGAGTGATTAAATATCCATGTATTCTTGTTTTTTATTCAAATTGTAGTGTGAAGGTAAAGTGAAAGGAAATAATTCAGTTTAATAAAAGAAAGATAATTTGTTAGAATCCGAAAAATTTGTGTTAGCGTAATTATTTCGTAACTCACACCCAAGTAATCTTTCTGCAACTTGTTCGTCTGTAGAACCCAGGAGTGAAACCCGAAGGTAAGATATTATTAATTTAATTAAAATTTCAATTATCTCAAAGGCGCCCGAACAGGGACTCGATTATATTATTAATTAAATTAAAATTTCAATTGTCTCAATGGCGCCCGAACAGGGACTCGATCATATTATTATTTGCTATAAAATCAACCGTAACAATGGCGCCCGAACAGGGACGGTGAGTGTAATTTGCTTTTACTGCAGTCTCAGCACAGATAATCTCTTGTAAGACTTGATGTTTGTTGTTAGGTGGAAAATTGTAGTGTATGCCCTTATTAAGAATATTTATTTCGTCTTCGTTGAAAACTATTGAGGTTAAATTGGAAATCCGTGGGTAAAATGTATGTTTACAATTGATGTCGGAATGCGGGCGTTGTAAGTCTATTAATCTCTTAATTTTCGTTGCTTGTCTTAAACGTATACTGCGTATATTATCGGTTATGTATTTATTTACTGAATCCATGACATTGTCGATTATCGCGGGATGAATATTGTTATAGATTTGCAAATGTAGTTTAAAAAGACGTGTGTTAAGTGTGGTTTTCTTAGCGTATAATGACTTAATTTCCTGTATTATCCAGAAATTTTCGGCATGTTTTTTCATGTTTCTAGCAGCTTTTGAAGACGAATTAATGTGTATGATGGCATACTTTGGTACTAAATTATTCTTCAAACACAAACTATTGAACTTAATGTGTGCGTTCGTTTTAAATAATTGAATTCTAATATTTTTATATTTATAAACCATGCTTGCTTGACTCGCGTCTAGTTTAAACATTGTTGATTATGGGTCCAAGTCACGTTTGTGATAATAAATTACCTTATTTCAAATCCGTCCTGTGACTTCGTTGCGTTGTTTTTGTTGTTACGCATTTTGGGAACTATGTCCCATCATCAGACGTATCACTCGGGAAGAGATCGTCAAATATTAAAATTTATAAAAGTACATTATTTACACAGACGTGTCCGACTCGGTGCGCACCGTGTAACGTTTGGTTGGATATTGAGTTCTTGGACTTCGAGTTATTGCCAGGTTGTTTATCTCAAGCAAATGCAACGCGGTGTCGTACAGTGGGTTGGATTTAAAATTCAATTTATCATTCAGTATGCCATCATGGTTGTTCGTGCTGTCATAACTTTTGTATATTTCAAACTCCTCCAATGCGTCCATGTAGCGACCCTTGTTACAGTAATGTAAAGGTATAAGATTAGACCTTAAATCAGTGTAAGTATGGTTGTTTGAAATCAAATGGCGTGCGCAATTTGACTTAATGTTTTCAAGTGAATATATGTTATTTAAATTTTTGCGTGGTGTGTGTTCTTGAAATCTTTTGACGAAAGGTCTCCCTGTCTGGCCAATATAGAAACTATCACAGTCGTTACATATTAGTTTATATATGCCTGTTTTTATCTCCAAGTGGGTTTGAATATTTGGGTGAACTAATTTCTATAGACTATTATTAGTTTTGAAAGTAGTAGTAATACTGATTTTATTTAATGTGGATGTTAAAATTCTGTGCATTATATTGGTGTAAGTGGTTGAAATGAATGTGGTCTTAGAATTTTTTGCTGGTTCAGGTTTGGACTTTTTATATTTGTGCTTTCTGAGGATGTTATCAATCATTGAACTGTTGTAACCATTGGCTACTGCTATATGTTTTATTGTATTGAGCTCATAGTTGAAATCTTCAATGTCAAGGGGTATCGTTAATAATCTGTGTATGAAGCTATTGTATGCTGCTATTTTTTGTGAAAATGGATGATGCGAGTCGGCGTGTATGGTTACACCAGTAGTGGTCGGTTTTCTATATATTTTAAATTTCAGATTATCTATGTGTCTAATGACGGTTAAATCTAAGAAATTTAGCCTATTATCAGTTTCGGTCTCCAGAGTGGATTGGATATTACAGTTTACGTTATTCATGGTGTTTTTTAGACTATTTATTTGGCGCAAAGTACCATTAAAGATTAAAAATGTGTCATCTACATATCGACCATAGAAAATTATATTATTAGCGTAACTGTTGTTGGAGAGAAAATAGGAATTTTCATAAAAATTCAGATAAATATCCGCCAGTAAACCGGACAGAGGAGAACCCATGGGCAAACCATCTCCTTGAATGAAATACTGGTCGTTGAAGGTAAAATAATTCTGTTGTAGAACAATTTCAAGTAAAAGGATTAACTCATCTATGGTCCGGGTACTTAGTTTTTTGGTATCGCACAAATTGTTTCTTAAAATATCAATTGTTTCCTTCACCGGTATATTAGTATAGAGATTTATTATATCAAAAGACGCCAGTTTATAATTCGGCAGTAATTTTATATGTCTAGTCTTGTTTATAAAATCAGTATTATTTATAATGCTGTGGTTGTTCTTTAAATGAATATTTTCCTTTATTAATTTAACAAGCTTTTTAGCTGTCTTGAAACCTGGTGCCGTGGTGAAATTAACCAAAGGTCTAATCGGGACATTGTCTTTGTGAATTTATGGTAGGCCTGTGAGCCTGGGCGCTTTAGCGTTAATAGGTTTTAAATGACGGCGTGTACGCACATCAAACAAGGTAACGCATTTATTAATCTTGTTATTTAAAATTTTGACAAAGGAGTCAGTGGGATCAAAGTTTAAAACTTTATTGTTGTTATCGGAAATGAACTCGTTAACCTTCTGTGTATACATATCATTATCTATAACTACCAATGTATGGCCTTTATCAGCTTTTGTAATGCGGGCGTTATTGTCAATTAGTTTTGTTTTTATTTTCTTCAGTGTCTTGAATTCAGTATGAAATCTTATCTGTTTTTGTGTAATATGAGTTGTGTTGTAACGGTACAGAATTGGGTGTTAAAGATAATAATTTAAATTAGTTTGAATTCAAAGCAGTTAGTATTCACCTAAGGGGTATACCCCATTGTAACCAGCCACACATACAATGTTATTGCAAACTGTTTATGTCTAATGTCTGGAGTCTGCCCAGCCAGACGTATTACACAACAGCTTGCCAGCTCAGTCTCTTTGTGAATCACAGTAAAGACATTGTCACCCCAGTTTGCATCAGACAGTGGCCAAGAACAATGCGTTAATAAGTTAACAAAAAACGGCGGACTCGGACGTGTAAGATAGGCCGAAAACATCGTCGGCCTATCCAGTACAAAAGTGCGTGAACCATGTAGCGGTCAACTAATCAAATAATAAAGTGCTAGAACAATAAGTAAACCTGTAACTCTGGCTGCGCGGTCAACCCAATCAGTGCTCGCGAGCAAATCTATGGGGTAACCAATAAGCAACAGCTGACGGAAAATTTAACTGTAAAAAACTAGTTTCGGAGTGTATTAATGAAGAAAGTGGGGAACACAAGGTGGTGAAACAACGATAGGAACACCGGATGGATGGGTAACTGTACTGAACACAATTCATTGATAAAAAATAGAAAATTTTAATCAAAGTTTAAATACAATTTAATATTTCCAAGTTAAAATATTTTATTAATGAGATCTCAGTAAGGGAGTTAAAAGAGTATGAGAGAGAGAGAGAGTGTCGCAAAGTGCTGGTTAAAAAAATAACGCTATTGTTAAGTCATTTTTTATAGTAGTTTATATTGAGTGATTAAATATCCATGTATTCTTGTTTTTTATTCAAATTGTAGTGTGAAGGTAAAGTGAAAGGAAATAATTCAGTTTAATAAAAGAAAGATAATTTGTTAGAATCCGAAAAATTTGTGTTAGCGTAATTATTTCGTAACTCACACCCAAGTAATCTTTCTGCAACTTGTTCGTCTTTAGAACCCAGGAGTGAAACCCGAAGGTAAGATATTATTAATTTAATTAAAATTTCAATTATCTCAAAGGCGCCCGAACAGGGACTCGATTATATTATTAATTAAATTAAAATTTCAATTGTCTCAATGGCGCCCGAACAGGGACTCGATCATATTATTATTTGCTATAAAATCAACCGTAACAATGGCGCCCGAACAGGGACGGTGAGTGTAATTTAATACACAAACCAGACCTAATTCTAGTTGCAGAAACGATTATTTGGGGTTGAGGGCGGTTGTGTAGTTTTGAAAACATAATCGTACATGTAAATACAATAATTTCATAATGGAGAATAATGAGAATAAAATAAATAAAACATACGTAATTGTCGGTGATGAGTCGGGAAATAAGTTGATGTTTATAAATAAAGAAAACGCATTAACAGAGTCAGCTGAAAAAAGCGACTCAGGAATCCAAACAGATGTAACGCTAGCAAATGAAAGTAATTTTGGCAATTTTACCGAATCAAAAATAATTAATGAAGTTGAAATTCATTCAACGCCAATTTCAATTAGTCAAAATAAGAAAGCTGATGACGGTGGTATGTTAAAAGATTTGTATAGTATGATATGTAGTATGAAAGAAAGTTCAGAAAAGCAATACACAGTGTTAAATGAAATGAAAAGGGATAATGAGGTAATAATGAAGTAAATATTAAGCTAAATGAACAGAAAATTAAATGCGAAAGTAGTTTTAACGAATTAATTAAACGTTTTGATAAAATTAACGAGAAGTAGGAAAGAGATAGATGTAAGTTACCAGAAAATAAAGAAAGTGACCTAAACCAGGTGAGTAGTTTTGATAGTGGAGGTAATAATGATGACGATACTTTTACAGACAATAGCGTTAGTTTAAGTACAGATGAAAATAGTGAAAATATAAGGGTTAATCATAATGAAGTTACAGGTAAGTGTAGTGTTAAAATCAGTAATGATGAAATATTATTGAATAAAAATAATGGTAATATATTGAGTAATAGTAATGGTAACGATGAAAGTAGAAAGTTATTTGAAGTGAGTAACAGAGAAGTAGTTAGCGTTGATGAATTAGAGAAAGAATGGAGAGATAATATAATTGTAGAGGGTGAACAGGGGGCAAATTTTTCTGGGGTTAAATGTGGAGCAAAGATTTCACAAGTGGTTTATGGGGACAAAAGATCCTCACTAGGACATTTGGGCGACAATGGGTCGGCAAATGGTCAAATACGTTTTTTGTGTATATCTGGTACGGCCAGATGGTGTTATAATAAAGTGGTGTTGCCCTCTGTGTGGAGTGAGAATGTGAAATTGGATTGTGAAAGTGATCATGAAAAGAGAGAGAGAGAGTGACAGAGATATTTAAGCCAAATAGAGGTTATAAAGGGTTGGTTAGGAAGTTGAATAAGGAGAGAATTATTATAAATAATAGAGACTTACCTTGTGTAATAAACAATGATTATATTGATGATGATAATATACACTTACCTGTTGTGAGGGTTAGCGTATTAGTAACAGCTGACAACTATAGTGATGAAAATATAAATGATTTAAATGTGACAGGAAATACTAACGGAGACGTAACTAAAAATAATGATGTAAACTTGGCTTATGATAAATAATAATTGGGGGTAACCCTAGGGATTATTATTATGGCAAAATGAATAACAAAGATTTAAGTGATTATTATTACACAAATGATAGCCATGTGAGATATGTAAATAAAAATGAAAAATGTTATGTGAAATTAAGACTAATTGTCGATGACGGGGGTTAGAGAAATACTGAATGAACATTTAATTAGTTGAGCTAAGGGTATGATTACTTGGCTGATTTATGTAATGAGGTGTGGTAAACAATAAAATTATGACGAAAATTTGTAAATAAATGTGTTGGTGTTAAATGTATTGTGTCAAGGTTATATTGTTGGAATGTAGACTATAGCTTATGTAACAGATGTTTGTAGTATGTTATAATAATAATAATATGTTATTTTGTTAAATAATCAACAGGAGGTACCAATGAATTTTATTTTGGAATTGTGTATTTAAATCAAAAGTGTTAAATAATGTAATTAAAGTTAAATTGTTTTGATTTGAGTTGAAATGAAACTAGTTTATAAAAATGTGAATTTTAGTAATGCATTTAAATATACTGTGATTGGAATTGTAAAATCAATGGTAACTGATTACAATATTTATTTAAAGTGAAAATTAAAGGAAATGCTTGTGTTAAAGTGATGGTGATATTCTGGTAGTGCATCAGCTGATATGCTGTTGACATGGACATTGTATGTTGTGTGACTAACGTTTATAGTCATGCTGGAGTTGACACCAAAAATAAGGTTTATTTTGATAAATAATTGCCATGGAGGAAATTTCTTATGAAATAAAATAAATACAAGATGTGATAAAATGAAGGTAATTTTTTTGAATAATATAATGAAGTTACTTAGTGTTTTGATTGTAATGTAGTTAAATATTATGTGAGAAGATTTTATTAATGTAGAATCATTTTGAATACAATGTAATTAAAGTAACTGAAATTGTATTGAACATATGAAGAGACTAAATTAAATTTGAGTTGGCCTTGGATTAACTTAACAATGTGAATTTTAGTGATGCGTTTAAATCTATTTTGATCTGAATCTTGACTGTCATTGTAAAATAAATAATAATTGATGAAAACGCAATGATTAAAATATTCATTTAAATTGAAAACTGAAGGAAGTGTTAGTGGTGATGTAATCAGGAATGTTGAGGCTGAGTCAGTGTTTATAAAACAAGTATTGTATACAACTGTTGATGTAAACAGGTATAAATAATCTCTATAGTAATGTTATTATGATTCATTTGTATTTTATGTAATCCACTTGTCCTTTTGGCGGGGAACCATGTTTTGTTAGGGGAAAAAATTTACAATTTATGTATTCAAACCAATCTTTATAAATCGAACCAGTACTTTGTCAATAATGAACCGGTATGACTAAGAGGAAACAAATCAGTTGGGGATATGGAATAATGGAAGTCCATTTGTTGATATTTGAATTGAATGTTTCGAGTCAGGTGATACTGTGGCGGGTGCCTATCTGATTTTATGGTGTTGGGATCTCGAGCAGAGAAGTCCAGTCAGGTCGGATGTGTGCAGCCACATCCACCGGACTAGGGGAGGGGGGTAAGTACCCATAATTTTAGTAAAGAAATCACGGGGGTTGCGGCGCCATATTTTCACTGATCCTCTTACGTTTTAGGCAATGAGAGTTTTTAGGCTTCGGCATAAAACCTCTCATTGGGGGGGGTATTGCAACGGTACAGAATTGGGTGTTAAAGATAATAATTTAAATTAGTTTGAATTCAAAGCAGTTAGTATTCACCTAAGGGGTATACCCCATTGTCACCAGCCACACATACAATGTTATTGCAAACTGTTTATGTCTAATGTCTGGAGTCTGCCCAGCCAGACGTATTACACAACAGCTTGCCAGCTCAGTCTCTTTGTGAATCATAGTAAAGACATTGTCACCCCAGTTTGCATCAGACAGTGGCCGAGAACAGTGCGTTAATAAGTTAACAAAAAACGGCGGCCTCGGACGTGTAAGATAGGCCGAAATCATCGTCGACCTATCCAATACAAAAGTGCGTGAACCATGTAGCGGTCAACTAATCAAATAATAAAGTGGTAGAACAATAAGTTAACCTGTAACTCTGGCTGCGCGGTCAACCCAATCAGTGCTCGCCAGCAAATCTAAAGTCGGCCGACTGAAAGTAATGGTGCATTTATGTTAAAATAATGTAAACTATGGGGTAACCAATAAGCAACAGCTGACGGAAAATTTAACTGTAAAAAACTAGTTTCGGAGTGTATTAATGAAGAAAGTGGGGAACACAAGGTGGTGAAACAACGATAGGAACACCGGATGGATGGGTAACTGTACTGAACACAATTCATTGATAAAAAATAGAAAATTTTAATCAAAGTTTAAATACAATTTAATATTTCCAAGTTAAAATATTTTATTAATGAGATCTCAGTAAGGGAGTTAAAAGAGTATGAGAGAGAGAGTGTGTCGCAAAGTGCTGGTTAAAAAAATAACGCTATTGTTAAGTCATTTTTTATAGTAGTTTATATTGAGTGATTAAATATCCATGTACTCTTGTTTTTTATTGAAATTGTAGTGTAAAGGTAAAGTGAAAGGAAATAATTCAGTTTAATAAAAGAAAGACAATTTGTTAGAATCCGAAAAATTTGTGTTAGCGTAATTATTTCGTAACTCACACCCAAGTAATCTTTCTGCAACTTGTTCGTCTGTAAAACCCAGGAGTGAAACCCGAAGGTAAGATATTATTAATTAAATTAAAATTTCAATTGTCTCAATGGCACCCGAACAGGGACTCGATTATGTTATTAATTAAATTAAAATTTCAATGTTCTCAGTGCGTATGTCTAGGGTATGCCTGTCTATGGTATTATTGAATTTATTGTTTATTAAGAAACGTGCTTTGTTCTGAAGTTTAGGATCTGAGATTGCTTTTACTGCAGTCTCAGCACAGATAATCTCTTGTAAGACTTGATGTTTGTTGTTAGGTGGAAAATTGTAGTGTATGCCCTTATTAAGAATATTTATTTCGTCTTCGTTGAAAACTATTGAGGTTAAATTGGAAATCCGTGGGTAAAATGTATGTTTACAATTGATGTCGGAATGCGGGCGTTGTAAGTCTATTAATCTCTTAATTTTCGTTGCTTGTCTTAAACGTATACTGCGTATATTATCGGTTATGTATTTATTTACTGAATCCATGACATTGTCGATTATCGCGGGATGAATATTGTTATAGATTTGCAAATGTAGTTTAAAAAGACGTGTGTTAAGTGTGGTTTTCTTAGCGTATAATGACTTAATTTCCTGTATTATCCAGAAATTTTCGGCATGTTTTTTCGTGTTTCTAGCAGCTTTTGAAGATGAATTAATGTGTATGATGGCATACTTTGGTACTAAATTATTCTTCAAACACAAACTATTGAACTTAATGTGTGCGTTCGTTTTAAATAATTGAATTCTAATATTTTTATATTTATAAACCATGCTTGCTTGACTCGCGTCTAGTTTAAACATTGTTGATTATGGGTCCAAGTCACGTTTGTGATAATAAATTACCTTATTTCAAATCCGTCCTGTGACTTCGTTGCGTTGTTTTTGTTGTTACGCATTTTGGGAACTATGTCCCATCATCAGACGTATCACTCGGGAAGAGATCGTCAAATATTAAAATTCATAAAAGTACATTATTTACACAGACTTGTCCGACTCGGTCCGCACCGTGTAACGTTTGGTTGGATATTGAGTTCTTGGACTTCGAGTTATTGCCAGGTTATCTCAAGCAAATGCAACGCGGTGTGGTACAGTGGGTTGGATTTAAAATTCAATTTATCATTCAGTATGCCATCATGGTTGTTCGTGCTGTCATAACTTTTGTATATTTCAAACTCCTCCAATGCGTCCATGTAGCGACCCTTGTTACAGTAATGTAAAGGTATAAGATTAGACCTTAAATCCGTGTAAGCATGGTTGTTTGAAATCAAATGGCGTGCGTAATTTGACTTAATTTTTCCAAGTGAATATATGTTATTTAAATTTTTGCGTGGTGTGTGTTCTTGAAATCTTTTGACGAAAGGTCTCCCTGTCTGGCCAATATAGAAACTATCACAGTCGTTACATATTAGTTTATATATGCCTGTTTTTATCTCCAAGTGGGTTTGAATATTTGGGTGAACTAATTTCTATAGACTATTATTAGTTTTGAAAGTAGTAGTAATACTGATTTTATTTAATGTGGATGTTAAAATTCTGTGCATTATATTGGTGTAAGTGGTTGAAATGAATGTGGTCTTAGAATTTTTAGCTGGTTCAGGTTTGGACTTTTTATATTTGTGCTTTCTGAGGATGTTATCAATCATTGAACTGTTGTAACCATTGGCTACTGCTATATGTTTTATTGTATTGAGCTCATAGTTGAAATCTTCAATGTCAAGGGGTATCGTTAATAATCTGTGTATGAAGCTATTGTATGCTGCTATTTTTTGTGAAAATGGATGATGCGAGTCGGCGTGTATGGTTACACCAGTAGTGGTCGGTTTTCTATATATTTTAAATTTCAGATTATCTATGTGTCTAATGACGGTTAAATCTAAGAAATTTAGCCTATTATCAGTTTTGGTCTCCAGAGTGGATTGGATATTACAGTTTACGTTATTCATGGTGTTTTTTAGACTATTTATTTGGCGCAAAGTACCATTAAAGATTAAAAATGTGTCATCTACATATCGACCATAGAAAATTATATTATTAGCGTAACTGTTGTTGGAGAGAAAATAGGAATTTTCATAAAAATTCAGATAAATATCCGCCAGTAAACCGGACAGAGGAGAACCCATGGGCAAACCATCTCCTTGAATGAAATACTGGTCGTTGAAGGTAAAATAATTCTGTTGTAGAACAATTTCAAGTAAAAGGATTAACTCATCTATGGTCCGGGTACTTAGTTTTTTGGTATCGCACAAATTGTTTCTTAAAATATCAATTGTTTCCTTCACCGGTATATTAGTATAGAGATTTATTATATCAAAAGACGCCAGTTTATAATTCGGCAGTAATTTTATATGTCTAGTCTTGTTTATAAAATCAGTATTATTTATAATGCTGTGGTTGTTCTTTAAATGAATATTTTCCTTTATTAATTTAACAAGCTTTTTAGCTGTCTTGAAACCTGGTGCCGTGGTGAAATTAACCAAAGGTCTAATCGGGACATTGTCTTTGTGAATTTATGGTAGGCCTGCGAGAATGGGCGCTTTAGCGTTAATAGGTTTTAAATGACGGCGTGTACGCACATCAAACAAGGTAACGCATTTATTAATCGTGTTATTTAAAATTTTGACAAAGGAGTCAGTGGGATCAGAGTTTAAAACTTTAGTGTTGTTATCGGAAATGAACTCGTTAACCTTCTGTGTATACATATCATTATCTATAACTACCAATGTATGGCCTTTATCAGCTTTTGTAATGCGGGCGTTATTGTCAATTAGTTTTGTTTTTATTTTCTTCAGTTACTTGAATTCAGTATGAAATCTTATCTGTTTTCGTGTAATATGAGTTGTGTTGTAACGGTACAGAATTGGGTGTTAAAGATAATAATTTAAATTAGTTTGAATTCAAAGCAGTTAGTATTCACCTAAGGGGTATACCCCATTGTAACCAGCCACACATACAATGTTATTGCAGACTATTTATGTCTAATGTCTGGAGTCTGCCCAGCCAGACGTATTACACAACAGCTTGCCAGCTCAGTCTCTTTGTGAATCACAGTAAAGACATTGTCACCCCAGTTTGCATCAGACAGTGGCCAAGAACAATGCGTTAATAAGTTAACAAAAAACGGCGGACTCGGACGTGTAAGATAGGCCGAAAACATCGTCGGCCTATCCAGTACAAAAGTGCGTGAACCATGTAGCGGTCAACTAATCAAATAATAAAGTGCTAGAACAATAAGTAAACCTGTAACTCTGGCTGCGCGGTCAACCCAATCAGTGCTCGCGAGCAAATCTATGGGGTAACCAATAAGCAACAGCTGACGGAAAATTTAACTGTAAAAAACTAGTTTCGGAGTGCATTAATGAAGAAAGTGGGGAACACAAGGTGGTGAAACAACGATAGGAACACCGGATGGATGGGTAACTGTACTGAACACAATTCATTGATAAAAAATAAAAAATTTTAATCAAAGTTTAAATACAATTTAATATTTCCAAGTTAAAATATTTTATTAATGAGATCTCAGTAAGGGAGTTAAAAGAGTATGAGAGAGAGAGAGAGTGTCGCAAAGTGCTGGTTAAAAAAATAACGCTATTGTTAAGTCATTTTTTATAGTAGTTTATATTGAGTGATTAAATATCCATGTATTCTTGTTTTTTATTCAAATTGTAGTGTGAAGGTAAAGTGAAAGGAAATAATTCAGTTTAATAAAAGAAAGATAATTTGTTAGAATCCGAAAAATTTGTGTTAGCGTAATTATTTCGTAACTCACACCCAAGTAATCTTTCTGCAACTTGTTCGTCTGTAGAACCCAGGAGTGAAACCCGAAGGTAAGATATTATTAATTAAATTAAAATTTCAATTGTCTCAATGGCGCCCGAACAGGGACTCGATCATATTATTATTTGCTATAAAATCAACCGTAACAATGGCTCCCGAACAGGGACGGTGAGTGTAATTTAATACACAAACCAGACCTAATTCTAGTTGCAGAAACGATTATTTGGGGTTGAGGGCGGTTGTGTAGTTTTGAAAACATAATCGTACATGTAAATACAATAATTTCATAATGGAGAATAATGAGAATATAATAAATAAAACATACGTAATTGTCGGTGATGAGTCGGGAAATAAGTTGATGTTTATAAATAAAGAAAATGCATTAACAGAGTCAGCTGAAAAAAGCGACTCAGGAATCCAAACAGATGTAACGCTAGCAAATGAAAGTAATTTTGGCAATTTTACCGAATCAAAAATAATTAATGAAGTTGAAATTCATTCAACGCCAATTTCAATTAGTCAAAATAAGAAAGCTGATGACGGTGGTATGTTAAAAGATTTGTATAGTATGATATGTAGTATGAAAGAAAGTTCAGAAAAGCAATACACAGTGTTAAATGAAATGAAAAGGGATAATGAGGTTAAATTTAATGTACTAACCAGTGGTGTTAATGAGTTGAAAGAACAAAATAATGAAGTAAATATTAAGCTAAATGAACAGAAAATTAAATGCGAAAGTAGTTTTAACGAATTAATTAAAAGTTTTGATAAAATTAACGAGAAGTAGGAAAGAGATAGATGTAAGTTACCAGAAAATAAAGAAAGTGACCTAAACCAGGTGAGTAGTTTTGAATGATGACGATACTTTTACAGACAATAGCGTTAGTTTAAGTACAGACGAAAATAGTGAAAATATAAGGGTTAATCATAATGAAGTTACAGGTAAGTGTAGTGTTAAAATCAGTAATGATGAAATATTATTGAATAAAAATAATGGTAATATATTGAGTAATAGTAATGGTAACGATGAAAGTAGAAAGTTATTTGAAGTGAGTAACAGAGAAGTAGTTAGCATTGATGAATTAAAGAAAGAATGGAGAGATAATATAATTGTAGAGGGTGAACAGGGGGCAAATTTTTCTGTGGTTAAATGTGGAGCAAAGATTTCACAAGTGGTTTATGGGGACAAAAGATCCTCACTAGGACATTTGGGCGACAATGGGTCGGCAAATGGTCAAATACGTTTTTTGTGTATATCTGGTACGGCCAGATGGTGTTATAATAAAGTGGTGTTGCCCTCTGTGTGGAGTGAGAATGTGAAATTGGATTGTGAAAGTGATCATGAAAAGAGAGAGAGAGAGTGACAGAGATATTTAAGCCAAATAGAGGTTATAAAGGGTTGGTTAGGAAGTTGAATAAGGAGAGAATTATTATAAATAATAGAGACTTACCTTGTGTAATAAACAATGATTATATTGATGATGATAATATACACTTACCTGTTGTGAGGGTTAGCGTATTAGTAACAGCTGACAACTATAGTGATGAAAATATAAATGATTTAAATGTGACAGGAAATACTAACGGAGACGTAACTAAAAATAATGATGTAGACTTGGCTTATGATAAATAATAATTGGGGGTAACCCTAGGGATTATTATTATGGCAAAATGAATAACAAAGATTTAAGTGATTATTATTACACAAATGATAGCTATGTGAGATATGTAAATAAAAATGAAAAATGTTATGTGAAATTAAGACTAATTGTCGATGACGGGGGTTAGAGAAATACTGAATGAACATTTAATTAGTTGAGCTAAGGGTATGATTACTTGGCTGATTTATGTAATGAGGTGTGGTAAACAATAAAATTATGACGAAAATTTGTAAATAAATGTGTTGGTGTTAAATGTATTGTGTCAAGGTTATATTGTTGGAATGTAGACTATAGCTTATGTAACAGATGTTTGTAGTATGTTATAATAATAATAATGTGTTATTTTGTTAAATAATCAACAGGAGGTACCAATGAATTTTATTTTGGAATTGTGTATTTAAATCAAAAGTGTTAAATAATGTAATTAAAGTTAAATTGTTTTGATTTGAGTTGAAATGAAACTAGTTTATAAAAATGTGAATTTTAGTAATGCATTTAAATATACTGTGATTGGAATTGTAAAATCAATGGTAACTGATTACAATATTTATTTAAAGTGAAAATTAAAGGAAATGCTTGTGTTAAAGTGATGGTGATATTCTGGTAGTGCATCAGCTGATATGCTGTTGACATGGACATTGTATGTTGTGTGACTAACGTTTATAGTCATGCTGGAGTTGACACCAAAAATAAGGTTTTATTTTGATAAATAATTGCCATGGAGGAAATTTCTTATGAAATAAAATAAATACAAGATGTGATAAAATGAAGGTAATTTTTTTGAATAATATAATGAAGTTACTTAGTGTTTTGATTGTAATGTAGTTAAATATTATGTGAGAAGATTTTATTAATGTAGAATCATTTTGAATACAATGTAATTAAAGTAACTGAAATTGTATTGAACATATGAAGAGACTAAATTAAATTTGAGTTGGACTTGGATTAACTTAACAATGTGAATTTTAGTGATGCGTTTAAATCTATTTTTATCTGAATCTTGACTGTCATTGTAAAATAAATAATAATTGATGAAAACGCAATGATTAAAATATTCATTTAAATTGAAAACTGAAGGAAGTGTTAGTGGTGATGTAATCAGGAATGTTGAGGCTGAGTCAGTGTTTATAAAACAAGTATTGTATACAACTGTTGATGTAAACAGGTATAAATAATCTCTATAGTAATGTTATTATGATTCATTTGTATGTTATGTAATCCACTTGTCCTTTTGGCGGGGAACCATGTTTTGTTAGGGGAAAAAATTTACAATTTATGTATTCAAACCAATCTTTATAAATCGAACCAGTACTTTGTCAATAATGAACCGGTATGACTAAGAGGAAACAAATCAGTTGGGGATATGGAATAATGGAAGTCCATTTGTTGATATTTGAATTGAATGTTTCGAGTCAGGTGATACTGTGGCGGGTGCCTATCTGATTTTATGGTGTTGGGATCTCGAGCAGAGAAGTCCAGTCAGGTCGGATGTGTGCAGCCACAGCCACAGGAATAGGGGAGGGGGTAAGTACCCATAATTTTAGTAAAGAAATCAGGGGGGTTACGGCGCCATATTTTCACTGATCCTCTTACGTTTTAGGCAATGAGAGTTTTTATGCTTCGGCATAAAACCTCTCATTGGGGGGGTATTGCAACGGTACAGAATTGGGTGTTAAAGATAATAATTTAAATTAGTTTGAATTCAAAGCAGTTAGTATTCACCTAAGGGGTATACCCCATTGTCACCAGCCACACATACAATGTTATTGCAAACTGTTTATGTCTAATGTCTGGAGTCTGCCCAGCCAGACGTATTACACAACAGCTTGCCAGCTCAGTCTCTTTGTGAATCACAGTAAAGACATTGTCACCCCAGTTTGCATCAGACAGTGGCCGAGAACAGTGCGTTAATAAGTCAACAAAAAAACCGCGGCCTAGGACGTGTAAGATAGGCCGAAAACAACGTCGGCCTATCCAGTACTAAAGTGCGTGAACCATGTAGCGGTCAACTAATCAAATAAGTGCTAGAAAAATAAGTTAACCTGTAACTCTGACCGCACGGTCAACCCAATCAGTGCTCGTGAGCAAATTTAAAGTCGGCCGACAGAAAGTAATGGTGCAGTTATGTTAAAATAATGTAAACTATGGGGTAACCAATAAGCAACAGCTGACGGAAAATTTAACTGTAAAAAACTAGTTTCGGAGTGTATTAATGAAGAAAGTGGGGAACACAAGGTGGTGAAACAACGATAGGAACACCAGATGGATGGGTAACTGTACTGAACACAATTCATTGATAAAAAATAGAAAATTTTAATCAAAGTTTAAATACAATTTAATATTTCCAAGTTAAAATATTTTATTAATGAGATCTCAGTAAGGGAGTTAAAAGAGTATGAGAGAGAGAGAGAGTGTCGCAAAGTGCTGGTTAAAAAAATAACGCTATTGTTAAGTCATTTTTTTTGAGTGATTAAATATCCATGTACTCTTGTTTTTTATTGAAATTGTAGTGTGAAGGTAAAGTGAAAGGAAATAATTAGTTTAATAAAAGAAAGACAATTTGTTAGAATCCGAAAAATTTGTGTTAGCGTAATTATTTCGTAACTCACACCCAAGTAATCTTTCTGCTACTTGTTCGTCTGTAGAACCCAGGAGTGAAACCCGAAGGTAAGATATTATTAATTAAATTAAAATTTCAATTATCTCAAAGGCGCCCGAACAGGGACTCGATTATATTATTAATTAAATTAAAATTTCAATTGTCTCAATGGCGCCCGAACAGGGACTCGATTATGTTATTAATTAAATTAAAATTTCAATTGTCTCAGTGTGTATGTCTAGGGTATGCCTGTCTATGGTATTATTGAATTTATTGTTTATTAAGAAACGTGCTTTGTTCTGAAGTTTAGGATCTGAGATTGCTTTTACTGCAGTCTCAGCACAGATAATCTCTTGTAAGACTTGATGTTTGTTGTTAGGTGGAAAATTGTAGTGTATGCCCTTATTAAGAATATTTATTTCGTCTTCGTTGAAAACTATTAAGGTTAAATTGGAAATCCGTGGGTAAAATGTATGTTTACAATTGATGTCGGAATGCGGGCGTTGTAAGTCTATTAATCTCTTAATTTTCATTGCTTGTCTTAAACGTATACTGCGTATATTATCGGTTATGTATTTATTTACTGAATCCATGACATTGTCGATTATCGCGGAATGAATATTGTTATAGATTTGCAAATGTAATTTAAAAAGACGTGTGTTAAGTGTGGTTTTCTTAGCGTATAATGACTTAATTTCCTGTATTATCCAGAAATTTTCGGCATGTTTTTTCGTGTTTCTAGCAGCTTTTGAAGATGAATTAATGTGTATGATGGCATACTTTGGTACTAAATTATTCTTCAAACACAAACTATTGAACTTAATGTGTGCGTTCGTTTTAAATAATTGAATTCTAATATTTTGATATTTATAAACCATGCTTGCTTGACTCGCTTCTAGTTTAAACATTGTTGATTATGGGTCCAAGTCACGTGTGTGATAATAAATTACCTTATTTCAAATCCGTCCTGTGACTTCGTTGCGTTGTTTTTGTTGTTACGCATTTCGGGAACTATGTCCCATCATCAGACGTATCACTCGGGAAGAGATCGTCAAATATTAAAATTCATATAAGTACATTATTTACACAGACGTGTCCGACTCGGTGAGCACCGTGTAACGTTTGGTTGGATACTGAATTCTTGGACTTCGAGTTATTGCCAGGTTTTTTTATCTCAAGCAAATGCAATGCGGCGTCGTACAGTGGGTTGGATTTAAAATTCAATTTATCATTCAGTATGCCATGATGGTTGTTCGTGCTGTTATAACTTTTGTATATTTCAAACTCCTCCAATGCGTCCATGTAGCGACCCTTGTTACAGTAATGTAAAGGTATAAGATTAGACCTTAAATCCGTGTAAGTATGGTTGTTTGAAATCAAATGGGGTGCGTAATTTGACTTAATGTTTTAATCATATCAGGCTAAATTTCTTAGATTTAACCGTCATTAGACGCATAGATAATCTGAATTTAAAATATATAGAAAACCGACCACTACTGATGTAACCATACACGCCGACTCGCATCATCCCTTTTCACAAAAAATAGCAGCATACTGTCGGGATTAATTATAGGCTCTGATAAAAAGCTGGTTAAGTAGAAAGGTAGAATTGGTTGTTAACCCCAACTGAACTTGGTCGATTGCTGGAATTGTTGTGGGAGTTGTAAATTCCCTCCCAGCAATTGCCATTTACATTGATGAAATACAAATTACGTACAGTACCTGTGGTTTGATGGAAAGCACTCTTGTAGGCTGTATGACCGCGTGTAGCTAAAGCTGCTTGTTGTGTTGTTGATGTAGTAGAAACTGCGGTGTTGATGAACAGTTCGCACATACACGATTTTTCGAACTTTTACGTGAGTTTTAAACCGTTTACCGTATTTTCGGAAAACGTTACATACGACAAAGAGGCAGGCCTGCGAATGCGACACGAACACGTGTATAACTATACGAAGTACGAAGCGAACAACAGCACAGAGTTCAGCGCACGCGCTAGAGATCGATTTGTGGTGGTCTTGCATAAAACGACACGCACTCACGCACTATTTGAACTTACCAAATCGTACGTGAAATTAAAGTTACGAGGAAAGACAAACACAGGATACTTACACAATGAAAATTAATTACAACTGAAAATTAGCTAAACACTACATCTAACACACCGCCCGCCAAAAACCTATGGTTTTTCAAATAGTGACGGGGGTGACCATCGTTGGAGATAAACGGAGACAGCGAACGTAACGAGTCAGGAATCTTTCCCTTCTTCATACAGGCAATCTCTTGATCAAAGTAGTCTTGTTGCGTTAGACGTACTATGGTGAGTTCAGCGACTTTGAGTTCTTTGACAGACAAAACAGTAGATTTTGACGCCATATGCTTACAAGAGTGATTTACGAACCGATGGATGTAAGCAAATGCACCTATGAGTTTTTGAAAACTAGACATTCTTTGGTAGAAGTCGGTGAATCTTTCTGGAGAAGTGACCATAAGAGTTGTGGCCAGAACAGGTTTCAATTCAGGAATCTCCAAGTAGACCTTCCTACTGTAGACAAGCAGAGGCCAGGACTTAGATGACACGTGAAATTGCGGTGGTCCCTTCCACCACAGTCCTGAGTTTTGAAGCGTGGCAGCAGTGCATCCACGGGAACCCACATCAGCTGGATTACTGTGCGTAGGAATGTGAGCCCAACATTTAAGTGCGGTGAGTTCCAGGATAATCACCAGATAATCACTCGATTAGCAACATACGTTTTGAGTTTGTAAGATGGCATATTAAGCCAATCCAATACAGTACTAACATCAGTGTACAGTCGAATTTCCTGTATAGGAAGAGTGGATAGGACCTGTTGTGTTGATGCTATCAATCGTGACAATAGCACTGCGGCATTGAGCTCTAGTCGAGGGATGGAGACAGTTTTTAGCGGGGCGACACGACTTTTGGCTACAAGCAGTTGCATGTTGACTCGGTTGTTATTTTCTGAATGCAGATAAACGGCAGCGGCGAAGCCATGCTGTGACGCATCGCAAAAACTGATGAGACGATAATGAGCGTTGTCAATAGTGGCGCGACGTGGAAATGATATTTCACTTACAGCTGATAATCCAACATCGATTTTTTTCCAATCCTCTTCGGATTCAGACCATAACGGGTCATCCCAATCCAATGAAGCAGTCCAAAGACGTTGCATGAAACATTTGGCCCAAAAAACGACAGGCGAAAGCCAACCAAGAGGATCGAAAAATTGGGAGATGTAGGACAAGATACTGCGTTTGGTTATTTTCCCTTTGAACGGAATATAGTTATACGAAAAGGTATCAGAAGATGGACACCAACGAATACCAAGAATTTTTACTGTTTGGTTTTCATCAGAAAAAATGAAAGGATTTTCCAGGTGTTCTGGAGGAAATTGGGCTGGGTTGTTTGACGTCCACTTTCTTAGCTCAAATCCCGAAAGTGACAACATTGTATTTAGCTCCTTTATGATATGCACAGCTTCCTCAAAGGTGTCAGTACCAGTGACTAGGTCTTCTACAAAGGTATGATGTTCGAGTGCATACGCAGCGCGTGGGAAAGATGAGCCTTCTTCTGAAATCAGTAGTTTTAAAGAACGTTGAGCTAAATACGCTGACGGTTTTAGTCCATATGTTACAGTGGCTAACTCATATTCTTGGAAAGGTTGAAATGAATCGCTACGCCAAAAGATATGTTGGAGATGTCGATCTTCCGGACGAAGTATAATTTGACGATACATCTGACGACAGTCTGCGGTGATGACAAATTTGTGAGTACTGAATGATATCAATATGTGTTGAAGGTCACTTTGAAGCTTGGGACCTGCAAGAAGACGTTCGTTGAGTGACACACCAGTGTGATCTGGAGAACTGGCATTAAAGACGACCCGGATTTTTGCGTGGGGATCGTGCCTTTTGAATACACAATGGTTTGGAATTATGTACGAAGACGGAGTGTGCGCAACAGACATGTGGCCCAGGTCCAAGTATTCCTGCATGAAATTGTTATACTTGTCCTGCACTTCGGGGTTTTTTGAAAGGCGACGTTCCAAGTTAAGAAAGGAACCAACAGCGGCTGGACGATTCGATCCAATTTCAGTAGCTTCAGGAGCAACTGGCAGTGAAACCATGTACCGCCCGCCCTGTACTCTCGTCGTGGTTTGAACAAACAAGTCTTCACAGTATTAGTCTTGAGGAGATATAGATTTGGGTGTTTCGACTTCCTCTATTTCCCAAAACCGTTTAAGTTGGAGATCAACCCTATCGTTCAGAGTTGAGAACAAGGTGGTGGACGACACTTGATGTGATGAGAATGATTGGCGATTGACTACAGTGCCGACTAGGACATATCCGAACATGGTAGATATAGCAGAAGGATTGCCTTTGATTACGGAGCGTGGCCGTCTGACAGGCAATATGGATACACGTCGCTTCCAATGAGTAGGTCGACCTTGGCAGGGCGATAAAAATCAGGGTCAGCAAGTTGCAGGCCTGAGAATTGGGCAGCTACATCCTTGTGGAGATTAATGGAAGGCAATTCACTAGTGATGCGATCCATGACTACAGACTGTACATGAATTGGACGTTGACGAGCGTCTCGAGACCGAAGACTGAGATCTACAGTGAAAGTAGCCTTGTTCACTTGAGAATTTATACCAGTGAGTGTGAAGTCAACAGGCCATTGTTTAAGAGCAAGACGTGCGGCGTAATCTGCGGTGATTATACTGCGTTGACTGCCAGAATCGAGAACAGCTCGAATTTCCTGGCACTGACCATATGCATCCTTTACTAATACTTTTGCTGTGCCGAGTAACACAATTTTCGAAACAGTATCGACGGTTGAGGCGTGACAAGAGAAAGTTGCATTCTGACTGTTGACAGAGCTTGATGGTGAGAAAACAGGTCCAGGTGCACCCGTTTGCACACTACTCGGCGTTGAATTGACAGACGAGCTGTGAACATTTGCCTGACAAAGCATAGTGTTGTGGCTTTTACTACGACATGTTCGACAACTTTTGTTTGAAGTACAATTTGCACGAGGATGAGTGGAAAAACAAGCAAAGCATCGTTTGTGCTGACGAAGTACATTGTAACGAGAGTCAACAGGCAGTTGTTGAAACTTTTCACAATTGAATATTTTGTGATTGCCATTGCAATGAAAACAGGTAGTGTTGGGCCGAGCTTCCTGAGAGGTTTAAACTAACAGAGTCTTTGCAGATTTATTTACAAATTTTGCCTGGTTATGTGTGCCTTTGAAACCACTTGTGCCGGGAAACGATCGCCTATTGACTATTGACAGGTGGTGTACTGGGAGGCGAACTAGGAGGAGATTCAGCCTGAATGATTTCGTATGACCTTTCCAAGTTGGTGATAAATTTTATCAAATCCTGAAAGGTAGGAATTTGATTATCATCCTCCGTTTGTTTTTGTTCGTACAGCATACGGACGTCAGAAGGCAATTTGTGTAAAGCAAGCTGCAACAGGAGAAAATCTTGCATGTTTATGTCAAGGCTGAGCAAGGCATTGACGGATGACTGAAAGGTTGACAGGTAATGTTTTAAGTGTCATGGCTATTTTCTTTTATTTGATAATTTTTCATCAAAGCATAATAATGATTTGCAGCAGACCTCTTATTACTGTATCTATTACATAAAATTTCATACGTTGTTTGGTAATTTACATCAGTAATTGGTAATGTTTCAACTAAGGACAATGCATGACCTGACAAGTGCGTACGCAAACATTGAAGTTTTTGACATGGTGTGAAGACAGATGAATTGTGAACAGATGAATCAAACAAATTTTTAAAATTAATCCATTGATTAGGTTCACCAGAGAAAACAGGCAGTGAAATTTTGGGCACTTTAAAGGAAGCATGTGCCTGTATGACAGGCTTTTGTTCAGTTGAATTGTCCAGTGTGAGGAGACTGAACAGTTCATCACATTCTTTTAAAATGTCAAGTACATCAGTTGAATCCTTTTCTTGTAAGGAAATATTATTTATTTCAATTTTTTCGATTGCATCTGAAAAGTCGTATAATTTAAGTGCGATTTCGTACGTTTTCCCATCTAAATTATGCCCCTTTGAAGTTGCAAAGGTCTGTAGCGTATTTAGGGTACGTTTGCATTTGGCAAAATAAACTGCATTTGCGCGTAGTAATGCGTCCTTTTACCGGTCATGTTGAATGATTGTTGAACAATTTATTGCGGAGAAGACGAATATTAGACGAGATGACTTTTTTCAGTATAATGTGCACGATGCATTTGAAGTATGCGATGTATAATGTGCGTAAGGATCTATAAAAGAGAGTATTCGCACTCGCCATCTTTGTTCCGAGACTGACATAATATTATGGTGCCGCTTGTGTATACATGGGACGCAGTATAAGTTTGTTTTCGATATTACATAAACTATTATAGTTTTTCGTGCCAAAAATATAATTTCAAAGTGTGAAATTATGTCCCACGTCCTTAAAAATACGGAAATAATAGTTTTCATCTTAAAACTTACTGATTCAGACCATAGTAAGAGGAGAATAATTTTGTCTAAAAAACAACAAATACCGTACCAATCGTTACCACTTACCACTTTGTTAGGTATATATTCTCAGATTTTACTTTTATTCCTGTTTATAATAGATGGCTGTTGAATTAATGTTTACTAAACTTCGTTTGTCCAAAAGTCCAAATAAAGTTATTAAAACTATTTTTAATAAACACGAATTTATATTTTTAACTTACTATTAAGTTTATATTCAGGTTTTTTGCTTAACATTTAGTTAAAATTAATAATAAAAAGTTTAGCTTAACATTTTATTAAAATTAACAATAATGTATTTTTCATTGCACTAGACATTTTATAGTCAAAAGTATTTTTCTCGGTTAGTAGGAAGGGTTAAACTTTGTTAGTACAAGCAAACAATTTGCAAGTTACAACTTCTCACGGCCATATCTTGAAAACAACTCGTGGATTAAAACCCGGCCAAAACGCATTTTGTTTGTTATTTCGTATAGAATAATTTTGGTCCTATTCATTTTTACTATAAACTCAAACGTTGTTTAGTTATTCGCTAAAAATTACGCTAAAATCCTGTTTTTTGGGGGTAAAAATCGAAAATGTTGATTTGGAATAACTCGAAAACAACGCATTTTTCAAAACAGTTGCGTACTGACTTTTTTGCTTAGAATTTGATTCTCTATTGGATCCTGTGGTTAATTTTTTTTATCAATCACCCTTGAAAAAGGGGTGGTTCTCACCCCCAAATAAAAAGCGTACAGTTTAACTTTGTTCTAGAGTGCATATAGAGCATACATATCAAATTTCGTGAAATTCCATCGACAGTCAAAATTTTGCTACGTCAAAAGCTGCGCTTACTGGACTAGAATTTCTTCGTGCTGATTTTGTTCTCGACTTTGTTTACGATCTGCGTGTATGTTTCGCGCTTGGCTATCGCGCAGCTGATTTTCGAAAAACAGGTAAATGTGCAATATTGTGCATTAAAACTACAGAATGTGCAATTTTATGCAGTAACCCCCAAAACGTGCAATTTTGTGCAAAATAAAATGTATGTTAAAATGACCTACACGTCCCGATTCGGATAAATAACTTGTCACTGGCCGTTTACGAACTAGCAAAAAAAAGATGCAATTGCACGTGAATCCGGGCTTTAGTTATAGTCTAACATTATATTTATAATTAATGGATTAAAAAAATAAACCACCTTGTACAGTGATCTGCGTGGAACTGGGCCGATCCTAGGAGGTGGATTTGGTACGTCAAACAAAGTCGGTATGGCATTAGGCTTCAGTTTTTTCCAACAATCTACTCGTGCCTGTTCAAACTGTGAAGTTTCAAAATGAACCTAAAAGTGCAAAGGTGTATTACATTTTTAGTCGTTATGATTCACATTCACAAACTTTTAATGAACAACCATTAAATTTACGTCACACAGACGCATTCCCTTGCTTAGTATAAATTTGTCTCGTCTCATATTTTGAATCCATTTTGCACATCGAATAGGGTCTGCCGGAAATTTGAATGTTCTAAAATTAGTTTCTATTCGATTTTTGCAATTTACAGCACAACAACCAGTCATTATGATTATGAGATGTAGTACAACAATCTGCAAAACATACTACATAACATTAATAATATCTCTAACACCAGTATTTATAACCTTGTTTTCACTGACAAGATGAGATGATTATTATACATATTCGTGTGTAATACATAAATCAAATTAGTACACTAAGGTTATAACCCTGATATGTAAAAATATTAATATTTACATACATAATTTACATTAAATAATGCAACGCATAGCGTGGTTACATTGCTCCCGCCACATTAGATTTAAAAGTCTCGGAGCAAAGATGGCGGGTGCGAATACCTATATTATAGAGCTCTAATGTGCGTATACAGTAGCACAGACGGCTGAATGTATTTTTGCGTGTGGACTTGCTGCCGGATACGTGAGTTATGCGTAAACACAGGGGGGATTCGGAGTCATAGGTGACATAATGGGAATGTCGCAATAGTTTTTAGCCAACAAAACAAGGAAAAGAACAGTTATGAAATGTACCTTATGAAATAACAGTTACTTGACACTAATAACAATTACCGTACACTGTTTACATGGAGAGTAGTTGCAAAACATAACCGTTACCGGTAACCGACGAAATGAGCGGTAGTAACAGTTCGCCCGACCACGTTTCACAAGTTTTTATGATTTCACAACAACGACACTGCGAATTTGAACCATTCACTATTTGAACAATCCGGCCCGGAGGACCATGTGTCGGGATTAATTATAGGCTCTGATAAAAAGCTGGTTCAGTAGAAAGGTAGAATTGGTTGTTAACCCCAACTGAATTTGGTCGATTGCTGGAATTGTTGTGTGGACAGTAATGTGGTAATTTCATATTCAAATGTTGGCTAATCTGTACGCTCTGCCTCACGCTTATCGCGAACCGGCTAAAACACAGTGCAACGTGCGTCGGCGAGCAGCGGACGTAACCGCGTTTGCTGCCTTGTTGTCATTTTTCATTTTTCTTGTTGTCGCGACAATTTATGTAGGCCTTAGGCCTTAAACATTTTCATGTAGATTGGAGTGTTGCGCACTTGCGCCTCAAATTTTCCATGTAACATTTCTTACCCGACATGGTTTTTTCAAAATTCAAATGCTTGTCAGACTTAGCCAATCTTACTATTCAAATTAAATTGTAACGAAACATTAATAAATGTATTAAAATACAGTAAACTCTCATCATTATTTTCTGCATCCTGGCAAATACATTTAAAACATTAACTTCCTAACATTTTTTTGGTCGCTTCGTGCCTGGATTCATCATTTTACTTTCTTTCAACTTATACCAGAGCGGCTTTCATCATTTTTTCCACCTCAATTTCTGGCCATCACGGGAGTTTCAGCATGTTCGCTGATCCGACCGTGTCCGGAGTTATTCAGCATTTCTTTCGTCGCCATTGAGCCTCGTGACAACACCACTACAAGACCATCCATGTGTTAACGTCTACACACCAGATTGAGCAGTCATCTATCCAGTCCGTGTGTATCTGCCATCTATTCCACGGCCTCGACGCTCCAGGACATCTCACACAAGGTACGACGTCAACATCACTAACAGGTGCGTAGAATGGCGGAAGAAGGCCTCAAAGTGTTGGTTAGAAAGAGAGGCGGCTTAAAGTCTGCCATAGTGCGAATCAATTCTGCTTTAATTAATTTTGATAAAAACAGTAACACTAAACATTTTTTAACTGTTAGATTGGAAAGGCTAAAGAGTTTAGCAACAAAATATGATGAGGTACAGACTGAAATTGAATTAATTTCTAAGGACATAAACGCTGCTGAAGAAGACAGAATTGAGGTTGAAGAACTTTTATATTCAACCGAAGCTAACATCTTGCAATTAATAGAAATTTTCAACGTTCAGACTGAATCTCAAGTATTAACAAGTAATATGCAATTAAAACCTATAAGTTTGCCCTGCTTCACAGGCAACATTTTAGAATGGCAGCACTTTTATTCAATATTTCTGGACTTGGTACATGCCAGATCTGATCTAACTTCAGTGCAAAAACTACATTATTTGTATTCATCTCTCAAAAATGAGCCATTAGATCTAATTAAGGCCTTACCTATTTGTAATGAGAACTATTCAATAGCGTTGAGTTTGCTGTCCGCTAGATATGATAACAAATTCGTATTAGCGAAATATTATATTCAAAATTTGCTAGAAGTAAAGTCTACAATCAAAGACTCTGTACAGAGCTTAGCAGAATTTATAAATACAATAACGTCTTCAGTCAATTCGCTGGCAGCTATGCAATTGTCAGTGGATTCATTTGAACTTATTACTGTACAACTATTGTCAGCAAAACTTGACCATTCCACGTTTAAATTATGGAAGGAGTCTATAGATCCCGATAATCTTCCTAACTTTCAGAGCTTTACACAGTTTTTAAACGCACGTAGACGATTACTAGAAAATACATTACCAATACATGCTGGACAGCAGCTTAACAAGCCGACTTTAAGGTTTAATAATAAGTCTGAAAAACATAAATTACGAAACTCTGCTGGCAGCACTGCATTTAAGAGTTATCATTCAACTTCAAATAATTATTTATGCCCATGCTGCAAGGCCAGTCACCCAATTTATATGTGTGACAAATTTCGTAAATTAAGCATAACAGAACGAGGGCAATTTATATTAAAGCATAAATGCTGTACTAATTGTTTAAGACCAGATCATTTTTCACCTAATTGTAAGGTCAAACAATCATGTAAGATCTGTTCAAAACGACACCATACATTGCTGCACATAAATAATGTGTCAAAACAAGGTTCTGCCAGCAGCAGCAATTATTGTTCATTTAAGCTCCAGTCAGCAAACAATGTTCTTTTGTCGACAGCAGTCGTGTTCGTCCTCGACCGGGCTGGTAACAGACAGCTTGCAAGAATTTTATTAGATGCCGGGTCACAAGTGAACTTTTGTACTGAATCATTTGCTAAAAAATTGCAGCTTAACTTGTCTGAATCTAATATACCGATTACAGGTATTAATAATGCAACATGTTGGGCCACTAATTTGGCATCTATTCGTATTATTTCTCGCTATCAAAGGTTCAGCTTTGACGCTACGTGTGCAGTCTTATCTGCATTGATTCATAAACTGCCAGCACAATCTTTCGACATAAATCATTTTAATATCCCAGATAACGTTTTCCTCGCTGACCCACATTTCAACCTATCAGCTGACATAGATATACTTTTAGGAGCGCAATTTTATTTAGACTTGATTTTTGCTAACAAATATGTACGCTGTCCTAACTTTCCTATTATACAAGAAACAAAGTTAGGCTACATTCTAGCAGGCAATCTGCCCAAACATTGCCGTTCTAAGGATCCTGCTGTTTCGTTCTTGGCAAGAAACAACGACAGTCAAATTTTAGCGTCTCTTGAGAAATTTTGGGAGACCGAAACCATCCTTGATAATGCACGCATTAGTAACGATTCAGTTTGTGAGGAACATTTTGTTAAGTCCATTCATCGCAATGATGAGGGTAGGTTCGTTGTCTCATTACCATTCGAGTCTGACAATCCCCAGTTGGGTGAGTCCTATGCTACCGCTGAAGCGAGATTTCTAAGTTTAGAACGCCGGTTCAAGCGTGATTCTGAGCTTGCGCGTGAATACGCAAACTTTATTCAAGAATATAGGGATCTTGGCTACATGGCGCTTGTCGACGATTGTTCTGTTAATTCCAGGGTTTCAAATACCTACTATTTGCCTCACCATGCCGTTTTTAAACATTCTAGTTCCACGACAAAACTTCGCGCCGTTTTTGATGGCTCGGCCAAAACTACCAATGGTCTTTCTCTCAATGATATTTTGTTGGTAGGCCCAAATGTCCAACAAGATTTTTTTCTATTCTCTTGCGATTTCGCATACACACCTATGTTCTGATCGCCGACATCGAGAAGATGTATCGACAAATTCTAGTGTCTGATAAGGATTGTCATTATCAACGTATTCTGTGGCGTAATTCTCCCCTTGAACAGTTTAAACATTTTGTACTGCGAACTGTAACATACGGTACTGCTAGTGCCCCGTTTTTGGCCACTCGTTGCCTTATTCAGATTGGTAAGGATCATGAAGCTTCTTTTCCTGACGCTGCTTCAGCTATAATTAATGATTTCTATGTCGATGATTTGTTAACCGGTGCAGACACCATTTCTAACCTGACCAAGTTGAAATCTGACTTGGGTACGTTGTTGAGTCAATATGGCCTTACTCTGCATAAATGGGAATCAAATGAACCCAATGTGGTCACAGATCATAATAATTTATCACTCCCATTAAACAAACAAGGCAATGTGCGTACGTTGGGCATTCTTTGGAACAACTCTACAGATTCATTTTTGTTTGACATCAAGTCATTTCCAATTGAGTCAAGCATCTCTAAGAGGAAAATCCTGTCGATTAGCGCGGTTATCTACGACCCACTCGGACTCGTTGGTCCAATTGTTTTTCTTTATAAACAGTTATGCAGCAACTGTGGCTGTGCAATCTTGGTTGGGATGAGCCAATTTCTGAGCAATTATATTTGTATTGGCGTTCATTATGCGATAAGTTATATCTAATTGGTAAAATTATTGTCCCACGCTCTATTCGCAGCAAGTCCAAGGCAAAGATAGTTGAATTACATGGGTTTGCGGATGCTTCTGAAAAGGGCTATGGGTGTTGTGTTTACGTTAGAGTCATTTATCAAGATTCATCGGCCTCTTGTCACCTTTTGTGTTCTAAATCTCGCGTGGCTCCACTACGACAGGTGTCATTACCCCGCATTGAACTCTGTGCTTGCTTGTTGTTATCGCGACTTTTATTCAAAGTCACCCCTGCTCTTCATTCCTTTATCAATAGCGTTCACCTGTACTCTGACTCCATGGTATCCCTTTACTGGATTCATGCCCAGTCTTCTAGGTGGAAGACCTACGTCGCTAGTCGTGTTGCCGAGATTCAGCGTCTCACTGAAACCTACACATGGCATCATATCAATTCGCAACATAATCCGGCTGACATTATTTCTAGGGGATACCACCCCGACGTTTTGCGCGATTTTTCGCTTTGGTGGCATGGTCCCGCTTGTCTGTCTTAATCTTCTGAGCCCAATCTTTTTTCACCTTTTTTACCTTATAATCTGTCGTCTCCTGAATGCTCTGCGGAGGAGAAACAAACCCCCAAACTCTCTCTAATTTCTACCCTACCTATTGATCTTTCAAAGGACTTTTCTTCCTTGCACCGTCTGACTCGCGTATACGCTTATTGCTTTCGAGTCATCAAAAATACTAGACCCTCTAGGGCTGAGAAAATCTCGGGTGTTCTTACACCCGCCGAAATTCATTCTACTCTTAATTTCTTCATAAAGCAATCCCAGTCCATCCACTTCGCTGCTGAGCTTAATTGCCTTCGTAATGGGTCTTCTGTCTCTATTAGGAGTGAGTTGTCTTCTCTGGACCCGTTTCTTGATAAGTTTGGCGTCATACGTGTCGGCGGACGCTTACAGCAGTCGCAACTACCCTATGACAATAAGCATCCTATCGTCTTGCATCCATCGGCTCACATCACTCGCCTTATAATCGAGTGCGAGCATATTCGTCTACTCCACGCTGGTGCTCAACTTGTCCATCATTCACTTCGCCAACGTTGGTGGATCATTAACGCCAAGATAGTCATTCGTTCCATCATTCGTAGATGCGTCCAGTGTCTCAGATTTAACACCAAACATCAGGTTCAAAGGCTTGTTATTTTGCCATCTCCTAGGGTTACTCCTTCGCAGCCGTTTCTATTCTGCGCAGTTGATTATGATGGTCCCTTCATGATTCGTCATGGCGGGCAGAGATCTAGGACTCTGTCAAAATCCTACGTGTCTTTGTTCATTTGCTTAGCCACCAGGGCCATTCATTTGGAATTGGTTTCCGATCTTACGACCAACGCATTTATAGCTGCCTTACGTCGCTTCATGGCCCGTAGGGGCATACCCAGCCAGTTATATTCTGATAATGGCACGAACTTTAGGAAGGCCCGCAACGTTTTGCATGACCTTTACAATATTTGGCATAATAAGGATGCCACCTCATCAATCCAATCCTTTACGACCTCTCATGGTATTAAGTGGTCATTTATTCCGCCCTTGTCACCTCATTCTGGTGGTCTTTGGGAGAGCGGTATAAAGAGTTTAAAGTATCATTTGCGCCACGTGGTCGGCAAGTCCATACTCACTTTTGAGGAGTTTACTACGGTTTTGTCACAGGTAGAGGCCTGTCTAAACTCACGTCCATTATTTGCCGTTTCATCGGATGTTAACGATCCAGTGCCACTTACCCCTGGCCATTTTTTAATTTGCGCACCATTAACGGCAATACCCGATCCTGACTTATCTCACGTTCCCATCTCTCGTCTTGGACGTTGGCAACTTCTCCAGAAGTTTGTCCAAGTCATTTGGAAATCTTGGTCTCGCGACTACTTACACCAATTGCAACAACGTCACAAATGGAAATTCGCAAAGGAAAACGTTTCCATTGGTGACTTGGTTTTGCTGATCGAGGATAACTTGCCTCCATTAGCATGGAAATTTGGGGTAATTACCGCCACATTTCCCGGCCCAGACAACTTAATTAGAGTGGTTGACGTTCGCACGTCTACTGGCACCTTTCGCAGACCAGTTCACAAGTTATGTTTGTTGCCAGCGCGGGACGAGGCTTAGACACAAGGTTAATATAATTACTTAGCACAATGCTATATTTCACCTGGCCACTGGCTTTCATTACCTTATTGTCTGATAATTTGGTCGACTTCAATTGGTGATATGTATTATCACAAACATTTTTATGTTAATATTGCATTATTGCGTATTTCATACACTAAATTCGCATGTGGCTTGTAATTGTACAACCATGCACTATGTTATTATATGTATACTTATTATATTGTTATAGTGGTATACTTTACTATTCTTGTATTTATATATTGATAATTTTGTGAGACATACTATGTCCTTTGCATACTTATATTTGATATTGGTAATGGGTTATGTGTCATGTCATTGGTGGTATTGTTCTTATGTCATAATTTTGTTATATAATATTCACATGGTTTGCAGCTATACAAACCATGTATGCATCTTTCTTGCATATTTTTTGTTAATATGTGTGCCATTTTATTACTCTATGAATTTATGTATTACTTGCAATTGTTCAAAACATGCATTACATTTTGTATAAACACATTTGCTGTACTTGTCACTTATGCTATTGTGCCTTGTATTCACGTATTTGTAATTATCCAAACCGATTTCTATTGTATTTTATTATGTATAACTTTGTATCTATATAAAACACATTATTTTACCCGCATCTACTGTCTATAATCATGCGCCAAGCACATATTTTTATATTTTGTATTTGTATTTTGCGATCACGTATTGCACAATTATTATTCATACTTTCAATTATGACATACATGTCATTACACTTATGTACTTGCAATCATTCAACAATGTATAATCTGTTTTCACATGTCAATTTATTGTGCATTCCTGCAACTGTCAGGTATAGCATGCACCATTTAATTATTATATTACAGCGTTATGCTAAATCTATGTTTTTACATGTATAATTTTGTAATAATTTTTGTCTAACATTTTACACTCAATACTATTATGTATAAGTCAACTGGCCTTGACTGGTTTAAGTTGTCCATCATGACTTGCATTAAATATTTGCAATTTTTATCGGGCCCATCATGTGATGAGTCACCGATTATTCATCATCAAACATTGTCAAACTATTTATTATTCATGTTTTATATTGTCTTATATTGTATACATACAATATATATTAGCAATACATTGCTAATTCTTGCATTTATACTCATGTATAAATCAGTTTGTAAGCCAACTGTGGCCTGCTCAACTGTTATCATCATTATTCAGCTTTTATCTCTGAACAGTTTAATGTTATAACTGTTACCTAACATTTCAATCTCAATGTTCAATACAATTTATTGAGGTTGATATCTATTATTAAGAACACACATTGTGTTTTCGTATAATAAATTATTAAAATGTATTAAAAAATCTTTTGATTTTTTGCGGGCAGCTATGGACAGTAATGTGGTAATTTCATATTCAAATGTTGGCTAATCTGTACGCTCTGCCTCACGCTTATCGCGAACCGGCTAAAACACAGTGCAACGTGCGTCGGCGAGCAGCGGACGTAACCGCATTTGCTACCTTTGTGCCGGTGTAAATCCGGCCGTTGAAAAAATTTTAGAAAAGTTTTTGTCTAATTGTAAAATAGAGCGAATGCAAGCGACCTTTGTCCGGCGTGGACGGTTGCGCGCGCAACTCGTTGGAAGGTGGAGCATTTTGTCTGCTGCTGACGGCAGACGATTCACTGCCCCGCTGCGAGATACAACGGTCCGTCTCTCTCTTCGAACAATTACGGCGTAGTTTCTGTTTCTACATGGCTGGCTGAAGCATAAACGACTCCCGGTAAGAAGTGCATTATCTTATGTCTTTATAAGTAATTATATATATGGATATGTGGATAATTAATAACAAGGTGTATGCAACCGTATAAAATACGTAATTAGGTGTGTGCGACCCGACAAGTTTTATATTAAGAGAAAACTCATTGTTCAGTAAATTACTTAATGTTCAGCATATAGCTCATGTTCCGTTTATTATTACTAGAATAGTGTGAGAGGGATTGCAATTGTCATTGTCATAATAGAGGCGTACAACATTAAAAATTAAGGGCTAAATGTTAGTGCGTAGTCAGTTAGTCAACTATGTCCATTCATGCAGCAGACTCTCGGGGAGCTATTTAATTAACTGTACAGTAGAGAGTTTCTTTGTGTGAACTTCCTTAGATGAAATTTTATTAATGTTAAAACATTCTTAATGCTGTGAGTGCCTTGCAGTTGAATTTTTGGTCAAATAATGATTATCGCTCACCACGTGGCTCTTTAACCTGCAAAGTTCTGTCGAGGCATGTAGCCAGTGAGCTGATGAAATTTATATTACGCCACGTTTAATAAAGTCTGTTCATTATTCAAATTTACTTATTCCATGGCTGATTTTCTACCCTTTAAGCTGGTTGCAAAAACTTTATTAATGAAAATTGTGCTTTTATTGAGAGTTAGTTGGAGGCCCGTTCTGAGGTTAATTACCTGAACTCGGGTGTATATTTTTGGTGAACATTTCTCTAATTTATATGAATTAACAGGGTTCTTGAATTAAGCCGAAGATTTGGCCTTGCTGATCGCCGTACACCTGCATCAGTCATGGACCATTAAACAGGATCCTGTCCGAAGAGGGAGCTGGTGACTGGTTCTCGATGTAGCACTTGCCAGCAGTACTAAGGTGATATTCACACTTTTATTTTCCTTTTTGGGGCCGGGCCGGCAGTGCGCCTGTTTTACATTAAATATCTTTGAAGCCATGTGACCACGTGTCCAGACTGTCTGCTAGAAATGAGAGCAGCTGATCATCATGAGTGAATTTCAGAAACACTTTTAATGACTGATTTACCTAACACTAAGTGCTTTGCTTGTAATTGTGTGCTGCACTGGGGGAGCGGGCCAGAGATATTTTTTACACTTGCACATTTTACCGTTTGTATTGCATTATTACGTTACTCTTTACAAAAAGTATAGAATATGTTATGGACTCTGTTCCGGCTGGAACAGAAATGAGTATATATTAACTTAACCTTGGGTTTAACATTTAAGGGCTGGGGGTTTTCTTTTTTTTTTGGGCCGTTTTCTGGAGTTTAAAAAGGGAACTTAGTTTTTGTCTGACACATGTTTGTGCAGCCTGAGGCAGGTTAGACTCCTGTCAAATTTTGTCGACCACATGCTGGCGCGCTTCCACAGCTGCTAGGGCACAACCGTTTTATTGTACTTTCATTTCAATTATATTTATATAGCCCATCGGGTTTTAGTAGAAAATAATTTGCACATTTTTCTGGGCATATACTAGTTAATTTTGTACCTCACAAAAGTCTAGACTGATTTTTTTTCTTTTACTTGTAAAACATATAATGATCAACCTTATCCTCTTGTAGCATATACTGATTTTTTTTTTTAACTGTAAAACATACGGAATAATATTTTTGACTATAGAACATATAATGATTAATTTTTTCTACTTATAAAACATATACTGTTTGATTCCTTTTTCAAAATTTTGTAAAGCCTCAACTGATTAATTTTCTACTGGTAAAGTATACTGATTTATTGAATCCTTCTGAAATTGTGAAGCAAATTAACCTTTTAGAATTGTATAACAACTGTTTAAAAATCAGGTGATGTAGTTTCCGTAAATTTTTATTTAATGCTGTGGAAGGAACTTAAGGTTCATACGCTCATGATGGGTCTGTGATCAGTAGAATGCTATACAAAGGGGCGGTCCGGTCTTACTTATGCGTTATGTGTAATAATCATCCTTTCTGGGGGTTCTGGCTTTTATATAATTCTACATAATCGGGTTGTTGATGGGCGAACATTTTATCACTGCTGGGTTCTGAGTATTGTAGTTACACTGCCTGCTAGGCGGGTGCATTCCAGGGGGCATTCGTGTTAGAATTAATGTAATTGTGAGTCTATGTGCCTTATGTTTCTGTGTGTGTTGTTATGTTTGTCCGTGTCTAGCTAGTCACAAGATGGGGGAGAACTTTATATTTATATATATATATATATATCTACTGAATTTATACACACTTGTTATGATATACACATGTTGTTTTTCTTTAATACTGTTAAAGCAGGGCTTAAATTATTCGTGATATTTATGATTCATGGGGGGAATAACTATGTCATAGAGTTGGACTGCATGTATGAATTCTCGGCATAAAATAAAATTGTTATTGTGATATTACAGCTGAGTTTCATTGCAAGTCCCGTCATACTGGACCCGGCACAATTTTTGCTTCTCTAGGCTCCTGCCTAGTCCTAATTGACTTGTGACTTCTCTTTCAAAAAAAAATATTAAAATAAAATAAGTTGTTTTATACTCATAAACAAAAAGGGACATAAAAGGAAAGAGGGGTTACAAATGGTACCGCAGAGCGTGGTTTATAAAGTCTGCTACCACAAATGGTAGCAGTGAGCGTGGTTCATTCTAGGCTTGAACTCTTGGGTCCTGGGGTGTGACGGGGCTTGCAAACTCGGAAATATTAATGCCATTGTTGTGACATAGTTTTGGTATATGCCCGTGTAGGCTAGTTGTAGGTAGTATAACTTGTGAGTCGGGTCGCACCACTGAGGCGGTTATTTGTGTTTGAAAAATGTAACGGTTGTACGGCCGGGGAGTCTCAAGCGTGGCCTGGATGATGCAATGTTGATTCGGGGTCGGTGTTTAGCGTGTGATATTGGCGGGATGCGGTATGGCCCGATCGGAAATCGGTACCGGCACCGACTTGTGTCCGGTTGATGTTGAAGTATTAATTCCCGGATTATGACTTTCAATTGTTAGTTGGTTGTTGTGAGTTATGTGTTGGTACGGCGTGTGTGTCGAATTGTTGTTTGATGTTATGTGTGTTTAGCATTGTTGCTTGTCACTTGTCTCCTTCTGTCGTGGATGTGAATGGTTCAGAATTGGCCAGGTCTCCGCAGCGCTAGAGAACCCGGGGGTCTACTCAAAGGAAGGACAGTACTTGGGTTTTTCTGTTTCTTGTAAATATGCTTTTGTGGGTTATGTTTTGTGTTCAGTGTATTGTGTGATTCTGGCGGGGGTAGGTTATCAGAGACTATCCAATCCTATTTCCGGCATCCTCCAGAGACTTCCGGTGGTGGATGGAGAAGATGAGGGCAAATTGTTGTTTTTTCTGGACATCGTCCTGGAGTTGGCGGATTTTCCGGGGCTGTCCGATGAGGTCCTCTTGTCCGTTATATATCCGTACTGCCGGGGTTCATTGGCTGAGCTGGTCACCAACACTCTGCGTCGTGGTGGCAGTATCGACTCTCTCCATGGGGAGGTGTTGGACTCTTTCATACCCCGTCGGCAACGTGAGCATTTGGAACATAGCCGGTTCTATCGTGCACAGGCCAACGGAGAGGCGTTGGGGGATTTTGTGCAGGATATCCGTAAATGTGCTCGGGTTTTGAGGTTGGGGTTGCCCGAGAAGGATGTCGTTAGAAGAATTTTAGAAGGGGTGACGCCCCAAGAGAGATCCCGTTTGGTGTTCGCGGACCGTCCACGTTGTTTTGCGGACCTCGAACGGCTATGTGTGTTTTCTAGAACGGTCCAGGGGATTGACGAGTCCCGTGAGCACGTGGCCCATGATAAGGTAAGACACGAGAGGCATGGGGGGGCGAATTGTTCCATCCTCATGTGGTAATGAAAATAGAATTACAAACTCTTGTAGCGAGAGGCGCCGTCGTTCGCCTAATGTGACTTGTTTTAGGTGTGGTAGGTTGGACCACGTCAGACGATTTTGTACCGGGGTTGGGTCGAGTCCAACGTCCCTCCCCAAGGCGCCCAAGGTCATTCTAAAAAAGGTCAATGAGGGGAAGATATGTCGGAGGTCTTCCCCTACCTGTCGCGGGTCTTCTAAGGTACGCGCCTCCAGGCCAGTTGTAGGTCCCAGGTCTTTGGGCATCAAGGTCCTCCAAACCATTTCTAGGCCCACTTGCGTATGCCCCTTCTTGCTGTTGGAGTTGAAAAAGAGTCAACTCAGAGCATTAGTTGACTCCGGATCAGCAAGATCCATCATTTCATCCAAAGTGTGCGAGGACCTTGAACAACAGGGTTTAATTAAAAGGTCAGAACAGTCTTCTGTAGTGTGCTGGACGGCATCCCAGGAAATTCTGCCCATTTCCCGGGTAGTTTCTTTCAAGTTTAAAATCGAGGGATTTTCTTGGGTGTGGAGCTTTCTGGTTTCTCCTGCTCTGGGAGTTGAATGCATTATTGGTGCCGATTTCATCTGCAAAAGTGGTCTCGTTATTGACATCCAAGAGCACCAATGTTATTTTAAATTTAATCGGGGAGTTGTAATCCCGTTCCTTGGATATCAGGGGACCAGGCAAGATATCCAAGAGGTTAAGTGCCCCGACACATCTAGAGACCACCTCTCCCAGTCCCAGCGGTCCGCTTTAGATCAGTTGTGTGAGCGTTTCCCCACTGTACTAACTCCGGCCCTTGGGCTCACACATCTCTTGGAATATAAGATCCGCCTAACGGACTCCAAGGTGGTGCGCTCCCACCCTTATAAGTTTGCCCCTCCGAAGATGAGCATCTTGAGGGAGAAGGTTCAAGAGTTATTAGATCAAGGGGTGATTGAACCTTCTCAGTCCAGTTATGCCAGTCCAGCGTTCCTAGTGCCCAAGCCTGGAGGTAAGCACAGGATGGTCATCGACTACCGCAAGCTGAACGCTAACATCGAGGTAGATTCGGTCCCACTTCCTGACCTTCATTCCGCGTTCGATTGGTTCAGTGAGGCGAGGTATTTTACCATCATTGACCTCAACTCTGCATATCACCAGATTCCCTTGACGAAAGAAAGTAGGCCCTACACGGCATTCTGTGTTCCGTGGAACCTCTATCAGTACACTAGGGTTCCTATGGGTCTAGCGGTAGGGGCCCAAACTCTCACCCGTTTACTTGACACCGTTTTTCACGATGTCAAGTTCAAGTACGTTTTCAATTATCTTGATGACTTGCTGGTGTACAGCAAGGGGTACGAGGAGCATTTGGGTCATCTTGAAGAGGTGATGTGCAGGTTGAGGGGTGCCGGCCTCACTGTCAATCCCGAAAAGGTGAAGTTCGCCCAGACACAAATTTCTTTTCTGGGCCACCTGATTTCCCATAGAGGTGTCACTGTGGATCCGGAGCGAACACAGGGAATCAGGGATTTTCCCCCACCAAAGGATGCCAAAGGCATCGCGAGATTTGTGGGGATGGTCAATTTCTATCGGCGTTTCATCCCAAACGCGGCGGAGATTGCGGCACCTCTGAATGAACTCCGGAAAAGGGGCGCCAAATTTGTATGGGGGGAAAAGCAACAGAAGGCTTTCGAGACTCTGAAGGAAGCCATTATTTCCCCTCCAGTATTGAGAATGCCAGACTTCTCGAGGCCGTTCATCCTCCAGACGGATGCGAGTTCGATTGCGCTCGGGGCGGTTCTGTCCCAAGTTGTTGATGGTGCTAGGCAGCCTGTGGCCTTTATATCTAGAACTTTGACCCAACAAGAACGGAAGTCTTCAGTCTATGAGCTAGAGTGTTTGGCTGTTGTACACGCTCTAGATAAGTTCAGGCGTTTTCTGGAACACGCGCATTTCCTGCTCGAGACCGACAACCAGGCTCTCTCTTGGCTTCTCGCTCATCCCCGGCAGCTGGGTAAGATTGGACGATGGGTGGTTAAAATCTCATCCTTTAAATTCAAGGTGCAACACATTCGGGGAACTCAAAATGTGGTTGCAGATGCTTTGTCCCGTATGTTTTCCCAGCCCAGCGAAGCCCAGCCGGAGCAACCCTGTTCTGTTTTACTGGAGTTCCCTTTAGCTTTTACTGATGTGTTACCCCATCAGTTAGATGATGAAGAGTTGGGTCCGATCATCCAAAATCTAAAAGAGGGTAACGTGCAGGTCCCTTACTTCTTGTCCAGGGGCGTCCTATGTTGCAGAGAGAAAAAGGGGCGAGCCCCGAAGATAGTGCTGCCTAGCAAACTCGTGCCCATGGTTTTCAGCTACTACCACAATTCCCCGGTAGGTGGACATAAGGGGATTTCGAAGACCATTTCCAGTATTAGGAAAAACTTCATCTGGAAGGGCATGGATAGGGACATAGCAACTCGGGTGAAGGCATGTCATCTCTGTGGCTTAAGAAAGCCTGCCCAGAACACCAAGTTGGGGCTGTTGTAATCTGATGTGGCGAGCAGACCGATGGAGAAGCTATTCATCGACTACGTGGGACCCTTCCCGCGTAGCAAGTCAGGTAATGCTTACCTACTTGTCTGTGTGGATGCTTTTTCGAAGTTTGCCTGGCTACTGCCCTTACGGCAGGCAACTGCTCGATTGACCATAAGCGCGCTCCAGAGTCATGTATTTCAGCACTTCGGTCTTCCGGCCATCATTGTCTCGGACAATGGTCCACAATTTATTTCAGGCGACTTTCGGCGAATGTGCTTCGCCAATGGCATCAAACATGTAACCACTTCCCCCTATTACCCACAGCCGTCCCACGCGGAGAGAATCAACAGGAACCTCCGGTCCGCACTCATCGCCTATCATGCGGAACAACAGACCACCTGGGACCAGAACCTTAAGTGGTTACAGCTAGCTTTCAATACGGCCCTGCATGACAGTCATAAGGCCGTTCCCTTTGAAGTTATGTTTGGTTTCTCGCCTACGCTTCCCTTGGCCAACTTATGGAACATAGACGATCTTCTGCCGAGTAATCCGGACATTAAGACGGCAGATAGGTGGAAAGAGGCCCGGAAGAATTTGCTTCGTGAGCACGAGCGCGTCCGTAGTCGGTATAATCAGGGGCGTATTCCAAATCCCTTTAAGGTAGGAGATTTGGTCTACTGCCAGAGCCACCCGATCAGCTCAGCTGCCGATAAAAGAGCCGCCAAATTATGCTATCGTTGGTCGGGGACGTACCGTATCCTCGGGTTTACGTCACCGGTGACGGCGCGGTTGGAAGAGCCGGGTGGTGATGCTAAAGAGATTACTACACATATCTCAAAATTGAAACTGTGTAGAAAAGGGTAAACGGGCTGTAAAGGGGGGGGAATGATGGTGGTCACTGTACGAGTGGGGATGTTGTCTATTTTAAGAGGGTGTGCTCCGGGGGCGGTATTGAGAATGATAGGGTAACGGGTAGATGTTTCCCACAGTCCCAGTGGGGTTCGTCTACTTCAGGGATGCGCCCCTGCCTGCGCAAGCCTTGGTTTTCCCCCATTGTCCTTATGTCCGGAGGGAGCCATGTCCTTACCTTCAGTCCCAGCCCATGACCGTTTAATCATCCTTGACCATCCACCTTCCGATTTTCCTAACCTTACCTTAAAAAAAAAAAACCTAGAAAAGGCAAAAAAAAAAGGAGTTAGCGAGAGAAGTGGAGCAGTAGGGTGGCGGGGGCCTGTTGTGCTCCTCTTCCCCCCTGCTACTGCACGCATGCCCTTGGAGCACACATGTAAAACTCATATATATATTGGATAGGTGCCATAGTCACAGTTGACATGGCTTTCCGTCAGGTCCCCAGTGGGGACCACCGCATCATGGGGACTGTCATCGCCCCTTTTCCCTTTGGCCCGTGCAGTAATGGTATGGTGTAAAATGGGGGGTCGTATTACAGAATTACCCCGTAGGTACATGGGGCAGATGCCCTGTTTAGGTGGCTATCGTGTTCTGGCTTGATTGGACAAGCCTCAGGAGGTCGGAACTCAGGGAGCTCCCGAACTTTTCTTTCGTCTTTCTTCTCTGTCCCTCTTTGCGGTGGGCTGGCCCTGATCAGGTCAGCAGGCCGCACATACACACTTACACTCTACACGTCTTCTTTCGTCTCTTTCGTCTTCCTTTCTGAGCCTCTGTTCTCCTGAGAGCAAGTGCCACCTGGCCACCTTATCCACGATGTCCACCGGAGTATTTAAGAGGGGGGGTACACTGCAGGGTACTTTCCCGAGTTTCAGAGTGGGGCAACCGGGTTGCCCTTTCGGGGTGGGGGTGTGCCGGTGTAAATCCGGCCGTTGAAAAAATTTTAGAAAAGTTTTTGTCTAATTGTAAAATAGAGCGAATGCAAGCGACCTTTGTCCGGCGTGGACGGTTGCGCGCGCAACTCGTTGGAAGGTGGAGCATTTTGTCTGCTGCTGACGGCAGACGATTCACTGCCCCGCTGCGAGATACAACGGTCCGTCTCTCTCTTCGAACAATTACGGCGTAGTTTCTGTTTCTACATGGCTGGCTGAAGCATAAACGACTCCCGGTAAGAAGTGCATTATCTTATGTCTTTATAAGTAATTATATATATGGATATGTGGATAATTAATAACAAGGTGTATGCAACCGTATAAAATACGTAATTAGGTGTGTGCGACCCGACAAGTTTTATATTAAGAGAAAACTCATTGTTCAGTAAATTACTTAATGTTCAGCATATAGCTCATGTTCCGTTTATTATTACTAGAATAGTGTGAGAGGGATTGCAATTGTCATTGTCATGATAGAGGCGTACAACATTAAAAATTAAGGGCTAAATGTTAGTGCGTAGTCAGTTAGTCAACTATGTCCATTCATGCAGCAGACTCTCGGGGAGCTATTTAATTAACTGTACAGTAGAGAGTTTCTTTGTGTGAACTTCCTTAGATGAAATTTTATTAATGTTAAAACATTCTTAATGCTGTGAGTGCCTTGCAGTTGAATGTTTGGTCAAATAATGATTATCGCTCACCACGTGGCTGTTTAACCTACAAAGTTCTGTCGAGGCATGTAGCCAGTGAGCTGATGAATTTTATATTACGCCACGTTTAATAAAGTCTGTTCATTATTCAAATTTACTTATTCCATGGCTGATTTTCTACCCTTTAAGCTGGTTGCAAAAACTTTATTAATGAAAATTGTGCTTTTATTGAGAGTTAGTTGATGGCCCGTTCTGAGGTTAATTACCTGAACTCGGGTGTATATTTTTGGTGAACATTTCTCTAATTTATATGAATTAACAAGGTTCTTGAATTAAGCCGGAGATTTGGCCTTGCTGATCGCCGTACACCTGCATCAGTCATGGACCATTAAACAGGATCCTGTCCGAAGAGGGAGCTGGTGACTGGTTCTCGATGTAGCACTTGCCAGCAGTACTAAGGTGATATTCACACTTTTATTTTCCTTTTTGGGGCTGGGCCGGCAGTGCGCCTGTTTTACATTAAATATCTTTGAAGCCATGTGACCACGTGTCCAGACTGTCTGCTAGAAATGAGAGCAGCTGATCATCATGAGTGAATTTCAGAAACACTTTTAATGACTGATTTACCTAACACTAAGTGCTTTGCTTGTAATTGTGTGCTGCACTGGGGGAGCGGGCCAGAGATATTTTTTACACTTGCACATTTTACCGTTTGTATTGCATTATTACCTTACTCTTTACAAAAAGTATAGAATATGTTATGGACTCTGTTCCGGCTGGAACAGAAATGAGTATATATTAACTTAACCTTGCGTTTAACATTTAAGGGCTGGGAGTGTCTTTTTTTTTGGCCGTTTTCTGGAGTTTAAAAAGGGAACTTAGTTTTTGTCTGACACATGTTTGTGCAGCCTGAGGCAGGTTAGACTCCTGTCAAATTTTGTCGACCACATGCTGGCGCGCTTCCGCAGCTGCTAGGGCACAACCGTTTTATTGTACTTTCATTTCAATTATATTTATATAGCCCATCGGGTTTTAGTAGAAAATAATTTGCACATTTTTCTGGGCATATACTAGTTAATTTTGTACCTCACAAAAGTCTAGACTGATTGTTTTTCTTTTACTTGTAAAACATATAATGATCAATCTTATCCACTTGTAGCATATACTGATTTATTTTTTTTTTAACTGTAAAACATACGGATTAATATTTTTGACTATAGAACATATAATGATTAATTTTTTCTACTTATAAAACATATACTGTTTGATTCCTTTTTCAAAATTTTGTAAAGCCTCAACTGATTAATTTTCTACTGGTAAAGTATACTGATTTATTGAATCCTTCTGAAATTGTGAAGCAAATTAACCTTTTAGAATTGTATAACAACTGTTTAAAAATCAGGTGATGTAGTTTCCGTAAATTTTTATTTAATGCTGTGGAAGGAACTTAAGGTTCATACGCTCATGATGGGTCTGTGATCAGTGGAATGCTATACAAAGGGGCGGTCCGGTCTTACTTATGCGTTATGTGTAATAATCATCCTTTCTGGGGGTTCTGGCTTTTATATAATTCTACATAATCGGGTTGTTGATGGGCGAACATTTTATCACTGCTGGGTTCTGAGTATTGTAGTTACACTGCCTGCTAGGCGGGTGCATTCCAGGGGGCATTCGTGTTAGAATTAATGTAATTGTGAGTCTATGTGCCTTATGTTCTGTGTGTGTTGTTATGTTTGTCCGTGTCTAGCTAGTCACAAGATGGGGGAGAACTTTATATTTATATATATATATATATATATCTACTGAATTTATACACACTTGTTATGATATACACATGTTGTTTTTCTTTAATACTGTTAAAGCAGGGCTTAAATTATTCGTGATATTTATGATTCATGGGGGGAATAACTATGTCATAGAGTTGGACTGCATGTATGAATTCTCGGCATAAAATAAAATTGTTATTGTGATATTACAGCTGAGTTTCATTGCAAGTCCCGTCATACTGGACCCGGCACAATTTTTGCTTCTCTAGGCTCCTGCCTAGTCCTAATTGACTTGTGACTTCTCTTTCAAAAAAAAATATTAAAATAAAATAAGTTGTTTTATACTCATAAACAAAAAGGGACATAAAAGGAAAGAGGGGTTACAAATGGTACCGCAGAGCGTGGTTTATAAAGTCTGCTACCACAAATGGTAGCAGTGAGCGTGGTTCATTCTAGGCTTGAACTCTTGGGTCCTGGGGTGTGACGGGGCTTGCAAACTCGGAAATATTAATGCCATTGTTGTGACATAGTTTTGGTATATGCCCGTGTAGGCTAGTTGTAGGTAGTATAACTTGTGAGTCGGGTCGCACCACTGAGGCGGTTATTTGTGTTTGAAAAATGTAACGGTTGTACGGCCGGGGAGTCTCAAGCGTGGCCTGGATGATGCAATGTTGATTCGGGGTCGGTGTTTAGCGTGTGATATTGGCGGGATGCGGTATGGCCCGATCGGAAATCGGTACCGGCACCGACTTGTGTCCGGTTGATGTTGAAGTATTAATTCCCGGATTATGACTTTCAATTGTTAGTTGGTTGTTGTGAGTTATGTGTTGGTACGGCGTGTGTGTCGAATTGTTGTTTGATGTTATGTGTGTTTAGCATTGTTGCTTGTCACTTGTCTCCTTCTGTCGTGGATGTGAATGGTTCAGAATTGGCCAGGTCTCCGCAGCGCTAGAGAACCCGGGGGTCTACTCAAAGGAAGGACAGTACTTGGGTTTTTCTGTTTCTTGTAAATATGCTTTTGTGGGTTATGTTTTGTGTTCAGTGTATTGTGTGATTCTGGCGGGGGTAGGTTATCAGGGACTATCCAATCCTATTTCCGGCATCCTCCAGAGACTTCCGGTGGTGGATGGAGAAGATGAGGGCAAATTGTTGTTTTTTCTGGACATCGTCCTGGAGTTGGCGGATTTTCCGGGGCTGTCCGATGAGGTCCTCTTGTCCGTTATATATCCGTACTGCCGGGGTTCATTGGCTGAGCTGGTCACCAACACTCTGCGTCGTGGTGGCAGTATCGACTCTCTCCATGGGGAGGTGTTGGACTCTTTCATACCCCGTCGGCAACGTGAGCATTTGGAACATAGCCGGTTCTATCGTGCACAGGCCAACGGAGAGGCGTTGGGGGATTTTGTGCAGGATATCCGTAAATGTGCTCGGGTTTTGAGGTTGGGGTTGCCCGAGAAGGATGTCGTTAGAAGAATTTTAGAAGGGGTGACGCCCCAAGAGAGATCCCGTTTGGTGTTCGCGGACCGTCCACGTTGTTTTGCGGACCTCGAACGGCTATGTGTGTTTTCTAGAACGGTCCAGGGGATTGACGAGTCCCGTGAGCACGTGGCCCATGATAAGGTAAGACACGAGAGGCATGGGGGGGCGAATTGTTCCATCCTCATGTGGTAATGAAAATAGAATTACAAACTCTTGTAGCGAGAGGCGCCGTCGTTCGCCTAATGTGACTTGTTTTAGGTGTGGTAGGTTGGACCACGTCAGACGATTTTGTACCGGGGTTGGGTCGAGTCCAACGTCCCTCCCCAAGGCGCCCAAGGTCATTCTAAAAAAGGTCAATGAGGGGAAGATATGTCGGAGGTCTTCCCCTACCTGTCGCGGGTCTTCTAAGGTACGCGCCTCCAGGCCAGTTGTAGGTCCCAGGTCTTTGGGCATCAAGGTCCTCCAAACCATTTCTAGGCCCACTTGCGTATGCCCCTTCTTGCTGTTGGAGTTGAAAAAGAGTCAACTCAGAGCATTAGTTGACTCCGGATCAGCAAGATCCATCATTTCATCCAAAGTGTGCGAGGACCTTGAACAACAGGGTTTAATTAAAAGGTCAGAACAGTCTTCTGTAGTGTGCTGGACGGCATCCCAGGAAATTCTGCCCATTTCCCGGGTAGTTTCTTTCAAGTTTAAAATCGAGGGATTTTCTTGGGTGTGGAGCTTTCTGGTTTCTCCTGCTCTGGGAGTTGAATGCATTATTGGTGCCGATTTCATCTGCAAAAGTGGTCTCGTTATTGACATCCAAGAGCACCAATGTTATTTTAAATTTAATCGGGGAGTTGTAATCCCGTTCCTTGGATATCAGGGGACCAGGCAAGATATCCAAGAGGTTAAGTGCCCCGACACATCTAGAGACCACCTCTCCCAGTCCCAGCGGTCCGCTTTAGATCAGTTGTGTGAGCGTTTCCCCACTGTACTAACTCCGGCCCTTGGGCTCACACATCTCTTGGAATATAAGATCCGCCTAACGGACTCCAAGGTGGTGCGCTCCCACCCTTATAAGTTTGCCCCTCCGAAGATGAGCATCTTGAGGGAGAAGGTTCAAGAGTTATTAGATCAAGGGGTGATTGAACCTTCTCAGTCCAGTTATGCCAGTCCAGCGTTCCTAGTGCCCAAGCCTGGAGGTAAGCACAGGATGGTCATCGACTACCGCAAGCTGAACGCTAACATCGAGGTAGATTCGGTCCCACTTCCTGACCTTCATTCCGCGTTCGATTGGTTCAGTGAGGCGAGGTATTTTACCATCATTGACCTCAACTCTGCATATCACCAGATTCCCTTGACGAAAGAAAGTAGGCCCTACACGGCATTCTGTGTTCCGTGGAACCTCTATCAGTACACTAGGGTTCCTATGGGTCTAGCGGTAGGGGCCCAAACTCTCACCCGTTTACTTGACACCGTTTTTCACGATGTCAAGTTCAAGTACGTTTTCAATTATCTTGATGACTTGCTGGTGTACAGCAAGGGGTACGAGGAGCATTTGGGTCATCTTGAAGAGGTGATGTGCAGGTTGAGGGGTGCCGGCCTCACTGTCAATCCCGAAAAGGTGAAGTTCGCCCAGACACAAATTTCTTTTCTGGGCCACCTGATTTCCCATAGAGGTGTCACTGTGGATCCGGAGCGAACACAGGGAATCAGGGATTTTCCCCCACCAAAGGATGCCAAAGGCATCGCGAGATTTGTGGGGATGGTCAATTTCTATCGGCGTTTCATCCCAAACGCGGCGGAGATTGCGGCACCTCTGAATGAACTCCGGAAAAGGGGCGCCAAATTTGTATGGGGGGAAAAGCAACAGAAGGCTTTCGAGACTCTGAAGGAAGCCATTATTTCCCCTCCAGTATTGAGAATGCCAGACTTCTCGAGGCCGTTCATCCTCCAGACGGATGCGAGTTCGATTGCGCTCGGGGCGGTTCTGTCCCAAGTTGTTGATGGTGCTAGGCAGCCTGTGGCCTTTATATCTAGAACTTTGACCCAACAAGAACGGAAGTCTTCAGTCTATGAGCTAGAGTGTTTGGCTGTTGTACACGCTCTAGATAAGTTCAGGCGTTTTCTGGAACACGCGCATTTCCTGCTCGAGACCGACAACCAGGCTCTCTCTTGGCTTCTCGCTCATCCCCGGCAGCTGGGTAAGATTGGACGATGGGTGGTTAAAATCTCATCCTTTAAATTCAAGGTGCAACACATTCGGGGAACTCAAAATGTGGTTGCAGATGCTTTGTCCCGTATGTTTTCCCAGCCCAGCGAAGCCCAGCCGGAGCAACCCTGTTCTGTTTTACTGGAGTTCCCTTTAGCTTTTACTGATGTGTTACCCCATCAGTTAGATGATGAAGAGTTGGGTCCGATCATCCAAAATCTAAAAGAGGGTAACGTGCAGGTCCCTTACTTCTTGTCCAGGGGCGTCCTATGTTGCAGAGAGAAAAAGGGGCGAGCCCCGAAGATAGTGCTGCCTAGCAAACTCGTGCCCATGGTTTTCAGCTACTACCACAATTCCCCGGTAGGTGGACATAAGGGGATTTCGAAGACCATTTCCAGTATTAGGAAAAACTTCATCTGGAAGGGCATGGATAGGGACATAGCAACTCGGGTGAAGGCATGTCATCTCTGTGGCTTAAGAAAGCCTGCCCAGAACACCAAGTTGGGGCTGTTGTAATCTGATGTGGCGAGCAGACCGATGGAGAAGCTATTCATCGACTACGTGGGACCCTTCCGCGTAGCAAGTCAGGTAATGCTTACCTACTTGTCTGTGTGGATGCTTTTTCGAAGTTTGCCTGGCTACTGCCCTTACGGCAGGCAACTGCTCGATTGACCATAAGCGCGCTCCAGAGTCATGTATTTCAGCACTTCGGTCTTCCGGCCATCATTGTCTCGGACAATGGTCCACAATTTATTTCAGGCGACTTTCGGCGAATGTGCTTCGCCAATGGCATCAAACATGTAACCACTTCCCCCTATTACCCACAGCCGTCCCACGCGGAGAGAATCAACAGGAACCTCCGGTCCGCACTCATCGCCTATCATGCGGAACAACAGACCACCTGGGACCAGAACCTTAAGTGGTTACAGCTAGCTTTCAATACGGCCCTGCATGACAGTCATAAGGCCGTTCCCTTTGAAGTTATGTTTGGTTTCTCGCCTACGCTTCCCTTGGCCAACTTATGGAACATAGACGATCTTCTGCCGAGTAATCCGGACATTAAGACGGCAGATAGGTGGAAAGAGGCCCGGAAGAATTTGCTTCGTGAGCACGAGCGCGTCCGTAGTCGGTATAATCAGGGGCGTATTCCAAATCCCTTTAAGGTAGGAGATTTGGTCTACTGCCAGAGCCACCCGATCAGCTCAGCTGCCGATAAAAGAGCCGCCAAATTATGCTATCGTTGGTCGGGGCCGTACCGTATCCTCGGGTTTACGTCACCGGTGACGGCGCGGTTGGAAGAGCCGGGTGGTGATGCTAAAGAGATTACTACACATATCTCAAAATTGAAACTGTGTAGAAAAGGGTAAACGGGCTGTAAAGGGGGGGGAATGATGGTGGTCACTGTACGAGTGGGGATGTTGTCTATTTTAAGAGGGTGTGCTCCGGGGGCGGTATTGAGAATGATAGGGTAACGGGTAGATGTTTCCCACAGTCCCAGTGGGGTTCGTCTACTTCAGGGATGCGCCCCTGCCTGCGCAAGCCTTGGTTTTCCCCCATTGTCCTTATGTCCGGAGGGAGCCATGTCCTTACCTTCAGTCCCAGCCCATGACCGTTTAATCATCCTTGACCATCCACCTTCCGATTTTCCTAACCTTACCTTAAAAAAAAAAAAAAAAAAAAAAAAAAAACCTAGAAAAGGCAAAAAAAAGGAGTTAGCGAGAGAAGTGGAGCAGTAGGGTGGCGGGGGCCTGTTGTGCTCCTCTTCCCCCCTGCTACTGCACGCATGCCCTTGGAGCACACATGTAAAACTCATATATATATTGGATAGGTGCCATAGTCACAGTTGACATGGCTTTCCGTCAGGTCCCCAGTGGGGACCACCGCATCATGGGGACTGTCATCGCCCCTTTTCCCTTTGGCCCGTGCAGTAATGGTATGGTGTAAAATGGGGGGGGGTCGTATTACAGAATTACCCCGTAGGTACATGGGGCAGATGCCCTGTTTAGGTGGCTATCGTTTTCTGGCTTGAGTGGACAAGCCTCAGGAGGTCGGAACTCAGGGAGCTCCCGAACTTTTCTTTCGTCTTTCTTCTCTGTCCCTCTTTGCGGTGGGCTGGCCCTGATCAGGTCAGCAGGCCGCACATACACACTTACACTCTACACGTCTTCTTTCGTCTCTTTCGTCTTCCCTTCTGAGCCTCTGTTCTCCTGAGAGCAAGTGCCACCTGGCCACCTTATCCATGATGTCCACAGGAGTATTTAAGAGGGGGGTACACTGCAGGGTACTTTCCCGAGTTTCAGAGTGGGGCAACCGGGTTGCCCTTTCGGGGTGGGGGTGTGCCGGTGTAAATCCGGCCGTTGAAAAAATTTTAGAAAAGTTTTTGTCTAATTGTAAAATAGAGCGAATGCAAGCGACCTTTGTCCGGCGTGGACGGTTGCGCGCGCAACTCGTTGGAAGGTGGAGCATTTTGTCTGCTGCTGACGGCAGACGATTCACTGCCCCGCTGCGAGATACAACGGTCCGTCTCTCTCTTCGAACAATTACGGCGTAGTTTCTGTTTCTACATGGCTGGCTGAAGCATAAACGACTCCCGGTAAGAAGTGCATTATCTTATGTCTTTATAAGTAATTATATATATGGATATGTGGATAATTAATAACAAGGTGTATGCAACCGTATAAAATACGTAATTAGGTGTGTGCGACCCGACAAGTTTTATATTAAGAGAAAACTCATTGTTCAGTAAATTACTTAATGTTCAGCATATAGCTCATGTTCCGTTTATTATTACTAGAATAGTGTGCGAGGGATTGCAATTGTCATTGTCATGATAGAGGCGTACAACATTAAAAATTAAGGGCTAAATGTTAGTGCGTAGTCAGTTAGTCAACTATGTCCATTCATGCAGCAGACTGTCGGGGAGCTATTTAATTAACTGTACAGTAGAGAGTTTCTTTGTGTGAACTTCCTTAGATGAAATTTTATTAATGTTAAAACATTCTTAATGCTGTGAGTGCCTTGCAGTTGAATTTTTGGTCAAATAATGATTATCGCTACCCACGTGGCTCTTTAACCTGCAAAGTTCTGTCGAGGCATGTAGCCAGTGAGCTGATGAATTTTATATTACGCCACGTTTAATAAAGTCTGTTCATTATTCAAATTTACTTATTCCATGGCTGATTTTCTACCCTTTAAGCTGGTTGCAAAAACTCTATTAATGAAAATTGTGCTTTTATTGAGAGTTAGTTGATGGCCCGTTCTGAGGTTAATTACCTGAACTCGGGTGTATATTTTTGGTGAACATTTCTCTAATTTATATGAATTAACAGGGTTCTTGAATTAAGCCGGAGTTTTGGCCTTGCTGATCGCCGTACACCTGCATCAGTCATGGACCATTAAACAGGATCCTGTCCGAAGAGGGAGCTGGTGACTGGTTCTCGATGTAGCACTTGCCAGCAGTACTAAGGTGATATTCACACTTTTATTTTCCTTTTTGGGGCCGGGCCGGCAGTGCGCCTGTTTTACATTAAATATCTTTGAAGCCATGTGACCACGTGTCCAGACTGTCTGCTAGAAATGAGAGCAGCTGATCATCATGAGTGAATTTCAGAAACACTTTTAATGACTGATTTACCTAACACTAAGTGCTTTGCTTGTAATTGTGTGCTGCACTGGGGGAGCGGGCCAGAGATATTTTTTACACTTGCACATTTTACCGTTTGTATTGCATTATTACCTTACTCTTTACAAAAAGTATAGAATATGTTATGGACTCTGTTCTCGCTGGAACAGAAATGAGTATATATTAACTTAACCTTGGGTTTAACATTTAAGGGCTGTGAGTGTCTTTTTTTTTGGCCGATTTCTGGAGTTTAAAAAGGGAACTTAGTTTTTGTCTGACACATGTTTGTGCAGCCTGAGGCAGGTTAGACTCCTGTCAAATTTTGTCGACCACATGCTGGCGCGCTTCCACAGCTGCTAGGGCACAACCGTTTTATTGTACTTTCATTTCAATTATATTTATATAGCCCGTCGGGTTTTAGTAGAAAATAATTTGCACATTTTTCTGGGCATATACTAGTTAATTTTGTACCTCACAAAAGTCTAGACTGATTGTTTTTCTTTTACTTGTAAAACATATAACGATCAATCTTATCCACTTGTAGCATATACTGATTTATTTTTTTTTTAACTGTAAAACATACGGATTAATATTTTTGACTATAGAACATATAATGATTAATTTTTTCTACTTATAAAACATATACTGTTTGATTCCTTTTTCAAAATTTTGTAAAGCCTCAACTGATTAATTTTCTACTGGTAAAGTATACTGATTTATTGAATCCTTCTAAAATTGTGAAGCAAATTAACCTTTTAGAATTGTATAACAACTGTTTAAAAATCAGGTGATGTAGTTTCCGTAAATTTGTATTTAATGCTGTGGAAGGAACTTAAGGTTCATACGCTCATGATGGGTCTGTGATCAGTGGAATGCTATACAAAGGGGCGGTCCGGTCTTACTTATGCGTTATGTGTAATAATCATCCTTTCTGGGGGTTCTGGCTTTTATATAATTCTACATAATCGGGTTGTTGATGGGCGAACATTTTATCACTGCTGGGTTCTGAGTATTGTAGTTACACTGCCTGCTAGGCGGGTGCATTCCAGGGGGCATTCGTGTTAGAATTAATGTAATTGTGAGTCTATGTGCCTTATGTTTCTGTGTGTGTTGTTATGTTTGTCCGTGTCTAGCTAGTCACAAGATGGGGGAGAACTTTATATTTATATATATATATATATCTACTGAATTTATACACACTTGTTATGATATACACATGTTGTTTTTCTTTAATACTGTTAAAGCAGGGCTTAAATTATTCGTGATATTTATGATTCATGGGGGGAATAACTATGTCATAGAGTTGGACTGCATGTATGAATTCTCGGCATAAAATAAAATTGTTATTGTGATATTACAGCTGAGTTTCATTGCAAGTCCCGTCATACTGGACCCGGCACAATTTTTGCTTCTCTAGGCTCCTGCCTAGTCCTAATTGACTTGTGACTTCTCTTTCAAAAAAAAATATTAAAATAAAATAAGTTGTTTTATACTCATAAACAAAAAGGGACATAAAAGGAAAGAGGGGTTACAAATGGTACCGCAGAGCGTGGTTTATAAAGTCTGCTACCACAAATGGTAGCAGTGAGCGTGGTTCATTCTAGGCTTGAACTCTTGGGTCCTGGGGTGTGACGGGGCTTGCAAACTCGGAAATATTAATGCCATTGTTGTGACATAGTTTTGGTATATGCCCGTGTAGGCTAGTTGTAGGTAGTATAACTTGTGAGTCGGGTCGCACCACTGAGGCGGTTATTTGTGTTTGAAAAATGTAACGGTTGTACGGCCGGGGAGTCTCAAGCGTGGCCTGGATGATGCAATGTTGATTCGGGGTCGGTGTTTAGCGTGTGATATTGGCGGGATGCGGTATGGCCCGATCGGAAATCGGTACCGGCACCGACTTGTGTCCGGTTGATGTTGAAGTATTAATTCCCGGATTATGACTTTCAATTGTTAGTTGGTTGTTGTGAGTTATGTGTTGGTACGGCGTGTGTGTCGAATTGTTGTTTGATGTTATGTGTGTTTAGCATTGTTGCTTGTCACTTGTCTCCTTCTGTCGTGGATGTGAATGGTTCAGAATTGGCCAGGTCTCCGCAGCGCTAGAGAACCCGGGGGTCTACTCAAAGGAAGGACAGTACTTGGGTTTTTCTGTTTCTTGTAAATATGCTTTTGTGGGTTATGTTTTGTGTTCAGTGTATTGTGTGATTCTGGCGGGGGTAGGTTATCAGAGACTATCCAATCCTATTTCCGGCATCCTCCAGAGACTTCCGGTGGTGGATGGAGAAGATGAGGGCAAATTGTTGTTTTTTCTGGACATCGTCCTGGAGTTGGCGGATTTTCCGGGGCTGTCCGATGAGGTCCTCTTGTCCGTTATATATCCGTACTGCCGGGGTTCATTGGCTGAGCTGGTCACCAACACTCTGCGTCGTGGTGGCAGTATCGACTCTCTCCATGGGGAGGTGTTGGACTCTTTCATACCCCGTCGGCAACGTGAGCATTTGGAACATAGCCGGTTCTATCGTGCACAGGCCAACGGAGAGGCGTTGGGGGATTTTGTGCAGGATATCCGTAAATGTGCTCGGGTTTTGAGGTTGGGGTTGCCCGAGAAGGATGTCGTTAGAAGAATTTTAGAAGGGGTGACGCCCCAAGAGAGATCCCGTTTGGTGTTCGCGGACCGTCCACGTTGTTTTGCGGACCTCGAACGGCTATGTGTGTTTTCTAGAACGGTCCAGGGGATTGACGAGTCCCGTGAGCACGTGGCCCATGATAAGGTAAGACACGAGAGGCATGGGGGGCGAATTGTTCCATCCTCATGTGGTAATGAAAATAGAATTACAAACTCTTGTAGCGAGAGGCGCCGTCGTTCGCCTAATGTGACTTGTTTTAGGTGTGGTAGGTTGGGCCACGTCAGACGATTTTGTACCGGGGTTGGGTCGAGTCCAACGTCCCTCCCCAAGGCGCCCAAGGTCATTCTAAAAAAGGTCAATGAGGGGAAGATATGTCGGAGGTCTTCCCCTACCTGTCGCGGGTCTTCTAAGGTACGCGCCTCCAGGCCAGTTGTAGGTCCCAGGTCTTTGGGCATCAAGGTCCTCCAAACCATTTCTAGGCCCACTTCCGTATGCCCCTTCTTGCTGTTGGAGTTGAAAAAGAGTCAACTCAGAGCATTAGTTGACTCCGGATCAGCAAGATCCATCATTTCATCCAAAGTGTGCGAGGACCTTGAACAACAGGGTTTAATTAAAAGGTCAGAACAGTCTTCTGTAGTGTGCTGGACGGCATCCCAGGAAATTCTGCCCATTACCCGGGTAGTTTCTTTCAAGTTTAAAATCGAGGGATTTTCTTGGGTGTGGAGCTTTCTGGTTTCTCCTGCTCTGGGAGTTGAATGCATTATTGGTGCCGATTTCATCTGCAAAAGTGGTCTCGTTATTGACATCCAAGAGCACCAATGTTATTTTAAATTTAATCGGGGAGTTGTAATCCCGTTCCTTGGATATCAGGGGACCAGGCAAGATATCCAAGAGGTTAAGTGCCCCGACACATCTAGAGACCACCTCTCCCAGTCCCAGCGGTCCGCTTTAGATCAGTTGTGTGAGCGTTTCCCCACTGTACTAACTCCGGCCCTTGGGCTCACACATCTCTTGGAATATAAGATCCGCCTAACGGACTCCAAGGTGGTGCGCTCCCACCCTTATAAGTTTGCCCCTCCGAAGATGAGCATCTTGAGGGAGAAGGTTCAAGAGTTATTAGATCAAGGGGTGATTGAACCTTCTCAGTCCAGTTATGCCAGTCCAGCGTTCCTAGTGCCCAAGCCTGGAGGTAAGCACAGGATGGTCATCGACTACCGCAAAGCTGAACGCTAACATCGAGGTAGATTCGGTCCCACTTCCTGACCTTCATTCCGCGTTCGATTGGTTCAGTGAGGCGAGGTATTTTACCATCATTGACCTCAACTCTGCATATCACCAGATTCCCTTGACGAAAGAAAGTAGGCCCTACACGGCATTCTGTGTTCCGTGGAACCTCTATCAGTACACTAGGGTTCCTATGGGTCTAGCGGTAGGGGCCCAAACTCTCACCCGTTTTACTTGACACCGTTTTTCACGATGTCAAGTTCAAGTACGTTTTCAATTATCTTGATGACTTGCTGGTGTACAGCAAGGGGTACGAGAAGCATTTGGGTCATCTTGAAGAGGTGATGTGCAGGTTGAGGGTGCCGGCCTCACTGTCAATCCCGAAAAGGTGAAGTTTCGCCCAGACACAAATTTCTTTTCTGGGCCACCTGATTTCCCATAGAGGTGTCACTGTGGATCCGGAGCGAACACAGGGAATCAGGGATTTTCCCCCACCAAAGGATGCCAAAGGCATCGCGAGATTTGTGGGGATGGTCAATTTCTATCGGCGTTTCATCCCAAACGCGGCGGAGATTGCGGCACCTCTGAATGAACTCCGGAAAAAGGCGCCAAATTTGTATGGGGGGAAAAGCAACAGAAGGCTTTCGAGACTCTGAAGGAAGCCATTATTTCCCCTCCAGTATTGAGAATGCCAGACTTCTCGAGGCCGTTCATCCTCCAGACGGATGCGAGTTCGATTGCGCTCGGGGCGGTTCTGTCCCAAGTTGTTGATGGTGCTAGGCAGCCTGTGGCCTTTATATCTAGAACTTTGACCCAACAAGAACGGAAGTCTTCAGTCTATGAGCTAGAGTGTTTGGCTGTTGTACACGCTCTAGATAAGTTCAGGCGTTTTCTGGAACACGCGCATTTCCTGCTCGAGACCGACAACCAGGCTCTCTCTTGGCTTCTCGCTCATCCCCGGCAGCTGGGTAAGATTGGACGATGGGTGGTTAAAATCTCATCCTTTAAATTTCAAGGTGCAACACATTCGGGGAACTCAAAATGTGGTTGCAGATGCTTTGTCCCGTATGTTTTCCCAGCCCAGCGAAGCCCAGCCGGAGCAACCCTGTTCTGTTTTACTGGAGTTCCCTTTAGCTTTTACTGATGTGTTACCCCATCAGTTAGATGATGAAGAGTTGGGTCCGATCATCCAAAATCTAAAAGAGGGTAACGTGCAGGTCCCTTACTTCTTGTCCAGGGGCGTCCTATGTTGCAGAGAGAAAAAGGGGCGAGCCCCGAAGATAGTGCTGCCTAGCAAACTCGTGCCCATGGTTTTCAGCTACTACCACAATTCCCCGGTAGGTGGACATAAGGGGATTTCGAAGACCATTTCCAGTATTAGGAAAAACTTCATCTGGAAGGGCATGGATAGGGACATAGCAACTCGGGTGAAGGCATGTCATCTCTGTGGCTTAAGAAAGCCTGCCCAGAACACCAAGTTGGGGCTGTTGTAATCTGATGTGGCGAGCAGACCGATGGAGAAGCTATTCATCGACTACGTGGGACCCTTCCCGCGTAGCAAGTCAGGTAATGCTTACCTACTTGTCTGTGTGGATGCTTTTTCGAAGTTTGCCTGGCTACTGCCCTTACGGCAGGCAACTGCTCGATTGACCATAAGCGCGCTCCAGAGTCATGTATTTCAGCACTTCGGTCTTCCGGCCATCATTGTCTCGGACAATGGTCCACAATTTATTTCAGGCGACTTTCGGCGAATGTGCTTCGCCAATGGCATCAAACATGTAACCACTTCCCCCTATTACCCACAGCCGTCCCACGCGGAGAGAATCAACAGGAACCTCCGGTCCGCACTCATCGCCTATCATGCGGAACAACAGACCACCTGGGACCAGAACTTAAGTGGTTACAGCTAGCTTTCAATACGGCCCTGCATGACAGTCATAAGGCCGTTCCCTTTGAAGTTATGTTTTGGTTTCTCGCCTACGCTTCCCTTGGCCAACTTATGGAACATAGACGATCTCTGCCGAGTAATCCGACATTAAGACGGCAGATAGGTGGAAAGAGGCCCGGAAGAATTTGCTTCGTGAGCACGAGCGCGTCCGTAGTCGGTATAATCAGGGCGTATTCCAAATCCCTTTAAGGTAGGAGATTTGGTCTACTGCCAGAGCCACCCGATCAGCTCAGCTGCCGATAAAAGAGCCGCCAAATTATGCTATCGTTGGTCGGGGCCGTACCGTATCCTCGGGTTTACGTCACCGGTGACGGCGCGGTTGGAAGAGCCGGGTGGTGATGCTAAAGAGATTACTACACATATCTCAAAATTGAAACTGTGTAGAAAGGGTAAACGGGCTGTAAAGGGGGGGGGAATGATGGTGGTCACTGTACGAGTGGGGATGTTGTCTATTTTAAGAGGGTGTGCTCCGGGGGCGGTATTGAGAATGATAGGGTAACGGTAGATGTTTCCCACAGTCCCAGTGGGGTTCGTCTACTTCAGGGGATGCGCCCCTGCCTGCGCAAGCCTTGGTTTTCCCCCATTGTCCTTATGTCCGGAGGGAGCCATGTCCTTACCTTCAGTCCCAGCCCATGACCGTTTAATCATCCTTGACCATCCACCTTCCGATTTTCCTAACCTTACCTTAAAAAAAAAAAAAAAAAAAAAAAAAAAACCTAGAAAAGGCAAAAAAAAGGAGTTAGCGAGAGAAGTGGAGCAGTAGGGTGGCGGGGGCCTGTTGTGCTCCTCTTCCCCCCTGCTACTGCACGCATGCCCTTGGAGCACACATGTAAAACTCATATATATATTGGATAGGTGCCATAGTCACAGTTGACATGGCTTTCCGTCAGGTCCCCAGTGGGGACCACCGCATCATGGGGACTGTCATCGCCCCTTTTCCCTTTGGCCCGTGCAGTAATGGTATGGTGTAAAATGGGGGGGGTCGTATTACAGAATTACCCCGTAGGTACATGGGGCAGATGCCCTGTTTAGGTGGCTATCGTTTTCTGGCTTGAGTGGACAAGCCTCAGGAGGTCGGAACTCAGGGAGCTCCCGAACTTTTCTTTCGTCTTTCTTCTCTGTCCCTCTTTGCGGTGGGCTGGCCCTGATCAGGTCAGCAGGCCGCACATACACACTTACACTCTACACGTCTTCTTTCGTCTCTTTCGTCTTCCCTTCTGAGCCTCTGTTCTCCTGAGAGCAAGTGCCACCTGGCCACCTTATCCATGATGTCCACAGGAGTATTTAAGAGGGGGGTACACTGCAGGGTACTTTCCCGAGTTTCAGAGTGGGGCAACCGGGTTGCCCTTTCGGGGTGGGGGTGTGCCGGTGTAAATCCGGCCGTTGAAAAAATTTTAGAAAAGTTTTTGTCTAATTGTAAAATAGAGCGAATGCAAGCGACCTTTGTCCGGCGTGGACGGTTGCGCGCGCAACTCGTTGGAAGGTGGAGCATTTTGTCTGCTGCTGACGGCAGACGATTCACTGCCCCGCTGCGAGATACAACGGTCCGTCTCTCTCTTCGAACAATTACGGCGTAGTTTCTGTTTCTACATGGCTGGCTGAAGCATAAACGACTCCCGGTAAGAAGTGCATTATCTTATGTCTTTATAAGTAATTATATATATGGATATGTGGATAATTAATAACAAGGTGTATGCAACCGTATAAAATACGTAATTAGGTGTGTGCGACCCGACAAGTTTTATATTAAGAGAAAACTCATTGTTCAGTAAATTACTTAATGTTCAGCATATAGCTCATGTTCCGTTTATTATTACTAGAATAGTGTGCGAGGGATTGCAATTGTCATTGTCATGATAGAGGCGTACAACATTAAAAATTAAGGGCTAAATGTTAGTGCGTAGTCAGTTAGTCAACTATGTCCATTCATGCAGCAGACTGTCGGGGAGCTATTTAATTAACTGTACAGTAGAGAGTTTCTTTGTGTGAACTTCCTTAGATGAAATTTTATTAATGTTAAAACATTCTTAATGCTGTGAGTGCCTTGCAGTTGAATTTTTGGTCAAATAATGATTATCGCTACCCACGTGGCTCTTTAACCTGCAAAGTTCTGTCGAGGCATGTAGCCAGTGAGCTGATGAATTTTATATTACGCCACGTTTAATAAAGTCTGTTCATTATTCAAATTTACTTATTCCATGGCTGATTTTCTACCCTTTAAGCTGGTTGCAAAAACTCTATTAATGAAAATTGTGCTTTTATTGAGAGTTAGTTGATGGCCCGTTCTGAGGTTAATTACCTGAACTCGGGTGTATATTTTTGGTGAACATTTCTCTAATTTATATGAATTAACAGGGTTCTTGAATTAAGCCGGAGTTTTGGCCTTGCTGATCGCCGTACACCTGCATCAGTCATGGACCATTAAACAGGATCCTGTCCGAAGAGGGAGCTGGTGACTGGTTCTCGATGTAGCACTTGCCAGCAGTACTAAGGTGATATTCACACTTTTATTTTCCTTTTTGGGGCCGGGCCGGCAGTGCGCCTGTTTTACATTAAATATCTTTGAAGCCATGTGACCACGTGTCCAGACTGTCTGCTAGAAATGAGAGCAGCTGATCATCATGAGTGAATTTCAGAAACACTTTTAATGACTGATTTACCTAACACTAAGTGCTTTGCTTGTAATTGTGTGCTGCACTGGGGGAGCGGGCCAGAGATATTTTTTACACTTGCACATTTTACCGTTTGTATTGCATTATTACCTTACTCTTTACAAAAAGTATAGAATATGTTATGGACTCTGTTCTCGCTGGAACAGAAATGAGTATATATTAACTTAACCTTGGGTTTAACATTTAAGGGCTGTGAGTGTCTTTTTTTTTGGCCGATTTCTGGAGTTTAAAAAGGGAACTTAGTTTTTGTCTGACACATGTTTGTGCAGCCTGAGGCAGGTTAGACTCCTGTCAAATTTTGTCGACCACATGCTGGCGCGCTTCCACAGCTGCTAGGGGCACAACCGTTTTATTGTACTTTCATTTCAATTATATTTATATAGCCCGTCGGGTTTTAGTAGAAAATAATTTGCACATTTTTCTGGGCATATACTAGTTAATTTTGTACCTCACAAAAGTCTAGACTGATTGTTTTTCTTTTACTTGTAAAACATATAACGATCAATCTTATCCACTTGTAGCATATACTGATTTATTTTTTTTTTAACTGTAAAACATACGGATTAATATTTTTGACTATAGAACATATAATGATTAATTTTTTCTACTTATAAAACATATACTGTTTGATTCCTTTTTCAAAATTTTGTAAAGCCTCAACTGATTAATTTTCTACTGGTAAAGTATACTGATTTATTGAATCCTTCTAAAATTGTGAAGCAAATTAACCTTTTAGAATTGTATAACAACTGTTTAAAAATCAGGTGATGTAGTTTCCGTAAATTTGTATTTAATGCTGTGGAAGGAACTTAAGGTTCATACGCTCATGATGGGTCTGTGATCAGTGGAATGCTATACAAAGGGGCGGTCCGGTCTTACTTATGCGTTATGTGTAATAATCATCCTTTCTGGGGTTCTGGCTTTTATATAATTCTACATAATCGGGTTGTTGATGGGCGAACATTTTATCACTGCTGGGTTCTGAGTATTGTAGTTACACTGCCTGCTAGGCGGGTGCATTCCAGGGGGCATTCGTGTTAGAATTAATGTAATTGTGAGTCTATGTGCCTTATGTTTCTGTGTGTGTTGTTATGTTTGTCCGTGTCTAGCTAGTCACAAGATGGGGGAGAACTTTATATTTATATATATATATATATCTACTGAATTTATACACACTTGTTATGATATACACATGTTGTTTTTCTTTAATACTGTTAAAGCAGGGCTTAAATTATTCGTGATATTTATGATTCATGGGGGGAATAACTATGTCATAGAGTTGGACTGCATGTATGAATTCTCGGCATAAAATAAAATTGTTATTGTGATATTACAGCTGAGTTTCATTGCAAGTCCCGTCATACTGGACCCGGCACAATTTTAGCTTCTCTAGGCTCCTGCCTAGTCCTAATTGACTTGTGACTTCTCTTTCAAAAAAAAATATTAAAATAAAATAAGTTGTTTTATACTCATAAACAAAAAGGGACATAAAAGGAAAGAGGGGTTACACCTTGTTCTGTCATTTTTTCATTTTTCTTGTTGTCGCGACAATTTATGTAGGCCTTAGGCCTTAAACATTTTCATGTAGCTTGGAGTGTTGCGCACTTGCGCCTCAATTTTGCCATGTAACATTTCTTACCCGACGTGGATTTTTCAAAATTCAAATGCTTGTCAGACTTAGCCAATCTTACTATTCAAATTAAATTGTAACGAAACATTAATAAATGTATTAAAATACAGTCCACGCTCATCATTATTTTCTGCATCCTGGCAAATACATTTAAAACATTAACTTCCTAACATTTTTTTGGTCGCTCCGTGCCTGGATTCATCATTTTACTTTCTTTCAACTTATACCAGAGCGGCTTTCATCATTTTTTCCACCTCAATTTCTGGCCATCACGGGCGATTCAGCATGTTCACTGATCCGACCGTGTCGGGAGTTATTCAGCATTTCGTTCGTCGCCATTGAGCCTCATGACAACACCACTACAAGACCATCCATGTGTTAACGTCTACACACCAGATTGATCAGTCATCTATCCAGTCCGTGTGTATCTGCCATCTATTCCACGGCCTCGATGCTCCAGGACATCTCACACAAGGTACGACGTCAACATCACTAACAGGTGCGTAGAATGGCGGAAGAAGGCCTCAAAGTGTTGGCTAGAAAGAGAGGCGGCTTAAAGTCTGCCATGGTGCGAATCAATTCTGCTATAATTAATTTTGATAAAAACAGTAACACTAAACATTTTTTAACTGTTAGATTGGAAAGTCTAAAGAGTTTAGCAACAAAATATGATGAGGTACAGTCTGAAATTGAATTAATTTCTAAGGACATAAACGCTGCTCAAGAAGACAGAATTGAGGTTGAAGAACTTTTATATTCAACCGAAGCTAACATCTTGCAATTAATAGAAACTTTCAACGTTCAGACTGAATCTCAAGTATTAACAAGTAATATGCAATTAAAACCTATAAGTTTGCCCTGCTTCACAGGCACATTTTAGAATGGCAGCACTTTTATTCAATATTTCTGGACTTGGTACATGCCAGATCTGATCTAACTTCAGTGCAAAAACTACATTATTTGTATTCATCTCTCAAAAATGAGCCATTAGATCTAATTAAGGCCTTACCTATTTGTAATGAGAACTATTCAATAGCGTTGAGTTTGCTGTCCGCTAGATATGATAACAAATTCATATTAGCGAAATATTATAATCTAAATTTGCTAGAAGTAAAGTCTACAATCAAAGACTCTGTACAGAGCTTAGCAGAATTTATAAATACAATAACGTCTTCAGTCAATTCGCTGGCAGCTATGCAATTGTCAGTGGATTCATTTGAACTTATTACTGTACAACTATTGTCAGCAAAACTTGACCATTCCACGTTTAAATTATGGAAGGAGTCTATAGATCCCGATAATCTTCCTAACTTTCAGAGCTTTACACAGTTTTTAAACGCACGTAGACAATTACTAGAAAATACATTACCAATAGATGCTGGACAGCAGCTTAACAAGCCGACTTTAAGGTTTAATAATAAGTCTGAAAAACATAAATTACGAAACTCTGCTGGCAGCACTGCATTTAAGAGTTATCATTCAACTTCAAATAATTATTTATGCCCATGCTGCAAGGCCAGTCACCCAATTTATATGTGTGACAAATTTCGTAAATTAAGCATAACAGAACGAGGGCAATTTATATTAAAGCATAAATGCTGTACTAATTGTTTAAGACCAGATCATTTTTCACCTAATTGTAAGGTCAAACAATCATGTAAGATCTGTTCAAAACGACACCATACATTGCTGCACATACATAATGTGTCAAAACAAGGTTCTGCCAGCAGCAGCAATTATTGTTCATTTAAGCTCCAGTCAGCAAACAATGTTCTTTTGTCGACAGCAGTCGTGTTCGTCCTCGACCGGGCTGGTAACAGACAGCTTGCAAGAATTTTATTAGATGCCGGGTCACAAGTGAACTTTTGTACTGAATCATTTGCTAAAAAATTGCAACTTAACTTGTCTGAATCTAATATACCGATTACAGGTATTAATAATGCAACATGTTGTGCCACTAATTTGGCATCTATTCGTATTTATTTCTCGCTATCAAAGGTTCAGCTTTGACGCTACGTGTGCAGTCTTATCTGCATTGATTCATAAACTGCCAGCACAATCTTTCGACATAAATCATTTTAATGTCCCAGATAACGTTTTCCTCGCTGACCCACATTTCAACGTATCAGCTGACATAGATATACTTTTAGGAGCGCAATTTTATTTAGACTTGATTTTAGCTAACAAATATGTACGCGGTCCTAACTTTCCTATTATACAAGAAACAAAGTTAGGCTACATTCTAGCAGGCAATCTGCCCAAACATTGCCGTTCTAAGGGTCCTGCTGTTTCGTTCTTGGCAAGAAACAACGACAGTCAAATTTTAGCGTCTCTTGAGAAATTTTGGGAGACCGAAACCATCCTGGATAATGCACCCATTAGTAACGATTCAGTTTGTGAGGAACATTTTGTTAAGTCCACTCATCGCAATGATGAGGGTAGGTTCGTTGTCTCATTACCATTCGAGTCTGACAATCCCCAGTTGGGTGAGTCCTATGCTACCGCTGAAGCGAGATTTCTAAGTTTAGAACGCCGGTTCAAGCGTGATTCTGAGCTTGCGCGTGAATACGCAAACTTTATTCAAGGATATAGGGATCTTGGCCACATGGCGCTTGTCGACGATTGTTCTGTTAATTCCAGGGTTTCAAATACCTACTATTTGCCTCACCATGCCGCTTTTAAACATTCTAGTTCCACGACAAAACTTCGCGTCGTTTTTGATGGCTCGGCCAAAACTACCAATGGTCTTTCTCTCAATGATATTTTGTTGGTAGGCCCAAATGTCCAACAAGATCTTTTTTCTATTCTCTTGCGATTTCGCATACACAACTATGTTCTGATCGCCGACATCGAGAAGATGTATCGACAAATTCTAGTGTCTGATAAGGACAGTCATTATCAACGTATTCTGTGGCGTAATTCTCCCCTTGAACAGTTTAAACATTTTGTACTGCGAACTGTAACATACGGTACTGCTAGTGCCTCGTTTTTGGCCACTCGTTGCCTTATTCAGATTCGTAAGGATCATGAAGCTTCTTTTCCTGACGCTGCTTCAGCTATAATTAATGATTTCTATGTCGATGATTTGTTAACCGGTGCATACACCATTTCTAATCTGACCAAGTTGAAATCTGACTTGGGTACGTTGTTGAGTCAATATGGCCTTACTCTGCATAAATGGGCATCAAATGAACCCAATGTGGTCACAGATCATAATAATTTATCAATCCCATTAAACAAACAAGGCAATGTGCGTACGTTGGGCATTCTTTGGAACAACTCTACAGATTCATTTTTGTTTGACATCAAGTCATTTCCAATTGAGTCAAGCATCTCTAAGAGGAAAATCCTGTCGATTAGCGCGGTTATCTACGACCCACTCGGACTCGTTGGTCCAATTGTTTTTCTTTATAAACAGTTATGCAGCAACTGTGGCTGTGCAATCTTGGTTGGGATGAGCCAATTTCTGAGCAATTATATTTGTATTGGCGTTCATTATGCGATAAGTTATATCTAATTGGTAAAATTATTGTCCCACGCTCTATTCGCAGCAAGTCCAAGGCAAAGGTAGTTGAATTACATGGGTTTGCGGATGCTTCTGAAAAGGGCTATGGGTGTTGTGTTTACGTTAGAGTCATTTATCAAGATTCATCGGCCTCTTGTCACCTTTTGTGTTCTAAATCTCGCGTGGCTCCACTACGACAGGTGTCATTACCCCGCATTGAACTCTGTGCTTGCTTGTTGTTATCGCGACTTTTATTCAAAGTCACCCCTGCTCTTCATTCCTTTATCAATAGCGTTCACCTGTACTCTGACTCCATCGTATCCCTTTACTGGATTCATGCCCAGTCTTCTAGGTGGAAGACCTACGTCGCTAGTCGTGTTGCCGAGATTCAGCGTCTCACTGAAACCTACACATGGCATCATATCAATTCGCAACATAATCCTGCTGACATTATTGCTAGGGGATGCCACCCCGACGTTTTGCGTGATTGTTCGCTTTGGTGGCATGGTCCCGCTTGTCTGTCTTAATCTTCTGAGCCCAATCTTTTTTCACCTGTTTTACCTTATAATCTGTCGACTCCTGAATGCTCTGCGGAGGAGAAACAAACCCCCAAACTCTCTTTAATTTCTACCCTGCCTATTGATCTTTCAAAGGACTTTTCTTCCTTGCACAGTCTGACTCGCGTGTACGCTTATTCCTTTTGAGTCATCAAAAATACTAGACCCTCTAGGGCTGAGAAAATCTCGGGTGTTCTTACCCCCGTCGAAATTCATTCTACTCTTAATTTCTTCATAAAGCAATCCCAGTCCATCCACTTCGCTGCTGAGCTTAATTGCCTTCGTAATGGGTCTTCTGTCTCTATTAGGAGTGAGTTGTCTTCTCTGGACCCGTTTCTTGATAAGTTTGGCGTCATACGTGTTGGCGGACGCTTACAGCAGTCGCAACTACCCTATGACAATAAGCATCCTATCGTCTTGCATCCATCGGCTCACATCACTCGCCTTATAATCGAGTGCGAGCATATTCGTCTACTTACTCCACGCTGGTGCTCAACTTGTCCATCATTCACTTCGTCAACGTTGGTGGATCATTAACGCCAAGATAGTCATTCGTTCCATAAATCGTAGATGCGTCCAGTGTCTCAGATTTAACACTAAACATCAGGTTCAAAGGCTTGGTATTTTGCCATCTCCTAGGGTTACTCCTTCGTGGCCGTTTCTATTCTGCGCAGTTGATTATGGTGGTCCCTTCATGATTCGTCATGGCGGGCAGAGATCTAGGACTCTGTCAAAATCCTACGTATCTTTGTTCATTTGCTTAACCACCAGGGCCATTCATTTGGAATTGGTTCCGACCTTACGGCCAACGCATTTATAGCTGCCTTACGTCGCTTCATGACCCGTAGGGGCATACCCAGCCAGTTATATTCTGATAATGGCACGAACTTTAGGAAGGCCCGCAACGTTTTGCATGACCTTTACAATCTTTGGCATAATAAGGATGCCACCTCATCAATCCAATCCTTTACGACCTCTCATGGTATTAAGTGGTCATTTATTCCGCCCTTGTCACCTCATTCTGGTGGTCTTTGGGAGAGCGGCATAAAGAGTTTAAAGTATCATTTGCGCCGCGTGGTCGGCAAGTCCATACTCACTTTTGAGGAGTTACTACGGTTTTGTCACAGGTAGAGGCCTGTCTAAACTCACGTCCATTATTTGCCGTTTCATCGGATGTAAACGATCCAGTGCCACTTACCCCTGGCCATTTTTTAATTTGCGCACCATTAACGGCAATACCCGATCCTGACTTATCTCACGTTCCCATCTCTCGTCTTGGACGTTGGCAACTTCTCCAGAAGTTTGTCCAAGTCATTTGGAAATCTTGGTCTCGCGACTACTTACACCAATTGCAACAACGTCACAAATGGAAATTCGCAAAGGAAAACGTTTCCATTGGTGACCTGGTTTTGCTGATCGAGGATAACTTGCCTCCATTAGCATGGAAATTTGGGGTAATTACCGCCACATTTCCCGGCCCAGACAACTTAATTAGAGTAGTTGACGTTCGCACGCCTACTGGCACCTTTCGCAGACCAGTTCACAAGTTATGTTTGTTGCCAGCGCGGGACGAGGCTTAGACACAAGGTTAATATAATTACTTAGCACAATGCTATATTTCTACTGGCCACTGGCTTTCAATACCTTATTGTCTGACAATTTGGTCGACTTCAATTGGTGATATGTATCATCACAAACATTTTTATGTTAATATTGCATTATTGCGCATTTCATACACTAATTTCGCATGTGGCTTGTAATTGTACAACCATGCACTATGTTATTATATGTATACTTATTATATTGTTATGGTGGTATACTTTACTATTCTTGTATTTATATATTGATAATTTTGTGAGACATACTATGTCCTTTGCATACTTATATTTGATATTGGTAATGGGTTATGTGTCATGTCATTGGTGGTATTGTTCTTGTCATAATTTTGTTATATAATATTCACATGGTTTGCAGCTATACAAACCATGTATGCATCTTTCTTGCATATTTTTTGTTAATATGTGTGCCATTTTATTACTCTATGAATTTATGTATTACTTGCAATTGTTCAACACATGCATTACATTTTGTATAAACACATTTGCTGTACTTGTCACCTATGCTATTGTGCCTTGTATTCACGTATTTGTAATTATCCAAACCGATTTCTATTGTATTTTATTATGTATAACTTTGTATCTATATAAAACACATTATTTTACCCGCATCTACTGTCTATAATCATGCGCCACGCACATATTTTTATATTTTGTATTTGTATTTTGCGATCACGTATTGCACAATTATTATTCATGCTTTCAATTATGACATACATGTCATTACACTTATGTACTTGCAATCATTCAACAATGTATAATCTGTTTTCACATGTCAATTTATTGTGCATTCCTGCAACTGTCAGGTATAGCATGCACCATTTAATTATTATATTACAGCGTTATGCTAAATCTATGTTTTTACGTGTATAATTTTGTAATAATTTTTGTCTAACATTTTACACTCAATACTATTATGTATAAGTCAACTGGCCTTGACTGGTTTAAGTTGTCCATCATGATTTGCATAAAATATTTGCAATTTTTATCGGGCCCATCATGTGATGAGTCACCGATTATTCATCATCAAACATTGACAAACTATTTATTATTCATGTTTTATATTGTCTTATATTGTATACATACAATATATATTAGCAATACATTGATAATTCTTGCATTTATACTCATGTATAAATCAGTTTGTAAGCCAACTGTGGCCTGCTCAACTGTTATCATCATTATTCAGCTTTTATCTCTGAACAGTTTAATGTTATAACTGTTATCTAACATTTCAATCTCAATGTTCAATACAATTTATTGAGGTTGATATCGATTATTAAGAACACACATTGTGTTTTCGTATAATAAATTATTAAAATGTATTAAAAAATCTTTTGATTTTTTTGCGGGCAGCTATGGACAGTAATGTGGTAATTTCATATTCAAATGTTGGTTAATCTGTACGCTCTGCCTCACGCTTATCGCGAACCGGCTAAAACACAGTGCAACGTGCGTCGGCGAGCAGCGGACGTAACCGCATTTGCTGCCTTGTTCTGTCATTTTTTCATTTTTCTTGTTGTCGCGACAATTTATGTAGGCCTTAGGCCTTAAACATTTTCATGTAGCTTGGAGTGTTGCGCACTTGCGCCTCAATTTTGCCATGTAACATTTCTTACCCGACGTGGTTTTTTCAAAATTCAAATGCTTGTCAGAATTAGCCAATCTTACTATTCAAATTAAATTGTAACGAAACATTAATAAATGTATTAAAATACAGTCCACGCTCATCATTATTTTCTGCATCCTGGCAAATACATTTAAAACATTAACTTCCTAACATTTTTTTGGTCGCTCCGTGCCTGGATTCATCATTTTACTTTCTTTCAACTTATACCAGAGCGGCTTTCATCATTTTTTCCACCTCAATTTCTGGCCATCACGGGCGATTCAGCATGTTCGCTGATCCGACCGTGTCGGGAGTTATTCAGCATTTCTTTCCTCGCCATTGAGCATTATGAAAACACCACTACAAGACCATCCATGTGTTAACGTCTACACACCAGATTGAGCAGTCATCTATCCAGTCCGTGTGTATCTGCCATCTATTCCACGGCCTCGACGCTCCAGGACATCTCACACAAGGTACGACGTCAACGACATCACTAACAGGTGCGTAGAATGGCGGAAGAAGGCCTCAAAGTGTTGGTTAGAAAGAGAGGCGGCTTAAAGTCTGCCATAGTGTGAATCAATTCTGCTATAATTAATTTTGATAAAAACAGTAACACTAAACATTTTTTAACTGTTAGATTGGAAAGTCTAAAGAGTTTAGCAACAAAATATGATGAGGTACAGTCTGAAATTGAATTAATTTCTAAGGACATAAACGCTGCTCAAGAAGACAGAATTGAGGTTGAAGAACTTTTATATTCAACCGAAGCTAACATCTTGCAATTAATAGAAACTTTCAACGTTCAGACTGAATCTCAAGTATTAACAAGTAATATGCAATTAAAACCTATAAGTTTGCCCTGCTTCACAGGCAACATTTTAGAATGGCAGCACTTTTATTCAATATTTCTGGACTTGGTACATGCCAGATCTGATCTAACTTCAGTGCAAAAACTACATTATTTGTATTCATCTCTCAAAAATGAGCCATTAGATCTAATTAAGGCCTTACCTATTTGTAATGAGAACTATTCAATAGCGTTGAGTTTGCTGTCCGCTAGATATGATAACAAATTTATATTAGCGAAATATTATATTCAAAATTTGCTAGAAGTAAAGTCTACAATCAAAGACTCTGTACAGAGCTTAGCAGAATTTATAAATACAATAACGTCTTCAGTCAATTCGCTGGCAGCTATGCAATTGTCAGTGGATTCATTTGAACTTATTACTGTACAACTATTGTCAGCAAAACTTGACCATTCCACGTTTAAATTATGGAAGGAGTATAGATCCCGATAATCTTCCTAACTTTCAGAGCTTTACACAGTTTTTAAACGCACGTAGACAATTACTAGAAAATACATTACCAATAGATGCTGGACAGCAGCTTAACAAGCCGACTTTAAGGTTTAATAATAAGTCTGAAAAACATAAATTACGAAACTCTGCTGGCAGCACTGCATTTAAGAGTTATCATTCAACTTCAAATAATTATTTATGCCCATGCTGCAAGGCCAGTCACCCAATTTATATGTGTGACAAATTTCGTGAATTAAGCATAACAGAACGAGGGCAATTTATATTAAAGCATAAATGCTGTACTAATTGTTTAAGACCAGATCATTTTTCACCTAATTGTAAGGTCAAACAATCATGTAAGATCTGTTCAAAACGACACCATACATTGCTGCACATAAATAATGTGTCAAAACAAGGTTCTGCCAGCAGCAGCAATTATTGTTCATTTAAGCTGCAGTCAGCAAACAATGTTCTTTTGTCGACAGCAGTCGTGTTCGTCCTCGACCGGGCTGGTAACAGACAGCTTGCAAGAATTTTATTAGATGCCGGGTCACAAGTGAACTTTTGTACTGAATCATTTGCTAAAAAATTGCAACTTAACTTGTCTGAATCTAATATACCGATTACAGGTATTAATAATGCAACATGTTGTGCCACTAATTTGGCATCTATTCGTATTATTTCTCGCTATCAAAGGTTCAGCTTTGACGCTACGTGTGCAGTCTTATCTGCATTGATTCATAAACTGCCAGCACAATCTTTCGACATAAATCATTTTAATATCCCAGATAACGTTTTCCTCTCTGACCCACATTTCAACGTATCAGCTGACATAGATATACTTTTAGGAGCGCAATTTTATTTAGACTTGATTTTAGCTAACAAATATGTACGCGGTCCTAACTTTCCTATTATACAAGAAACAAAGTTAGGCTACATTCTAGCAGGCAATCTGCCCAAACATTGCCGTTCTAAGGGTCCTGCTGTTTCGTTCTTGGCAAGAAACAACGACAGTCAAATTTTAGCGTCTCTTGAGAAATTTTGGGAGACCGAAACCATACTGGATAATGCACCCATTAGTAACGATTCAGTTTGTGAGGAACATTTTGTTAAGTCCACTCATCGCAATGATGAGGGTAGGTTCGTTGTCTCATTACCATTCGAGTCTGACAACCCCAGTTGGGTGAGTCCTATGCTACCGCTGAAGCGAGATTTCTAAGTTTAGAACGCCGGTTCAAGCGTGATTCTGAGCTTGCGCGTGAATACGCAAACTTTATTCAAGGATATAGGGATCTTGGCCACATGGCGCTTGTCGACGATTGTTCTGTTAATTCCAGGGTTTCAAATACCTACTATTTGCCTCACCATGCCGTTTTTAAACATTCTAGTTCCACGACAAAACTTCGCGTCGTTTTTGATGGCTCGGCCAAAACTACCAATGGTCTTTCTCTCAATGATATTTTGTTGGTAGGCCCAAATGTCCAACAAGATCTTTTTTCTATTCTCTTGCGATTTCGCATACACAACTATGTTCTGATCGCCGACATCGAGAAGATGTATCGACAAATTCTAGTGTCTGATAAGGATTGTCATTATCAACGTATTCTGTGGCGTAATTCTCCCCTTGAACAGTTTAAACATTTTGTACTGCGAACTGTAACATACGGTACTGCTAGTGCCTCGTTTTTGGCCACTCGTTGCCTTATTCAGATTCGTAAGGATCATGAAGCTTCTTTTCCTGACGCTGCTTCAGCTATAATTAATGATTTCTATGTCGATGATTTGTTAACCGGTGCAGACACCATTTCTAATCTGACCAAGTTGAAATCTGACTTGAGTACGTTGTTGAGTCAATATGGCCTTACTCTGCATAAATGGGCATCAAATGAACCCAATGTGGTCACAGATCATAATAATTTATCACTCCCATTAAACAAACAAGGCAATGTGCGTACGTAGGACATTCTTTGGAACAACTCTACAGATTCATTTTTGTTTGATATCAAGTCATTTCCAATTGAGTCAAGCATCTCTAAGGGGAAAATCCTGTCGATTAGCGCGGTTATCTACGACCCACTCGGACTCGTTGATCCAATTGTTTTTCTTTATAAACAGTTTATGCAGCAACTGTGGCTGTGCTATCTTGGTTGGGATGAGCCAATTTCTGTTGTATTGGCGTTCATTATGCGATAAGTTATATCTAATTGGTAAAATTATTGTCCCACGCTCTATTCGCAGCAAGTCCAAGGCAAAGATAGTTGAATTACATGGGTTTGCGGATGCTTCTGAAAAGGGCTATGGGTGTTGTGTTTACGTTAGAGTCATTTATCAAGATTCATCGGCCTCTTGTCACCTTTTTGTTCTAAATCTCGCGTGGCTCCACTACGACAGGTGTCATTACCCCGCATTGAACTCTGTGCTTGCTTGTTGTTATCGCGACTTTTATTCAAAGTCACCCCTGCTCTTCATTCCTTTATCAATAGCGTTCACCTGTACTCTGACTCCATGCTATCCCTTTACTGGATTCATGCCCAGTCTTCTAGGTGGAAGACCTACGTCGCTAGTCGTGTTGCCGAGATTCAGCGTCTCACTGAAACCTACACATGGCATCATATCAATTCGCAACATAATCCTGCTGACATTATTTCTAGGGGATGCCACCCCGACGTTTTGCGCGATTGTTCGCTTTGGTGGCATGGTCCCGCTTGTCTGTCTTAATCTTCTGACCCCAATCTTTTTTCACCTTTTTTACCTTATAATCTGTCGTCTCCTGAATGCTCGGCGGAGGAGAAACAAACCCCCAAACTCTCTCTAATTTCTACCCTACCTATTGATCTTTCAAAGGACTTTTCTTCCTTGCACCGTCTGACTCGCGTATACGCTTATTGCTTTCGAGTCATCAAAAATACTAGACCCTCTAGGGCTGAGAAAATCTCGGGTGTTTTTACCCCCGCCGAAATTCATTCTACTCTTAATTTCTTCATAAAGCAATCCCAGTCCATCCACTTAGCTGCTGAGCTTAATTGCCTTCGTAATGGGTCTTCTGTCTCTATTAGGAGTGAGTTGTCTTCTCTGGACCCGTTTCTTGATACGTTTGGCGTCATACGTGTCGGCGGACGCTTACAGCAGTCGCAACTACCCTATGACAATAAGCATCCTATCGTCTTGCATCCATCGGCTCACATCACTCGCCTTATAATCGAGTGCGAGCATATTCGTCTACTCCACGCTGGTGCTCAACTTGTCCATCATTCACTTCGTCAACGTTGGTGGATCATTAACGCCAAGATAGTCATTCGTTCCATCATTCGTAGATGCGTCCAATGTCTCAGATTTAACACCAAACATCAGGTTCAAAGGCTTGGTATTTTGCCATCTCCTAGGGTTACTCCTTCGCGGCCGTTTCTATTCTGCGCAGTTGATTATGGTGGTCCCTTCATGATTCGTCATGGCGGGCAGAGATCTAGGACTCTGTCAAAATCCTACGTGTCTTTGTCCATTTGCTTAGCCACCAGGGCCATTCATTTGGAATTGGTTTCCGACCTTACGGCCAACGCATTTATAGCTGCCTTACGTCGCTTCATGGCCCGTAGGGGCATACCCAGCCAGTTATATTCTGATAATGGCACGAACTTTAGGAAGGCCCGCAACGTTTTGCATGACCTTTACAATCTTTGGCATAATAAGGATGCCACCTCATCATTCCAATCCTTTACGACCTCTCATGGTATTAAGTGGTCATTTATTCCGCCCTTGTCACCTCATTCTGGTGGTCTTTGGGAGAGCGGCATAAAGAGTTTAAAGTATCATTTGCGCCTCGTGGTCGGCAAGTCCATCTCACTTTTGAGGAGTTTACTACGGTTTTGTCACAGGTAGAGGCCTGTCTATACTCCCGTCCATTATTTGCCGTTCCATCGGATGTAAACGATCCAGTGCCACTTACCCCTGGCCATTTTTTAATTTGCGCACCATTAACGGCAATACCCGATCCTGACTTATCTCACGTTCCCATCTCTCGTCTTGGACGTTGGCAACTTCTCCAGAAGTTTGTCCAAGTCATTTGGAAATCTTGGTCTCGCGACTACTTACACCAATTGCAACAACGTCACAAATGGAAATTCGCAAAGGAAAACGTTTCCATTGGTGACCTGGTTTTGCTGATCGAGGATAACTTGCCTCCATTAGCATGGAAATTTGGGGTAATTACCGCCACATTTCCCGGCCCAGACAACTTAATTAGAGTAGTTGACGTTCGCACGCCTACTGGCACCTTTCGCAGACCAGTTCACAAGTTATATTTGTTGCCAGCGCGGGACGAGGCTTAGACACAAGGTTAATATAATTACTTAGCACAATGCTATATTTCACCTGGCCACTGGCTTTCATTACCTTATTGTCTGACAATTTGGTCGACTTCAATTGGTGATATGTATTATCACAAATATTTTTATGTTAATATTGCATTATTGCGTATTTCATACACTAAATTCGCATGTGGCTTGTAATTGTACAACCATGCACTATGTTATTATATGTATACTTATTATATTGTTATGGTGGTATACTTTACTATTCTTGTATTTATATATTGATAATTTTGTGAGACATACTATGTCCTTTGCATACTTATATTTGATATTGGTAATGGGTTATGTGTCATGTCATTGGTGGTTTTGTTCTTATGTCATAATTTTGTTATATAATATTCACATGTTTGCAGCTATACAAACCATGTATGCATCTTTCTTGCATATTTTTTGTTAATATGTGTGCCATTTTATTACTCTATGAATTTATGTATTACTTGCAATTGTTCAACACATGCATTACATTTTGTATAAACACATTTGCTGTACTTGTCACCTATGCTATTGTGCCTTGTATTCACGTATTTGTAATTATCCAAACCGATTTCTATTGTATTTTATTATGTATAACTTTGTATCTATATAAAACACATTATTTTACCCGCATCTACTGTCTATAATCATGCGCCACGCACATATTTTTATATTTTGTATTTGTATTTTGCGATCACGTATTGCACAATTATTATTCATGCTTTCAATTATGACATACATGTCATTACACTTATGTACTTGCAATCATTCAACAATGTATAATCTGTTTTCACATGTCAATTTATTGTGCATTCCTGCAACTGTCAGGTATAGCATGCACCATTTAATTATTATATTACAGCGTTATGCTAAATCTATGTTTTTACATGTATAATTTTGTAATAATTTTTGTCTAACATTTTACACTCAATACTATTATGTATAAGTCAACTGGCCTTGACTGGTTTAAGTTGTCCATCATGACTTGCATAAAATATTTGCAATTTTTATCGGGCCCATCATGTGATGAGTCACCGATTATTCATCATCAAACATTGACAAACTATTTATTATTCATGTTTTATATTGTCTTATATTGTATACATACAATATATATTAGCAATACATTGCTAATTCTTGCATTTATACTCATGTATAAATCAGTTTGTAAGCCAACTATGCCCTGCTCAACTGTTATCATCATTATTCAGCTTTTATCTCTGAACAGTTTAATGTTATAACTGTTATTTAACATTTCAATCTCAATGTTCAATACAATTTATTGAGGTTGATATCTATTATTAAGAACACACATTGTGTTTTCGTATAATAAATTATTAAAATGTATTAAAAAATCTTTTGATTTTTTGCGGGCAGCTATGGACAGTAATGTGGTAATTTCATATTCAAATGTTGGCTAATCTGTACGCCCTGCCTCACGCTTATCGCGAACCGGCTAAAACACAGTGCAACGTGCGTCGGCGAGCAGCGGACGTAACCGCATTTGCTGCCTTGTTCTGTCATTTTTTCATTTTTCTTGTTGTCGCGACAATTTATGTAGGCCTTAGGCCTTAAACATTTTCATGTAGCTTGGAGTGTTGCGCACTTGCGCCTCAATTTTGCCATGTAACATTTCTTACCCGACGTGGTTTTTTCAAAATTCAAATGCTTGTCAGACTTAGCCAATCTTACTATTCAAATTAAATTGTAACGAAACATTAATAAATGTATTAAAATACAGTCCACGCTCATCATTATTTTCTGCATCCTGGCAAATACATTTAAAACATTAACTTCCTAACATTTTTTTGGTCGCTCCGTGCCTGGATTCATAATTTTACTTTCTTTCAACTTATACCAGAGCGGCTTTCATCATTTTTTCCACCTCAATTTCTGGCCATCACGGGCGATTCAGCATGTTCGCTGATCCGACCGTGTCGGGAGTTATTCAGCATTTCTTTCGTCGCCATTGAGCCTCGTGACAACACCACTACAAGACCATCCATGTGTTAACGTCTACACACCAGAATGAGCAGTCATCTATCCAGTCCGTGTGTATCTGCCATCTATTCCACGGCCTCGACGCTCAAGGACATCTCACACAAGGTACGACGTCAACGACATCACTAACAGGTGCGTAGAATGGCGGAAGAAGGACTCAAAGTGTTGGTTAGAAAGAGAGGCGGCTTAAAGTCTGCCATAGTGCGAATCAATTCTGCTATAATTAATTTTGATAAAAACAGTAACACTAAACATTTTTTAACTGTTAGATTGGAAAGTCTAAAGAGTTTAGCAACAAAATATGATGAGGTACAGTCTGAAATTGAATTAATTTCTAAGGACATAAACGCTGCTCAAGAAGACAGAATTGAGGTTGAAGAACTTTTATATTCAACCGAAGCTAACATCTTGCAATTAATAGAAACTTTCAACGTTCAGACTGAATCTCAAGTAATAACAAGTAATATGCAATTAAAACCTATAAGTTTGCCCTGCTTCACAGGCAACATTTTAGAATGGCAGCACTTTTATTCAATATTTCTGGACTTGGTACATGCCAGATCTGATCTAACTTCAGTGCAAAAACTACATTATTTGTATTCATCTCTCAAAAATGAGCCATTAGATCTAATTAAGGCCTTACCTATTTGTAATGAGAACTATTCAATAGCGTTGAGTTTGCTGTCCGCTAGATATGATAACAAATTCATATTAGCGAAATATTATATTCTAAATTTGCTAGAAGTAAAGTCTACAATCAAAGACTCTGTACAGAGCTTAGCAGAATTTATAAATACAATAACGTCTTCAGTCAATTCGCTGGCAGCTATGCAATTGTCAGTGGATTCATTTGAACTTATTACTGTACAACTATTGTCAGCAAAACTTGACCATTCCACGTTTAAATTATGGAAGGAGTCTATAGATCCCGATAATCTTCCTAACTTTCAGAGCTTTACACAGTTTTTAAACGCACGTAGACAATTACTAGAAAATACATTACCAATAGATGCTGGACAGCAGCTTAACAAGCCGACTTTAAGGTTTAATAATAAGTCTGAAAAACATAAATTACGAAACTCTGCTGGCAGCACTGCATTTAAGAGTTATCATTCAACTTCAAATAATTATTTATGCCCATGCTGCAAGGCCAGTCACCCAATTTATATGTGTGACAAATTTCGTGAATTAAGCATAACAGAACGAGGGCAATTTATATTAAAGCATAAATGCTGTACTAATTGTTTAAGACCAGATCATTTTTCACCTAATTGTAAGGTCAAACAATCATGTAAGATCTGTTCAAAACGACACCATACATTGCTGCACATAAATAATGTGTCAAAACAAGGTTCTGCCAGCAGCAGCAATTATTGTTCATTTAAGCTCCAGTCAGCAAACAATGTTCTTTTGTCGACAGCAGTCGTGTTCGTCCTCGACCGGGCTGGTAACAGACAGCTTGCAAGAATTTTATTAGATGCCGGGTCACAAGTGAACTTTTGTACTGAATCATTTGCTAAAAAATTGCAACTTAACTTGTCTGAATCTAATATACCGATTACAGGTATTAATAATGCAACATGTTGTGCCACTAATTTGGCATCAATTCGTATTATTTCTCGCTATCAAAGGTTCAGCTTTGACGCTACGTGTGCAGTCTTATCTGCATTGATTCATAAACTGCCAGCACAATCTTTCGACATAAATCATTTTAATATCCCAGATAACGTTTTCCTCGCTAACCCACATTTCAACGTATCAGCTGACATAGATATACTTTTAGGAGCGCAATTTTATTTAGACTTGATTTTAGCTAACAAATATGTACGCGGTCCTAACTTTCCTATTATACAAGAAACAAAGTTAGGCTACATTCTAGCAGGCAATCTGCCCAAACATTGCCGTTCTAAGGGTCCTGCTGTTTCGTTCTTGGCAAGAAACAACGACAGTCAAATTTTAGCGTCTCTTGAGAAATTTTGGGAGACCGAAACCATCCTGGATAATGCACCCATTAGTAACGATTCAGTTTGTGAGGAACATTTTGTTAAGTCCACTCATCGCAATGATGAGGGTAGGTTCGTTGTCTCATTACCATTCGAGTCTGACAATCCCCAGTTGGGTGAGTCCTATGCTACCGCTGAAGCGAGATTTCTAAGTTTAGAACGCCGGTTCAAGCGTGATTCTGAGCTTGCGCGTGAATACGCAAACTTTATTCAAGAATATAGGGATCTTGGCCACATGGCGCTTGTCGACGATTGTTCTGTTAATTCCAGGGTTTCAAATACCTACTATTTGCCTCACCATGCCGTTTTTAAACATTCTAGTTCCACGACAAAACTTCGCGTCGTTTTTGATGGCTCGGCCAAAACTACCAATGGTCTTTCTCTCAATGATATTTTGTTGGTAGGCCCAAATGTCCAACAAGATCTTTTTTCTATTCTCTTGCGATTTCGCATACACAACTATGATCTGATCGCCGACATCGAGAAGATGTATCGACAAATTCTAGTGTCTGATAAGGATTGTCATTATCAACGTATTCTGTGGCGTAATTCTCCCCTTGAACAGTTTAAACATTTTGTACTGCGAACTGTAACATACGGTACTGTTAGTGCCTCGTTTTTGGCCACTCGTTGCCTTATTCAGATTCGTAAGGATCATGAAGCTTCTTTTCCTGACGCTGCTTCAGCTATAATTAATGATTTCTATGTCGATGATTTGTTAACCGGTGCAGACACCATTTCTAATCTGACCAAGTTGAAATCTGACTTGAGTACGTTGTTGAGTCAATATGGCCTTACTCTGCATAAATGGGCATCAAATGAACCCAATGTGGTCACAGATCATAATAATTTATCACTCCCATTAAACAAACAAGGCAATGTGCGTACGTAGGACATTCTTTGGAACAACTCTACAGATTCATTTTTGTTTGATATCAAGTCATTTCCAATTGAGTCAAGCATCTCTAAGGGGAAAATCCTGTCGATTAGCGCGGTTATCTACGACCCACTCGGACTCGTTGATCCAATTGTTTTTCTTTATAAACAGTTTATGCAGCAACTGTGGCTGTGCTATCTTGGTTGGGATGAGCCAATTTCTGTTGTATTGGCGTTCATTATGCGATAAGTTATATCTAATTGGTAAAATTATTGTCCCACGCTCTATTCGCAGCAAGTCCAAGGCAAAGATAGTTGAATTACATGGGTTTGCGGATGCTTCTGAAAAGGGCTATGGGTGTTGTGTTTACGTTAGAGTCATTTATCAAGATTCATCGGCCTCTTGTCACCTTTTTGTTCTAAATCTCGCGTGGCTCCACTACGACAGGTGTCATTACCCCGCATTGAACTCTGTGCTTGCTTGTTGTTATCGCGACTTTTATTCAAAGTCACCCCTGCTCTTCATTCCTTTATCAATAGCGTTCACCTGTACTCTGACTCCATGCTATCCCTTTACTGGATTCATGCCCAGTCTTCTAGGTGGAAGACCTACGTCGCTAGTCGTGTTGCCGAGATTCAGCGTCTCACTGAAACCTACACATGGCATCATATCAATTCGCAACATAATCCTGCTGACATTATTTCTAGGGGATGCCACCCCGACGTTTTGCGCGATTGTTCGCTTTGGTGGCATGGTCCCGCTTGTCTGTCTTAATCTTCTGACCCCAATCTTTTTTCACCTTTTTTACCTTATAATCTGTCGTCTCCTGAATGCTCGGCGGAGGAGAAACAAACCCCCAAACTCTCTCTAATTTCTACCCTACCTATTGATCTTTCAAAGGACTTTTCTTCCTTGCACCGTCTGACTCGCGTATACGCTTATTGCTTTCGAGTCATCAAAAATACTAGACCCTCTAGGGCTGAGAAAATCTCGGGTGTTTTTACCCCCGCCGAAATTCATTCTACTCTTAATTTCTTCATAAAGCAATCCCAGTCCATCCACTTAGCTGCTGAGCTTAATTGCCTTCGTAATGGGTCTTCTGTCTCTATTAGGAGTGAGTTGTCTTCTCTGGACCCGTTTCTTGATACGTTTGGCGTCATACGTGTCGGCGGACGCTTACAGCAGTCGCAACTACCCTATGACAATAAGCATCCTATCGTCTTGCATCCATCGGCTCACATCACTCGCCTTATAATCGAGTGCGAGCATATTCGTCTACTCCACGCTGGTGCTCAACTTGTCCATCATTCACTTCGTCAACGTTGGTGGATCATTAACGCCAAGATAGTCATTCGTTCCATCATTCGTAGATGCGTCCAATGTCTCAGATTTAACACCAAACATCAGGTTCAAAGGCTTGGTATTTTGCCATCTCCTAGGGTTACTCCTTCGCGGCCGTTTCTATTCTGCGCAGTTGATTATGGTGGTCCCTTCATGATTCGTCATGGCGGGCAGAGATCTAGGACTCTGTCAAAATCCTACGTGTCTTTGTCCATTTGCTTAGCCACCAGGGCCATTCATTTGGAATTGGTTTCCGACCTTACGGCCAACGCATTTATAGCTGCCTTACGTCGCTTCATGGCCCGTAGGGGCATACCCAGCCAGTTATATTCTGATAATGGCACGAACTTTAGGAAGGCCCGCAACGTTTTGCATGACCTTTACAATCTTTGGCATAATAAGGATGCCACCTCATCATTCCAATCCTTTACGACCTCTCATGGTATTAAGTGGTCATTTATTCCGCCCTTGTCACCTCATTCTGGTGGTCTTTGGGAGAGCGGCATAAAGAGTTTAAAGTATCATTTGCGCCTCGTGGTCGGCAAGTCCATCTCACTTTTGAGGAGTTTACTACGGTTTTGTCACAGGTAGATGCCTGTCTATACTCCCGTCCATTATTTGCCGTTCCATCGGATGTAAACGATCCAGTGCCACTTACCCCTGGCCATTTTTTAATTTGCGCACCATTAACGGCAATACCCGATCCTGACTTATCTCACGTTCCCATCTCTCGTCTTGGACGTTGGCAACTTCTCCAGAAGTTTGTCCAAGTCATTTGGAAATCTTGGTCTCGCGACTACTTACACCAATTGCAACAACGTCACAAATGGAAATTCGCAAAGGAAAACGTTTCCATTGGTGACCTGGTTTTGCTGATCGAGGATAACTTGCCTCCATTAGCATGGAAATTTGGGGTAATTACCGCCACATTTCCCGGCCCAGACAACTTAATTAGAGTAGTTGACGTTCGCACGCCTACTGGCACCTTTCGCAGACCAGTTCACAAGTTATATTTGTTGCCAGCACGGGACGAGGCTTAGACACAAGGTTAATATAATTACTTAGCACAATGCTATATTTCACCTGGCCACTGGCTTTCATTACCTTATTGTCTGACAATTTGGTCGACTTCAATTGGTGATATGTATTATCACAAATATTTTTATGTTAATATTGCATTATTGCGTATTTCATACACTAAATTCGCATGTGGCTTGTAATTGTACAACCATGCACTATGTTATTATATGTATACTTATTATATTGTTATGGTGGTATACTTTACTATTCTTGTATTTATATATTGATAATTTTGTGAGACATACTATGTCCTTTGCATACTTATATTTGATATTGGTAATGGGTTATGTGTCATGTCATTGGTGGTTTTGTTCTTATGTCATAATTTTGTTATATAATATTCACATGTTTGCAGCTATACAAACCATGTATGCATCTTTCTTGCATATTTTTTGTTAATATGTGTGCCATTTTATTACTCTATGAATTTATGTATTACTTGCAATTGTTCAACACATGCATTACATTTTGTATAAACACATTTGCTGTACTTGTCACCTATGCTATTGTGCCTTGTATTCACGTATTTGTAATTATCCAAACCGATTTCTATTGTATTTTATTATGTATAACTTTGTATCTATATAAAACACATTATTTTACCCGCATCTACTGTCTATAATCATGCGCCACGCACATATTTTTATATTTTGTATTTGTATTTTGCGATCACGTATTGCACAATTATTATTCATGCTTTCAATTATGACATACATGTCATTACACTTATGTACTTGCAATCATTCAACAATGTATAATCTGTTTTCACATGTCAATTTATTGTGCATTCCTGCAACTGTCAGGTATAGCATGCACCATTTAATTATTATATTACAGCGTTATGCTAAATCTATGTTTTTACATGTATAATTTTGTAATAATTTTTGTCTAACATTTTACACTCAATACTATTATGTATAAGTCAACTGGCCTTGACTGGTTTAAGTTGTCCATCATGACTTGCATAAAATATTTGCAATTTTTATCGGGCCCATCATGTGATGAGTCACCGATTATTCATCATCAAACATTGACAAACTATTTATTATTCATGTTTTATATTGTCTTATATTGTATACATACAATATATATTAGCAATACATTGCTAATTCTTGCATTTATACTCATGTATAAATCAGTTTGTAAGCCAACTATGCCCTGCTCAACTGTTATCATCATTATTCAGCTTTTATCTCTGAACAGTTTAATGTTATAACTGTTATTTAACATTTCAATCTCAATGTTCAATACAATTTATTGAGGTTGATATCTATTATTAAGAACACACATTGTGTTTTCGTATAATAAATTATTAAAATGTATTAAAAAATCTTTTGATTTTTTGCGGGCAGCTATGGACAGTAATGTGGTAATTTCATATTCAAATGTTGGCTAATCTGTACGCCCTGCCTCACGCTTATCGCGAACCGGCTAAAACACAGTGCAACGTGCGTCGGCGAGCAGCGGACGTAACCGCATTTGCTGCCTTGTTCTGTCATTTTTTCATTTTTCTTGTTGTCGCGACAATTTATGTAGGCCTTAGGCCTTAAACATTTTCATGTAGCTTGGAGTGTTGCGCACTTGCGCCTCAATTTTGCCATGTAACATTTCTTACCCGACGTGGTTTTTTCAAAATTCAAATGCTTGTCAGACTTAGCCAATCTTACTATTCAAATTAAATTGTAACGAAACATTAATAAATGTATTAAAATACAGTCCACGCTCATCATTATTTTCTGCATCCTGGCAAATACATTTAAAACATTAACTTCCTAACATTTTTTTGGTCGCTCCGTGCCTGGATTCATAATTTTACTTTCTTTCAACTTATACCAGAGCGGCTTTCATCATTTTTTCCACCTCAATTTCTGGCCATCACGGGCGATTCAGCATGTTCGCTGATCCGACCGTGTCGGGAGTTATTCAGCATTTCTTTCGTCGCCATTGAGCCTCGTGACAACACCACTACAAGACCATCCATGTGTTAACGTCTACACACCAGAATGAGCAGTCATCTATCCAGTCCGTGTGTATCTGCCATCTATTCCACGGCCTCGACGCTCAAGGACATCTCACACAAGGTACGACGTCAACGACATCACTAACAGGTGCGTAGAATGGCGGAAGAAGGACTCAAAGTGTTGGTTAGAAAGAGAGGCGGCTTAAAGTCTGCCATAGTGCGAATCAATTCTGCTATAATTAATTTTGATAAAAACAGTAACACTAAACATTTTTTAACTGTTAGATTGGAAAGTCTAAAGAGTTTAGCAACAAAATATGATGAGGTACAGTCTGAAATTGAATTAATTTCTAAGGACATAAACGCTGCTCAAGAAGACAGAATTGAGGTTGAAGAACTTTTATATTCAACCGAAGCTAACATCTTGCAATTAATAGAAACTTTCAACGTTCAGACTGAATCTCAAGTAATAACAAGTAATATGCAATTAAAACCTATAAGTTTGCCCTGCTTCACAGGCAACATTTTAGAATGGCAGCACTTTTATTCAATATTTCTGGACTTGGTACATGCCAGATCTGATCTAACTTCAGTGCAAAAACTACATTATTTGTATTCATCTCTCAAAAATGAGCCATTAGATCTAATTAAGGCCTTACCTATTTGTAATGAGAACTATTCAATAGCGTTGAGTTTGCTGTCCGCTAGATATGATAACAAATTCATATTAGCGAAATATTATATTCTAAATTTGCTAGAAGTAAAGTCTACAATCAAAGACTCTGTACAGAGCTTAGCAGAATTTATAAATACAATAACGTCTTCAGTCAATTCGCTGGCAGCTATGCAATTGTCAGTGGATTCATTTGAACTTATTACTGTACAACTATTGTCAGCAAAACTTGACCATTCCACGTTTAAATTATGGAAGGAGTCTATAGATCCCGATAATCTTCCTAACTTTCAGAGCTTTACACAGTTTTTAAACGCACGTAGACAATTACTAGAAAATACATTACCAATAGATGCTGGACAGCAGCTTAACAAGCCGACTTTAAGGTTTAATAATAAGTCTGAAAAACATAAATTACGAAACTCTGCTGGCAGCACTGCATTTAAGAGTTATCATTCAACTTCAAATAATTATTTATGCCCATGCTGCAAGGCCAGTCACCCAATTTATATGTGTGACAAATTTCGTGAATTAAGCATAACAGAACGAGGGCAATTTATATTAAAGCATAAATGCTGTACTAATTGTTTAAGACCAGATCATTTTTCACCTAATTGTAAGGTCAAACAATCATGTAAGATCTGTTCAAAACGACACCATACATTGCTGCACATAAATAATGTGTCAAAACAAGGTTCTGCCAGCAGCAGCAATTATTGTTCATTTAAGCTCCAGTCAGCAAACAATGTTCTTTTGTCGACAGCAGTCGTGTTCGTCCTCGACCGGGCTGGTAACAGACAGCTTGCAAGAATTTTATTAGATGCCGGGTCACAAGTGAACTTTTGTACTGAATCATTTGCTAAAAAATTGCAACTTAACTTGTCTGAATCTAATATAGCGATTACAGGTATTAATAATGCAACATGTTGTGCCACTAATTTGGCATCAATTCGTATTATTTCTCGCTATCAAAGGTTCAGCTTTGACGCTACGTGTGCAGTCTTATCTGCATTGATTCATAAACTGCCAGCACAATCTTTCGACATAAATCATTTTAATATCCCAGATAACGTTTTCCTCGCTAACCCACATTTCAACGTATCAGCTGACATAGATATACTTTTAGGAGCGCAATTTTATTTAGACTTGATTTTAGCTAACAAATATGTACGCGGTCCTAACTTTCCTATTATACAAGAAACAAAGTTAGGCTACATTCTAGCAGGCAATCTGCCCAAACATTGCCGTTCTAAGGGTCCTGCTGTTTCGTTCTTGGCAAGAAACAACGACAGTCAAATTTTAGCGTCTCTTGAGAAATTTTGGGAGACCGAAACCATCCTGGATAATGCACCCATTAGTAACGATTCAGTTTGTGAGGAACATTTTGTTAAGTCCACTCATCGCAATGATGAGGGTAGGTTCGTTGTCTCATTACCATTCGAGTCTGACAATCCCCAGTTGGGTGAGTCCTATGCTACCGCTGAAGCGAGATTTCTAAGTTTAGAACGCCGGTTCAAGCGTGATTCTGAGCTTGCGCGTGAATACGCAAACTTTATTCAAGAATATAGGGATCTTGGCCACATGGCGCTTGTCGACGATTGTTCTGTTAATTCCAGGGTTTCAAATACCTACTATTTGCCTCACCATGCCGTTTTTAAACATTCTAGTTCCACGACAAAACTTCGCGTCGTTTTTGATGGCTCGGCCAAAACTACCAATGGTCTTTCTCTCAATGATATTTTGTTGGTAGGCCCAAATGTCCAACAAGATCTTTTTTCTATTCTCTTGCGATTTCGCATACACAACTATGATCTGATCGCCGACATCGAGAAGATGTATCGACAAATTCTAGTGTCTGATAAGGATTGTCATTATCAACGTATTCTGTGGCGTAATTCTCCCCTTGAACAGTTTAAACATTTTGTACTGCGAACTGTAACATACGGTACTGCTAGTGCCTCGTTTTTGGCCACTCGTTGCCTTATTCAGATTCGTAAGGATCATGAAGCTTCTTTTCCTGACTCTGCTTCAGCTATAATTAATGATTTCTATGTCGATGATTTGTTAACCGGTGCAGACACCATTTCTAATCTGACCAAGTTGAAATCTGACTTGAGTACGTTGTTGAGTCAATATGGCCTTACTCTGCATAAATGGGCATCAAATGAACCCAATGTGGTCACAGATCATAATAATTTATCACTCCCATTAAACAAACAAGGCAATGTGCGTACGTTGGGCATTCTTTGGAACAACTCTACAGATTCATTTTTGTTTGATATCAAGTCATTTCCAATTGAGTCAAGCATCTCTAAGAGGAAAATCCTGTCGATTAGCGCGGTTATCTACGACCCACTCGGACTCGTTGATCCAATTGTTTTTCTTTATAAAAAGTTTATGCAGCAACTGTGGCTGTGCTATCTTGGTTGGGATGAGCCAATTTCTGTTTTATTGGCGTTCATTATGCGATAAGTTATATCTAATTGGTAAAATTATTGTCCCACGCTCTATTCGCAGCAAGTCCAAGGCAAAGATAGTAGAATTACATGGGTTTGCGGATGCTTCTGAAAAGGGCTATGGGTGTTGTGTTTACGTTAGAGTCATTTATCAAGATTCATCGGCCTCTTGTCACCTTTTTGTTCTAAATCTCGCGTGGCTCCACTACGACAGGTGTCATTACCCCGCATTGAACTCTGTGCTTGCTTGTTGTTATCGCGACTTTTATTCAAAGTCACCCCTGCTCTTCATTCCTTTATCAATAGCGTTCACCTGTACTCTGACTCCATGCTATCCCTTTACTGGATTCATGCCCAGTCTTCTAGGTGGAAGACCTACGTCGCTAGTCGTGTTGCCGAGATTCAGCGTCTCACTGAAACCTACACATGGCATCATATCAATTCGCAACATAATCCTGCTGACATTATTTCTAGGGGATGCCACCCCGACGTTTTGCGCGATTGTTCGCTTTGGTGGCATGATCCCGCTTGTCTGTCTTAATCTTCTGAGCCCAATCTTTTTTCACCTTTTTTACCTTATAATCTGTCGTCTCCTGAATGCTCGGCGGAGGAGAAACAAACCCCCAAACTCTCTCTAATTTCTACCCTACCTATTGATCTTTCGAAAGACTTTTCTTCCTTGCACCGTCTGACTCGCGTATACGCTTATTACTTTCGAGTCATCAAAAATACTAGACCCTCTAGGGCTGAGAAAATCTCGGGTGTTCTTACCCCCGCCGAAATTCATTCTACTCTTAATTTCTTCATAAAGCAATCCCAGTCCATCCACTTCGCTGCTGAGCTTAATTGCCTTCGTAATGGGTCTTCTGTCTCTATTAGGAGTGAGTTGTCTTCTCTGAACCCGTTTCTTGATAGGTTTGGCGTCATACGTGTCGGCGGACGCTTACAGCAGTCGCAACTACCCTATGACAATAAGCATCCTATCGTCTTGCATCCATCGGCTCACATCACTCGCCTTATAATCGAGTGCGAGCATATTCGTCTACTCCACGCTGGTGCTCAACTTGTCCATCATTCACTTCGTCAACGTTGGTGGATCATTAACGCCAAGATAGTCATTCGTTCCATCATTCGTAGATGCGTCCAGTGTCTCAGATTTAACACCAAACATCAGGTTCAAAGGCTTGGTATTTTGCCATCTCCTAGGGTTACTCCTTCGCGGCCGTTTCTATTCTGCGCAGTTGATTATGGTGGTCCCTTCATGATTCGTCATGGCGGGCAGAGATCTAGGACTCTGTCAAAATCCTACGTGTCTTTGTTCATTTGCTTAGCCACCAGGGCCATTCATTTGGAATTGGTTTCCGACCTTACGGCCAACGCATTTATAGCTGCCTTACGTCGCTTCATGGCCCGTAGGGGCATACCCAGCCAGTTATATTCTGATAATGGCACGAACTTTAGGAAGGCCCGCAACGTTTTGCATGACCTTTACAATCTTTGGCATAATAAGGATGCCACCTCATCATTCCAATCCTTTACGACCTCTCATGGTATTAAGTGGTCATTTATTCCGCCCTTGTCACCTCATTCTGGTGGTCTTTGGGAGAGCGGCATAAAGAGTTTAAAGTATCATTTGCGCCGCGTGGTCGGCAAGTCCATACTCACTTTTGAGGAGTTTACTACGGTTTTGTCACAGGTAGAGGCCAGTCTAAACTCACGTCTATTATTTGCCGTTTCATCGGATGTAAACGATCCAGTGCCACTTACCCCTGGCGATTTTTTAATTTGCGCACCATTAACGGCAATACCCGATCCTGACTTATCTCACGTTCCCATCTCTCGTCTTGGACGTTGGCAACTTCTCCAGAAGTTTGTCCAAGTCATTTGGAAATCTTGGTCTCGCGACTACTTACACCAATTGCAACAACGTCACAAATGGAAATTCGCAAAGGAAAACGTTTCCATTGGTGACCTGGTTTTGCTGATCGAGGATAACTTGCCTCCATTAGCATGGAAATTTGGGGTAATTACCGCCACATTTCCCGGCCCAGACAACTTAATTAGAGTAGTTGACGTTCGCACGCCTACTGGCACCTTTCGCAGACCAGTTCACAAGTTATATTTGTTGCCAGCACGGGACGAGGCTTAGACACAAGGTTAATATAATTACTTAGCACAATGCTATATTTCACCTGGCCACTGGCTTTCATTACCTTATTGTCTGACAATTTGGTCGACTTCAATTGGTGATATGTATTATCACAAACATTTTTATGTTAATATTGCATTATTGCGTATTTCATACACTAAATTCGCATGTGGCTTGTAATTGTACAACCATGCACTATGTTATTATATGTATACTTATTATATTGTTATGGTGGTATACTTTACTATTCTTGTATTTATATATTGATAATTTTGTGAGACATACTATGTCCTTTGCATACTTATATTTGATATTGGTAATGGGTTATGTGTCATGTCATTGGTGGTATTGTTCTTATGTCATAATTTTGTTATATAATATTCACATGGTTTGCAGCTATACAAACCATGTATGCATCTTTCTTGCATATTTTTTGTTAATATGTGTGCCATTTTATTACTCTATGAATTTATGTATTACTTGCAATTGTTCAACACATGCATTACATTTTGTATAAACACATTTGCTGTACTTGTCACCTATGCTATTGTGCCTTGTATTCACGTATTTGTAATTATCCAAACCGATTTCTATTGTATTTTATTATGTATAACTTTGTATCTATATAAAACACATTATTTTACCCGCATCTACTGTCTATAATCATGCGCCACGCACATATTTTTATATTTTGTATTTGTATTTTGCGATCACGTATTGCACAATTATTATTCATGCTTTCAATTATGACATACATGTCATTACACTTATGTACTTGCAATCATTCAACAATGTATAATCTGTTTTCACATGTCAATTTATTGTGCATTCCTGCAACTGTCAGGTATAGCATGCACCATTTAATTATTATATTACAGCGTTATGCTAAATCTATGTTTTTACATGTATAATTTTGTAATAATTTTTGTCTAACATTTTACACTCAATACTATTATGTATAACTCAACTGGCCTTGACTGGTTTAAGTTGTCCATCATGACTTGCATAAAATATTTGCAATTTTTATCGGGCCCATCATGTGATGAGTCACCGATTATTCATCATCAAACATTGTCAAACTATTTATTATTCATGTTTTATATTGTCTTATATTGTATACATACAATATATATTAGCAATACATTGCTAATTCTTGCATTTATACTCATGTATAAATCAGTTTGTAAGCCAACTGTGGCCTGCTCAACTGTTATCATCATTATTCAGCTTTTATCTCTGAACAGTTTAATGTTATAACTGTTATTTAACATTTCAATCTCAATGTTCAATACAATTTATTGAGGTTGATATCTATTATTAAGAACACACATTGTGTTTTCGTATAATAAATTATTAAAATGTATTAAAAAATCTTTTGATTTTTTGCGGGCAGCTATGGACAGTAATGTGGTAATTTCATATTCAAATGTTGGCTAATCTGTACGCTCTGCCTCACGCTTATCGCGAACCGGCTAAAACACAGTGCAACGTGCGTCGGCGAGCAGCGGACGTAACCGCATTTGCTGCCTTGTTCTGTCATTTTTTCATTTTTCTTGTTGTCGCGACAATTTATGTAGGCCTTAGGCCTTAAACATTTTCATGTAGCTTGGAGTGTTGCGCACTTGCGCCTCAATTTTGCCATGTAACATTTCTTACCCGACGTGGTTTTTTTCAAAATTCAAATGCTTATCAGACTTAGCCAATCTTACTATTCAAATTAAATTGTAACGAAACATTAATAAATGTATTAAAATACAGTCCACGCTCATCATTATTTTCTGCATCCTGGCAAATACATTTTAAAAACATTAACTTCCTAACATTTTTTTGGTCGCTCCGTGCCTGGATTCATAATTTTACTTTCTTTCAACTTATACCAGAGCGGCTTTCATCATTTTTTCCACCTCAATTTCTGGCCATCACGGGCGATTCACCATGTTCGCTGATCCGACCGTGTCGGGAGTTATTCAGCATTTCTTTCGTTGCCATTGAGCCTCATGACAACACCACTACAAGACCATCCATGTGTTAACGTCTACACACCAGATTGAGCAGTCATCTATCCAGTCCGTGTGTATCTGCCATCTATTCCACGGCCTCGACGCTCAAGGACATCTCACACAAGGTACGACGTCAACGACATCACTAACAGGTGCGTAGAATGGCGGAAGAAGGCCTCAAAGTGTTGGTTAGAAAGAGAGGCGGCTTAAAGTCTGCCATAGTGCGAATCAATTCTGCTATAATTAATTTTGATAAAAACAGTAACACTAAACATTTTTTAACTGTTAGATTGGAAAGTCTAAAGAGTTTAGCAACAAAATATGATGAGGTACAGTCTGAAATTGAATTAATTTCTAAGGACATAAACGCTGCTCAAGAAGACAGAATTGAGGTTGAAGAACTTTTATATTCAACCGAAGCTAACATCTTGCAATTAATAGAAACTTTCAACGTTCAGACTGAATCTCATGTAATAACAAGTAATATGCAATTAAAACCTATAAGTTTGCCCTGCTTCACAGGCAACATTTTAGAATGGCAGCACTTTTATTCAATATTTCTGGACTTGGTACATGCCAGATCTGATCTAACTTCAGTGCAAAAACTACATTATTTGTATTCATCTCTCAAAAATGAGCCATTAGATCTAATTAAGGCCTTACCTATTTGTAATGAGAACTATTCTATAGCGTTGAGTTTGCTGTCCGCTAGATATGATAACAAATTCATATTAGCGAAATATTATATTCAAAATTTGCTAGAAGTAAAGTCTACAATCAAAGACTCTGTACAGAGCTTAGCAGAATTTATAAATACAATAACGCCTTCAGTCAATTCGCTGGCAGCTATGCAATTGTCAGTGGATTCATTTGAACTTATTACTGTACAACTATTGTCAGCAAAACTTGACCATTCCACGTTTAAATTATGGAAGGAGTCTATAGATCCCGATAATCTTCCTAACTTTCAGAGCTTTACACAGTTTTTAAACGCACGTAGACAATTACTAGAAAATACATTACCAATAGATGCTGGACAGCAGCTTAACAAGCCGACTTTAAGGTTTAATAATAAGTCTGAAAAACATAAATTACGAAACTCTGCTGGCAGCACTGCATTTAAGAGTTATCATTCAACTTCAAATAATTATTTATGCCCATGCTGCAAGGCCAGTCACCCAATTTATATGTGTGACAAATTTCGTGAATTAAGCATAACAGAACGAGGGCAATTTATATTAAAGCATAAATGCTGTACTAATTGTTTAAGACCAGATCATTTTTCACCTAATTGTAAGGTCAAACAATCATGTAAGATCTGTTCAAAACGACACCATACATTGCTGCACATAAATAATGTGTCAAAACAAGGCTCTGCCAGCAGCAGCAATTATTGTTCATTTAAGCTCCAGTCAGCAAACAATGTTCTTTTGTCGACAGCAGTCGTGTTCGTCCTCGACCGGGCTGGTAACAGACAGCTTGCAAGAATTTTATTAGATGCCGGGTCACAAGTGAACTTTTGTACTGAATCATTTGCTAAAAAATTGCAACTTAACTTGTCTGAATCTAATATAGCGATTACAGGTATTAATAATGCAACATGTTGTGCCACTAATTTGGCATCAATTCGTATTATTTCTCGCTATCAAAGGTTCAGCTTTGACGCTACGTGTGCAGTCTTATCTGCATTGATTCATAAACTGCCAGCACAATCTTTCGACATAAATCATTTTAATATCCCAGATAACGTTTTCCTCGCTAACCCACATTTCAACGTATCAGCTGACATAGATATACTTTTAGGAGCGCAATTTTATTTAGACTTGATTTTAGCTAACAAATATGTACGCGGTCCTAACTTTCCTATTATACAAGAAACAAAGTTAGGCTACATTCTAGCAGGCAATCTGCCCAAACATTGCCGTTCTAAGGGTCCTGCTGTTTCGTTCTTGGCAAGAAACAACGACAGTCAAATTTTAGCGTCTCTTGAGAAATTTTGGGAGACCGAAACCATCCTGGATAATGCACCCATTAGTAACGATTCAGTTTGTGAGGAACATTTTGTTAAGTCCACTCATCGCAATGATGAGGGTAGGTTCGTTGTCTCATTACCATTCGAGTCTGACAATCCCCAGTTGGGTGAGTCCTATGCTACCGCTGAAGCGAGATTTCTAAGTTTAGAACGCCGGTTCAAGCGTGATTCTGAGCTTGCGCGTGAATACGCAAACTTTATTCAAGAATATAGGGATCTTGGCCACATGGCGCTTGTCGAAGATTGTTCTGTTAATTCCAGGGTTTCAAATACCTACTATTTGCCTCACCATGCCGTTTTTAAACATTCTAGTTCCACGACAAAACTTCGCGCCGTTTTTGATGGCTCGGCCAAAACTACCAATGGTCTTTCTCTCAATGATATTTTGTTGGTAGGCCCAAATGTCCAACAAGATCTTTTTTCTATTCTCTTGCGATTTCGCATACACAACTATGATCTGATCGCCGACATCGAGAAGATGTATCGACAAATTCTAGTGTCTGATAAGGATTGTCATTATCAACGTATTCTGTGGCGTAATTCTCCCCTTGAACAGTTTAAACATTTTGTACTGCGAACTGTAACATACGGTACTGCTAGTGCCTCGTTTTTGGCTACTCGTTGCCTTATTCAGATTCGTAAGGATCATGAAGCTTCTTTTCCTGACGCTGCTTCAGCTATAATTAATGATTTCTATGTCGATGATTTGTTAACCGGTGCAGACATCATTTCTAATCTGACCAAGTTTAAATCTGCCTTGGGTACGTTGTTGAGTCAATATGGCCTTACTCTGCATAAATGGGCATCAAATGAACCCAATGTGGTCACAGATCATAATAATTTATCACTCCCATTAAACAAACAAGGCAATGTGCGTACGTTGGGCATTCTTTGGAACAACTCTACAGATTCATTTTTGTTTGACATCAAGTCATTTCCAATTGAGTCAAGCATCTCTAAGAGGAAAATCCTGTCGATTAGCGCGGTTATCTACGACCCACTCGGACTCGTTGGTCCAATTGTTATTCTTTATAAACAGTTTATGCAGCAACTGTGGCTGTGCAATCTTGGTTGGGATGAGCCAATTTCTGTTGTATTGGCGTTCATTATGCGATAAGTTATATCTAATTGGTAAAATTATTATTGTCCCACGCTCTATTCGCAGCAAGTCCAAGGCAAAGATAGTTGAATTACATGGGTTTTCGGATGCTTCTGAAAAGGGCTATGGGTGTTGTGTTTACGTTAGAGTCATTTACCAAGATTCATCGGCCTCTTGTCACCTTTTGTGTTCTAAATCTCGCGTGGCTCCACTACGACAGGTGTCATTACCCCGCATTGAACTCTGTGCTTGCTTGTTGTTATCGCGACTTTTATTCAAAGTCACCCCTGCTCTTCATTCCTTTATCAATAGCGTTCACCTGTACTCTGACTCCATCGTATCCCTTTACTGGATTCATGCCCAGTCTTCTAGGTGGAAGACCTACGTCGCTAGTCGTGTTGCCGAGATTCAGCGTCTCACTGAAACCTACACATGGCATCATATCAATTCGCAACATAATCCTGCTGACATTATTTCTAGGGGATGCCATCCCGACGTTTTGCGCGATTGTTCGCTTTGGTGGCATGGTCCCGCTTGTCTGTCTTAATCTTCTGAGCCCAATCTTTTTTCACCTTTTTTACCTTATAATCTGTCGTCTCCTGAATGCTCGGCGGAGGAGAAACAAACCCCCAAACTCTCTCTAATTTCTACCCTACCTATTGATCTTTCAAAGGACTTTTCTTCCTTGCACCGTCTGACTCGCGTATACGCTTATTGCTTTCGAGTCATCAAAAATACTAGACCCTCTAGGGCTGAGAAAATCTCGGGTGTTCTTACCCCCGCCGAAATTCATTCTACTCTTAATTTCTTCATAAAGCAATCCCAGTCCATCCACTTCACTGCTGAGCTTAATTGCCTTCGTAATGGGTCTTCTGTCTCTATTAGGAGTGAGTTGTCTTCTCTGGACCCGTTTCTTGATAAGTTTGGCGTCATACGTGTCGGCGGACGCTTACAGCAGTCGCAACTACCCTATGACAATAAGCATCCTATCGTCTTGCATCCATCGGCTCACATCACTCGCCTTATAATCGAGTGCGAGCATATTCGTCTACTCCACGCTGGTGCTCAACTTGTCCATCATTCACTTCGTCAACGTTGGTGGATCATTAACGCCAAGATAGTCATTCGTTCCATCATTCGTAGATGCGTCCAGTGTCTCAGATTTAACACCAAACATCAGGTTCAAAGGCTTGGTATTTTGCCATCTCCTAGGGTTACTCCTTCGTGGCCGTTTCTATTCTGCGCAGTTGATTATGGTGGTCCCTTCATGATTCGTCATGGCGGGCAGAGATCTAGGACTCTGTCAAAATCCTACGTGTCTTTGTTCATTTGCTTAGCCACCAGGGCCATTCATTTGAAATTGGTTTCCGACCATACGGCCAACGCATTTATAGCTGCCTTACGTCGCTTCATGGCCCGTAGGGGCATACCCAGCCAGTTATATTCTGATAATGGCACGAACTTTAGGAAGGCCCGCAACGTTTTGCATGACCTTTACAATCTTTGGCATAATAAGGATGCCACCTCATCAATCCAATCCTTTACGACCTCTCATGGTATTAAGTGGTCATTTATTCCGCCCTTGTCACCTCATTCTGGTGGTCTTTGGGAGAGCGGCATAAAGAGTTTAAAGTATCATTTGCGCCGCGTGGTCGGCAAGTCCATCTCACTTTTGAGGAGTTTACTACGGTTTTGTCACAGGTAGAGGCCTGTCTAAACTCACGTCCATTATTTGCCGTTTCATCGGATGTAAACGATCCAGTGCCACTTACCCCTGGCCATTTTTTAATTTGCGCACCATTAACGGCAATACCCGATCCTGACTTATCTCACGTTCCCATCTCTCGTCTTGGACGTTGGCAACTTCTCCAGAAGTTTGTCCAAGTCATTTGGAAATCTTGGTCTCGCGACTACTTACACCAATTGCAACAACGTCACAAATGGAAATTCGCAAAGGAAAACGTTTCCATTGGTGACCTGGTTTTGCTGATCGAGGATAACTTGCCTCCATTAGCATGGAAATTTGGGGTAATTACCGCCACATTTCCCGGCCCAGACAACTTAATTAGAGTAGTTGACGTTCGCACGCCTACTGGCACCTTTCGCAGACCAGTTCACAAGTTATATTTGTTGCCAGCGCGGGACGAGGCTTAGACACAAGGTTAATATAATTACTTAGCACAATGCTATATTTCACCTGGCCACTGGCTTTCATTACCTTATTGTCTGACAATTTGGTCGACTTCAATTGGTGATATGTATTATCACAAATATTTTTATGTTAATATTGCATTATTGCGTATTTCATACACTAAATTCGCATGTGGCTTGTAATTGTACAACCATGCACTATGTTATTATATGTATACTTATTATATTGTTATGGTGGTATACTTTACTATTCTTGTATTTATATATTGATAATTTTGTGAGACATACTATGTCCTTTGCATACTTATATTTGATATTGGTAATGGGTTATGTGTCATGTCATTGGTGGTATTGTTCTTATGTCATAATTTTGTTATATAATATTCACATGTTTGCAGCTATACAAACCATGTATGCATCTTTCTTGCATATTTTTTGTTAATATGTGTGCCATTTTATTACTCTATGAATTTATGTATTACTTGCAATTGTTCAACACATGCATTACATTTTGTATAAACACATTTGCTGTACTTGTCACCTATGCTATTGTGCCTTGTATTCACGTATTTGTAATTATCCAAACCGATTTCTATTGTATTTTATTATGTATAACTTTGTATCTATATAAAACACATTATTTTACCCGCATCTACTGTCTATAATCATGCGCCACGCACATATTTTTATATTTTGTATTTGTATTTTGCGATCACGTATTGCACAATTATTATTCATGCTTTCAATTATGACATACATGTCATTACACTTATGTACTTGCAATCATTCAACAATGTATAATCTGTTTTCACATGTCAATTTATTGTGCATTCCTGCAACTGTCAGGTATAGCATGCACCATTTAATTATTATATTACAGCGTTATGCTAAATCTATGTTTTTACATGTATAATTTTGTAATAATTTTTGTCTAACATTTTACACTCAATACTATTATGTATAAGTCAACTGGCCTTGACTGGTTTAAGTTGTCCATCATGACTTGCATAAAATATTTGCAATTTTTATCGGGCCCATCATGTGATGAGTCACCGATTATTCATCATCAAACATTGACAAACTATTTATTATTCATGTTTTATATTGTCTTATATTGTATACATACAATATATATTAGCAATACATTGCTAATTCTTGCATTTATACTCATGTATAAATCAGTTTGTAAGCCAACTATGCCCTGCTCAACTGTTATCATCATTATTCAGCTTTTATCTCTGAACAGTTTAATGTTATAACTGTTATTTAACATTTCAATCTCAATGTTCAATACAATTTATTGAGGTTGATATCTATTATTAAGAACACACATTGTGTTTTCGTATAATAAATTATTAAAATGTATTAAAAAATCTTTTGATTTTTTGCGGGCAGCTATGGACAGTAATGTGGTAATTTCATATTCAAATGTTGGCTAATCTGTACGCCCTGCCTCACGCTTATCGCGAACCGGCTAAAACACAGTGCAACGTGCGTCGGCGAGCAGCGGACGTAACCGCATTTGCTGCCTTGTTCTGTCATTTTTTCATTTTTCTTGTTGTCGCGACAATTTATGTAGGCCTTAGGCCTTAAACATTTTCATGTAGCTTGGAGTGTTGCGCACTTGCGCCTCAATTTTGCCATGTAACATTTCTTACCCGACGTGGTTTTTTCAAAATTCAAATGCTTGTCAGACTTAGCCAATCTTACTATTCAAATTAAATTGTAACGAAACATTAATAAATGTATTAAAATACAGTCCACGCTCATCATTATTTTCTGCATCCTGGCAAATACATTTAAAACATTAACTTCCTAACATTTTTTTGGTCGCTCTGTGCCTGGATTCATCATTTTACTTTCTTTCAACTTATACCAGAGCGGCTTTCATCATTTTTTCCACCTCAATTTCTGGCCATCACGGGCGATTCAGCATGTTCGCTGATCCGACCGTGTCGGGAGTTATTCAGCATTTCTTTCGTCGCCATTGAGCCTCATGACAACACCACTACAAGACCATCCATGTGTTAACGTCTACACACCACATTGAGCAGTCATCTATCCAGTCCGTGTGTATCTGCCATCTATTCCACGGCCTCGACGCTCCAGGACATCTCACACAAGGTACGACGTCAACGACATCACTAACAGGTGCGTAGAATGGCGGAAGAAGGCCTCAAAGTGTTGGTTAGAAAGAGAGGCGGCTTAAAGTCTGCCATAGTGCGAATCAATTCTGCTAAAATAATTTTGATAAAAACAGTAACACTAAACATTTTTTAACTGTTAGATTGGAAAATCTAAAGAGTTTAGCAACAAAATATGATGAGGTACAGTCTGAAATTGAATTAATTTCTAAGGACATAAACGCTGCTCAAGAAGACAGAATTGAGTTTGAAGAACTTTTATATTCAACCGAAGCTAACATCTTGCAATTAATAGAAACTTTCAACGTTCAGACTGAATCTCAAGTATTAACAAGTAATATGCAATTAAAACCTATAAGTTTGCCTTGCTTCACAGGCAACATTTTAGAATGGCAGCATTTTTATTCAATATTTCTGGACTTGGTACATGCCAGATCTGATCTAACTTCAGTGCAAAAACTACATTATTTGTATTCATCTCTCAAAAATGAGTCATTAGATCTAATTAAGGCCTTACCTATTTGTAATGAGAACTACTCAATAGCGTTGAGTTTGCTGTTCACTAGATATGATAACAAATTCATATTAGCGAAATATTGTATTCAAAATTTGCTAGAAGTAAAGTCTACAATCAAAGACTCTGTACAGAGCTTAGCAGAATTTATAAATACAATAACGTCTTCAGTCAATTCGCTGGCAGCTATGCAATTGTCAGTGGATTCATTTGAACTTATTACTGTACAACTATTGTCAGCAAAACTTGACCATTCGACGTTTAAATTATGGAAGGAGTCTATAGATCCCGATAATCTTCCTAACTTTCAGAGCTTTACACAGTTTTTAAACGCACGTAGACAATTACTAGAAAATACATTACCAATAGATGCTGGACAGCAGCTTAACAAGCCGACTTTAAGGTTTAATAATAAGTCTGAAAAACATAAATTACGAAACTCTGCTGGCAGCACTGCATTTAAGAGTTATCATTCAACTTCAAATAATTATTTATGCCCATGCTGCAAGGCCAGTCACCCAATTTATATGTGTGACAAATTTCGTGAATTAAGCATAACTGAACGAGGGCAATTTATATTAAAGCATAAATGCTGTACTAATTGTTTAAGACCAGATCATTTTTCACCTAATTGTAAGGTCAAACAATCATGTAAGATCTGTTGAAAACGACACCATACATTGCTGCACATAAATAATGTGTCAAAACAAGGCTCTGCCAGCAGCAGCAATTATTGTTCATTTAAGCTCCAGTCAGCAAACAATGCTCTTTTGTCGACAGCAGTCGTGTTCGTCCTCGACCGGGCTGGTAACAGACAGCTTGCAAGAATTTTATTAGATGCCGGGTCACAAGTGAACTTTTGTACTGAATCATTTGCTAAAAAATTGCAACTTAACTTGTCTGAATCTAATATACCGATTACAGGTATTAATAATGCAACATGTTGTGCCACTAATTTGGCATCAATTCGTATTATTTCTCGCTATCAAAGGTTCAGCTTTGACGCTACGTGTGCAGTCTTATCTGCATTGATTCATAAACTGCCAGCACAATCTTTCGACATAAATCATTTTAATATCCCAGATAACGTTTTCCTCGCTAACCCACATTTCAACGTATCAGCTGACATAGATATACTTTTAGGAGCGCAATTTTATTTAGACTTGATTTTAGCTAACAAATATGTACGCGGTCCTAACTTTCCTATTATACAAGAAACAAAGTTAGGCTACATTCTAGCAGGCAATCTGCCCAAACATTGCCGTTCTAAGGGTCCTGCTGTTTCGTTCTTGGCAAGAAACAACGACAGTCAAATTTTAGCGTCTCTTGAGAAATTTTGGGAGACCGAAACCATCCTGGATAATGCACCCATTAGTAACGATTCAGTTTGTGAGGAACATTTTGTTAAGTCCACTCATCGCAATGATGAGGGTAGGTTCGTTGTCTCATTACCATTCGAGTCTGACAATCCCCAGTTGGGTGAGTCCTATGCTACCGCTGAAGCGAGATTTCTAAGTTTAGAACGCCGGTTCAAGCGTGATTCTGAGCTTGCGCGTGAATACGCAAACTTTATTCAAGAATATAGGGATCTTGGCCACATGGCGCTTGTCGACGATTGTTCTGTTAATTCCAGGGTTTCAAATACCTACTATTTGCCTCACCATGCCGTTTTTAAACATTCTAGTTCCACGACAAAACTTCGCGCCGTTTTTGATGGCTCGGCCAAAACTACCAATGGTCTTTCTCTCAATGATATTTTGTTGGTAGGCCCAAATGTCCAACAAGATCTTTTTTCTATTCTCTTGCGATTTCGCATACACAACTATGATCTGATCGCCGACATCGAGAAGATGTATCGACAAATTCTAGTGTCTGATAAGGATTGTCATTATCAACGTATTCTGTGGCGTAATTCTCCCCTTGAACAGTTTAAACATTTTGTACTGCGAACTGTAACATACGGTACTGCTAGTGCCTCGTTTTTGGCTACTCGTTGCCTTATTCAGATTCGTAAGGATCATGAAGCTTCTTTTCCTGACGCTGCTTCAGCTATAATTAATGATTTCTATGTCGATGATTTGTTAACCGGTGCAGACATCATTTCTAATCTGACCAAGTTTAAATCTGCCTTGGGTACGTTGTTGAGTCAATATGGCCTTACTCTGCATAAATGGGCATCAAATGAACCCAATGTGGTCACAGATCATAATAATTTATCACTCCCATTAAACAAACAAGGCAATGTGCGTACGTTGGGCATTCTTTGGAACAACTCTACAGATTCATTTTTGTTTGACATCAAGTCATTTCCAATTGAGTCAAGCATCTCTAAGAGGAAAATCCTGTCGATTAGCGCGGTTATCTACGACCCACTCGGACTCGTTGGTCCAATTGTTTTTCTTTATAAACAGTTTATGCAGCAACTGTGGCTGTGCAATCTTGGTTGGGATGAGCCAATTTCTGTTGTATTGGCGTTCATTATGCGATAAGTTATATCTAATTGGTAAAATTATTATTGTCCCACGCTCTATTCGCAGCAAGTCCAAGGCAAAGATAGTTGAATTACATGGGTTTTCGGATGCTTCTGAAAAGGGCTATGGGTGTTGTGTTTACGTTAGAGTCATTTACCAAGATTCATCGGCCTCTTGTCACCTTTTGTGTTCTAAATCTCGCGTGGCTCCACTACGACAGGTGTCATTACCCCGCATTGAACTCTGTGCTTGCTTGTTGTTATCGCGACTTTTATTCAAAGTCACCCCTGCTCTTCATTCCTTTATCAATAGCGTTCACCTGTACTCTGACTCCATCGTATCCCTTTACTGGATTCATGCCCAGTCTTCTAGGTGGAAGACCTACGTCGCTAGTCGTGTTGCCGAGATTCAGCGTCTCACTGAAACCTACACATGGCATCATATCAATTCGCAACATAATCCTGCTGACATTATTTCTAGGGGATGCCACCCCGACGTTTTGCGCGATTGTTCGCTTTGGTGGCATGGTCCCGCTTGTCTGTCTTAATCTTCTGAGCCCAATCTTTTTTCACCTTTTTTACCTTATAATCTGTCGTCTCCTGAATGCTCGGCGGAGGAGAAACAAACCCCCAAACTCTCTCTAATTTCTACCCTACCTATTGATCTTTCAAAGGACTTTTCTTCCTTGCACCGTCTGACTCGCGTATACGCTTATTGCTTTCGAGTCATCAAAAATACTAGACCCTCTAGGGCTGAGAAAATCTCGGGTGTTCTTACCCCCGCCGAAATTCATTCTACTCTTAATTTCTTCATAAAGCAATCCCAGTCCATCCACTTCACTGCTGAGCTTAATTGCCTTCGTAATGGGTCTTCTGTCTCTATTAGGAGTGAGTTGTCTTCTCTGGACCCGTTTCTTGATAAGTTTGGCGTCATACGTGTCGGCGGACGCTTACAGCAGTCGCAACTACCCTATGACAATAAGCATCCTATCGTCTTGCATCCATCGGCTCACATCACTCGCCTTATAATCGAGTGCGAGCATATTCGTCTACTCCACGCTGGTGCTCAACTTGTCCATCATTCACTTCGTCAACGTTGGTGGATCATTAACGCCAAGATAGTCATTCGTTCCATCATTCGTAGATGCGTCCAGTGTCTCAGATTTAACACCAAACATCAGGTTCAAAGGCTTGGTATTTTGCCATCTCCTAGGGTTACTCCTTCGTGGCCGTTTCTATTCTGCGCAGTTGATTATGGTGGTCCCTTCATGATTCGTCATGGCGGGCAGAGATCTAGGACTCTGTCAAAATCCTACGTGTCTTTGTTCATTTGCTTAGCCACCAGGGCCATTCATTTGGAATTGGTTTCCGACCTTACGGCCAACGCATTTATAGCTGCCTTACGTCGCTTCATGGCCCGTAGGGGCATACCCAGCCAGTTATATTCTGATAATGGCACGAACTTTAGGAAGGCCCGCAACGTTTTGCATGACCTTTACAATCTTTGGCATAATAAGGATGCCACCTCATCAATCCAATCCTTTACGACCTCTCATGGTATTAAGTGGTCATTTATTCCGCCCTTGTCACCTCATTCTGGTGGTCTTTGGGAGAGCGGCATAAAGAGTTTAAAGTATCATTTGCGCCGCGTGGTCGGCAAGTCCATCTCACTTTTGAGGAGTTTACTACGGTTTTGTCACAGGTAGAGGCCTGTCTAAACTCACGTCCATTATTTGCCGTTTCATCGGATGTAAACGATCCAGTGCCACTTACCCTTGGCCATTTTTTAATTTGCGCACCATTAACGGCAATACCCGATCCTGACTTATCTCACGTTCCCATCTCTCGTCTTGGACGTTGGCAACTTCTCCAGAAGTTTGTCCAAGTCATTTGGAAATCTTGGTCTCGCGACTACTTACACCAATTGCAACAACGTCACAAATGGAAATTCGCAAAGGAAAACGTTTCCATTGGTGACCTGGTTTTGCTGATCGAGGATAACTTGCCTCCATTAGCATGGAAATTTGGGGTAATTACCGCCACATTTCCCGGCCCAGACAACTTAATTAGAGTAGTTGACGTTCGCACGCCTACTGGCACCTTTCGCAGACCAGTTCACAAGTTATATTTGTTGCCAGCGCGGGACGAGGCTTAGACACAAGGTTAATATAATTACTTAGCACAATGCTATATTTCACCTGGCCACTGGCTTTCATTACCTTACTGTCTGACAATTTGGTCGACTTCAATTGGTGATATGTATTATCACAAATATTTTTATGTTAATATTGCATTATTGCGTATTTCATACACTAAATTCGCATGTGGCTTGTAATTGTACAACCATGCACTATGTTATTATATGTATACTTATTATATTGTTATGGTGGTATACTTTACTATTCTTGTATTTATATATTGATAATTTTGTGAGACATACTATGTCCTTTGCATACTTATATTTGATATTGGTAATGGGTTATGTGTCATGTCATTGGTGGTATTGTTCTTATGTCATAATTTTGTTATATAATATTCACATGTTTGCAGCTATACAAACCGTGTATGCATCTTTCTTGCATATTTTTTGTTAATATGTGTGCCATTTTATTACTCTATGAATTTATGTATTACTTGCAATTGTTCAACACATGCATTACATTTTGTATAAACACATTTGCTGTACTTGTCACCTATGCTATTGTGCCTTGTATTCACGTATTTGTAATTATCCAAACCGATTTCTATTGTATTTTATTATGTATAACTTTGTATCTATATAAAACACATTATTTTACCCGCATCTACTGTCTATAATCATGCGCCACGCACATATTTTTATATTTTGTATTTGTATTTTGCGATCACGTATTGCACAATTATTATTCATGCTTTCAATTATGACATACATGTCATTACACTTATGTACTTGCAATCATTCAACAATGTATAATCTGTTTTCACATGTCAATTTATTGTGCATTCCTGCAACTGTCAGGTATAGCATGCACCATTTAATTATTATATTACAGCGTTATGCTAAATCTATGTTTTTACATGTATAATTTTGTAATAATTTTTGTCTAACATTTTACACTCAATACTATTATGTATAACTCAACTGGCCTTGACTGGTTTAAGTTGTCCATCATGACTTGCATAAAATATTTGCAATTTTTATCGGGCCCATCATGTGATGAGTCACCGATTATTCATCATCAAACATTGTCAAACTATTTATTATTCATGTTTTATATTGTCTTATATTGTATACATACAATATATATTAGCAATACATTGATAATTCTTGCATTTATACTCATGTATAAATCAGTTTGTAAGCCAACTGTGGCCTGCTCAACTGTTATCATCATTATTCAGCTTTTATCTCTGAACAGTTTAATGTTATAACTGTTATTTAACATTTCAATCTCAATGTTCAATACAATTTATTGAGGTTGATATCTATTATTAAGAACACACATTGTGTTTTCGTATAATAAATTATTAAAATGTATTAAAAAATCTTTTGATTTTTTGCGGGCAGCTATGGACAGTAATGTGGTAATTTCATATTCAAATGTTGGCTAATCTGTACGCCCTCCCTCACGCTTATCGCGAACCGGCTAAAACACAGTGCAACGTGCGTCGGCGAGCACCGGACGTAACCGCATTTGCTGCCTTGTTCTTTCATTTTTCTTGTTGTCGCGACAATTTATGTAGGCCTTAGGCCTTAAACATTTTCATGTAGCTTGGAGTGTTGCGCACTTGCGCCTCAATTTTGCCATGTAACATTTCTTACCCGACGTGGTTTTTTCAAAATTCAAATGCTTGTCAGACTTAGCCAATCTTACTATTCAAATTAAATTGTAACGAAAAATTAATAAATGTATTAAAATACAGTCCACGCTCATCATTATTTTCTGCATCCTGGCAAATACATTTAAAACATTAACTTCCTAACATTTTTTTGGTCGCTCTGTGCCTGGATTCATCATTTTACTTTCTTTCAACTTATACCAGAGCGGCTTTCATCATTTTTTCCACCTCAATTTCTGGCCATCACGGGCGATTCAGCATGTTCGCTGATCCGACCGTGTCGGGAGTTATTCAGCATTTCTTTCGTCGCCATTGAGCCTCATGACAACACCACTACAAGACCATCCATGTGTTAACGTCTACACACCACATTGAGCAGTCATCTATCCAGTCCGTGTGTATCTGCCATCTATTCCACGGCCTCGACGCTCCAGGACATCTCACACAAGGTACGACGTCAACGACATCACTAACAGGTGGGTAGAATGGCGGAAGAAGGCCTCAAAGTGTTGGTTAGAAAGAGAGGCGGCTTAAAGTCTGCCATAGTGCGAATCAATTCTGCTATAATAATTTTGATAAAAACAGTAACACTAAACATTTTTTAACTGTTAGATTGGAAAGTCTAAAGAGTTTAGCAACAAAATATGATGAGGTACAGTCTGAAATTGAATTAATTTCTAAGGACATAAACGCTGCTCAAGAAGACAGAATTGAGGTTGAAGAACTTTTATATTCAACCGAAGCTAACATCTTGCAATTAATAGAAACTTTCAACGTTCAGACTGAATCTCAAGTATTAACAAGTAATATGCAATTAAAACCTATAAGTTTGCCTTGCTTCACAGGCAACATTTTAGAATAGCAGCATTTTTATTCAATATTTCTGGACTTGGTACATGCCAGATCTGATCTAACTTCAGTGCAAAAACTACATTATTTGTATTCATCTCTCAAAAATGAGTCATTAGATCTAATTAAGGCCTTACCTATTTGTAATGAGAACTACTCAATAGCGTTGAGTTTGCTGTTCACTAGATATGATAACAAATTCATATTAGCGAAATATTATATTCAAAATTTGCTAGAAGTAAAGTCTACAATCAAAGACTCTGTACAGAGCTTAGCAGAATTTATAAATACAATAACGTCTTCAGTCAATTCGCTGGCAGCTATGCAATTGTCAGTGGATTCATTTGAACTTATTACTGTACAACTATTGTCAGCAAAACTTGACCATTCCACGTTTAAATTATGGAAGGAGTCTATAGATCCCGATAATCTTCCTAACTTTCAGAGCTTTACACAGTTTTTAAACGCACGTAGACAATTACTAGAAAATACATTACCAATAGATGCTGGACAGCAGCTTAACAAGCCGACTTTAAGGTTTAATAATAAGTCTGAAAAACATAAATTACGAAACTCTGCTGGCAGCACTGCATTTAAGAGTTATCATTCAACTTCAAATAATTATTTATGCCCATGCTGCAAGGCCAGTCACCCAATTTATATGTGTGACAAATTTCGTGAATTAAGCATAACTGAACGAGGGCAATTTATATTAAAGCATAAATGCTGTACTAATTGTTTAAGACCAGATCATTTTTCACCTAATTGTAAGGTCAAACAATCATGTAAGATCTGTTCAAAACGACACCATACATTGCTGCACATAAATAATGTGTCAAAACAAGGTTCTGCCAGCAGCAGCAATTATTGTTCATTTAAGCTCCAGTCAGCAAACAATGTTCTTTTGTCGACAGCAGTCGTGTTCGTCCTCTACCGGGCTGGTAACAGACAGCTTGCAAGAATTTTATTAGATGCCGGATCACAAGTGAACTTTTGTACTGAATCATTTGCTAAAAAATTGCAACTTAACTTGTCTGAATCTAATATAGCGATTACAGGTATTAATAATGCAACATGTTGTGCCACTAATTTGGCATCAATTCGTATTATTTCTCGCTATCAAAGGTTCAGCTTTGACGCTACGTGTGCAGTCTTATCTGCATTGATTCATAAACTGCCAGCACAATCTTTCGACATAAATCATTTTAATATCCCAGATAACGTTTTCCTCGCTGACCCACATTTCAACGTATCAGCTGACATAGATATACTTTTAGGAGCGCAATTTTATTTAGACTTGATTTTAGCTAACAAATATGTACGCGGTCCTAACTTTCCTATTATACAAGAAACAAAGTTAGGCTACATTCTAGCAGGCAATCTGCCCAAACATTGCCGTTCTAAGGGTCCTGCTGTTTCGTTCTTGGCAAGAAACAACGACAGTCAAATTTTAGCGTCTCTTGAGAAATTTTGGGAGACCGAAACCATCCTTGATAATGCACCCATTAGTAACGATTCAGTTTGTGAGGAACATTTTGTTAAGTCCACTCATCGCAATGATGAGGGTAGGTTCGTTGTCTCATTACCATTCGAGTCTGACAAACCCCAGTTGGGTGAGTCCTATGCTACCGCTGAAGCGAGATTTCTAAGTTTAGAACGCCGGTTCAAGCGTGATTCTGAGCTTGCGCGTGAATACGCAAACTTTATTCAAGAATATAGGGATCTTGGCCACATGGCGCTTGTCGACGATTGTTCTGTTAATTCCAGGGTTTCAAATACCTACTATTTGCCTCACCATGCCATTTTTAAACATTCTAGTTCCACGACAAAACTTCGCGTCGTTTTTGATGGCTCGGCCAAAACTACCAATGGTCTTTCTCTCAATGATATTTTGTTGGTAGGCCCAAATGTCCAACGAGATCTTTTTTCTATTCTCTTGCGATTTCGCATACACAACTATATTCTGATCGCCGACATCGAGAAGATGTATCGACAAATTCTAGTGTCTGATAAGGATTGTCATTATCAACGTATTCTGTGGCGTAATTCTCCCCTTGAACAGTTTAAACATTTTGTACTGCGAACTGTAACATACGGTACTGCTAGTGCCTCGTTTTGGCCACTCGTTGCCTTATTCAGATTGGTAAGCATCATGAAGCTTCTTTTCCTGACGCTGCTTCAGCTATAATTAATGATTTCTATGTCGATGATTTGTTAACCGGTGCAGACACCATTTCTAATCTGACCAAGTTGAAATCTGACTTGGGTACGTTGTTGAGTCAATATGCCCTTACTCTGCATAAATGGGCATCAAATGAACCCAATGTGGTCACAGATCATAATAATTTATCACTCCCATTAAACAAACAAGGCAATGTGCGTACGTTGGGCATTCTTTGGAACAACTCTACAGATTCATTTTTGTTTGACATCAAGTCATTTCCAATTGAGTCAAGCATCTCTAAGAGGAAAATCCTGTCGATTAGCGCGGTTATCTACGACCCACTCGGACTCGTTGGTCCAATTGTTTTTCTTTATAAACAGTTTATGCAGCAACTGTGGCTGTGCAATCTTGATTGGGATGAGCCAATTTCTGAGCAATTATATTTGTATTGGCGTTCATTATGCGATAAGTTATATCTAATTGGTAAAATTATTGTCCCACGCTCTATTCGCAGCAAGTCCAAGGCAAAGGTAGTTGAATTACATGGGTTGCGGATGCTTCTGGAAAGGGCTATGGGTGTTGCGTTTACGTTAGAGTCATTTACCAAGATTCATCGGCCTCTTGTCACCTTTTGTGTTCTAAATCTCGCGTGGCTCCACTACGACAGGTGTCATTACCCCGCATTGAACTCTGTGCTTGCTTGTTGTTATCGCGACTTTTATTCAAAGTCACCCCTGCTCTTCATTCCTTTATCAATAGCGTTCACCTGTATTCTGACTCCATGGTATCCCTTTACTGGATTCATGCCCACTCTTCTAGGCGGAAGACCTACGTCGCTAGTCGTGTTGCCGAGATTCAGCGTCTCACTGAAACCTACACATGGCATCATATCAATTCGCAACATAATCCTGCTGACATTATTTCTAGGGGATGCCACCCCGACGTTTTGCGCGATTGTTCGCTTTGGTGGCATGGTCCCGCTTGTCTGTCTTAATCTTCTGAGCCCAATCTTTTTTCACCTTTTTTACCTTATAATCTGTCGTCTCCTGAATGCTCGGCGGAGGAGAAACAAACCCCCAAACTCTCTCTAATTTCTACCCTACCTATTGATCTTTCAAAGGACTTTTCTTCCTTGCACCGTCTGACTCGCGTATACGCTTATTGCTTTCGAGTCATCAAAAATACTAGACCCTCTAGGGCTGAGAAAATCTCGGGTGTTCTTACCCCCGCCGATATTCATTCTACTCTTAATTTCTTCATAAAGCTATCCCAGTCCATCCACTTCGCTGCTGAGCTTAATTGCCTCCGTAATGGGTCTTCTGTCTCTATTAGGAGTGAGTTGTCTTCTCTGGACCCGTTTCTTGATAAGTTTGGCGTCATACGTGTCGGCGGACGCTTACAGCAGTCGCAACTACCCTATGACAATAAGCATCCTATCGTCTTGCATCCATCGGCTCACATCACTCGCCTTATAATCGAGTGCGAGCATATTCGTCTACTCCACGCTGGTGCTCAACTTGTCCATCATTCACTTCGTCAACGTTGGTGGATCATTAACGCCAAGATAGTCATTCGTTCCATCATTCGTAGATGCGTCCAGTGTCTCAGATTTAACACCAAACATCAGGTTCAAAGGCTTGGTATTTTGCCATCTCCTAGGGTTACTCCTTCGCGGCCGTTTCTATTCTGCGCAGTTGATTATGGTGGTCCCTTCATGATTCGTCATGGCGGGCAGAGATCTAGGACTCTGTCAAAATCCTACGTGTCTTTGTTCATTTGCTTAGCCACCAGGGCCATTCATTTGGAATTGGTTTCCGACCTTACGGCCAACGCATTTATAGCTGCCTTACGTCGCTTCATGGCCCGTAGGGGCATACCCAGCCAGTTATATTCTGATGATGGCACGAACTTTAGGAAGGCCCGCAACGTTTTGCATGACCTTTACAATCTTTGGCATAATAAGGATGCCACCTCATCATTCCAATCCTTTACGACCTCTCATGGTATTAAGTGGTCATTTATTCCGCCCTTGTCACCTCATTCTGGTGGTCTTTGGGAGAGCGGCATAAAGAGTTTAAAGTATCATTTGCGCCGCGTGGTCGGCAAGTCCATACTCACTTTTGAGGAGTTTACTACGGTTTTGTCACAGGTAGAGGCCTGTCTAAACTCACGTCCATTATTTGCCGTTTCATCGGATGTACCGTATTTTCTCGCATAATTAACGCCCCCGCATAATTTACGCATCCCGTTTCTGGGGGGTTCAAAGTGGGAAAAAAAAATATTCGCGTATTTGACGCACCCACTTTCTCGATGATTTCAGCACGCAGTTCCGGGTGCGTTTCGAAATAAAGATGTCAAGTAGTAGCTTTCCTATTGTGCAACCTAGCATTTCAAACCCTCGTGCAACTTCCTGTTATTACTCACTGCGGTATTCAGTCCGGTGAGTGAATCAGCAAAGACGTGATTAGTGACGATTTATTCCAGTCTGGTAGAAACTAATTTTACGAGTGTTTCGGGTACACGGATGTTTTGTGATCTCAAAGTCGTTCATTAATCCACAATGAGCAAGTATTCGAGTAATACTGCGTCATATAAACTTGTGGTGATCGCTTACGCCGAAACACACGGGAATAGGGCAGCAGGCCGCAAATATTCTGTGTCCGAGTGCAACGTGCGGTACTGGCAAAAACAGAAAATTGCCCTTCAAGAGACCAACAAGTCTCGTAAAGCATTTCGCGGTCCAAAAAGTGGCAAGTTTCCGCAAGTAGAGGAGCATCTTCTGTAATATGTGATTTCGTTACGCAATGATGGATATGCCGTTTCTTACGAAATGCTGTATTTTAAAGTACGAGAAATAGCTGCAGCACATGGGATCAGTGTCTCGAATTTTAAAGTTAGCCGAGGCTGGGTGATTAAATTTATGAAGAGAAATGGACTCTCCCTTCGAAGAAGAACATCCTTATGTCAAAGAATGCCGAATGATTTCGACCAAAAAGTCATTGATTTTCATCGCTTCGTGATTAGGAAACGGAAAGCGAAGAAATATTTGCTTTCCCAGATAGGAAACGCAGATCAAATGCCCATCAGTTTCGATATCCCACAAAGTCGAACAATCGATACGAAAGGAACATCGAGTGTTATTGTGCGCACTACTGGAAGTGAAAAACAACGGTGTACAGTAATACTTGCTGTAACAGCTGATGGCAGAAAGCTTGCATCGTACGTTGTCCTGAAGCGAAAAACAATGCCGAAAGTAAAATTTCCACGTGGGATCCACGTTCGTGTCCAAGAAAAAGGGTGGATGGACACGTCACTCGTAGAAGACTGGAGTAGGGGGAAAATGAGGATTCAAACTCACAAAGGAATGCCGCCTTCCTTAAAAACAATAAAAAACACTAAAAAACATGATCTAAGAGATGACGCCGCCACCGCTGGACCCGCAGCATCCCAATGGACCACAGCATCCGCGAATTTCCGCGAATAATTTTTTTATTTTTTTTATTTGATTTTTTATTTTTTTAATTAAATTGATTTGCATATCAAGGGGGTGGGTGGGGGGTGGGATGAGGTTCAATGGACCACCTGCATCCGTGAATATAATTTTTTATTTTTTTTTAATAAAGCTGATTTGCATATCAGTGGGTGGTGGTGGGTGGGGTGGTTCCAACTTGATGCATTATAGTGTACATTAAAATACATGATCAGAGTTACCAACCTTTGCATGAGTTCAAATTTGTCGCGTGTTATAATGTATATTAAATCTATATGATCAGGTGTACCAACCTTTGCATGGATCCTCTTTGTATTATTATTATAGTGTATAGATATTTTATATGATCAGGTTTGCCAACATTTTCTGTGGCGGGGGGGAGGGAAATTCAAACGTGTGATACATTATTAGCAACACATTATAATGTATATATATACCTATATATGTGTGCGGTTAGTCGATTGTGACGACGACGAAATCAACTTTCAATGGCGAAAAATTCAAACATTGATACATTAAGCGGTCTCCCTAAATCATATGTTATGTTCAAACCGTTTCTCCTCTCTCACATTTGAATGTAAGTAAAACTATCTCTCTCTCTCTCTCTCTCTCTCTATCTCTCTCTCTCTCTCTCTCTCTCTCTCTCTCGTTGTCAAATGTTATGTTCAAACCGTTTCTCCTCTCCCTCTCTCTCTCTCACTATGTACATGAGTAGAGTAGTCGGTGTGTGATGGTTAAATAATTTTAGCTCTCTCTCTCTCTCGTTGTCAAACGTTATGTTCAAACCGTTTCTCCTCTCTGTGGTCATTACCGCGCATGTATATGATTTTAGAAAGTTTATATATATTCGACAAATATTAACTGTGTACGTACTTACAATGCCCTCTCTCTCTCTCTCTCTCTCTCTCTCTCTCTCTCTCTCTCTCTCTCTCTCTCTCTCTCTCTCTCTCTCTCTCTCACTCGTCGTCAAAACGTTGACTTCATTTTTCATTGTATTAAATAATTAACAAATATTAACTATGTGTGTGTGTGTTGTCAACTACTTACATGCGTGTTCTCTCTCTCTCTCTCTTAACATAACGCTTCGTGTGAAGCGTTTTGTAGAGCAGGTTTCAACTGTGGAAGGTTTCATACCGTTTCTCCTCTCTCTGTCTCTCTCTCTCTCTCTCTCTCTCTCTCTCTCTCTCTCTCTCTCTCTCTCTCTCTCTCTCTCTCTTACTGTGTACATTGAGTAGAGTAGTCGGTGTGATGAGTAAATAATTTTAGCTCTCTCTCTCTCTCTCTCTCTCACTCGTTGTCAAAACGCCGTCTTCATTTTTCAATGTATTAAATAATTAATTAATAGTTTTATAATGCAGTCAGTGTGATTGATCCTTGTTAGGGAGGTCTGTATATGATTTTAGAAATATATATATTTGGCAAATATTAACTATGTATGTGTGTTGTTGTCAATGAACTACTTACGTGTGTCCACTCTCTGCGTCCATTGTATGTATATCGTTACAAATGACGAGTAGAAATCCAATAAATCGCTGTCGGACAATGTACGCACTGCTCACACACACACATTGTGTATGTCTCTCTCTCGCTGCAAACGTTGACAAGAATTCCCTTATTCAACACTCTCACTCTCTTTCTCACGCGCAGACATCAGAAGAAATTCCTACTTTATAATGTAATTACCTGTGCGTGTGCTGTTACAGATGACAAATCCATACGTTAACGGCTTAACAAACTCTAGCAATCTTCAATACGCTCTTCTTCATGTGGTACTACATTTGGTACAATACTTCTGTTTAATGGTTGCAGTTTACAAAATAATTACACACATAGGTTCAGTGGTGTATAGCGAAATAAATTAAAATTATACATACATGTTGTTACAGATGAAAACGGTGGTTGAAATTCATACAAATCGTCTGATGTAACGGTTCCCACAAGTAATACAGTTCACAAAAAAAAAATAAAATTAATTGTACACATGTTCAGAGGTGTATAGTGAAATAAATTAAAATAAAGCCATAATTTGTTTAAATGATTAAATATATTAACAATATTTTAAAATTCACAATATAAATTCACAATTCATAAATAAATACATTATAAAATTGATATTTTTTCGAAAAGTATATATATATAATTGTGTCGTACTTGTAGGAGAAACAACCTGCACAGATCCTGCAACATAACAATCAGCATAAAAATCATGTTAATTATCACATACACACAGACACACACACACACACACACACACACACACACACGCACACAGCGAGCGCACACAACGTAACCATACATACACATACACACACACAACGAGCGCACACGTTGGGTTGAATCATGTACATGTTAGGTCCAATTACGTTTGTTACACATTGTGTCGCACTGACCTCCATACAAAAACAGATAACAGATTTAAATAATTTCATGCCTGCAATATACAACTCATGTACACAAACTATATATATCCTCCGTTGGGTTGTACACACACACACACACACACACACACACAACGAGCGCACACGTTGGGTTGAATCATGTACACGTTAGCCCCAATTACGTTGTTACATGTTGTGTCGCACTGACCTCCATACAAAAAACAGATAACAGATTTAAATATGCTATGGTCATTGTAAGACGTTACAAATGAAGTGTAGAAATCCAATCCTTGAAGTGTTTAATAAGTAAATTGTATGTATATATCACTGAATAATAATATAATCGTTCTAGTGTTAACGTTTGCTGCAACAGGTAACGCAGTTTACAAATAATTACATATAGGTTCAGAGGCGTATAGTGAAATAAATTAAAATTATACACACATGTCGTTACAGATGAAAAATAGAAATTAATTTCCTCATAAGTTAATGTCCTTTCAAATATTATTCATCAAAACTTTGTAAATTAGAATCTGCACTACATTCAAACACACGCACACACAGAGATAAAAATTGTTTATTAAAAGTAGTTTGTTACCTTAACAAGGTACTATCTCCACCTGCGCTGTTTGGTTCCTCATGCCTCGAAACACGAGATGTAGGTCGTTAGGGTTTATATGACGAAGCTCTTCATCTGTAAAGATGCCAGCATATCTCTTAGGTAGATATACACGATAGCGGTACTCGCCATCTTCCAACGTTACAAGCACAGACTTCCCATATCTAGTGTCCACATGCACCATGTTAACGATCGGATACTGCTTGTTCACTGTTAATTCTGCACAACGTTTGTACTCAATAGCAGAAACTGCATTGAATTTTGTGATAAATGACATTATTAGAAATGAAGACGTCTGTATCAAACGAAGCGGTAACAAACAATGACTGACTATTCACTACAAAGAAGAAGACTAGTGACCATCAGGAAAGTTCACTTTCATCGCCTGAAGCTTTGCATGTACATACATGCAGAATTAGCGCTGTTACAAAATATATATATTAGGAAAGCCCACAGACTACTTTCATACAGAAATAGTTATTGCCTGCAGCCATGTACAAGTTTCGTAAGCGAAATTAACAATGCTATGAGACACTCATATTAAAAATGTTTGTATAACAGAAAAATCATTAATTATCCACTCTCTAAGTGCGTACACATTATGGTTTGTACAACGGGTAGAAGATTAATTGCAATGTGTAAGACATAACGTACTGGGAAATAGACATGGTATGTTTTTAGGGCAGCCAATGTCATCAAGATTTATTATATGATGATGAATTATTTTCGATTCTAAAAAACGTTTTTTCTCAAGACCCTTCACAAACACATATTTATATATGTTCGTATACGTTGTTAACACTGAAACAAGATTGTCGGTGTCTCTCCTTCACTCCATCTGAGGCCATGATAATTTGATGTTAACCAGCAGTTGGTTCTAGTGTATTTTGAATTCGTAACGACTGTAGCAGGCGGGGCGAAAATCCAATGTCTGCATGCAAAACGTGTTATGTCCATGACTGACAATTCCTTTACTATATAATTGCCGTTGTCATCATAAAAGCAGTGAAAGTCAATTATTACAGCAGCGTTTTCCATTATACTATAAAAAAAAAGAAACCACACATTACAAACTAATATGTATAAACACAAATATCGTTACAATAATAATAATAATAATAATACACAAACTTACGTTTACTGCCGTCCGAACTGAAGTGTGGAGAGGCAATAACTAAGGATATCACAGTGAGAATTTTTTTGTTGTTTTTGTTTTTAACAGGTGGTGGGGGCGGTGTAACATGGAATTTTAGCAGGTGGGGGAGCAGAGTCGTCGTCGCCGTCGGCAAATAATTTGGTACGTATCCTATAATGACCGTACGCGAATGTAGCACGGCCATTGTCTAGTATATAGCGCTTATCAGCCCACGTTCCTGCTGAAGGTTGGCCATGATCTTCAAGAGAGAGAGAGAGAGAATGAATACCGAAAACAAAAGGAACTGTTATACATATATATATATAGTATTTTTTTTATTAAACGCATGTATTATGTTAGTGTATCTTAAACCATGAACAACGTACGCAAGAATATTGCGCAAGAGCTACACAGAGCGACGAGAAGGAATTTCGTTAGACGCGCGGTTGAACTGAAGGGTATGCACGATTTGTACCAAGCGGATCTTGTGGAAATGATACCATACGCTCGAGTGAACAAAGGGTACAAGTATATGATGACTGTAATCAACGCGTTTACCAAGTACGCGTACGCTGTACCATTGAAAACGAAGACCGGGAAAGAAGTGACGAACGCGTTGAAGCCTATACTAGCCGCTAACCGAATGAAGTATTTACAGACAGACAACAGGAAGGAGTATTACAACAGCACAGTACAAGCGTTGCTAAAAAAGTATAATGTGAAACATTACTCAACCTATAGTGAGAAAAAAGCTTCCATAGTGGAACGTTTTAATAGCACACTGAAGACACACTTGTATCGAGCTTTCAGCGAACAAGGACACTACCGCTGGTTGGATCTACTACCTATATTACTGAAATCGTACAACAATACCACACACAGAACCATTGGTATGAAACCGAGCGAAGTGAATGACGCCAACGAACATATAGTGTTGGAACGAATAAGGATGAATACAGCGCCTAAAATCAGTCCAGCGAAACCACCCAAATTTAAAGTCGGTGACCGTGTTCGTATAAGTAAGCACAAAATGACGTTCGCCAAAGGTTATACGCCAAATTGGACTAACGAAATATTCACTGTGGATAAAGTACAATCCACTACCATCCCCGTCACTTATCTGCTAAAAGATCATCTAAACAAAGTGTTGAAAGGTGGTTTTTACGAGCACGAGATTAGTAAGTCCAAAGTCGGCGACGTATACCTAGTGGAAAAGGTGTTACAACGCAAAGGTGACAGAGTGCGTGTTCGTTGGCTCGGTTTTGATGGTAAACACGATGCATGGATACATAAGAAAGATCTAATATAAAAAAGGTGACAGCACGTGCTGAAAACAGTATGCTTTCGGTATTCACAAAGATGAAGATTGTACAGCAAGCAAACAAATTACCAATAACGGATATGGACTTTTTGGCTGGTGACGAAGGCAGTGCTAAACGTAAACATGGCCCGCTATTGCCGAACAGTATTCGCTGTATCGTTACAGGCCCAAGTTCCTGTGGGAAATCCAATGTGCTATTCAACCTACTGTTTGATGCCAACGGTCTACATTTCCACAACGTATACGTGTTTTCAAAATCATTATTTCAACCAAAATACAGAATGCTAGAAACAGTGATGAAATCACTCGCTGATGAAGGTTTAGGTTATCATGCATCGAAGAAGTCCCACTACCGAGTGAAATCGCTGGTCTCGACTCTGTTATCATATTCGATGACGTATCGTGTGAAAGACAAAACAATATTCGAAAGTATTTTGCTATGGGGAGACATAGCGGTGTGGACACATTCTATCTAGGTCAGACATATAGCCAGATACCGAAACAATTGGTGCGTGACAACGCTAACTTGTTGATATTGTTCAAACAAGACGATCTAAATTTACGGCATGCATACGCTGATCATGTTAACACGGATATGAAATATGATGCTTTCAAAGACGTTTGCATGGAAGCGTGGAAGGATCGTTATGGATTTCTAGTCATAGACAAAGACTCGTCAATAAATGAAGGTAGATATAGAATCGGCTTTGATCGATTCATAATTGTTTCCAGCGAAGTATAAAAGTGGTTGCACTGTAGTAATGTAATCAGTCCTCTTGCTAACACACGATGGCGATGAATAAGGAGGAACGACTTGCATATGATATAGATACGATAAGTGACAACATAAGGAAAAAATATCATGCATTACAACACGGTATCAGAGAAAGCGACGAGAAGTTCAGAAAAAATTACAGACCGATTCTGGAACCGTTAGAAGCTATTTCACGAAAGTTAAGTGGTGATATAATGGAGGAGGAGGAGGATGAGGAGGAGGAGGAGAAGAAGCAGCAGATAAAACAAGAAGAGCCTACACAACACGTAATAACAGAAAACGAAAGTGACATGCAGAGTCATAACGCTTCTCATTTCAGTGACGAGGACGCATGGAACCCTAACACTTCACATTTCAGTGACGATATTCATTAGCAAACAAATATATGCGTTTGTGCGAATCGGCTGACTGTAAACGGATTATAGATCGTATGTATGGTGTTCGATACGAAGGCAGTAAATTTATGATAGGTGATTCAAATGTAAAATTCGATGATAACGACAACTTTCATGTCAAAGAAAAAATTTACGAGGGTACGCCTGGTCTGTATGAACTTTTGTTTATGAAACTACCGAAAAAATACAATAAGGACGATATGAGGCAATATAAGTCCATACTACTAGCAACCAACGGACACAAACAAAAATATAAACACAATACACGAATAAACAGTAACAGTGGCGTCAAGTACCGACTAGTAATATCTAAATTGTTTGCATCGAGTGCGCGAAAACGTACAGGGAGTGGCTATATGGAGATGAAGCCGAACACTGCAATCGATTACGTGCATTGGGATGATCCTAACGAGTTGGTTAATAGATTGAGACTGTTAATGGCTTCTCAAAATAGTGGGCATACTGGTCATAGGAATGAAATCATTTCGATATTGGAAGAATTACGTGAAGCCGGCATTATCATATAAAAGCAGACGCACCGTTCTATAACCACCAGTTCTTCATAAATATGAGTGTAGACAAGTTCGGTAGACACGACAGCGCTGTAAGAGTGCGAAAAGAAACTCATCGAAGTCTGCGTGAGGATATCGGTTTAGGAGTGACTAACAACGGTCACTTTGATGTGAAAAACAAAAAGATACGCAACTTGGGTGATCCTGAAGAGCTGCACGATGTTGTTTCTTTACAGTACGTAAAGGACGCATGCTTACAGTACAAGAACGACGACGCTACCGTAGACGCAAAAGATCATCGAATAATAATGCTAAACGATCCGCTTAAATCAAGAGATGCAGCCACAAAACGATACGTAGACGAGAGGAGTTTGAAAAAAGATCGTACAGGTAACGTAATCGTTAATGACTGCCGACTAACGCGTGTGCAAGCGCCTGTTGACTTCAAAGACGCAGTGAATTTGGAATTTTTACACGCACACACAATCAGTTTGCAAAGCGATGCTTTCTACGCTGCCGGAAGAAAAATTACGAATATAGCGAACGGTGTCAACGACAAAGACGCAGTCACTGTACGACAAATGCACGAATTAAAATTACATATAAAGACTGAATTGTACAAGGTCACTCAGGTATTTCACGCTCATATAATCAATCTAATAAAGTTTGTCTATAAATATCAAGACAGTGCGACACAGCGTTCTGTTCTGGCTGAATATATTGAAGAGGTGGGACGTTTAATAGACGTTCTCGATACGGAAACGGAAATCAAGGATTGGAGATCTGTTTACAAGAATGCACGTACTTCGTAAGAAAAGAATGGGGTGTGGTGTAATTGGAAAAATACTTAAAAACACTGTGCCCGCTATCGTTTCGTCAGTACCTACTTTGATTAATCGAGCGGTGGACGCATTACCAGTAGAATTACACTTACCCGGCTACCGATTCTGTGGACCCGGAACAAAACTCAAAGAGAGATTGGCACGCGGCGAGCGTGGAATCAACGAGCTGGACGAAGCCTGTCGCGAACATGATATCGCCTACGCAAGGTACAAAGACAACAGTCGAAGACGTATAGCTGACCGCGTTCTTGCCGACAAAGCGTGGGAACGAGTGAAAGGTTGGAATTCCGGTGTTAGTGAAAGAGCGTATGCTGCAGCTGTAGCAGCCGCAATGAAAGCGAAATCAGCAGTGGGTGGAGGGGGCTCGCGTAGTGGTTGTAGAAAAAAGAAGAAGGGTTCAGGAATTAAACATCAATCCGTGGACAAACGCAAAACGACCTGAAAATGCAAAACAGTCTCAAGACATAAACGTAACAATACAAAAATAGCGTCAGGTCTATACCTACGTCCTTACAGACAAAAAAACTAATTTGCATACCAGTGCGTGCACTGTCCGACAGTGATTTGTATGCGTACGCAAAACTTTTGAAAATACCTTATTTCAGAGGAGTTTTTATGCGTAACACTTTACCACGCAGACGGCCATGGAAGAATGAGAGTGCAGTTGTTAATCTGGACAGTGCAGAAGGACCTGGTACGCACTGGGTTTGCTACAAGAAGTGAAACAATCGAGTTTACTACTATGATGCGTATGGTAATATGCAGCCACCTCTTGAGCTGACACAGTATTTTGGAACCGACACTGACATTTACTACAATTACGAACGTGAACAGTCACCACACACAGTCATCTGTGGGCATTTATGTTTATACTTCTTAACGCGTGAGTGATCAGTAAGCGACAAGATGTCTTCGCTATCGGTCACCTTAACAGGTACGAATGCTGCTGCTCTTGTATGTGACTTTTTCCCACCTCTCGAACTAACAAACGGTGAATGGTATGTAGGTCTATTGGACTTTACTACATACAACAGTATACCGAACGTGGTTGAAGGAAAAAACAATGTGTTTCCAGTACTACGGGACGGAACAACGTGGGACTTGATAACTTTACCTACAGGTGCTTATGAAATCGGTGACATAGAAGCCTTCCTCAAAAAGCAGTTAGGAGACTCAAAGATTAGTCTACGTCCTAACAACAATACACTGAAATGTGAACTGACTTGTGCACTGGATATTGACTTTCAACAAACAGTGTACGGTATCGGTGATATGTTGGGTTTCAAGGAAAAGCGTCTGCTTGAAGTGAATAAAACTCACATGTCTGACGCCACAGTTAACATTATAAAAGTGAACAGTATACTGATAAGGTGTAATATAGCGCACGGATCATACAAGAACGGTAAAAACGAGCACACACTGCACTCATTCTATCCGTCAGTCGAACCAGGATTCAAAATAATTGAATCACCTACAAACGTCATATACCTACCTGTGAATGTGAGTCGTTTGGACAACATAACATTATCTTTACACAACCAGGACGGTGACGTAATAGATTTTCGCGGCGAAGTCATCACTGTGCGTTTACATCTAAAACGACTATAGACATGGGCTTGTACTTTGTTTCTTCGCCACCGCTGCTACCACAGTCGTCAGCAATAAAAGAAGAAGAAGAAGAAGAAGAAGAAAGATCAGTTAGGAAACGCATCAGTACTCGTTCGAAACTGAAACGATTAACATCAGTTAACCGCCGTTTTCTGATTTCATTGGGTTTTGTTGTAAACAAGTAACATGGCGAGTGGAATATTATCTGTGGAGCAGCAACCGTTCTTTGAAGACAGTATCACACACTTTTCATTTCATTCACACACACCGTACGCAACAACAAGATATGGAAACAATGATGAAATACGTGTGCCGATACAACAACAGGACGTCTTTACACTGCCGTCAGAAAGTTTCCTCTACATCGAAGGCAAGTTGGTTAAAAACCCTAATGTGGCTGCAGATACTGCATTGAATGTGGAACTGGTGAACAATGCTATAGCATTTCTCTTTGAAGAGATTCATTACGAGTTGGCTGGTGTGGTAGTGGACCATACTCGAAACATCGGTGTTACGTCAACTATTAAAACTTTTCTATCACTCAACAACAACACACGTGACGCAATGAAAAACGCGGGTTGGGTGGCGCCGACCACAAACATATTAAAAGTGAATGATGACGGTGAATTCAACTTTTGTATTCCACTGAAAATGCTAATGGGATTCGCAGAAGACTATACACGCATCGTGCTGAACGTGAAACAAGAACTTATACTCCTACGCACATCTACCGACATAAACGCTATGGTTTTAACAAGCGGACAAACGACTGCTAATTGTGTTCTTCAACTAGATAAAGTTTACTGGAAAATGCCTTATGTACATGTAGCTAATGCGTACAGATTACCGCTGTTATGACTCATAGAGAAAGACCACCCGATAACTATGCCTTTTAGGACCTGGGAGTTGCACAAGTATCCTGCCTTACCACAGACTAAAAGGCAGAATTGGATTGTCAAGACCTCGAGTCAGCTAGAAAAACCATGCTTTGTTGTGTTAGCGTTTCAGACAGCAAGAAAGAATGTACTGACGGCACACGCCGATGAATTTGATCATTGTAATGTGATCAATGCGAGACTGTTTCTAAACGACAAGTATTATCCTTACGATAATTTAAACTTGGATATTGGGAAAGACCGTTTTGCATTATTGTACAATATGTACGTCAGTTGTCAAAGTTTGTATTACCACCGTTTAGACGTCAGCCCAGTACTGACACCAGAATTATTCAAATCAAAAGCCCTGCTGTTTGTATTCGATTGTAGCAAACAAGACGATGCGCTTAAGTCTTCAGCAGTTGATGTACGTTTAGAATTTGAATCGTCAATGAATTTTCCTGCACAGACGACTGCCTACTGTATGATACTACATGATACGCTTGTAGAATATACGCCATTGTCCAACGCGGTACATAGACGTGTTTAAGTCTTATTTTATACACATTTTGTAAATACTAGTTTTAAATATATATTTTCATATTTGTAAAATTATAATATTGGAGCTGTGTGTGTGTATGTATTTTTAATTGTAAAACTAGTTTAGATATATTTTAATACTTGTAACAATATAATATTGAGCTGTGTATGTATTTTAATTGTAAAACTAGTTTAATATAATCTTGGAGCTGTGTATGTATTTTAATAAATGTATATAGTACACACTTTATTATTATTATTTGTATAACCCACCCTTCATAATGTATACTTACTTGCAACAAACAAACTAGTGAGTGTTGTCCACACACGTACCCTTAAATGCCAGACGTTGTATGCACACTGAAGGCTCCCATGCTTACAATTCAGCTATACCTAAAATATATCTTCAATTAGAAGTGTAATATAAAAAGTACAGTAAGAATATATTTCGGAAATTGTAATTTGATCACACATACACACAGACACACACACACACACACACACACACACATACACTTATTTGAATGAGACGTGTATTAAATTCAATAAATAATGCATGTGATAATGTGAATAATTTTTACGTTTAAATAAAATCTGTACATACAATAAAATTATGTAGTGTAATATATAAATTACGTTTAAATAAAATCTGTACATACAATAAAATTATGTAATGTAATATAAAAGCACGACAAGAATAAATTTCAGAATTTTTTTGTAACAGACATAGTAATTGATCACACAATTGTAACAGACATAATAATTTGATCATACACACACGCAAACACACACATGTATTAAATTCAATAAATAATGCAAATAATTTTTACGTTTAAATAAAATCTGTACATACAATAAATTATGTTCACTCACCAAACTAGCATGTGTTGTCTCCACACCGTTAATGATGGACATTGCCGTTGTACTCGGGTAGTGGAGAAAGCAAGTGTCTGTTTTGGAGTAAATACTTTCTAATCCATAATTACCGTCAGCGCTACTAATGCGCATTGAATAAGGGAATTCTTGTCAACGTTTGCAGCGAGAGAGAGACATACACAATGTGTGTGTGAGCAGTGCGTACATTGTCCGACAGCGATTTGTATGTGTACACATATTTCACTTTGACAACGAGAGAGAGAGAGTGAGACTGTGAGCTAAAATTATTTAATCATCACACCGACTACTCTACTCAAGGTACACAGTGAGAGAGAGAGAGAGAGAGAGGAGAGACGGTTTGAACATAACGTTTGACAACAAGAGAGAGTGAGAGAGAGAGAGAGAGAGAGAGAGAGAGAGAGAGAGAGAGAGAGAGAGAGAGAGAGAGAGAGAGAGAGAGAGAGAGAGAGAGAGAGAGAGCTAAAATTATTTAACCATCACACACAGACTACTCTACTCATGTACATAGTGAGAGAGAGAGAGAGAGAGAGAGAGAGAGAGAGAGAGTGAGAGAGAGAGAGAGAGAGAGAGAGAGAGAGAGAGAGAGAGAGAGAGAGAGAGAGAGAGAGGGAGAGGAGAAACGGTTTGAACATAACGTTTGACAACAAGAGAGAGTGAGAGAGAGAGATAGAGAGATAGTTTTACTTACATTCAAATGTGAGAGAGGAGAAACGTTTTGAACATAACATATGATTTAGGGAGACCGCTTAATGTATCAATGTTTGAATTTTTCGCCATTGAAAGTTGATTTCGTCGTCGTCACAATCGACTAACCGCACACACATATAGGTATATATATACATTATAATGTGTTGCTAATAATGTATCACACGTTTGAATTTCCCTCCCCCTTCCACAGAAAATGTTGGCAAACCTGATCATATAAAATATCTATACACTATAATAATAATACAAAGAGGATCCTTGCAAAGGTTGGTACACCTGATCATATAGATTTAATATACATTATAACACGCGACAAATTTGAACTCATGCAAAGGTTGGTAACTCTGATCATATATTTTAATATACACTATAATGCATCAAGTTGGAACCACCCCACCCACCACCACCCACTGATATGCAAATCAGCTTTATTAAAAAAAAAATAAAAAATTATATTCACGGATGCAGGTGGTCCATTGAACCTCATCCCACCCCCCACCCCACCATCTTGATATGCAAATCAATTTAATTAAAAAAATAAAAAAATTAAATTAAAAAAATTAAAAAATTTATTCGCGGAAATACGCGGATGCTGTGGTTCATTGGGATGCTGCGGGTTCAGCGGTGGCGGCGTCATCTCTTAGATCATGTTTTTTAGTGTTTTTTATTTCTTGGATTTCTTTGTCCATGACGTGTCCGTTACTTAACTAAATATCACTATAATATTGACGACTCGGAACACAAAGTTTTTTATAAGTAAAAACGTAAAGTTTTACCTTACAGCCTAAACCGGCTTTCACCTATAGAAGGCTTCATCAGAGGCTGTCGTTAGTAGCGCTGCTCGTCTTGTTGTTGGCGACGAGAAAGTGTTTCGAAAGATTGAAGCTGTGTGTGTGTGGTGAGATGTGTTCGAATAATGCGTGCGATTTGAATTGTGTCTGTTCGTTTAGGATGTCGTTTTTATTTGTTTTTGTGTGTTTGTATATTTCTAATTGTTCTAGAGTGTCTAGTTTTCGGCCTTTTGTGTGTACGTGTAGTATGTTCATGTTATTGTCGATGTTTTTATATGTGTGGTTTGCTTCAATGAGGTGGTTTGCGAAGGTAGATTCTGTAGTGGTGTGGAGTGCTTTTGTGTGTTCAATGTATCTCTGTTTGAAGCTACGTCCTGTCTGGCCTATGTAGAATTTACTGCAATTTGAACAATTTAGTTTCAAACTAAATATACACCCGGTGTATAAAACTAAATTGTTCAAATTGCAGTAAATTCTACATAGGCCAGACAGGACGTAGCTTCAAACAGAGATACATTGAACACACAAAAGCACTCCACACCACTACAGAATCTACCTTCGCAAACCACCTCATTGAAGCAAACCACACATATAAAAACATCGACAATAACATGAACATACTACACGTACACACAAAAGGCCAAAAACTAGACACTCTAGAACAATTAGAAATATACAAACACACAAAAACAAATAAAAACGACATCCTAAACAGACGTTTAATGAAGAAATTTGTGTTAGTTGTTGAATCACAATCAAAATGATCAATATTGCACACCACTATATGAAAATTATTCCGATTAGCGCTTTCAAGCTTCACAGCTCATCGTCAGATCAGGAATAGACTGAAAATATGTAATACCCAACCCTTCACCCCTCTCCAACACCCTGCTCACCCACAACAAACTAAAAATTAATGACCCTTCCCCACCCCCTAAACTCAGTCTCACCATCTGTGCAGTTACATATTTTTCTAGTAAATTCCTTGTGTGTGTGTGTGTGTGTGTGTGTGTGTGTGTGTGTGTGTGTGTGTGTGTGTGTGTGTGTGTGTGTGTGTGTGTGTGTGTGTGTGTGTGTGTGTGTGTGTGTGTGTGTGTGTGTGTGTGTGTGTGTGTGTGTGTGTGTGTGTGTGTGTGTGCATCCTTTTAAACTACCCTCTTCCTCTCCACACACGTGGGTCAGTCACACACCCTTATTTTAAAACAACCAATTAGTACTACGAAATAAAATTCTTAATCTTATGTATCTGCCCTCTCTCATTTACTTCTTAATCATGTTATAAAATATTTCTTCATTATCAAATTTAATTTTAATATTAATTAAATTGTCTAACCCTTTTTCTCTTTCTTTCAATATTTCTAACTCCTCTCTAAGCTTCCTTTCAACTGTGTTATTTACTACTTTTACAATTTCGTATTCTTCCAAAGGATTAACAAACTTGTGGTTGTCTTCTATGAAATGTCTTGCATATAACGAATTGGTTGTTCTATTACCTTCTCCACGTTTGTGGTCAGACAACCTGCATGCGAATTTTTGTCCTGTCTCCCCTAGGTACACTTTGTTGCAGTCTTTACATTTTAATTTATAAATTCCGCTTTTCTGTAATACTGGAATTTTTTCTATATTCTTATTCCTTATCCTATCAAATACCGTTTCACATCTTTTAATAGCTATATCTACTCCATATTTATTAAAACATTTTATAATTTTTCTAGTATGTGAACCTATGTATGTCAATGACCCTGCATAATTCTTTTGTTCTGGTTCTATTTTAGCTTTTTGTATGTTGACCCTTTTCATAACTTTATCCACTATGTTGGTGCTATAATTATTATTCCTTAAAATTCCCTTTATCGTTTTTAACTCCCTATCTTTTGATTCGGTCTCTTTTAAACACTTCTGAGCTCTGTAACAAAAGGAATTGATTGATATATTCTTGCTGAAATATACATGAATGATTTTGAAAAGCAATTAATAACTTCCACTAAGTATAAAGACAATATAAAATTATGGTCTAGATACGTTGATGATGTATTAGTAGTTTGGGAAGGAAGCATAGAAGAAGTGCATGAGTTTATAAAGGAGGTAAATAATAAGGATAAAAACTTACAATTTAAGGAAGAGATAGGAGGTAAGCAAATAAATTACTTAGATTTAAACATAGAAATTAAAGATAATGAGAAACTACAGTTTGGGATATTTAGGAAAGAGTCGTATTCTGATATAATTATACCAAGAGAGTCGTACCACCCATACAGATATAAAATGGCGGCAATCAATTCCTTTTGTTACAGAGCTCATAAGTGTTTAAAAGAGACCGAATCAAAAGATAGGGAGTTAAAAACGATAAAGGGAATTGTAAGGAATAATAATTATAGCACCAACATAGTGGATAAAGTTATGAAAAGGGTCAACATACAAAAAGCTAAAATAGAACCAGAACAAAAGAATTATGCAGGGTCATTGACATACATAGGTTCACATACTAGAAAAATTATAAAATGTTTTAATAAATATGGAGTAGATATAGCTATTAAAAGTTGTGAAACGGTATTTGATAAGATAAGGAATAAGAATATAGAAAAAATTCCAGTATTACAGAAAAGCGGAATTTATAAATTAAAATGTAAAGACTGCAACAAAGTGTACCTAGGGGAGACAGGACAAAAATTCGCATGCAGGTTGTCTGACCACAAACGTGGAGAAGGTAATAGAACAACCAATTCGTTATATGCAAGACATTTCATAGAAGACAACCACAAGTTTGTTAATCCTTTGGAAGAATACGAAATTGTAAAAGTAGTAAATAACACAGTTGAAAGGAAGCTTAGAGAGGAGTTAGAAATATTGAAAGAAAGAGAAAAAGGGTTAGACAATTTAATTAATATTAAAATTAAATTTGATAATGAAGAAATATTTTATAACATGATTAAGAAGTAAATGAGAGAGGGCAGATACATAAGATTAAGAATTTTATTTCGTAGTACTAATTGGTTGTTTTAAAATAAGGGTGTGTGACTGACCCACGTGTGTGGAGAGGAAGAGGGTAGTTTAAAAGGATGCACACACACACACACACACACACACACACACACACACACACACAGAAACACAAGGAATTTACTAGAAAAATATGTAACTGCACAGATGGTGAGACAGAGTTTAGGGGGTGGGGAAGGGTCATTAATTTTTAGTTTGTTGTGGGTGAGCAGGGTGGGGGAGAGGGGTGAAGGGTTGGGTATTACATATTTTCAGTCTATTCCTGATCTGACGATGAGCTGTGAAGCTTGAAAGCGCTAATCGGAATAATTTTCATATAGTGGTGTGCAATATTGATCATTTTGATTGTGATTCAACCACTAACACAAATTTCTTCATTAAACGTCTGTTAAGATGTGCAATCGACTACAGGTAATGGACAACAACAATGAGGTAATAAACGACAACAATAAGGTAAGTAAAGTTTTTAAATATCTTAAGTTAAAAGTTAAATTGAAGAGGGTTTTAAGTAAAATATGGTTTAATAAACAATGTCTGGATAATAATGTCATCCCAAAGTACGCTCAAGTTAAAATTAAAAATAAGAACAGTGTAGCCAAAAAAGTAAAAGAACAAAGCGAGAAGTTGTGGATAAAACTGGAAATAAGGTCACTCTACGGCTTAATCAATAGATATAATAGGGAATTATATGACAGACACATAGAATTATTAAGAATATACTCGTATGTAGAGTTAGAAGAAATATTATATAATTTTGGTTTGGGGTACATAGAAAAGGAATTGGAAAAGAAAAATAAAAAAATGGTAGATAAGTTAAATAAATTAATAAGAAAGAACGAAGTAAAAAAGGAACACCTCTCTAAGAATAACTATGAAAAAAGAGTAATAAACCTTACAGAGGTAAATTTCAATACGGAAGAAAAACAAATGTTAGCGAAAGGCTTAAAATACGCACCACCACCAGAATTAAATCAAGAAAAAACGATTATTGAATGCGAAAGCATAATACAAAAACTAGGAAATGAAAATGATAAAAAAAGAATAAGGTGGGAAGTAGGGAATGTAGTAGATAAAATATTTAAGAAAAGTTTGTATAATTCAAAGAATGAACAAAAAATCAAAGCAACTGTAACTAAACTAAAGAATAAAATAAAGAAGAATGATATTATAGTTACGAAGGCGGATAAAGGAAATACAATGGTACTAATGAGAAAGGAAGAATACATAAAGAAAACGGAAGAATTTATAAGGGAAGGACCATACGAGGAAATAAAGTATGATTATACAAGTAAGCACCAGTCAAGGATAAAACAAATGATGAAACAGATAACATTTATAGAAGAAAAAAAGAAAAAGTATTTATTGGAAAGTAATCCAACAGCACCAACTTTTAAAAGTCAGGTTAAGATACATAAAGAAGGAAAACCAATTAGACCGATTGTTTCTTTTATTAATGCACCTATTTATAAATTATCAAAGGAAGTTAGCAGAGTACTGAAAGAGAAATATGAATTTGGGACAAAATACAACATAGAGAATAATATAAAATTGATAGAAAAATTAGAAAATATTAGCATTAATGTAAATACAAAATTGATATCACTGGATGTTAAGGACATGTTTACTAATATCACAGTAAATAAAGTTATTAAGTTAATAAACGATAATAATATGGGAGAATACAGGTATAAAAAGCAGTTGATGAAAGTAATTAAAGAATGTGTAAATCAGAACTATTTTAAGTTTAATAACAAGTTTTATATACAGAAAAAAGGTTTACCTATGGGGTCTTCATTATCCCCTATTCTTGCTGAAATATACATGAATGATTTTGAAAAGCAATTAATAACTTCCACTAAGTATAAAGACAATATAAAATTATGGTCTAGATACGTTGATGATGTATTAGTAGTTTGGGAAGGAAGCATAGAAGAAGTGCATGAGTTTATAAAGGAGGTAAATAATAAGGATAAAAACTTACAATTTAAGGAAGAGATAGGAGGTAAGCAAATAAATTACTTAGATTTAAACATAGAAATTAAAGATAATGAGAAACTACAGTTTGGGATATTTAGGAAAGAGTCGTATTCTGATATAATTATACCAAGAGAGTTGTACCACCCATACAGATATAAAATGGCGGCAATCAATTCCTTTTGTTACAGAGCTCAGAAGTGTTTAAAAGAGACCGAATCAAAAGATAGGGAGTTAAAAACGATAAAGGGAATTGTAAGGAATAATAATTATAGCACCAACATAGTGGATAAAGTTATGAAAAGGGTCAACATACAAAAAGCTAAAATAGAACCAGAACAAAAGAATTATGCAGGGTCATTGACATACATAGGTTCACATACTAGAAAAATTATAAAATGTTTTAATAAATATGGAGTAGATATAGCTATTAAAAGTTGTGAAACGGTATTTGATAAGATAAGGAATAAGAATATAGAAAAAATTCCAGTATTACAGAAAAGCGGAATTTATAAATTAAAATGTAAAGACTGCAACAAAGTGTACCTAGGGGAGACAGGACAAAAATTCGCATGCAGGTTGTCTGACCACAAACGTGGAGAAGGTAATAGAACAACCAATTCGTTATATGCAAGACATTTCATAGAAGACAACCACAAGTTTGTTAATCCTTTGGAAGAATACGAAATTGTAAAAGTAGTAAATAACACAGTTGAAAGGAAGCTTAGAGAGGAGTTAGAAATATTGAAAGAAAGAGAAAAAGGGTTAGACAATTTAATTAATATTAAAATTAAATTTGATAATGAAGAAATATTTTATAACATGATTAAGAAGTAAATGAGAGAGGGCAGATACATAAGATTAAGAATTTTATTTCGTAGTACTAATTGGTTGTTTTAAAATAAGGGTGTGTGACTGACCCACGTGTGTGGAGAGGAAGAGGGTAGTTTAAAAAGATGCACACACACACACACACACACACACACACACATACACAGAGAGAAACACAAGGAATTTACTAGAAAAATATGTAACTGCACAGATGGTGAGACAGAGTTTAGGGGGTGGGGAAGGGTCATTAATTTTTAGTTTGTTGTGGGTGAGCAGGGTGGGGGAGAGGGGTGAAGGGTTGGGTATTACATATTTTCAGTCTATTCCTGATCTGACGATGAGCTGTGAAGCTTGAAAGCGCTAATCGGAATAATTTTCATATAGTGGTGTGCAATATTGATCATTTTGATTGACATCCTAAACGAACAGACACAATTCAAATCGCACGCATTATTCAAACACATCTCGCCACACACACACAGCTTCAATCTTTCGAAACACTTTCTCGTCGCCAACAACAAGACGAGCAGCGCTACTAACGACAGCCTCTGATGAAGCCTTCTATAGGTGAAAGCCGGTTTAGGCTGTAAGGTAAAACTTTACGTTTTTACTTATAAAAAACTTTGTGTTCCGAGTCGTCAATATTATAGTGATATTTTGTTTTTTATTGTTTTTTAAGAAAGGCGGCATTCCTTTGTGAGTCTGAATCCTCATTTTCCCCCTACTGACTGGATACGAACGGTTTGGGGAAATAGAGCGGGGTCTCTCCTTCGGTGCCCGGCTCTTCTCATGTTGGACAGTTTTCGTGGCCATCTGACGGAAAACACTAAAAAATTATTGGAAACCATGAAAACCGATTTGGCTGTGATTCCTGGTGGACTGACATCAGTACTTCAACCCTTGGACGTTTCAATAAATAAACCATTCAAGGACAATGTGCGAAAACTCTATCAGTGCTGGATGGCGGAAAATGTGCACGAACTTACTCCAACAGGCAAAATTCGGAAACCATCTGTGGAACTCCTTTGTGAGTGGATATTGCGCGCTTGGGACATGATTTCTTCGAAGGTGATTGAAAAGAGCTTCAAAAAGACGGGAATCTCGAATGCGTTAGACGGGACTGAAGATGACTACTTATGGAGAGATGTGAGCAGTGATAGCAGCACCAATTCTTCCTGCAGTTCCAGTGGCGACGACCAACTCGGTAGCCTATAAAAGGTAAGATTATTTTTCTTCCTTTTTAGCAGGTATGTCATTATTACTTACGTCGTTAGTACTTTCGTTAATTCATATTTATTTTGCTTCAGGTCGTACTATCAGCTCGTGACGGGAAGAATATTTTCCGGTGTCCGTACTTGAAACTGTGTGTCCAACTTGCCTAATGTACTCTATTTGATTGTTCAGAAGAAAACAACCGTAATTTTACGCCAAATGACGATTAACTTCAATGAGTTGAACTGATTTTGTGTATAATATATTTAATGTATCTTTTAAATGTCAATAAATTTCAAATGAAATTTGGGTATACAGTACAACCTGTCACATCCAGACCTGTGATATCCGGACGTATCTCCAAACTACGTAATTTTTCAATTTTGGTTAGCGAAATGGTTAGGGATGGAAAAGTGAAAGTTGCAGCTGGAATGTTGTTTGCGCGCCTAGTCTATTCCGAGCGGGGCTGTGGCCTTGACTCAGTCAATGGCTCTTTCCCGGAAACCCATTCCTTTATTCTCAACCTCGGCTGCCGTCTGCCTGCCACTTGCTACCCGCAGTCTGTGTTTGCGTGACTTTTTAAAGAGTACAGTGTACAAATACAAATGTTAAACCAATAGAAACGTCTAAAAAAACACGTTCTTCTGTGTATCTTCTGTAATTGTTAATTATATTAATTGAGATTTTGGCTACTTATAGAGCTTTAATTACTGAACACAATGCAGTTTTCAGAATTGCTGTATATTTATTGGTTTTGAAGTTATCGCAGGTTGAACTGCAAAAATGAATTGAGTAAAATTCACGTCTGATCCGACCGCGTGCTTCACTGTGACGAAGTTAGAGTGAGATAGTTGCTTATTATACCCTCTCTGTCTTGCTTACGGCACACAGCCTGTCCCTTTCATGTAATGCTCAAATATGACGACATATTATGAATTGTTATATATACCCCTCCTCGGTATAAAAAAATTTGATTATTTATTAGTTTGCTCTATCTTATTATTAACATCATTAACTCCAACTTGCCTAATGTACTCTATTTGATTGTTCAGAAGAAAACTCAACCGTAATTTTACGCCAAATGACGATAACTTCAATGAGTTGAACTGATTTTGTGTATAATACAGTACAGTATATTTAATGTATCTTTTAAATGTCAATAAATATCAAATGAAATTTGGGTATATCTGAAATCCTTGAATAATTTACGCACCCGAAATTTTTGCCGGTATTTTTCGTCAAAAAAGTGCGTTAATTATGCGAGAAAATACGGTAAACGATCCAGTGCCACTTACCCCTGGCCATTTTTTAATTTGCGCACCATTAACGGCAATACCCGATCCTGACTTATCTCACGTTCCCATCTCTCGTCTTGGACGTTGGCAACTTCTCCAGAAGTTTGTCCAAGTCATTTGGACATCTTGGTCTCGCGACTACTTACACCAATTGCAACAACGTCACAAATGGAAATTCGCAAAGGAAAACGTTTCCATTGGTGACCTGGTTTTGCTGATCGAGGATAACTTGCCTCCATTAACATGGAAATTTGGGGTAATTACCGCCACATTTCCCGGCCCAGACAACTTAATTAGAGTAGTTGACATTCGCACGCCTACTGGCACCTTTCGCAGACCAGTTCACAAGTTATGTTTGTTGCCAGCGCGGGACGAGGCTTAGACACAAGGTTAATATAATTACTTAGCACAATGCTATATTTCACCTGGCCACTGGCTTTCATTACCTTATTGTCTGACAATTTGGTCGACTTCAATTGGTGATATGTATTATCACAAACATTTTTATGTTAATATTGCATTATTGCGTATTTCATACACTAAATTCGCATGTGGCTTGTAATTGTACAACCATGCACTATGTTATTATATGTATACTTATTATATTGTTATGGTGGTATACTTTACTATTCTTGTATTTATATATTGATAATTTTGTGAGACATACTATGTCCTTTGCATACTTATATTTGATATTAGTAATGGGTTATGTGTCATGTCATTGGTGGTATTGTTCTTATGTCATAATTTTGTTATATAATATTCACATGGTTTGCAGCTATACAAACCATGTATGCATCTTTCTTGCACATTTTTTGTTAATATGTGTGCCATTTTATTACTCTATGAATTTATGTATTACTTGCAATTGTTTAACACATGCATTACATTTTGTATAAACACATTTGCTGTACTTGTCACTTACGCTATTGTGCCTTGTATTCACGTATTTGTAATTATCCAAACCGATTTCTATTGTATTTTATTATGTATAACTTTGTATCTATGTAAAACACATTATTTTACCCGCATCTACTGTCTATAATCATGCGCCACGCACATATTTTTATATTTTGTATTTGTATTTTGCGATCACGTATTGCACAATTATTATTCATGCTTTCAATTATGACATACATGTCATTACACTTATGTACTTGCAATCATTCAACAATGTATAATCTGTTTTCACATGTCAATTTATTTGCATTCCTGCAACTGTCAGGTATAGCATGCACCATTTAATTATTATATTACAGCGTTATGCTAAATCTATGTTTTTACATGTATAATTTTGTAATAATTTTTGTATATTCCATTTTACACTCAATACTATTATGTATAAGTCAACTGGCCTTGACTGGTTTAAGTTGTCCATCATGACTTGCATAAAATATTTGCAATTTGTATCGGGCCCATCATGTGATGAGTCACCGATTATTCATCATCAAACATTGTCAAACTATTTATTATTCATGTTTTATATTGTCTTATATTGTATACATACAATATATATTAGCAATACATTGCTAATTCTTGCATTTATACTCATGTATAAATCAGTTTGTAAGCCAACTGTGGCCTGCTCAACTGTTATCATCATTATTCAGCTTTTATCTCTGAACAGTTTAATGTTATAACTGTTATCTAACATTCAATCTCAATGTTCAATACAATTTATTGAGGTTGATATCTATTATTAAGAACACACATTTTGTTTTCGTATAATAAATTATTAAAATGCATTAAAAAATCTTTTGATTTTTTGCGGGCAGCTATGGACAGTAATGTGGTAATTTCATATTCAAACGTTGGCTAATCTGTACGCTCTGCCTCACGCTTATCGCGAACCGGCTAAAACACAGTGCAACGTGCGTCGGCGAGCAGTGGACGTAACCGCGTTTGCTGCCTTGTTCTGACATTTTTTCATTTTTCTTGTTGTCGCGACAATTTATGTAGGCCTTAGGCCTTAAACATTTTCATGTAGCTTGAAGTGTTGCGCACTTGCGCCTCAATTTTGCCATGTAACATTTCTTACCCGACGTGGTTTTTTCAAAATTCAAATGCTTGTCAGACTTAGCCAATCTTACTATTCAAATTAAATTGTAACGAAACATTAATAAATGTATTAAAATACAGTCCACGCTCATCATTATTTTCTGCATCCTGGCAAATACATTTAAAACATTAACTTCCTAACAGTTGTGGGAGTTGTAAATTCCCTCCCAGCAATTGCCATTTACATTGATGAAATACAAATTACATACAGTACCTGTGGTTTGATGGAAACCATTCTTGTAGGCTGTAAGACCGCATGTTGCTGAAGCTGCGTGTTGTGGTAGTTGATGTAGTAGAAACTGCGGTGTTGATGAACAGTTCACACATACACGATTTTTCGAACTTTTGCATGAGTTTTAAACCGTTTACCGTATTTGCGGAAAACGTTACATACGAAAAAGAGGCAGGCCTGTGAAGGCGACCCGAACACTTGTATAACTATACGAAGTACGAAGCGAACAACAGCACAGAGTTCAGCGCACGCGCGAGAGATCGATTTGTGGTGGTCTTGCATAAAACGACACGCACTCATGCACTATTTGAACTTACTAAATTGTACATGAAATTAAAGTTACGAGGAAAGACAAACACAGGATACTTACACAATGAAAATTAATTACAACTGAAAATTAGCTAAACACTACATCTAACACACCGCCTGCCAAAAACCTATGGTTTTTCAAATAGTGCCGGGGTGACCACGTGCATTTACAAAACTGGAAAGGGTGCAACCTTATTGACGGGGCGCACTACGGTACCATTTGCGGTACGTATGGTCAAAACTCGGGTAACGGAATCAGGAGCGGGATGAAGGGAGAGGATTCGTCCGACAGGCCAGTGCAGTAGTGCTGACTCTCCGTCTTGTAATAGTACAAGTTGCCCTTCATGGAGTGATGCCGAGTTCTTGTTCCACTTGGAGCATTGAAGTTGACTGTGAAGATAGCTCTTACTCCACCATTTCCAAAACGATTGAACTATTTGACGTAGATGAGTCCATTGCTGACGTGGATGGGCGACATTATCTTGAGGCTCTTCTGGAGCTGATAACAAGGATCTTCCAACGAGGAAATGTCCAGGGGTAAGAAAATCAAGTTCCTCAGATGGATCTGGTGACATGTCGCATAGAGGGCGACTGTTCAATATCGCTTCAATGCGAGTGAATATGGTACAATATTCTTCAAATGTAAATGTTACATCACCAAGAGTGCGGTACAAATGACCTTTCGTGGATTTGACGGCGGCTTCCCAAATTCCACCGAAATTCGGCGCATACGGTGGATTGAAGTGCCATTGAATTTTGCTTTTCGCTAATTGAGCAGCTATTTCATCACTATGAGTTTCCAACATAGAACATAGCTCACGTAGGTGGCGTGAGGCGCCGACGAAGTTGCAACCATTGTCAGAATAAAGATCTGAAGGAAGTCCACGACGAGCGATGAAACGATCCAGCGTGGCAAGGAAAGCCTCAGTTGACAAATCTGAGACAACTTCTAGGTGTACTGCACGGGTAACCATGCACACAAATACGCAAAGATAACTTTTATAGGTGCGTGGTTTACGAAGACGAGAGTCTTTAGTTGAGAACGGACCAGCATATTCAATGCTGGTGGACAAGAATGCAGGTTGTGGTGTTACTCGAGACATAGGCAACGAAGCCATGATAGGTTGCGATGGCCTTGGAGACATTTTAAAGCACTTGACACATTTACGCAGCCGAGCTCTCAAGGTGGAGCGAAGGCAAGGAATCCAAAAGGTTTGGTTGATCAATCCTTGAGTAGTACGTGGTCCAGAATGCAAACCTAATGTACGAAAATGATCAATGGCGAGATCAGTTAGATGTGATTTCTTTGGCAGAAGCATAGGAAACTTGGATCTGTCCGGCAACACGGAGTGACATAGTCTACCACCAGCACGAAGGATACCATCGTTGGAGATAAACGGAGACAGCGAACGTAACGAGTCAGGAATCTTTCCCTTCTTCATACAGGCAATCTCTTGATCAAAGTAGTCTTGTTGCGTTAGACGTACTACGGTGAATTCAGTGACTTTGAGTTCTTTGACAGACAAAACAGTAGATTTTGACGCCATATGCTTATGAGAGTGATTTACGAACCGATGGATGTAAGCAAATGCACGTATGAGTTTTTGAAAACAAGACATTTGATGGAAAGCACTCTTGTAGGCTGTAAGACCGCATGTAGCTGAAGCTGCTTGTTGTGGTAGTTGATGTAGTAGAAACTGCGGTGTTGATGAACAGTTCGCACATACGCATCGAACTTTTTCAAACTTCGAACTTTGCGAACTTTTTCGAACTTTTGCGTGAGTTTTAAACCGTTTACCATATTTGCGGAAAACGTTACATACGAAAAAGAGGCAGGCCTGCATAGGCAAAGCGAACACGTGTATAACTATACGAAGTACGAAGCGAACAACAGCACAGAGTTCAGCGCACGCGCGAGAGATCGATTTGTGGTTGGTCTTGCATAAAATGACACGCACTCGCGCACTATTTGAACTTACCAAATCGTACGTGAAATTAAAGTTACGAGGAAAGACAAACACAGGATACTTACACAATGAAAATTAATTACAACTGAAAATTAGCTAAACACTACATCTAACACATACAATAGCTTCATACACTGATTATCTGAATGCTTCATGTATAAATAACATGCCACAAATAGCATGCACAAGGTTTCTTGCTTTCACATTCAGAATGTGGCACTGATGAAGTCATTTTATACAAACTAATTTCAACAGTTCTCAAAGCCATGTGTGTTTATTTATACTTGGCTGTTTTCGTTTATTTTTAAGGGAGTTCCAAGTGAAAACTACTGTACTTGTAAATATATAAATTTAAGATATTTACAGATTTTAAGTTTTTGCTTTGTGTTGTTATAAACTGTATAACATTGCTTCACACACAATCAAGCGATTTTCAAGAATTTTATCTTGTAACTTCTGATAATCTTTTATGTTTATTTAGCTTTAATTGTAAAATAAAAAACTACAAAAATATCCAGAGTTTATTCATAAGATGACTGAATGGGAAAATATGCTGAATTTTTTTTAGAAATAAATTTTAGAAAATATTTATCAGTATTCAAAATACAGCTTTATTAAAAAACTGTCAAATGGAAGGAATTATTGATTAATGTCTCTATACTCAAAATATTAACAGTCCTCCACTTTTCCGTAACCTTCTTCATTTCCTTCTTATCACTTGTATTTTCCTTCCCTTTCTCTTTTGCATTGAACGATACTTTGCTTTGTGAGTCTCTTATCAGTTTCTTTTACTCTCCTCTCAATTCACCTCAATCATACCTGACAACAATCATTGTACTTTTTATTTATTTTGTTACTTTTAATTTATTATACATAAACAAATATTACACAATTTTGTTTACAATTGCGTGTTGTATATAAAAAAGTGATAAAAAGGGGAAAGTTTTAAAAACTTTCAGCCACGTATTAAAAGGTTTTAAAAACTTTCAGGGCGACTTAAAAACAAACCTTAAATTATTTTTTACTTACAAAATACAGATACATATGAACGAAAGTGCTTCATGACTTTTAAACAAAATTCCCCCTATACTGAGTTCATGTGCACCAGTGCTCTAATTCCATGAGAAATTCTTTTCTTTGACTGCACACCCATGCACACATCGCTGTTTTCATTTTTCATCCATAGAAAATGTCTACCCTTCTCAAACAGTCAAGACAGCACAAGGTCAGGTAACTAAAGGAGATGTGAAAGACACTGGGAATGGAGATTCAAAGTCTTTTTAGCTGTTGTGCAAACCGTATGAGTGTGCATTGTCATGCTGTAACAGCACGCAAAAACTGAGCAAACCACAGGTTTTGACCTTACTGCAGGTTTCGAATGGTTCTGAAGGCGGTCACAATATGACTCACAGTTCACTGTTGACCCTCTGGTGTAAAATGTTCTATAAATATTATATAAGATATATAACATATCATTGTGTTGTTCTTTTCATTTGTTTTATAGCTTACTATATTGCACCACATCCTCATTTGATATATTTAGAGGGTTGTACAGAAATTATGGTATATAATATGATAATTTGTATCTGTTATTTTTGCTTGAAATGTGTTCCAAAAAATAGCATCAACTTATGAGCTTTGTTGGTTATGTTTTATATATTTACTATAAAGTGTATTTGCTTACAGTCCTTATCAAATGTTTTTACTGTGTTTAAAAAATTTTAAGTAATTATGTTGACTGAGTATTTAAATGAAGTGTCAAAAGTGTGAAAAAATTAAAACAAGAACATGCTGTTAATGAGTGACTGGGACTGCATTTTTGATGTGGTTTAGGTATTTACTGTGAAGTGTGTTTGTTTAAATATTTTAAAGCATCTCCAACGAGTATTTAAATGAAGTGTGAAAATTTTTAATATGGACATGTAAGTCATGAGTCACTTACTAGGACTGCATTTTCAGTTATGTACAGAAGTTTGTAATGCAAATTTTCAAACACTTCAACAACATTTTGCTTTTTTCAAGACACTGTGAACTGTATTTTGTTATAATGAAAAGCACTAGTGGTGTTAAATAAGTTTTTTGTGTGTCAATTATAATATTTTTTTTCTTTTAACAACACAATTTATATACTGAGTCACAAAGTTTCATTATACCAAGCACATATACATTAATTTCCTTCATTGTATTCTCCTGAATTTTATCTTTAATTTGCTATAGTATGACACATACCAACTAAAAATTAAAAAATCAAATTTTTTATAATTTTAAGCATGTAAAATGGTAAAATGCCCCTTGAGCTATAGAAAAATTATAGTTGCCACTTGTAGTATTAAATATGATTCAAGTGCTGACAATCAAACTATCCTCTTTATTACAAAACACACTGTACTGGAAAACATAAAACACTTTGTGTTAGAAAACGGAATGTGCCATATAAAGGTCAGTATTATTAGCATTGTTTTGGTTGACGTTTGTTAATTTGAACATTATGCAATAGAGTTAATATATGCTTCTTTTGCTGCAGTAAGTTCCCAAAAACTAATCAATACTGGATAATGTAAGAGTTCTTGTTAGTTTGTGTGTTTTTTGGTAACTAACATAAAATTGATACAGATGTTTAAGTATGATAGCTACACGAGTTACCATAAATTTAGTCCAGAAGTATAATAATCTGCTTCAACAGTGTTTGCAAGTTATAAATCACATTGCTGTGCAAATCTTGATTATAGACTTGCACATATACTACAGGCTTAAACGATTGAACCATACTAGCTACATAGTAATATTTAAGGAAATACGTATTACTATAGGATGTTATGTTACATTTAGGATTCATTTAACAAGGATATAAATCCATGCTGATCACAGGTGGAAGCTTTGTAGCATCTTATTACCTTAAGATGGCTGAAGATATTTAAATAGGGTAATAGCCAAGTGAAAATATCTGGGAATTTTATTATTTAACTGGAAACATCTTGTCTGGTATAAAAATGGTATTTCTTTCACTAACTATAAACACAGATTTAATAAAAATTACAGAAGGGATAGGATAAATTATGAAACTCCGTTGAAACTCCAAATGACTTGAATTTATTTCACAATTTCAACATGACACTTATTGCAATTATAGTAGTACTACTAATTATAATGAAACATTCCTTTTTAAAAAACTAGAAGGCACTTCCAATGCGATAACAAGCTCACCACGTAGCTTAACACATTAATGATTAGGTATAAATAAATATTTTTTACACATGTAATTACAGGAAATTCAAATAAACAAAAACTTACTAGTTAAAAATGTAAAAAATTACTACAATTACATATAAATATTTTGTAATTCTGGTATAAATAAATAATTACTTTTAGAGTAATATACAAAAGCACTTCATCTCTGTTATTCATGAATTTTGCTTGTATAACTTTTATTACAGCATACTTTTAAATCAAACCTCACTTTAACTATAATAATATTTACTCTATATAAATCTTAAAAACCATGGAGAATCATAGCTATTACTTCCATAATTTTCATTAATAACACATTTTCAAAATGAAACCTCAAATACAGCTCTCTGTACACTTGATCTTAAAAACTATAGAGAATACCAGAAATTAAATCAGTAAGGTATGTTTGCTAACAGAAAATGTTAAAAATTAAACACATTGTATAATCAGTCAACAAATTGTATTGATTAGTTAAGGTAATGTCACAAACTGTGTGATGTGGGATTAATATTTTGCATTTTATATCTATGAACAATATTTAAAATATTGTAATAATTGTGTAACCTATTAAAATGAGCTTTATACATGTCTAACAGTGCCTCTATTCAGATTCAGTATAACCAACTCTTGTTTCTCTCTGTGCTGAATGCTTTTAACCTTCATGGAATTTGAAAGACCTATCCTGCCAGTATTACATACACAAAATTTATGTTTCTTTGCAAATAAAACATATTGTGAAAGTTTATATATAATAATATTTTATAAAGTGAATGAAGAGGATGAATCAACAAGATAATTAAAATAAAACATGTTGCAGGACACTAAAATTTTATAATTTTGGAGCATCAAATTTACACATTGGAACAGAAATCAACAATATTTACACTAATATTTCATGTAACGTATTTGTACATACAAACCTGCAACTTAAAATCTTCGCAGTCTTTGCTTGATTCTGCTTAGTAAATCTTCTAAACTTGACATAATTGCTTTTAATTTGTATGCTTACATTTTTCATTAGTTCGTTTTTCTGCTCCTTCTACTTCTAATGTAATGGAACAACTCAAAACACTTTAGATAGTAGAAGGGTTTAAGATGACCATGTGATCTATAAAATGTAAATTTACACAAGCAAGTTTAAATTTAAACAGTACTCATTAGTAATGTTTAAATGACAATACGGTAGTGTTATAGTAGCAGTAATCATCGCCCTTATTCTTAACTTTCTGCTTATAGAAATGTTTTCCTTTGATGATACCTTGCTTCTTCGAACCACTGTGGCTTGGTGATTTTTTATTTGCCCAAAATGTTTAGCTCAGTACAGTGTAAATGGCAAGCATAACTTCATATATAAATACATCAATATTCTTATTCATCTCACATTTGCATCATTATACATTAACACAACCTCATTCTGCCCGTTTCAAAGTGTGTACCCCCACAAAATACACTAATGAGTTCACTAATTACCAGCATTAACAGCTTTTACTAATTCACAAATAACAGTTTGTAATCAACAACATACTCCTTTACCGTAATTCTAGTTAAATTGTCCACACGCAATAATAATGTCAAGTAATAGAGTAATGTTGGACTTCCATTATAATTTGTTTTACTGAATTTGTAATAGAATATTCTAAACTTGACATACTTGGTTTTTCATTTTAATGCTTACATTTTCTATCCCATCGTTTTTCTGCTTCTTCTACTTCCCGACAGCATCGTTCCTCGATGGTAGGCGGACCCTGTCATTTTAGCCATGTAAAGATTTATCTTCTCTTGGCCAACCTTCAGGACATTCTCTCTGAAGCCCACAACAAATTCGCACGCATTCATAATGTCCATGCCAAAAATCACTTCATCGACACTCTCTGCAACTATTTTCTTTCACTAAATGTTCGATTTCCATTATAACTTGTTTTACTGAATTTGTAATAGAATCTTCTAAACTTGACATACTAGGTTTTTCATTTTTATGCTTACATTTTCTATCCTATCGTTTTCCTGCTTCTTCTACTTCCTGACGGCATCATTCCTTGATCTGCACTAGCAGTGATTTGCTTCAATTGCTTCTATCATCTGACTGGTATCCATTCTTTTTTTTAATCAATTACCACTCACACTACTCTTCTATGAAGTATCCTGTTTCCTCTGTATCACAACTCCTGACTCACTGTTACGACGGTCTCACTGATCGTTGTATGCTACAGTTGAAACAAAATACAGACACCAATGAATTCACTAATTACCAGCTTTAATTAATCACAAATAACAGATTGTAATCAACAACACACTAACGTACAGTAATTCTAGTTAAATTGTCCACATGCAATAATAATATCAAGTAATAGAATTTCACACTAATTATAACACAGTAAACACTTTTCAACAACACTCAATCTGCACTAAGCAATTCGCTCAACGTAACTGACTGATCTGCACTAGCATTGATTTGCTTCAATTCCTTCTATCATCTGACTGGTATCCATTCTTTTTTTTAATCAATTACCACTCACACTACTCTTCTATGAAGTATCCTGTTTCCTCTGTACCACAACTCCTGACTCACTGTTATGACAGTCTCACTGACCGTTTTATGCTACAGTCGAAACAAAATACAGACACCAATGAATTCACTAATTACCAGCTTTAATTAATCACAAATAACAGTTAGTAATCAACAACACACTAATGTACAGTAATTCTAGTTAAATTGTCCACACGCAATAATAATGTCAAGTAATAGAATTTCACACTAATTATAACACAGTAAACACTTTCCAAGAACATTCAATCCCCACTAAGCAATTCGCTCAACGTAACTGACTGAAAAAGCCAGCTGCTGTAGCTTATATAGATAGTGCATGTGTTCGAGAATAACTTTCCATCCTTACTGCAGCGTGCCAGCATAATGCGTATTTCAATTTCAAGTGCTCTCCGGAACAATCTGGCTTGTACTTGAGTGCAGCCTTGACTAAGGCTACACCTGCTCGACTGAATGAGAAACAAGTGGAAGTACGCTCTTGGCAGTTCAAAAGGCGTTACACTGCCCCCTCCTTAAGTCTGTTCGTCCCGAACTGGCAAAACATCTCTGGAGTATACTTGGTCAGCCGATCTAGGCAGTTGGCCTACTTGCGAAGAATAATTTTCCGGCTCTTCGGATTCAGTATCATGTGATCCAAACATCAAGTTCTGGGGAAGGTGAATCTTCCATGCAACCACTAGTTTTGCTGGAATCACTCCCATTGCGTCATGTCCTGATGACCTATACACCATTAGCTGGTCCAAGTGTGTTTGGTTCTTGTCAACAGCCTCTTGCATAACATGATATTCAGCAACTTTTATCCTGGCCACTCCCGTTAGCTCAAGAACAAGCAAGGGCTTTTCCTTGACACCTATATTTAGCTTTCCAATCACTTCTTTTGTTGTTACCACAGATTGGTAATTCCTCTGCTAGTACTTCTTCCAATTCCAACTGCAACAGAAAGGGTGCTTCTTGACTATACCTGTTGAATTTTTCTTCGCCCAATGCCACTTGCTTGATCAAATGGTAAGCGGACCCTGTCATTTTAGCCATGTAAAGATTTATCTTCTCTTGGCCAACCTTCAGGACATTCTCTCTGAAGCCCACAACAAATTCGCACGCATTCATAATGTCCATGCCAAAAATCACTTCATTGACACTCTCTGCAACTACTTTCTTTCACTAAATGTTCGATTTCCATTATAACTTGTTTTACTGAATTTGTAATAGAATCTTCTAAACTTGACATACTTGGTTTCTCATTTTTATGCTTACATTTTCTATCCTATCTTTTTTCTGCTTCTTCTACTTCCCGACGGCATCACTCCTCGATCTGCACTAGCAGTGATTTGCTTCAATTGCTTCTATCATCTGACTGGTATCCATTCTTTTTTTTAATCAATTACCACTCACACTACTCTTCTATGAAGTATCCTGTTTCCTCTGTACCACAACTCCTGACTCACTGTTACAACGGTCTCACTGATCGTTGTATGCTACAGTCGAAACAAAATACAGACACCAATGAATTCACTAATTACCAGCTTTAATTAATCACAAATAACAGATTGTAATCAACAACACACTAACGTACAGTAATTCTAGTTAAATTGTCCACATGCAATAATAATGTCAAGTAATAGAATTTCACACTAATTATAACACAGTAAACACTTTCCAACAACATTCAATCCCCACTAAGCAATTCGCTCAACGTAACTGACTGAAAAAGCCAGTTGCTGTGGCTTATATAGATAGTGCATGTTCGAGAATAACTTTCCATCCTTACTGCAGCGTGCCAGCGTAATGCGTATTTCAATTTCAAGTGCTCTCCGGAACAATCTGGCTTGTACTTGAGTGCAGCCTTGATTAAGGCTACACCTGCTCGACTGAATGAGAAACAACAAGTGGAAGTACGCTCTTGGCAGTTCAAGAGGGTTCCATCGTTACACTGCCCCCTCCTTAAGCCTGTTCGTCCCGAACTGGCAAAACATCTCTGGAGTATACTTGGTCAGCCGATCTAGGCAGTTGGCCTACTTGCGAAGAATAATTCTCCAGCTCTTCGGATTCAGTCTCATGTGATCCAAACATCAAGTTCTGAGGAAGGCAAATCTTCCATGCAACCACTAGTTTTGCTGGAATCACCCCCATTGCGTCATGTCCTGATGACCTATACACCATTAACTGGTCCAAGTCTGTTTGGTTCTGGTCAACAGCCTCTTGCATAACATGATATTCAGCAACTATTATCCTGGCCACTTCCATTAGCTCAGGAACAAGCAAGGGCTTTTCCTTTACACCTATAGTTGGCTTTCCAATCACTTCTTTTGTTGTTACCACAGATTGGTACTTCCTCTGCTAGTACTTCTTCCAATTCCAACTGCAACAGAAAGGGTGCTTCTTGACTATACCTGTTGAATTTTTCTTCGCCCAATGCCACTTGCTTGATCAAATGGTAAGCGGACCCTGTCATTTTAGCCATGTAAAGATTTATCTTCTCTTGGCCAACCTTCAGGACATTCTCTCTGAAGCCCACAACAAATTCGCACGCACTCATAATGTCCATGCCAAAAATCACTTCATTGACACTCTCTGCAACTACTTTCTTTCACTAAATGTTCGATTTCCATTATAACTTGTTTTACTGAATTTGTAATAGAATCTTCTAAACTTGACATACTTGGTTTTTCATTTTTATGATTACATTTTCTATCCTATCTTTTTTCTGCTTCTTCTACTTCCCGACGGCATCATTCCTCGATCTGCACTAGCAGTGATTTGCTTCAATTGCTTCTATCATCTGACTGGTATCCATTCTTTTTTTTAATCAATTACCACTCACACTACTCTTCTATGAAGTATCCTGTTTCCTCTGTACCACAACTCCTGACTCACTGTTACAACGGTCTCACTGATCGTTGTATGCTACAGTCGAAACAAAATACAGACACCAATGAATTCACTAATTACCAGCTTTAATTAATCACAAATAACAGATTGTAATCAACAACACACTAACGTACAGTAATTCTAGTTAAATTGTCCACATGCAATAATAATATCAAGTAATAGAATTTCACACTAATTATAACACAGTAAACACTTTTCAACAACACTCAATCTGCACTAAGCAATTTGCTCAACGTAACTGACTGATCTGCACTAGCATTGATTTGCTTCAATTGCTTCTATCATCTGACTGGTATCCATTCTTTTTTTAAATCAATTACCACTCACACTACTCTTCTATGAAGTATCCTGTTTCCTCTGTACCACAACTCCTGACTCACTGTTATGACGGTCTCACTGATCGTTGTATGCTACAGTCGAAACAAAATACAGACACCAATGAATTCACTAATTACCAGCTTTAATTAATCACAAATAACAGATTGTAATCAACAACACACTAACGTACAGTAATTCTAGTTAAATTGTCCACACGCAATAATAATGTCAAGTAATAGAGTTCCACACTAATTATAACATAGTAAACACTTTCCAAGAATACTCAATCCCCACTAAGGAAATCACTCAACATAACTGACTGACAAATCCAGCTGCTGTGGCTTACATAGGTAACGCAGGTGTCAGAGAATAACTTTCCATCCTTACTGCAGCGATCCAGCATAATGGGCATTTAAAGTGCTCTCCGGAACAATCTGGAACTTCCTTTTATTGTGGCCTTGACTGAGGGTACACCTGCTCAACTGGATGAGATATGGGTGGAAGGACGCTTTTGGCTGTTCACGAGGGTTACATCAGTACAGTATGATTTTTCTTCTTGTACTAAAGATGATCACCAATTTTGTTAAACTACTGTCAATAAACTATATGTACAACAAAATCCCTGTTGAGTAATAGCTTGTACATGTTCTGTATTTTATATGAAAATTTTATTTTTTTATATCTAATGATAAAAATGTTTTACTTTTTCTTTTATTATGTTACTGTGTTACCTGAAAAGCTATAAGTCTAAAATATACTTTATAAGGAACTGACTGTGCAACTGGGCGATAACATCATTTTGAAATTCTGCGGAATATCAGTTCAAACACTCAGTGCAAATTACAAAATACTGTAGATATGTCGACTTTATTTTATTATATTGTCACAAATCAATACAATTTTTTGCCAGTTATAGTGGAAAAGTACTTGCTAAAATAAAGTGTAACTGTTATAATAGATAGAAGAATAAAACTTTAACTTCTATAGAAAACATAATTACAATCATGCTCTTGACAGGAAAATGTTTTGTTACTCACAAAATTTAACAAAGTCAATGCTTGTGAAGAACAGTAATGGAAGTAACTTCTGAAACATTTCTCTCGCATGCAAATTAATTGAAAAACGCAAAAACTATGAAATTATGCAGACAAGTAAAAATGTTAATGAGAGCTCAATTTACATATTTAACTAATCTTTCTTGCAACTATTATGGAACCGTACTGTTTGAAAACTAAGGACAGTTTTTCTTTGAGTAGAACATTCACCATTGGATTCGGGGCCTGTATCATAATTAAATAAACAATTTTATGCCTAGTAACCAAATGTGTGTTATTCCTCCAAGTTAACATAACTTTATTTATATCAGATAATTCTTTACTAATATATACTACTACCAATATTGTTTATTATTTCACAAAAATTACAGTTCGCACAAGTACATCCACATAATACTACTGTCTTTTCATAACCTTCAAAAAAAGACCTTTACACTTTATCTCAACAAACTTATGAAAACTACAATACAACTTTGGCGTTCAATAAGGCTGAAAAAATTATAATACTGTCTGTAAAGTAATATATAAAAGCCACATGAGCGGAATAACAAGAATAAAGAACTGGTGGAGTTAAACAGTGATGAATTCTTTCACTTTTGCTTTTCAACATTTTTGCCTAGATCAATAATATGAAAAACTGACCAAAAATTGTAATTGGATCATATAGAATAAAATTATGTAAATAGTAAGCCTAGACAAAAATGTTAATGACCTTTGACAAAACCTGCTTGAACTCCAGTAATATCACAGGCACAACGAACTTCATAGTAAAATTAACACAGGAAAAATAGATTTCAAAAATAAATGTAAAGAAGACAAAGGACACGAGAAACGAGACAGATACAACAACAAAAATTGTATATAAAAGATAGTGAAATATAACGGGTAACAAACATGTACTTGGACATATGGTTAAGTGTGAGAGGTGGAACAGGCATCTGACATACAATGGCAAACAAAATGACAAGCATACAGAGTGTTAACTAATTTATGAAGTAAATGTTAACAATTAAACAAAACATACAAATTCCTTAGTAGTTAGACAACCATGAAATAAGTTGTATATATAAACCACAACAATTTTTAAAATACTCTAACAACAGAAGTGTGCAGCAATCAGATATATCAACAAAATAACAATACAAGTGATAACCAAAGCAAGTATATACTCCATCCACATATTTACTTTTTCTAATTTTCCTGTTAGATAACAAAGCAGAAAGCACTACCATCTGTAAAATTGGAATTAAACAGACATTCAAACCTAATGAAAGTAAAACACAGATGAAGATTAACATTATTTAGCAATAAATAACACTAAAGTGAAACCCATATTTCTTACACTTACATGACAGTCAAATCTATTATTTTCTACTTAGGTTATCTAATGAAATGCAGCCTAAATACATGTAAATCATGAACACCAAAGAAACAGATATGCAGCAGCAACTTTGATATAAAATGTTATAAATTTTGATTCTTGAAAGCTCAACTCCCATTTTATTAAATAATTAAAATAAACTAAGGTTAGAAGATATCAGATTTCATGTTTTTTTATTAAATGAGTATATCCAATTTCAAGAAATTACATGTATAATCAATTAAGACCATGTATACATTCAAAGTCTTACCTGAGATTATTAAACTAAGAATATTAAGTAAAGTAAGAACAATACTGGGCCATAACAATTATTAATCCATGGAAGAGGTTTGCTGAAATTAACATAACTATTTATTTGTATTTAAATGATCAGTGCTAATCAGAATACATAGATTCTTGTCTGACAACCATTTAATGTCAATACTTAATTATTTGAATAACTAATAGTTAATTACCTATAGTTAATGTCAATATTATTTTATTTAAACCATGTAATTCAATTATTGATGCTTAATTAATATTTATAACTAAGTATTTGGCTCCAACTTAAAACATTATTTCATTTTAACACATAATAATCTTTAGTTGTAAGATTATGCACAGAGCCTCGCTAACAAAAAAAGTAGAAGTAGTAGTGTGTTTTTGTGAATACTTAATCAAATATGGATATATACATTCTCTGCCAAAATGAAACCGACACAGTATACTTAGCTGTTTGCTTTGCACGCTAACATGGTTGTCATCACACAGTGGATCTTAATTTACAAATCAAAAATGAATTTCTCTTTAATACAACATTACATAAAAATAATCTCATTAAATTTCAACTACATAAATATAGATGTTTGGCAAAGATTTGTTAATCACAATATAAATAATAAATGAACGATTATAACAACCATTAACGATATATAACACATCCTGGAATTACCGATACCTGCAAGCTGTAAACACAAATAATGAAACTTATTTGCATTGCATGACCAGAATTATATATACAGTTTTAATACATAAAATTGGCATTTTAATATAAACTTAGCGGAAGCAATAAAATTTTCTGCACTGAACCATAGCGAAGACTTGCGTATATTCCCAAACTTATACAGTTTGTAAAACTCTGCCATACAAGCATTATCTGCACCATACAACAATAATAATAATAATAATAATTAAAACCTGTTTAGAACATTACTGATTGAATTTAAACATCCTTTTTGTCTTCTGTGTTTTGACTGACTTCTGACTCAAAATTCTGTTCAGGTTCTTCAGTAGATAAATCTGGAAATAACAACATAGTCAAACACAAATACAACACATTTTCAGAAACTATGATAACAATACGGACTATGATAATTCACCATAATTACTCTGATTAATTTCAAAAAGTTTTAGATTAGTAATTATTAACAATTGTAGCATAATCCACTGAAATTCAAACCGCATCACAGTTGACGTATACAATAAAATATTATCAACACTGATTTTGTAATTACTAATCTTTATTTCTGTGTGGAGTGATAGAAAGAATATGAAATGGTGTGGTATTGAAAGTCATTATGAGCGAGATAGAATGATAGAATTATTCAGATTAAGCAGAGATTATAAAGGGTTAGTAGTGGGAATAAATATTGAAAGAAATGATTATATTAAAAATAATAGAGACTTACCTTGTTTAGTAAATAATGAGAATACTGATGAATTACTAATCTATTCATCATTTGTTCTATGGAAGACATTTTGTTATGAAAAAGTTGTCAAAATTTTATAGTCATGTTCACTACACAAACTACCTATTCTCATCAACAGTTGTTATTTAAATTTTACTTTTATGAACAAATTTCACTTTCCCATGGCTACAGTTTTATCTCAATGTACTGTCAAGTATTAATAAACTACAGTAAGTACTACATAGGACACACATATTTTATGAATACATTTAATGGGCTATAGAAAAATAATTAACAAAATCTGAAACAGTGCATTGGACATGGATCTGGACCCTGTATTCTTCTGTAAGGACTTAGGCGAGTATTTATGTGTTTTGGCTGTTGTTATATTTTGGGGGACACTGTGGCTGCATTGCAAAGCTTGTTCGAAAATGCAGCCTCAAATTGCAAAGAATGTACCAGGGCGTCGTCCGGACTATTCTGGTGTCTTGCCATTTGTAACACTCGCTGTAGTTCGTTATCTCGAACACCAGCAGTAAATGGCTGCATTGCAAAGCTTTTTTGAAAATCTACTGGTGCTTCAGGGTAAGCCAGTCTAATTAGTCTCTCGATACTTGCTTCAAACTCTTGCAAGACTCACCCTGGAATGCTGTCGCCTTGCTTGCAATTGACATCAGTACAGATCTCGCAAATGTTTTATCACCATACTGTAATTGTAGCGCTTTCATCAATTCAGCATACGTGATCTGGCTGTCAAATGGTTCTTTCTGTAGTAGCTCTATGGCCAGGCCTTTTAAACTAGAACGAGTGAAATTGCCTTGTGTTTCTCTGATCAATTATTTTCGCTAGCAGCAGCTTCAAATTGCTGAAGATACATTGCCCAGTGGGTGCTTCCATCAAATGTTGAGGCCTTGACTTGAACTACCCCAGCTGCAGGCGAAGTGACTTTCTCTGTTGTCTTATTTTCCATGACTTTTTCTGTCTTTACGCATAGCTGTATTTTCATTAACTGCTCCCCTTCACTCTTAATCTGCTCTTTCATATTTGCAATTGTGTCTTTTATAGTTGTTACAGTCTCCCCTACTTCAGACATTTTATTTGACATGGCTTCTTCTACAACATATATTTTTTTAGACATTGTTTCTTCTTTATTTGATACAGATTTTTCTACTGTAGACAATCTTACCTCTTGGCCAATCAGATCACTGTATAAATCATCCAAGTCACCATGTAGGAGACCCAACTCTGCAGTAATATGTTGTTGCAACTGTCTCTGCACAGCTTCAAAAAGAGCTTCTGTTTTATCTGCTTCCTGTTTACGTTTTACATCCTGTCATTTTTCTGCTTCTTCCCCTCCTGTCTGCGTTTTTCATCCTGTCGTTTTTCTATGTGCAGCAGCAGCACCTGGAAATTTTCCATTATCTGACTTGCATCCATGTTTACAGATTAATTACAAATTACACTAGTCTTTTGCAAAGTGTCCACTGTTTCCACTGTGAACGGTTCTATCGCACTTCTGACACCAGTGTTACGACAGTCTAACAGATTGTCTTATGGTACAGTGGAAACCAAAATACAGACACCAATGACGTCACTAATTACCAGCTTTAATTAATCACAAATAACAGTTTTTAATCAACAAGATTAAAATTGTACAATAATTCAAATTAAATTTGTCCACACACAATAATAATGTCAACCAATAGTCTCGTACAATAATCACTTTTCACTAATAACCACTAGAACGCGCTGTGCAAATCACCCGACAATAAACTGAGCTCCAGGCAGCAGCTGTCACTGCTTAAACAGGTAGCAAAAGTGTTCCAGAATAATCAATCCATAATACACATCAATAGGCACTCGAAAACACTAGATCATACTGGATTGCAGCCTTGAAGAAACAACACCTGCTGGGCTAGGGGCAGGGACAGGTGGAGGATGCTCATGGCTGTTCCAGCCGGTTCCATTCGTTGCAAACAGAGTATACAAATTTCTGGAAAGTGGTCCTTGCAAGTGGTGTTGGCAGCTATTAATTTGGCCACGTTTTTAAAAACAATGGTTCATACGCTGAATAAAATTACTTATAATTTGATACTAAACTTAGACTTCATAATTTTTCCAGAATTTTGACTTCCACTTTGGCTGACGGTTTAAAGTTAAAAAATGTTCTTCTGTAAACACTAACACTAAGTTTAAAACCACCTTCAGTCTGATACCCAGTATTGATGTTAAAATATGTTTACCAAGAAAGTTCAAAATAAACTCACCAACCAATAAAGAAAAATGCACTATTTAATTTCAATTAAAAGAAGTTCTCCTTCCATTTTTTACAGCTGGAATATCTCAGTCATTTGCTACAGTGCTTGGTTTTATCTGCTCCACAAGCAAACATAATTCCGAATATCCTGGTTTGGTCTATCCACATTTCTCTGCCTCTAGTCATGTATTGGTTTTCTACAAATATATTATACTTTTAAGGAATGTTTTAATATCTGATTCTGTTATCTTACAGATGTTACACAACATTTTTATTAAAAACTACATAAGTGGAGCTGCCACATGTACCTGCCTACATTTGTAAGCTGAGAAAATGTAGTTTAATACAGCGCATTCGGAAAGTCACTGTACACTAGACTTGATGAGGTGGCAGCAATGTTTGGATTGGTAACACTGTCCATGTTTCGCATCAAGAGGTTACTTGTAATTCTTGTGCTGTTGTTGCACATGTACGTAACCACACGAAGTTACTGCTGTCGTAGGTGAAACTGTTTTGAGAAGCACAAAGGTTCTTTTGATTGAGGATTGCATCTCTCTTGTTAAACATGTGTTTCGTGAAGTGATAATTACACTAACAAAGTGAAAGATAAGTTTTCTAACAAATTTCCACTAACTCCTGTTCTGCACTGCAAAGCAGTTCACGGGCTTATCAAGAAATTTCGTGAAAGAGGTCCCACTGAAGACGCCGAATGAAGTGGACGACTGTCTAAACAAAGCAAACAGAAGGGACTTCATGTTACAAAGCCCAACTAAATCAATGTACAAGCTCACAAAGCATTATAAAATTGGATTGCAGCTTTTGCTCTACAAAAGAAGGGCTGTATAAGAAATCAAACAAACTGACCCTGCCAAGAGAGTGATTTATTGTGAATGATTTAACAATTGTATTGAAAGAAAATATCAAAATATCCTTGATATCACTGTCTTTACAGATGAAGCTTGGTTTCATCTCTCAGATATATCAATTCCCAAAATTCACAACCCAAAAGTCATGAGAGAACTCTTATGGTTTACATGAACAGCCTTTACACAATGAAAAATTGGAGTACGGGTTTGAATTAGCAGGAATCACGTTGTGTGCCCCGTATTCTTTGAACAGACAATTAACAGTGATCATTATTATTCTGATATTTAAATGAACCGTATCAGTTAACTCACAGTTGTTATCAACAAGATAGCATTACAGCGCACACAGCTCACAAGTCAGTAACACTTCTGGATGATGTCTTTGGAGAACAGATCATCTTAATGGGTTTGTGGTCACCACGATCACTGGACTTGAATCCACCAGATTATATTCTTTGGGGTGCAACAAAGCAAACAGTGTATTGCACCAGACCATGCACGGTCGAACAGTGGAAAGCTGAGATAACCACGTACGTATGTAACATTTCACAAGATCAGTTGGTTGAATTGTTTATAAAAATTGAAGGAATATGTTTAAGTTATAACAGGTTATAACAATTTTGACATTTCCTATGACTTCTGCGAGTTACGTCTCAACCCTCTCTCACATCCCCCCCCCACACACACACACACACACACACATTCACACATGGATAAATAAATTGTACCTGGACTAGAAACTAACTGCTCCTCAGTCAGTTTTTGTGTAAGTTCTTCTGTCTCTTGGTTTTGGTTCTGACAGTCTTTACAGTCTATATTCTCCTTTATTTCCCCTTCAGATGTCTTCATAATATTATCCTCAGATTCTGAAATAAACAATAAGTGTTTCTACATATAAACACACACACAGAGCAATACAACAATTACTTAAAAACATTTCAGAGGTAATACTGAACAGAACTGAGGTGTATTCATTACCAGCTAGGTCATAGGATGTGTGTGTGTGTGTGTGTGTGTGTGTGTGTGTGTGTGTGTGTGTGTGTGCGTGTGCGTGTGTGCGTGCGTGTGTGTGTGTGTGTGTGTGTGTGTGTGTGTGTGTGTGTGTGTGTGTGTGTGTGTGTGTGTGTGTGTGTTCAATATTACTGTTGCAAAATAAATCTTCCTGTTAGTTGAGTGGAGAAAGATTGTAGTGGCATGAAGTAACTACTTGAATATTTAAAAATATTCCATTATAACCATTGTTCTATTCAAAATTATTTAAAAAAATTTTTAATACTGACAACATAAATTTAAATATTCTTTTTTTAAGAAGCTGTTTAGAAAGCATAAAGACATATTACACACATTCTAAGTCACCCATGAATAATATAAAAAGAACAAATCGTCAGCCTAATTCGCAAAACACGTTAACTCCAAAAAAATTGATTTTGGGTTTTTTTGTGTTATTAGTTGGTTTGAGATCCCCGCACAGCTCTGTCAAACCTTGTAACTCGCACAAATTTTGAAATGCCCTAAAAAGGAAATTTATAAACCACTTATCTAATTGGAGGGAATTTTGTTTTTGCAAACCACTGAACTCCCACAGTTCACAGCCTGCTTCCATGCAACAGGTGGTTAACTTCACTGCTTGTGCGTTGTTATCATGGTTATTACTCAGTTTTAAGCTCAAAAACTAAACACTGTTTATTTCTGTGGAGGTGAGTAATTTTATTATTGTTATTTTGCATAATGGGTAGTTGATTATGCATTAATATTAAGTCAAATAGTTTTTCAAAAGAGTATGGGAGTTCAGTGTTTTGCAAACGAATCAAAAATTTATGTTAGGTTATAGTGATTATGGAGTTACGTGTTTTGTGTCTGTCAAAGTTTATTTACGAATTGCTTGACTTTATGGCGATTGTTTTGTAAATTCTACACCTTTTAGAGTTAAATAATAAAGTATAGAACTAAAATGTATTATTGTTAAAAACAACATTCTAGTAATTTATCACTTCTCTATTGGAGTTAATATGTTTGCTAAGTTAGGTGTTCTGGAGTTACGAGTTTTGTGTTCGTAATGTAGTTGGAGATACGAGGTTTTCAAAAAAGTCAACTTGTGATATGAACAAAGTTTTAGGAGTTAAGTGGTCAGTATTGTTTTTACTTTATTAACCATTAATTGGCTTTTTTCCTTTTCAGTACCACAATCTCTTCAAGAAGCAAAAAATTGGTGCGACTAGGACAAGATATGTATGAGGCAAAAATAATTCTGCTACCAGAGCAGAGTGTTGGTGAAGCTCCTACAGAGAATGAAGATAGTGTCGATGATGGTCCTATTGAGAATGGAGATAACAGATATACAAAAAATTTTGACAATAATATGAATTTAGAAAAAAGTTGTGATAACGCGTTAGCTACTCCTAAAAACAACGATCTAGTATACATGATACTGAAGCAATTGATTTTGTTAATCCAAGTTACGCTGATAACTTAAACGAATGCCTCCCTGATAATATAATAAGTTTTTCAGTGACTGAAATCTGTGATGCAGTGGAACAAAAAATTGAAAATGTGGGTAGCCCTATCATATTTAGCCCTAGCAATTACAGTTTGAATGAACCGACTCAAATTCTAAATGAAACGGATGAAATTGAAATGACATGTGGCCAAGTAATGGAGGATTATCAACCGGAGTTAAGTGAAGACATAAATACCACACAAGTTGTTGTAACCGAAGTATACAACAAAAATATGCAATTACCATCAGCAAAAGTGTTGTATGATAACGGCCTACTGACAGAAGTAAATAATAATGGTACCACTGAACTATATGATGGACTGGAAACAAAATGGAAGAGTGTTCCCTAAAGGTTGATACGTTTGAAAACTATGAAAGTGCCACAGTTATTGATATAAATAATATAAACTATGTAGATAATAACACAAATAATGTAACTGATGTAAATAATGATATTAATGGACAGAGGACTGAAAAAGAAAACAATACTGGTGAAGAAGTTTCAGAAGAAATAGACCATAATGAAAACAATAGTGAAGTAGTTCTGAAACCCAAAAGAAGAAAAAGACACCAAGTGGTAGAAGAAGAATGGGAGAATAAGAAAGCTAAGATTTTACGTGAACAGGGTAAAGACTATATAGGAAGAAAATACGTAGATGGAAAATTAAAGAAATATGTCACCAGGCCTAAAAGATAATTGAAGCCAATAACCTGCAAGTGTAAGGGGCCAAACATACCATTGTAAATATCTTACAGATGCAGAAAGAATAAAAATATTCAATGATTTCTGAGAAATGAACTGGATGGAGAAAAGTATTACGTAAGAAGTCTGACAGACATAAATATTACTCAGAGCTCTCGAGATAGAATTAATGAAACCACTTCTCGCAGGAAATATTCTTATAAATTTCATTTGAATGTAAACAAAGAAAAGTAAGGGTGTGCCAAAAGACGCTTCTGGCAACTTTGCGACTGGGAGAATGGATGTTACATAGATGGTTTGAAAAAGATAAATTAGAAGAACATGATGAAATTTTATAAGAACTTGCAGTAGAAAATAATGTAATTGTTACTGATGTAAGTACTGTGGACAAGGAGAGATCAAGGAAAGAAACAACACAGGAGGAATTAGCAGCCAGGTTGAAATTATTGAAAGAATTTTTATCATCACTGCCCACTGTAGAATCCCATTACTGTCAAGTATCGACAAAAAAGCTTTATTTAGAGTCTATCTGGACATCTAAAGCAAAGTTGTTTCAGTTTTACTGTGACAACTGGTGCAAAGAATAAAAATGTAAGCCGCTGTCTAGCTGCTCCTTCCACAAAACATTTGAGGACATGAATTTAGCCTTCTATAGACCAAAGAAAGATCAGTGCGATCTATGTAGAGCTCATAAGCTAAATCACATTGATGACGAAGAACACAGTAAACATATCAAAATGAAGGATGCTGCAAGACTAGAAAAAGAGAAAGATAAAAAAAATGAAGAACGTATATACTGTTGATTTGCAGAGCCTATTGTTAAGTCCAAAATCAAATTGTTCTGTACTTTATTAAAGGCGAAAACTATCTGTACACAACTATTGCATCTACGACCTTAAGAATCATGACGGTTTTTGTTATTTATGGAATGAAATGGAAGGAGAGTTGACTGCAAATGAATTTGCTAGCATTTTGACCCATTTTATTGAGTCTAAATTACCTCTTGCAAACAATTCTGAACAAATTGTCATTTTCAGTGACGGATGTAACTACCAAAATAGGTGTGCAGTCCTAAGCAATGAGGCACGGCATCGCAATTGAGTGCAAATGGAAAAGGGTCACACTCAAATGGAGTGTGACTCGATGCATCCCACTATAGAAAGACACCTTCGACAAAGAGATGTTCATGTGCCTGCTGATTATGTGGACATATGCAAGAATTCAAGAAGAAATCCTTGACCTTATGAAGTGTCTTAATTGAATCACACTTTTTTTAAAAACTATAGTGCACCAATAATGTATAAATCTATTCGTCCTGGTCTTAGGTCAGGCGATGCTAAAGTTACAGACGTCCGCTGCCTGCAGTTTACAAGTGATGGCAAAATTCATTATAAGTTGAATTTTAATGATCAATACAAACCTCTTCCTGCTTGTGAAGCAACGGCCAAAAGCAGGACATTAAGACCAAAGAGTAAGCCACCATCAAGTAATTGGAGTGAAAAAATCCAAGAATTTCGTGAAATAAACTTCCCAAGTTTGTATACTGGCAGGTTGAAAATCACAGAAGCAAAATATAGACACCTCCAGGAATTAAAAATCACAATCCCAGTGGACTATCACTCATTTTACGACAATTTGTTGTTTTAACCGATTCATTTTTTTTAAATTGCCTACTATTTTCCTTATTTAAAGCCTTATGTAAAAGACTGATTTTATCATACCTAACTTGTTCAAGCTAATAAATATTTTAGATTCTTACTTTCCTGCCTGTCATTATGAAGCCTTTTTCTTGCTAATATAGTTAATATATTATTATTAAGCAACATTTCACTATTTCTAGACCACTTAACTCCAACATAAGAATTCGTGCAAACCACATATGTTTTGTACACAAACACGTAACTCCATAATTTGGATAATTCAAACCTCGTATCATCTCCAATTTAAAAATAAAAATATGTGCACAATCATTAACAAGTATTATCATTTCTCTACAAAAAATACATTCTTGATAAGTTTTAAAAAAGATTGATAATAGCTTTTTTTATATCAAAATAAATTAGTTTTTTGCTTCTCCTGTAAAAAGTGAAAAATGTGAGTTACGTGTTTTGCGAATTAGGCCGACGAAATATAAAACACATATATGAACATAAATATAACAAATGGTTCAGCTACTTGAGTTTGTGACATAATACATTGAATTCAAATTATTTATTTAAATACTGCAAGTGTATACACACACACACACACACACCATTTAAATATTTATTAAAGAAAAAGGAAAAGTATACATGTAGTATTTTAATCAAAAATAACATTTACTTTAGTTCAATAAATATTAGTTATCGTGCACCCATTTTAATTAAATACCAAAATTACCATAAAATGAATATTATAGTTACATACTTTTTAATGATAATACTTATTTGAACTTTTGTATTTACATTATATACAATTATGTATTCACTTTTTTTTTATCGGCCATCTAAGGACCACATGCCAATTTCAATTCTTTATTCTTTTATTTTTCCCCAATATTCTTTCATCTTTTCACTGTGTCTCTTCTTCCTGTTTTCAGTCCACTTTGAACCTGTGTTTCTCTCTCTCCTACCCTGGACTCCTTCCATTTTTAACACTTTTGCCCAAAAAACTTCTCTTTCAATTGCGTCTTCTGCTTGTATATTATTTTTTTCTAAATGCTTTTGGACTTCTTTAATCCAACTTGATGTTGACTTATTCCCCCACAGATATTTGAAGATCTACTTTGTTAACCTATTGTCGTCCATTCTACATATATGTCCAAAAAATAATAGTCTTCTTTTTCTCATTGTTTCTGTTATATTTTCTATACTTTGATATATTTCAACATTACTTCTTAATTTCCAACCTTCTGAAGTTTTTCATTGGCCTAATATTTTTCTAATAATTCGTCTTTCCAGTATTTCTAGTTTGTCTAAATTATTATTCAATGCTAGACATTCACTTGCATATAGGCATTCTGGTTTCACTACTGTACTGTAATGCCTTATTTTTGCATTTTTAGATATGCACTTTTTATTATAAATATCTTTAGTTATACCATATCCCCTTTCCATCTGTTTCTTTATTTATACTGTAATGGGGTAAAATTGACATAAATATTATTTTTTAATTTTATAAATTCTATAACATGTGAAGATGAGGCCCCCATAAGGTGAGGCGATTGCCAGTGAGAGTTTCATGACCATATATGGTTATGAAGCATAACGAAAGTTTATTTTTAGCCAGTGACTAACACCGCTAGTATTCTGTTGACTAAAATCGGTTCATGGCAAGTTGAAAAGGTGATACTAAGCCCAACGGAACTTTCCAATACTGAAAACGAGACGTATCGCGGGGAGTGGGATGAACTGGTTTCCGAGACGCCACCGAACGGAAATTTTAATACTGAACGTCCGTCGACGATCATCCTTTGCGCTGTGCAGCAGCAATCGCGGGCGCCCGCATAGACCGCATAAACCGCAAATCAAAAAATGTGAATTTTAATATATTTAAAAAATAAAAACAGTGTTGGGAATATATTGTTCACTCATATCAGTGACTATTGGGAATAAATTGACAGTTCGGCTGTAAAATGTAAAAGTGAAAACAACAAAACAGTGCACGCACAAGGAGACGGCCCATGTGATGAAACCCTACGGAAAGTAAATATTTCGACAATAATTAAATACTGGCTTTTCACCAAATTTTACAAGTTGAGCTCAACAAAACCTAAAAGTATGGAAATATGTATGATTGTGTGAGTGAAGAATATGAAAATAATAAGAAGTGTTGAGTTTGCGTGATCTTTAATATACGTAATCTATTTTGATATAGTAGTTATTGGTGATCAGTTTTACGCCTTAAGGCGGAATAAGTGTTTTCATGACCTGTTTCATGTTGTCAAAAGAAAATAAATAATGTTGTTTTATGATATACGCATTTTGTTATTTGTATTTGCCTATTGTTCTCTGCCAAAGTACACTAAACGATGTTCTGGATCAACCTTTACATATAAAATCAATATTCAAATTAATAATTAAATACTGAACATACTTCAGTTGACGTCCGAACAGGGACAATTTTAATAATTAATTACTGACAATGCTTCAGTTGGCGCCCGGTAACAGTGACATTGTAAATTAAAGTTGAAAATTTACAATTTAGTCGAAATGGCAGAGAAGAATGCAAATGCAAATTTATGCAAGAATATAGATGTGGGGTCTATCTTGGACGTTACACAAGATGATTTAGTAACAACAAATGAAAATGTTAATGAGAGTGTAGGCAAAATAGCAAATGTAATGGAAACGGTAGTAGCCAAGAGTAGTAAAAGCAATAATGTAGATATATTTAAGCAATTAACAATGATTATGGAAATGGTGTCAGAGATAAATGCAAATAACATAGAGATGAATAATAAATTTGACCAACAAAATAAGAATAATGATAATTTGAACACGAGTTTGAATGAATTTAAAATTGAAATGAGGTCAGAGAATATAAAAATGATGCGTGCGATAAATGCAAGTACCGTAGAGTTAAATGATAATTTGAACACAAGTTTGAATGAATTTAAAACTGAAATTAAGTCAAAGATAAATGAAATAAATAATAGATTTAACAAACAAGACGAGAAGTTGGTAGACATAAATAACGAATTTGTGAGTATAAGAAGCGAAATAAAGATGAGTAATTTAAGTATGAACAACCAATTTGAAAGAATAAGCGAGAGTTTTAAAGGAGTGAATGAGAAGTTCGTGGAAATAAATATTAAACTAGAGAAACAGAGTGAGATTATTGCAGGAATGAAAGATGAAATGACTATAAATATAAATAAAATACAAGACGAAGTAAACGAAAGTATAAGGAGAAAGGAGGGGGTAGAAAATGGTATAGATAATAAGGTAAGTGGTAGTAATGGTATCAAAAATAATGATGATGAGATGATGACGAATAATAATGAAGAAATAATTAACGAGGTAAGTGTTAGTTATAAAAATGAATTAACAAGTAATAGTGGTAAGATAGTGGAAAACGAGATATATAAAAGTGATACAGTGAAAATAAATAGTGATGATGATAATATAGAAACAGTGAGAGAGAGTGAGAGAGTAGAAATCAGTGTTTATAAGTTAGAGAGAGAGTATAAAGAGAGTTATTTTGTGAACAAGAGGCAGAGGGTAAATTTTCCCCAGGTTTATTGTGAACCAAGATGTTTACAAATGTTTTTGAAGGGCGAATGTCCCTTATTGGAAAACGATGCGTTTTCAAATAATTGTCCCTTAATTTTTTGTAGTTGTCCTGGAGAAGCCAGGAGGAGTTTTTATGATTTAGTACCCTCTGCATGGAATGATACAGAAAGGATGAAATGGTATTATGATGAGAGGTATTTTGATAGGAAGATAGAGTTGTTTAAGGTTAATAGAGGTTAAAACGAATTAGTAGAGAGGTTAGATATTGGGGGAGTTAGTGATATTAAGTACTTACCTTGTGACGTAATTAGTGTAGCAAATGATGATAAGGTTGATGATATTGATTACTTACCTTGTGATGTAACTGGTATAGCAGCAGATGATAATAATGATGAAATTATAATTGACCTAATAGTGACAAATCATACTAAGGGCGACTTGACTATACTCGATGGTGACAAGTTATATGATGTAATAATATGTAATAATCCTGTTAATTATTATGGTATTGTAGAAAAGTATGAGAATTTAAATAGTCGTGATATTGATGGAAATAATATAATGAATTTAATAAAAAATGAATTGTGTAGACATAAGACCAGGTTATTATCCGATGATGGGGGGGTAAACAATTAGTGTTTATGGACATTTAACTATGTGAGTAGTGGTTTTGAATTGGACTGTTTTATGAAATGATTTGTGGTAAACAATAACGAATAATAATTTGGATTGTATATATTTTTGTGTTGATGTTAAATGTAATGATGTAGCAAGGTGAAGTATACTCAACTTTGTGAATTTTGTTTAAGTAATGAAATGTGTTTGATAAAATAATTGAATTAATTTGAAAGGAGATAATAAATGAAATATTGTACAAGATGAATGTTGATAACAAATTTAAAAGTTTTTTAAAGAGTTTAATGGTATAGTAAATGATAAATAATTGATGACTGATTAGTAAAAAGTTCAATTGAAATTAAAAGGTAATGTTTATAATTTTATATGCAAATTTAAAGGTGAATTGTTTATTTTGAGGTAATAATCGCAATGTTAATTATGAATGTATTCTGTTTTATTATGTTGTATTATGTTAGTGTGTAGGAATCTTAAACATGAACTGTATGTTTTGTAAATGCGATTCCCCATTTTCGGGCGATCATGGCTTCACCGAACCCTGACCGTGGATTTGGCTTAATATTCTAAATTGGTGAACTTATAAATACAACTGGGGGTAAGATCAGGGGAATCTAAGATGATATAACTTTGGAACATGGCTATATACCTAAGTATGGGTGATAGACTGATTAAGGGAATGTGAATATTAACTTGTAGGATTACTGGTATCCGGGATATCAGTAATGCCGAATTTTGTATAACGCCAAAGCAAGGATGGGGGAGAAAGAAAAGAAAAAGTGTTCACCCCTTCCGCTTCAGTCCTTGTGGAGGCAACTGGGCGCTACAGTCCAGGGGAGTAATAGTGTGTGTGGAAGGAGGAATTTAATATAAATTCATAATTTAATACATTATGTGATAATGGAGAAGGTGGTTACTAGGTTCTTAGTAATGAGTTATTAGGTATTAAAATGAGTTACATCAGTAATGTAGAGTGTGTAATTGATTTTCTGATGTAAATGAATGATGTTGTATTGACGAGGAGTATTTTATTTTGATGTATTAAGGAGTAATATGAAGATGCTTAACGATTGTTAAGTAAGTAATTTGTTCTCATGTTGATTTAATGTGTTTTACTCTATATAAGGAGTTTATTAATTTTGAAATGTGACTTATATAATGGAAGGTATTTATACGTTGTAATGGGAAATGTTTATTTAAATTTTGATGGGAATCAGAGCAATAATTTTGAATTTTGGGATAAGAGTTAACGAGAGAAGGTTGTACAGAATGTTGGTATGGAATTCTTACAATGTATTATGTTAGACTAAGTATCCATCCATGTGTATAGTAAAAAAGTGTATATTAAAAGTGTGTATAGTAAAAAAGAAAGAAAAAACTCAGTACTTCTTAACGCAAACCAGCACAGCTAAGGGGAACCAGATCAGTTAGGGATATGTTATTATACCAGGCCACTATTTAATATTTTTGATTATATGTTTCAGTATCTGGTGATGCTGTGGCGGCGGTCCTGTGCTGGCCTGCGCGCCAGAGCAGGAGCGTCAAGTGCCTGTCTGGCCTTGCGGTGTTGGGATCTCGAGAGAGAAGTCCAGTAAGGTCATTCAGGTGCGGTCACAGTCACTGGACCAGGGGGTAAGTTAACCAGGATTTTTAATAAAATGTAAAGTGGTTGTGGTGACATATCTTGGCTGATCCCTTTAGGAAGTATGAGTGTCAATGAGAGCTTTTATGCTTTGGCATAAAACCTCTCATTTGGGGGGGGGGGTATTGTAATGGGGTAAAATTGACATAAATATTATTTGCAAATTTTATAAATTCTATAACATGTAAAGATGAGGCCCCCATAAGGTGAGGCGATTGCCAGTGAGAGTTTCATGACCATATATGGTTATAAAGCATAACGAAAGTTTTATTTTAGCCAGTGACTAACACCGCTAGTATTCTGTTGACTAAAATCAGTTTGTGGCAAGTTGAAAAGGTGATACTAAGCCCAACGGAACTTTCCAATACTGAGGACGAGACGTATGGCGGGGAGTGGGATGAACTGGTTTCTGAGATGCCACCGAACAGAAATTTTAACACTGAACGTCAGTCGACGATCATCCTTTGCGCTGTGCAGCAGCAATCGCGGGCGCCCACATAGACCGCATAAACCGCAAATCAAAAAATGTGAATTTTAATATATTTAAAAAATAAAAACAGTGTTGGGAATAAATTGTTCATTCATATCAGTGACTATTGGGAATAAATGGACAGTTCAACTGTAAAATGTAAAAGTGAAAACAACAAAACAGTGCACGCACAAGGAGACGGCCCATGTGATGAAACCCTACAGAAAGTAAATATTTTGACAATAATTAAATACTGGCTTTTCACCAAATTTTACAAGTTGAGCTCAACAAAACCTAAAAGTATGGAAATATGTATGATTGTGTGAGTGAAGAATATGAAAATAATAAGAAGTGTTAAGTTTGCATGATCTTTAATACACGTAATCTATTTTGATATAGTAGTTATTGGTGATCAGTTTTACGCCTTAAGGCGGAATAAGTGTTTTCATGACCTGTTTCATGTTGTCAAAAGAAAATAAATAATGTTATGTTTTACTTGATATACGCATTTTGTTATTTGTATTTGCCTATTGTTCTCTGCCGAAGTACACTAAACGACGTCCTGGATCAACCTTTACACATAAAATCAATATTCAAATTAATAATTAAATACTGAACATACTTCAATACTGTTACGACGGCCTATTCGATCGTCGTAGGTACAGTGGAAACAAAATAAGTACAAGACACCAATTAAGTCACTAATCACACCTTTAATTGTTATAGTAAAACAGTTCGTAATTAACAACACAGTGTCTACAACAAATCAAATGAAAATTGTTCATACGCAATAAAATGTCCACTAATATTAAGACTCAACTGTATTACAATTATACCGTCCAAATATAAAACGCAACACTTCACTAATAACTACTTGAACGTACACCGTAATAACTCGAACCGCTCTGTAAATATATCGCACTAATACTCTCGAACCGCACAGTCAAAAATCTCGCATTGAACTGAAAAACTAAGGCCGCTACCCGATGTATTTATAGTCACGCTCACACACCAGAAGCTTCCAAACTGCGTCTTATCTCTCGCGAACTACGTAATTACTACGGCCTTGACACAGTCCGAGCGCCCGAGCGAAGGCCGGCACAGTCGAGAAAATTCTCGCAAAATGCGTCTAGTAGCACGTACACCACACGCTTACATCGAGACCTTTCTGGCACATTCGATAAACGCGTAGATTGTTCTGTGCTGTCGTAGCAATACCATGCTTCAGTTTATTTACTTTTTATAAAAAAATAATTGTTTATTTTTTACCTCTTAAAGCTCTTAGAGACTTGTCAACCTTTGTTTTGTTCTCCACAAATGTCTGTTTTAAACAAATCACTTTCTCATCTGTCTTTGCATTAATAACTGCGTTCATGTGCAAACCAGTAGTTGCATATGATCATGACTTTTCACTCAATCAGTACATATAAAATAATTTATTATAACTTATTAATTACTGTAGTAATTAATGTTTTAAAATACTTCAGTTATTCACACACATTTTTTACTCATTTTGTGTCTATATACGCACAGTGGCGGCTCATCAGGTGACGCAGGTGAAGCGCTGCTTCACCTAAAATAACTGGTTCAATGTGTTTCTTTTTACACAAAATTATTTTCAATTTTTAGTCAATTGTGTGATTAAATATTTGTTATTAAATTAAATTTCGTCTGTATAATAATTAAAATAACATTTACAAGCAATCGAAATAGGTTACAGAAGCTGGACTTCGCTGCGATCGCATTCTACTCCACGTATAGTAAGCCTTCTGGTGGCGGAAAGCGCTGAGATCGTAGAAGCAGCTTTCTGCACCTTGTATGCTGCATCAGTTAATACGTCACTAACAATGCTCGGTTTATGACTGTTGCCATGCCAACGTATATGCCGTACTCAGCGTTCCCCCACCGACGTGAAGCAGTGTCACTGTGCTGTTTCTCAGTTGTGTACGTGTACAGTGCTTTACCTATTCAGCACGTTTGTTTTGTTCGTTGTGTTTGATTGTGTGTGAAGTTTTTACAGAATGTTTCCTTCAGATGATCCGGTATGTGTTTTATTAGAAACACCATTTACAAGATGGAATAATGATGATAAGAAAAACTTTTAAGCTGTGAAAAACCTATGCCTATATTGAAAGTAAATAAAGTTGCAAAAATAAAGGACAAGGTGTACAATCGCAACTTTAAACAAAATTGGTATTCAACATTCGAGTGGTTGTGTGGCAGTTATTATTTAAATAAACTTTTTTGCATGCCCTGCTTAATTATTAGTGTTAAATCAAGTGCGTGGAATAAGAACAGCTTTGATGATTTTGGTAATGTTACTCGTGCTCTTTCCAAACATGAAGGTTCTTCTGAGCACATGCGTTGTGCATTGAGTTTTTCAAAACTAAAGAAAAATTTAAGTACTATCGAAGATGCTTTGAAGGAAAATTCTAGGTTGTATATTAAACACTTCAATGACAACATTCGGCTTAACAGACGTTTCATGCATCTTCCTATTCGTGCAGTTCTTTACTTGGGTAAACAAGAATTAGCATTTCGCGGTCACCACGAAGAGTTAAAATCTATTAATCGCGGAACTTTTAAAGAACTGCTAGAAACCTTCGTATCGATAACCCCTGTAGATATTCAAGAACACTATAAAAAAATCTTACCCGTCTTTGCCGGCAATTCTAAGACTATTCTGAATGAAATAATTGACTGCATTTCACAATATATTGATGAGCACTTCGCAAAGGAAATAGAAGATAGTACATGTTTTTCAATTCAAGTGGATGATTCCACAGACATTGTCCACAGATCTCAATGTAGCATCATAATTAAATACGTTATTCCCGGAGAAAAGCTGGTAGAAAAATTTTTGGGATCTTACGATGTTAGTTCCAGTCGGACTGCCAACACACTGTTTCACGTTGTGTTATAGTCCCTCGAAAAATTTGATTATAAATCGAAACATACTGCCCAGTGTTTTGATAGTGCAAACGTTATGTCATGGGAATTAAATGGTCTTCAGGCAAAAATCAAAGAAGTAGTCCCACAAGCGGTTTTTGTTCACTGCATGGCACATCGTTTGAATTTAGTGCTACAACAAAGCTGCAACACCATTTCGAAATGTCGGATATTTTTTGCGACTGTTAACGGTTTACCCTCTTTTTTCCACAGTTCTGCTAAGCGAACTTACGCAGTAGACACAGTCGTTGGAAGACGAATCCCTACTTCCGTTGTTACGCGATGGAAGTCTAATTCCAAAATTGTGAATAGCCTACTATATATCACGAATGGGATTCATTAAAAGAAGTATTCACTAAAATTGTGAACAATTCAAATTATGATCAAACATCAACTAGGCAGACTGATGGCTTCTTAAATAAATTTAATGATTTTGAATTTACGCTTTTGGTTGTCGTTTTTAACGATATTTTTGGAGCCACGGATGCTCTCTTCGATGTGCTACAAAAGAAGTCATTTGACATTAATTTCTGCATCTCGCAAGTTAAAAATACGCAAACACTCATAAATAGCAAAAGAACTGATGATGCATTTATGAAAATTTTCGATTTAGCTGCTTCAAAAACAACAGTTCCAACAGTGGCAGAAAAGAATTACACTCACACAAGATCAACTTTTTGAAAAATAAAATTCTGTATTATGAAATTTTAGATAAACTTTCAGCACAAATAGCCATGATACGTTTTAAAGATATGGAAAAGCTTCAGTTTGTTACATTAATGGATACTTCAAAGTTCGTAACGTATTTTGAAAACTTTCCCACAGATGCAATAAGTAAATTAAAGGTGTGCTACCCTAATCTGTTTACTGATTTCCAAAGACTGAAAAACGAATTACAGCTTATTTATGAGGATAAGCAATACAGACAAATGGAACCACTAAATTTTATGGAACTTTTAGCTGACAACAGGAACATCTTTAAAGAAGCTTACAAACTGTTTTGTTTAATAGTAACTATTCCATCCACTAGCGTTTCCGTAGAACGAAGTTTTTCTTGTTTATAAAGAATAAAATCATACCTGCGCAATACAATGACAGAGGACAGACTTACTAACTTATCAAAAATTTCCATAGAAAAGGAACTGTTAAACGAATTAATTAATGTACAACCATTTTATGACGACATTATCGACAAGTTTGCATATTTGAAAGAGAGGAGAATTGACCTTGTGTTCAAGAAATAAAATGCATGCCTGTAAGTACTTACTATTTTTAACTACTTTATTTCTGAATTTTATTAACATACTTTTCTTTTGTCTCCATATGTTATTCATGATTCCAAAACAGGAAGAAACATATTCACATAATTGATTGGGGGGGGGGACCTGCCACCGATTCTGCTTCACCAATCCTCGAAGCCACGAGCCGCCACTGTATATGCATCTCTTCACTCATCCTCTATTGGCTTGGTTTGCAAAATGTATTTTAAATGTATGAATTTTTATTAAATAAAATATATTGAATTATTAGTATTTACTCATGTCCTAACCAGAGTCACACACATTAAGAAAAAAGCCTTACAAAAACAAAGGATTCCCTGTCTTGCATAAATGAGGTATCCGCTGATTAAACACACATAACCAAAATATACCTGTACACGTGACCTTGTCACCCCTTGTTTGCATGTCAATAAATGTTATATCCCACCTGTCCACTCCTGTTTTCCAGTATTTTAAACTACATACAATTTCTATCGCTGCATTACTTATATGAACAAAAAAATATTATTATGGCATATATGCAAATATGTTGCGCGCGCGCACACACACACACACACACACACACACACTTTTCTGATATTTCTTAGATATTGGCGAGAATGGCGTGATATGTCCTTAACCTGGAGAACAATGTTTTTAACATAATCTTTCCATCCCTAATATAATCTTAGACACTACAAGATGTTTTTAATACATAAAACAAGTCTATTTTCCTAAAAATTATATAGAAACCCATTTTTTCTTACGGTGAAACATGTGTTGGTGGGAAAGTTCCTATAGAACAATTAACAGCATTAATCTGTAGCAGTATGATAGGAGAAAAATTATTGGCAAAGTGAAGAGACCATGATGTTTAAAAGGATTTGACATACTGAAGTTCCATTCTGCAGGTCATTTAAAAGCTGTTGATAATTCAAGAGATAATGGCAACTTGGCTAAAGAAATTATACAGTGTAACGGTACAAAATTGTGTGCTACCTTAATTTCAAGTTAAATCAGTAAATTTTTTAATTGTCAGTAGTCACCTGTGACGTGCCCCTTGTAACCACCAACACATACATTGTTAGTGTAAATTGTTGATGTCTGGAGACAGCCCAGCCCAGACGTATTACGTAATAGCCCCAGCAGCAGTCTTTGTATGTGAATCACAGTATGCAGTCTATCACTAGTTGTTGCATCAGCCAGTAGCAGATAGCAGTCTTCAACCAGAGCGGTCGTAAGTTAAACGGTGGCCTCGGGTGCAAGATAGGCCGAAAGTACTATAATCGGCCTATCTAGTAAAGTGCGCAATACAACAGTAAACTAACTACAGTACCGGTTATACGAAAAGTTTTAAAACAAACTTTGGTGTCGGAGTAAAAAGACGTAATTGCAGTATGTGACCAAGTGTAGATAAGCAGCAGCGAAATCAGTCCATCTAATAATAATCCATCATTTATTTTTTATAAAGTGCACACAAATAAATAATGAGATCTCAAACAGTGGGGTTTAAAAACAAAGGGTAAAAAGAATGAGAGAGTGAGTGAGGTAATAAAGGGGGAGAAAGAAAAAATTAAGGAGAGCACTGGTTCGTATAGTATATATATAATTTACATATTTTGATATTGTAACCTTATTGATAAAAATTATAAGTGAAGTAAAAAAGGAAAAGAAAGAAATAAAATAGTATTTGAATTATCATGAATAAGTGGTAGAGTAAGTTATTACGCCCGTTTAACATAACCTGTCCTGTATGAAAAATCTCGCCTAAACGAACCTGGTAAGTAATGAGAAGTAAATAATGGGAAAATGTATTAAGGTTTCCATATTTGTCCTTTTGATTTAAAAATATTGGTGGCGACCTATAAGTTGGGAATCTTCTGTTTTTGGTAAGTCAGGGTGAGTGAAGTAAAAGGTAAGTAAAAGTTTAAATCATAAGGGGGGGTAAAGAGATAGACCGTAACAGTGGCGACCCTGCCAGGATGACTCATATGGAATTTTCTGATATGGGTTTAGGCCTGATTGCAAGTACAAGACAGGTTGTGGTAACGGCGTATTTGTAGAAATTACCGTATATTTACGTTGAACTAGGTTATGTTTTGGTAGCATAACGTACTTGGGAAATTATTGTGTTTACTTTTATATTTGGATAACTAGTTTATGTGTGGGTATTTTGATTTAAACTGAATAATTAGGGTGTGTTAGAAGGGTATAGTGGGCATTATATAAAGGGTATATTATAAATAATTTTGAATAATCATGGCGGATGTAAGAGAACCCGTAGAAAATAAGGGAATATGGGTTGATGTGTTGAACCTTCTGAACACAATAGAGGAGAATTGTGATAAGCGTCTTAAGAAACCTCACAAGGGTTGTGATGAGTTAAAAACAAGAGTAGATGAAACGGCGGAAGAGATAGATATAAAAAATAGAGTAATCATGGCGGATGTAAGAGAAACCGTAGAAAATAAGGGAATATGGGCCGACGTGTTGAACCTTCTGAACACAATAGAGGAGAATTGTGATAAGCGTCTTACGAAACCTCACAAGGGTCGCGAAGAGTTAAAAACAAGAGTAGATGAAATGGCGGAAAGGATAGATAAGGAGTTTGATAAATTAAAGGGTGGATTAAAGGATGTTTTTGCCAAACCATGTAAGCTACTCAAAAATAAAGAAAGTGACCTAAACCAGGTGAGTAGTTCTAATAGTGGAGGTAGTAATGATGATACTTTTACAAGCAACAGTGTTAGTTTAAGTGCGGTGAAGATAAAAAATGAGGCAAGTGAAGTTAAAACAAGTGATAATCAGATAGAGGTTAGTTTAAGTACAAACAAGGCTAGAGTTGATAAGGTAAGTGGAAATAATAGTGACAACTATAATTATAATGAGGAAACAATTCCGAATAAGCAAGTGATAGACTACAAGGTGAGTAATAATGTGGTTAAAATAAGTGAGGATTCTAATGGGGAAATAATTACGAATAATATTGGTGAGAGTTTAAAAGTAAAACAGGTGATGAATTACCAGGTAAGTGGCAGTGTTCAAATAAGTAATGATGAAACATTATTGAATAAAAATATTGGTGATATATTAAATAACAGTGGTAATAATGTTGTTAATAATGGTAAAGGAATAATAAACAATGTGAGTAGTTGTGATAGTGGAGATAATAATAAGGATGATACTTTTACAAATAACTGTGTTACTTTAAGTGCAGTGGAGACAAAAAACGAGGTAAGTGAGGTCAATACGAATAATATTCGGGAAGAGGTTAGTTTAAATGTAAAACAGGTGGCCGTAAAAATGGGGAGTAATGATGTTAGTTGTGATGACGTTAACAAGAGTGAGATATTTTTCTTTAAAAATATTGGTGATATATTGTGTAATAGTAATAGTGAAAATAAGAGTAGAAAGTTAGTTGGTGTTAGTAACGGAGTAATGATTAGTATTGATGAGTTGGAGAAAGAATGGAGAGATAATTTAAAGGGTGAACAGGGGGCAAATTTTTATGGGGTTAAATGTGAAACAGATTTTTCACAATTTGTTTATGGGGATAAGAGATCCTCACTAGGACATCTGGGCGACAATGGGTCGGCAAATAGTCAAATAAGTTGGTTGTGTTTATCTGGTAGAGCCAGATGGTGTTTAAATAATTTAGTGGTGTTGCCCTCTGTGTGGAGCGAGAATATGAAATGGTGTGGTATTGTAAGTGATAATAAAGAGCGAGATAGAGTAATAGAGTTGTTCAGATTAAGTAGAGATTATGAAGGTTTAGTAGTGGGAATAAATATTGAAAGAAATGATTACATTAAAAATAGTAGAGACTTACCTTGTTTGATAAACAATGATTATATTGATGATAATAATATACACTTACCTGTAGTGAGGATCAGCGTATTAGTACAGCTGACGTCTATTGTGATAAAAATTTCAATGATGTGATTGTAATAACAAATACTGACGGAGACTTGACAAAGAATAATAATGTAGACTTGATTTATGATAAGGTAATAATAGGGGGTAACCCTATGTATTATTATCGTGGGACAATGGAAGAAATAAATTTTTATGGTTATAACACAAAAAATAGCCATATGATGAAAGTAAATAAAATTGAATAGTGTTATGTGAAGAAAAGACTAATTTTTTATGATGGGGGTTGAGAAATACCGAATGAACATTTAATTATTTGAGTCCATGGCAAAATTACTTGGCTGATTTAGGTAATGAAGTGTGGTAAATAATAAAAACTATGACAAAAATTTGTAAATAAATGTGTTAGTGTTAAATGTATTGTGTCAAGATTGTATTGTTGGAATGTAGATTATAGTTTATGTAACTATGTTTGTAGTATGCTATAATAATAATAATATTTTAATTAAAATAATTAACAGGAGGTACAAAGGAACTTTGTTTTGTATTGTGTGTTTAAATTACAAGCGTTTTAAATAATGTAACTAAAGCTAAATTGTCTTGAGTGTAGGTGGTTATTAAAGTAATTTAAAAAGGTCAATTTTATTAATGAAGTCAAATTAATTGTGATCTGAATCATAATAAATAGTAAGTGATTAATATGTCAACACTAAAAGATTTATAGAAACTAAGAAATTAGAAGGAAGTATTCAGCAGTGATGTCATCAGAAATGTTGAGACTGAGTTGGTGTTTATAAAACAAGTCTGGCATACAACTGTTAATGTAAACAGGTGTGTTGTATGTTGTGTGACCAATGTTTACAGTCATGCTGTAGTTGACTACAACAAGAATTTGTACTTTAATGAATCATTGCTAGGAGTAAATCCTATTATGAAATAAAAGATATGCAAGATGTGTTGAAATGGAGGTAACTTTTTATGAATAACAAAAGGAAATGATTGTAATGCAATTAATATTTTGCTTTGAACAAATGAGACTGATATAATGAGGAGTGAAGGAATTAAATGAAATTGGTAATTAAATTAAATTAAAAGGTGGATTTTAATAATGAAATTTAACTTAATTTTGAGTGGAATGAAAATCATACGGTTCATAAATTTTATTTAAAATTCAAAGGTAATGGTGTATTTTGTTTGAAGTATGTATCATATAGTAGGGTGCTATTATTATATTTTATGTAATCCATTTGTGATTTTTGGTGGGCGATGGTATATGTATATAATTTGTAGGGGATTTATGTGTACTAGCTATAAGTATCTAGCATATAAGTACAAGTTTATATAACCAAAATTATGCAACCAGTACTTTAAAAAAGTCAACCAGTACTTTGTTAATGAACCAGTACGGTTAAGAGGAAACCAATCAGTTGTAAATATGGTATAATGGAAGGCTATTTATTAAATTTTGAAATGAATGTTATAGAGTCAGGCGTTACTGTGGCGGGTATCTGTCCGAGTTTATGGTGTTGGGATCTCGTACAGAGAAGTCCAGTAAGATCGGATGGGTGCTGCCGCAGTCGCCAGACTAGGGGGGTAAGTACCCATGATTTTAATAGAGTTCAGGGGGTTGCGGCGCCATATCTTCACTGATCCTCTTAGGTTTTAGGCAATGAGAGTTTGTATGCTTCGGCATACCACCTCCCATTGGGGGGGGGGGGTATTGTAACGGTACAGAATTGTGTGCTACCTTAATTTCAAGTTAAATCAGTAAATTTTTTAATTGTCACAGGGCACCTGTGAGGTGCCCCTTGGAACCAACAACATACAATGTTAGCATAAACAATTGATGTCTGGAGACAGCCCAAGCCAGACGTATTACGTAATAGCCCCAGCAGCAGTCTTTGTGAATTACAGTATGCAGATTGTCACCACAGTATTAACATCAGACAGCAGTGGAGAGCAGTGCATATATAAGTAAAACTTTATACAGTGGCCTCGGAAATTTCGGTAGGCCAAAGCGATTACAGTAGCCTAGGCCTACCGAACCTTATTAAAAGGTGTGCAAAAAGAGTATCGAAGAAAGAGATCGAGACAAAAACGAATATGTTAATTTGTGCAGTTAGAACTGTCCTTTGTGATGTGGCGAATGTGAAAGTGAACTACGAGTGATAGGGTAACAACTGGACCACATGTCAGTTAAGTAACAAATACATACAAAAGTGACTCCGTAGCATTCTGATATCAGTAAAAAGCTATACAAATTTAGATTTATAAAAGAATTAATGAGAATACTATAAAGGGGGTAAAAGTTATATATTTAAGGGGAGAAATCATGATTAAAAGTACTGGTTCCTAGAAAATAATTAGTTGATAAAACTTGTGTTTGAACAAATTCATGTTTTTTTAGCTGTAGGCTACTTAATAAATAAAATCTAGTTTGTTTAGGGATATAAATATGTGTTAGAGTAGTTATTACGCCATAACCATTTCCTATTCTGTGCTGAAAACCTCGTCTAACGTTCTTTGGGATTTTTCTGAGATTTAAGGGTAGTCAGATAGCGGGATTTTTATAAGGGCAAGAGTGTTTAAGTTTACATATCATCTAAAAAATATGTTGGCGACCTGGGCAATAATAAGGTAAGTTTAATGGGATTATGACGGTAAGTGAAATTCTGGCAGCAGTGAGCAGTAAGTATTATTATAATACTGGAATCTTCTGATGGTATATTGTATAAAGGGTAAAATCAGTACCTTTACATTCTCGACCCTGCCAGGATGACTCATATGGAATTTTCTGATATGGGTTTAAGCCTGATTGCAAGTACGAGACAGGTTGTGGTAACGGCGTATTTGTAGAAATTACCGTATATTTACGTTTAACTAGGTTATGTTTTGGTAGCGTAACGTACTTGGGAAATTATTGTGTTTACTTTTATATTTGGATAACTAGTTTATGTGTGGGTATTTTGATTTAAACTGAATAATTAGTGTGTGTTAGAAGGGTATAGTGGGCGTTATATAAAGGGTATATTATAAATAATTTTGAATAATCATGGCGGATGTAAGAGAAACCGTAGAAAATAGGGGAATATGGGCTGATGTGTTGAACCTTCTGAACACAATAGAGGAGAATTGTGATAAGCGTCTTAAGAAACCTCACAAGGGTTGTGACGAGTTAAAAACAAGAGTAGATGAAACGGCAGAAGGGATAGATATAAAAAATAGAGTAATCATGGCGGATGTAAGAGAAACCGTAGAAAATAAGGGAATATGGGCTGACGTGTTGAACATTTTGAACACAATAGAGGAGAATTGTGATAAGCGTCTTACGAAACTTCACAAGGGTCGCGAAGAGTTAAAAACAAGAGTAGATGAAACGGCGGAAAGGATAGATAAGGAGTTTGATAAATTAAAGGATGGATTAGGGGATGTTCTTGCCAAACCATGTAAGCTACTCAAAAATAAAGAAAGTGACCTAAACCAGGTGAGTAGTTCTAATAGTGGAGGTAGTAATGATGATACTTTTACAAACAACAGTGTTAGTTTAAGTGCGGTGAAGATAAAAAATGAGGTAAGTGAAGTTAAAACACATGATAATCCAAAGGGGGTTAGTTTAAATATAAACAAGGAAGTAACAGTTAACAAGGTAAGTAATGACTGTAAAACAAGTGGGAATTATAATTTAGGAATAATTACGAATAATAATGGTAATAGTTTAAATGCAAATCAGGTGATGAATTATAAGGTAAGTGGCAGGGTTAAAATAAGTAATGATGAAACATTATTGATTAAAAATATTGGTGATATATTAAATAATATGTAACAGTACATAAAGGCCTAATACCTTAATTATGGGATTTGCGGTTATTTTATAATGTTTTATTGTATAACAGTTAACTAAAGAATGGTTAGGTCCATTGTCCCTCTGTAAAAAGGAACAACGCATATTCAGTGAGAGTAGCACAATGCCAAGGTCACCGGTGGATGAGCAAAAGCAAGTAGAGATAATGGCGGTGTATATGATGACGGACTATTAATAACAATTGTGATTGGTTTATAAAGCTGTTTCGTCATGAATAAAAGACAATGACGCTTGAACCACAACGTATGTAACAAGGCGTTGTCCCATCAAACAAAAGACGGTGATGTCAAATGCACTAACACATACAAAAATTTGCATATTCCTCGTTCTCAGTTCAGCACAGCACACCAAAGGGTCAGCAGCGATGTATCGCTGTCGACTCAGTTTTCAACAGAAGTTTTAAAAAGGCTTATTAGCTATAATTAAAAATGTGATAGTGGAGTTGTAAAAGACTCAAGTACTAGTAAATAGTCAAACATCAAATGTAGAATCAGTGCACACTAACAGATAAACGATCACTATGAGGCGAACACCGGCCATACTCCTGGAGAACATCTAACACCAGCGAGGGAGCAACTCTGTCCACTTTCATGAGAGTGAATGAGAGTACGAGTGAATGAACGCATGGCCATGATTATGCCTACAGAGGGCATTGGTTTGTGTAACCTGTCAATATATAATTAATTACATGATTAGAGCTGCAGCCAGAAGTAAAATTTATAAAAATAGTAACAAGATTCACTATGATACAAAATAACTATGACTGAATAGGGTTTGAGGAAATGTAACCACCATTTTGTTTTACAATTGTATGTGACGCCATTTTGGGCATCACTCCATATATATATGTTTATTTTATTCTGGCAATTAAAACCTAGTGATTACACTCAATTGAGAATCAGTGTTATCATTTCTATCACCTTTTTGTATCTGAATCTCGCCAAAAAGGAACCCTGGCCCCTGAAAGAGAGATTTACAGTAGAAAGGAATCACGTGCTCCCATATACACTGAAATGGGAAGTACATGTGTTTACCGTATAATAGTAAATTTTATATGTATATAAAATAAAAATGTGTGTAAGAGTCCGGTAGTTAACAATTGACGCCCAGAACAAGGGACTTTATTATGGTAGTTAACAATTGGCCCCCGAACAACGGACTTTATATAAAGCTAGTTTATATAAAATATAAGCCAGATTCAGAAACAAGGAGAGTGATAGAATAGTGCATAACCTAATACCCGAGAGGTTATGTTGACAAAAACATATTAAGTAGTAATTGTGACAAGTGTAACTAAACAGTCATTTCAATATTAAAGTTATCAAAATGGCAGAAAACAATAACAGCATAGAAATAAATAATACAGCTACAGAGTCAATTTTATTAGACGGAATAAGTGCCAATTCAATGCCTAGGGCAATCGAGAGTAAAATATAGTTAGAAGATTTGTTTATACTAATTAAAACACAAAATAGTGTATTAAAAGAACAAATTGACGAAAAGTTTGATAGTCTTGAGAACGAACTAAAGAAACAAAACAACTTACAAAATGTAAAATTAAATAAATTAGAGGAGAAATTAGAAGAATTAAAAAATGAAATGCAAAAACGGAATTTTAATGTTGACAAGAGAATTAATGAGATAGGGTTAGATAATAAGAGTAGAGAAATAGACAAATTAGATAGAAACAAAAACAAGGTAAGTAGTAGTGGAAATTATGATAAAATAAATAAAAATATGGTAATAGGAGATAATAGTGTGGATGTTGGTAGTGATAGTGAGATTTTAATGAGAGTAGAGGTTAATGGTGAGGTGACAGTTGTAGATGAGAGTGAAAGTGGGGGTAAGGAGAGTTTAAGTGAGTATAGTGAGCAGAGGGCAAATTTTCCCAGTGGTATAGTTGGAGTAAAGACTCCGAAATTGTTATTTGAGGATGAAGGTTCCTCTAGAGTTTATGTGGGAGACGTGTGGTCTCCAAATGATCCCTTAGTTTTTTGTGTTAGTATACCTGGTGAGGCCAGGGGGTGTTTTTATGAAATAGTAGTGCCCTATGCAAATATAGAGAGAGAGAATGTAGCTTGGTGTGATAGAGAGAGATGTTTTAAAAGTGAGAGATATTGTGAGAAAAAGAGAAATAGAAATTTTTAAGATAAGTAGAGATTATGAAGAGTTTATGGAAAGGTTAGGAGGAGGGATGATTGATAAATGTAATAAGTACTTACCGTGTACTGAAACTGAGGTAGTAGGAGATGATGTTGATAACAATGATAATATAACTTACCTGAATATGACAAATTATACCAAAGGTGACAGAACTATACCCGATCGTGAGTTATATGAGTTTACGGAAAAGTATAAAAATTTGAATAGTTGGTATATGTATAATGATAAGATAAGATATTCAATATTAAACAATGTATATAGTTTTAAGATCTGACTATTATTTGACGATGGAGGTTAATTATTTTGTTGTGTTTATGAACATTTAATTATGTGGACAGTGTTTTGAAATGGACTGTTTATGACTGATTTATGGTAAATGGTTAATTGGTAATTTGGATTGTATATTTTTGTGTATATTAATGTCAATGTATTGGTGTATTTTTGCTGTTGTGTATTTTATGTATTTTGTGTAAACCATGTACGGTAGAATTTTAAATATTGAAGAATAATTAAGTTTGATAATGATTTTAAATGATATTATGAGATTCAGAGTCTAATGGTTAGTAAATGATTACGCATATGATATATTTGGATATTGAGTTGTTTTAGGATTGTAAGATAAGTGATGAATTTTCTAGTGGTATATTAAGGTGAAATGTTGTAAAAGAGTTTGGGTAATAATGATAAATAGAGGCATTGGAGTTAGTTAGAGTTAATGGGAGTTAGTGAAAATAAGTGTTGAGATACAGATAATATATAAAGGGGTGTTAGATATTTTAGGGACACAGTAGTGTGCCGGTTTGAAGCCGGCGGTTACAAAATTTTAGAAAAGTTTCGTTTATGTGTAACATAATGTGAGGGTGCCGAGGCAGCGGGGGCGAACTTTGGTCGGCGGTATGAGGGGAGCGGCAGTGTGTGCGGTTGCGCGCGCAACTCGGCTATGTGCGGTGACTGTTATGTGCCGGTGTGCAGTCTACGCTCCGCCTCGCTCAGAGAATTGTCCCCGTCTCCGCTCTCCGTATTGAACGACGAAGTTTGCTGTTTCTACATGCTTGGCTAGGCGTAAATTTGACTCCCGGTAAGTTTGTCTTTGTAATTATTTGTCTTTATAAATAATTATACATGTATAAATAGTTAATAACTATATGCAACTGCATAAAATACGTAATGATGTGTGTGTGTGCGACCCGACAAAGTTATGTAGGAGTAACTCATTCTTTACTGTTTTACGTAACGCCCTGTATATAGCCCATGCTTTTATTATGTTCTGTAATAGTGCGAGAAGTTTTTCAAGAGTCATTGTCATAGTAAGAGTGTACTACATAAAAAAATTAATGACTAAAAACTTGGTGCGCGTCAGGTCATGAACGGTGTCTGTGCCAGGGCCCGCTCTAGCGGTTACGTCGCCCCGGGAAAAAAGACAAATTGCCGCCCCTTAAGAATATATATATATATATTTTTTTTTTTAAATAAAGGTACATATTTTTTATTTTCAATAAAAATCAAATCATTTTATTTAAATTTTAATAAAAGCATATATTTAGAAAGAAACATGTAACATAACATAAAATTGATAATCAAGCAGTACAAAACAGTAGAAATTAATTAAGAAATATCTGTACCTAGCCACAAATTTGTTAACCATATAATTTTTTACATTTTTAAATGCTATTAAAAATGTGTATTATTGCACAATCAATCAAAATGCCATTATTCTGAAAATAAAACAAGGTAACATCAACTACGCTAAAATCACAAAAAACCTTTTTTTCTCACTTTCAGTTCTGCAAACTTTTTTATTACATCTTTTAAATTTACTTGATCAGCAAGTTCATGCTCAATTGCCAAAATGGCCAAACCCTTAAGACGATTTTATGTAGTAGTCGAACGTAAAAAGTTCTTAATTAATTTTAACTTAGAGAAACTCCTTTCGCCACTTACTACAGTTATTGGTATCGTTAGCAATATTCTTAAAGCAATAGTAAGGTTTGGGGCAAAATTTAACTTTGTAATTAAGCTCAGTACATTGCTTAGGCTTTCTTTTTTGCCCAAAAGCGCAGATACTGCTGAAATTTCCTCTGCTAATTCTACCCCATTTATATCAACAGAATCACCATCAGTTAAAATACATTATAAATTCTTACAGTGTTTTAGTAGCATTTCTTTGGACATGATATTTAAATCGTATATATTATATAAGAATTGAAAATAGTTACTATGATTACTAAGTTGTTCAAATCTAGCATCTAGTGCATTTAGTGCTTGATCGATTGTAAAATAAAAAAAATCTATTTTATATTTTTCTTTTGGATCTTCGATCGGTTCATCTCGTGCTTCGTATGAGAAGTTCCTTTTTATTCTTCTTACGCGGTGTCATGTTATTGTTGATCCAAAATTAGCCTCCACTTCAATTTCGGTAGCAAGTTCTTTTGCATCAATATAGTTTCATCGAAGGACGAATCCGATCGAAGATTCTTGAAAAATATTTTGCAGTTTTGTAAAACATCAAGTGCAGAGGCTAGATCAAAATCTTTTGTTTGCATCAACTTGCTTATTGGATTAATGCAATTTAGTATTTTATGCCAAATAACTAATGAACACAAAAACTTAAATTGTTTAATACAATTTAATAAACCCGAGGCCTCGTCTCTTATTAAATTATCAATTTCCTGGTTTTCGTAAATGCTTAGCAAGGCGTCGTATACATCTCCCAAATGGAATCTCAAAGGCTTTAAGGCCTCTATCCTACTCTCCCATCTAGTGTCACTCAATGGTTTCAAAGTTAAACCTTGAACATGTTTTAAAAGTATTGCCCATCGAAAAGTAGATGCCGAAAAAAAATAAATATATTTTTTGGACCATGTTGAAGAAATTAGCGGCTTCCAAGGATGCTTTTGCCATATCATTAACAACAAGATTGAGAGAGTGGCTACTACACGGAACATAGAATGCTCGCGAATTATATTGTTTAATTTTAGATTGCACTCCTGCTTTATCGCCCCTCATACCGGACCCGTTGTCGTATCCCTGCCCTCTGTTATCCTGCAAATTTAAACCCAAGTCATTAAGTTCTCCAATTATAATATCAGTCATTTGTTTTCCTGTGGATCTTTCGACTGGTAAGAAGCCTAAAAAGCTTTCATTAATTTTATTTTCAACATCAGCGTCAAATTTATTGATTGAAACATATCTGATTACAAGAGTCATTTGCTCTACCTTACTAATGTCAGGAGTACAGTCTAAAATTATGGAAAAATATTTTGATTTTTTTATTTCATCAATAATATGAGACTTTACACTTTGATGCAGCAGATCTATTATCTCGTTTTGTATATTTTTCCCGAGATAGTGAGCTTTAGTCTCTTCTTTTTTGAGCACTCTACGGACGTGCTCTTCCATAATGGGATCAAATTCAGATAGCAACTCAACTATTTTTAAGAAATTACCGTTATTATACTCAAACAACTTGTCGCTTGTACCTTGAAAAGCCAGACAACTTTTACCAAGCATTTTAGTAATTGCTACGATTCTTAGAAGCACCTCGTTCCAATGGTTTGTTTCGGCATTAATAATTCTTTGAGCAGCCGCATCTACAGTTTTACAACACTTTAACCTTTGGTTCATTTCTAGCCATGATTTTTGGGCCTGAATATGATTTTTGGAAATTTCATGCTCTTTTAAAGTTTCGCCGAGGTGCTTCCAACTTTTAAAACCCTCCTTTGAAAGAGAACTAACTATACAGCCGACAATTTTGCAACAGAAGCAGTAAACGCAGTTTTGTGACAGAGAGTACACTAGCCAGTCTCGTAAAACTTGCTCTCCATTGCTTAAAATTCGTGTATAATAATTTGCGCTAAAATGTCGACCAGTGCCATTGGAAGGAAATTTGTAATTATGCAATGGTTTAGGTGGACCTTGTCTTACTAAAAAACTTCTTTCGGCGTCTCCTAAAATTCTTGGCCACAATGCTGGATCTGTACTCAAAGTTTGTAGAACGCTTTCTGTGGGTGTCACGTTGGTGTCAATTTTTTCAATGCTTTCATCTGGTGATGGTAGAGTCAGAGTGTCGTCAGTTCCAATTGATTTAGAACCTTCGTCCATTTGTTTGCCATCATCATTCTCTGACGATTCCGTATTTTCTTTTATAACCGGACTTGATGTTGGATTCTCAGAGTCTTCATTTGTTTTGGTACAACTCTTAATATAATTTTTTAACGCGCCAGCTTGTTTTTACCTTTCGGCTTCCTTTTCCAGCCTTCTTTTTTTGTACTGGTAACCAGACAGTTTTCTTAGACCGTCAGACATTCTGGAAGAGGCACGCACATAACTCAAATTAAACAATATAAACTATAAAATAATAATTAAAAATAAAGATTTATCCTTGTTCTAAATAAGCTAAAACCGTAATTAACATAACTTCAAAATTATATTCCGTCAACCGACATAAAAAATATTCATGCGCTACACTACACAAAATATTTTTCATATCCTGTGAACATAAAGAAAGTCTAGTGTAATTATATATGTATTTTATAATAACAAATATTTCAGCAAATCATAAATAGTCATTAAAATACATTTATTCAAATATATTATTATAAAACGCGTTTTATCGAAGCAATGAACTTAATAAATGTCTTATATTATTGATTCAAATAATTATTTTCATAAAACAAAAATAGGCCTATAACTAATTATACCTATAGAATAGATTCAAATTTGATACAATATTTTATTGATTCAATAAACAGCCTTTTTGGATTTTTTATTTAAAAACGCTTTCATTGTTTCGATTCGATAATCGATTTACGATAAACTAGTATCTATCAAACTAAACAACAGCTTAATTATAGATGTACTTACCTTTCAAAATTAAGAAATCGCACTGAAGTAAATTTTATGAACTTCCACTTATCACTACCGACGTAATAGCAAGAATAATGCTATTGTGTAATGAAACCGCTCGAGGTTAGAGGTAATAAGCAAGTCTATGCATGTTCAAACACAAGTTGAAGCAGCGCTCTGCTCGCGTGCTATTCTGTTCAGAGAAGTATATGCATTGCATGTTCAAACAAGTTCAAGCAGCGTCCTTTACAAATTCTGCGTTAATTTATTAATAAAATAAATTATTAGTTTATAAAATGTTTCCTTTTAGGAATTATAAAAATTTACTAGATTTTTGTAAGTTTATAGTCAACTTTTATTGTTTAATGTGTTTAACATAGATTGCCGTAATAAATGTTTTAAACAATGAATCACCGCCCAATCTTTCATATCTCTGAAATCTTTAAATATTGTGATATGTAATCGTCCAATCTCACGAAATTAAATTAATGCTGGGATTTTCCGTTCTCCCCTGAAACGGAAAAACGGTTATTTAATTAAACATACCGCTCTTTTATGATTGTTTTCTTTAGAATCAAGAATTGTAAATATTTTTAGCTTTTAGACATAAACAATATAAATACGCTACGCACTGTAAATTTTTAGCAAACGAACAAATCGATATGTGAAATTTTCTATAACACATCAATATTTTTCTCACACTTACAGCCAAAATGCCGCCCCCAAATTTTGGCGCCCCGGACAAATGTCCGGGTTGCCCGCCCCTAGAGCGGGCGCTGTCTGTGCACGTAGTAAACTGTCGCAGAGTTTGTTAATTAACTTCACAAGTAGAGAATGAAGGGTGAGAGCTTCTATGTATGAAATTTAATTGAATGTAAAACATTCTCAAGGCTGTGAGTGACTTGCTGTTAAATTTTTTTGGTCAAATAATGATTACTGCTCTCCACGTGGCCGGTTTAACCTGCAAATTTTTGTCGAAGCATGTTGACTGAGTACAGTTCACTTTATATTAAGCTACAATTTAATAAGGTCTGTTCATGATTCAAAATTACTTATTCCATGGCTGATTTTTAGACTCTTTAAGCTGGTTGTAAAAACTTTAATTAATGAATATTGTGCTTTTATTGAGAGTTAGCTGGCGGCCCGTTAAGAGGTTAATTACCTTAACTCGGGTGTACATTTTTAATAGACTGTTCTCTAATTTACTTGAATTCATAGGGTTCTCGCACTAAGCCGGTCTCCTGGCTTGCTGATGGCTGAACATCTGCCTAAGCTGTGAACCATGTCAAGATCGTATACGAAGAGGGAGATGGAGACTGAATTTCTATGTTGCACTCGCCAGCACTTATAAGGTGATATTTATGCATTTATTTCATTTTTTGGGGCCGGGCCGGCAGTGTGCCCGTTTACTGCAAATAGCCTAGAAGCCATGGGACCACGTGTCCAGACTGTTTACCGGGAAGTTGAGCTGTGATCATGACTCTGAACACTATAACTTAAATTTCATAAACCTTTTTTTTTACAACTCATTTATATAACACTAAATGCAATGGCTGTAAGTGCGTGCTGCACTGGGGGAGCGCGCCAGAGAGATTTTAATCTTGTACAATTTTACTGTTGCATCTCATTTTCATTTTTCTCCTTACAAAATTTAAATATTGCTCGGTAGATCTGTTCCGGCTGGAACAGCTGTGTGTAAATTTTAAATTGACTATGGGTTTCACATTTAAGGGCTGGGGACTTTTCTGGGGTTACAATATGGGACTTAGTTTTTCGCTGACACACGCTGGTGCAACTTCAGACAGGTTGAATGCCTGTCAAATTTTGTCAACTACCTGTGGGCGCGCTCCCACAGATGCCAGAGCACAACCACCTTATTGTATTCTTTTTCTTTTAATTATTTTATATAGTCATTTGAGGCTAATCGAAATAATTTACTAATGTTATGGAAATATTTTAGCTGATTTTGCCCCGTGCACAAGGGCTAAACTGATTGTTTTCTTCACTGGCAAACACATATGGGTTGACTTCCCACTTATAGCATTTGCTGTTTAATTTTTGACTATAAAACATGTATTCATCATTTTCTTTTTGAGTAAATTATGTATTGTCAAAATCTTCTGAAATAGTAATGCCTCAAGCAATTAATTTCTGTTTATTAAGGTACATAAAGATTTAATTCCTTTTGGAATTTTTTTTTAAGTCAAATAACTGTCTAGAATTTTATAAACACTGTCTGAAAGTAGGTGACGTAGTTTTGTCAATTTCAATTAATGATGTGAAAGGAACTTAAGGTTCACACACTCATCATGGGTCATTGATCAATGGAATGCTAGACAAATGGGTGGTCCGGTTTTATTTATGCCTCATGAATTATTATTATTCTTCCTGGGGTTTTGGCTTTATGTTATTCTACTGAACGGGTTGCCGAAGGGCGTATATTTTATCACTGCTGGGTTATAAGATTGTAGTTACTCTACCTGGTAGGTGGGTGCATTCCAGGGGCATGCGTATTAAGATTAATGTAATTGTGAGTTTGTGTACCTTATGTTCTGTGTGTGTTGTTATGTGTCTAGCTAGCCACGAGATGGAAGAGAATTCTATAATTATATATGCATGTGTCCACTGATTTATGCACACTTGTGATGTTTCATATTTATACACATTTGTTATTCTTAAGATTTATACACACTTGTGATGTTTTCTATTTATACACACTTGTTATTCTTAAGATTTATACACACTTGTTATGTTTTACTTTTATTCATACTGGTGATTGGGCACATATGTTTAATAATGGTTTAATAATGTTAAAGCAGGGCATGAAGGAAAATAAATTGTTATCGTTCTGTTACGGCTGAGTTTTATTGCAAGTCCCGTCATACTGGACCCAGCATAATTTTTGCTTCTCTAGGCTTCGGCCTAGTCCTAATTAACTTGTGGCTTCTCTTTCAAAAAAAAATATTAAAAATAAATTAAGTTGTTTTTATACTCATAAAAGAAAAAAGGACATAAAAGGAAAGAGGGGTTACATATGTAAAAGAAAACATATGGAAAGAGGGGTGATTATATGTAGAGGTGAGTAATGTGAATGGTAATTATATATATTGTAGCGGGTCAATTTTGGGTCCTTTTATTTTTTTTACCGTATGTGGGATTTACATTTTATTTATTTCATTTTGTGCGGGAGTCTTATAAAATATTGTGAAATTGTATTATGCGACAACGCTATTTCGGTTACGAAAGAACACGTGTAGACTGAACAGTTTGGGACAAAGGCAAGACTCAATAATGTGGTGAAATCAGTAAGCGAAGAATTTACCACCCTAGTTTTTCCAAGAACTATGCGAGAGTGTGGCGGAGCTCACCTATGCGTATACCAAGCACGGGCGCTGACCCACGCGCTGGTAAAAACTCAAGATGGCTAAAGGGCAAAAGTATTCATCGTCTTTTCACCGATCTTCCGGAAATGCTGCTTAAGTCCTGCCCACTTTAATGACGTCAGCCAATGCCTAGCTGAGATCATATACCATATTCACTCCAACATCTACATGTAGAGCATGGGACGAAACTGTGTCGAACAAATAACAGGCATTGGTTTCCTCAAAAAACGACGAAGTTCAGTTAGCGGTGAACGCCTTGCCGCTCTGCGCAGTTTTAGCCTAGCGACTGTACCTGCAGGTACCGAGCCAAGTGAGCTCTTTTCAACAATGTTATAATTCCAAGTAAAAAGTGATTTATCAACCGTAATTTAACAGTGAAGTGAAAACTATAGTCTATCAAAGAACACCAACAAATTAATTTCGGACACACTACCAAATACAAAAATGAAATAACGCGCTCGAGCGATCGCCACGTGCCGGCAGGGATGGGTATTCTTTTTGTAAAAATTATAAGGGTTTTAAACCGTTTAGTGTGAATGCGAGTGTGGGCAAAGCTGGGCTGTTCTGTGTTTGTGTATAAATTAAGTTGTGTAATTATCAAAGATAAGGTAAGCCATAGTGAGTAAGTTCAATTACAAGTAAGGTGCCAGAGTTACACCACATTTGAAATATGTAAAAATCTATTTCTGGAGAAAAGTATAAATGCCATAGTTGATCATTAAATTAATTTTTTTTTTTAATTTCTTTTATGAATTTGCTAACTGCTATAATTTTTTATTGTTCGACTAAGCTTTTCGTCATTACTGACATCTTCAGGTCTTAAACAACCCGGTTGTTTAAGACCTGAAGATGTCAGTAATGATGAAAAGCTTAGTCGAACAATAAAAAATTATAGCAGTTAGCAAATTCATAAAAGAAATTGTAAGGATGGCTGCTAATTTAAACAATACGAAGCATTAAATTAATTATTTCTCTTCCAAAAAAATGTGTAGCGTTAGTTATTTCGTTAACCTTGAAACACATGTTTGTATCTAACGTACATGTGACCGAACCTTGGAACTTAGCAGAGAAGATAGTGACGGTAGGTGACAAGTAAACTGTTTTTTTTTTTTTTTTTTTGTATTAATAAATGTTATCAATAATAGAGTAGTACAATATTTGTTGATGGTGATATTTTGTAGTAAGGGTAGTGGTGTAGGGAGTCCGCAACGAAAGGTGTTGGGACAGGAAGGGACCGTTTAGCACCGGAAAGGGTTACCTGAAAGGGTCAGGAACCGATAAGGGAATGAGTTGGTTAGAGTTCGGGTACACACATACTAATACAAAAAAAGGAGCGGTGCCAGAGGTTTTAAATGGGATTAGTGAAGGGGGTTGTTATAGAGATATTGGTGTCATATTATGTTAATGGTTAGTAGCGGTTGTTAGTAGTTAAAAAGAGGTGAGTAAGGTTAGATTGACAAATGCCACAATAAGATAGAGAGAATAATGAATAATAGAGAGTCACCCAAACTAATAAGGATAAAAGGGTTAGAAAAGGAAAATTCATGGTAGGAAGGTAATTGTAACTGAAAGGTAAATAATAAGTTTGAAAATTTTTTGTATAGAATCTAATGAATGTTAAATAACTAAAAGTTAATAGAGAATTGTTGATAGTAACGATGTGATAAAGTTTTGGTACAAGTCATGTAAATGTAAATTGTTTAATGTAAGGTAAATGTAACAATGTTAATGTGTAATGTTCAATGTTCTATGATGTTTTTATTATGTTGATGGCCATAGAGTGTGTGGTCAGGAGGTCGCTACAGGGGTAACGACGGTAACAAATGTTAAAAGATAGTAGATTTTGAATATTAAAGAGATAAAGTTAGAAATGGTGTTGAATAAAATATAGTATGATGTCATTTGCAAAACATATAAAATGATTATAAAATTGAGTAATAAAATTTGAATAAAGAACTTGTCTGCCATAGTAGTTGTAGGGTGAATTTTATAGAAATAAATAGGTGATGGTGTTTTGGGTAATATTAAAGAATTGTTTGTGTATTATATTATTTGTAGGAATATATATATTTTTCTCTTACAAGGAAGAGATTGAATTTGGTGGTGGTAAAAAATCAGTCTATGTTGAAATCTTGTTGTTGTGTTGACAATTTTTAAAATTGAACAAACCAATGCCCAGACACAAACCAATGCATCTAAAGGGAAACATATCAGTTGTAGATATGGAAGTATATTAGACCACTATTTTAAATTTTGTATTCGATGTTTCAGAGTTTTGTGGTGTTGTGACCGCGGTCCTGAGCTGGCCGGTGCGTCAGAGCAGGAACGATAAGTGCCTCATGGCCTTATGGTGTTGGGATCTCGCCTGAGAAGTCCAGTAAGGTCAGAGGGTGCGATCAGCATCATTGGACCAAGGGTAAGTGATGATAATTTCTGATATAGTAACATTACAGGGGGTTGTGGCGACATATCTAGGCTGATCCTTTTAGAACCGTATGAATGAGTCAATGAAAGTTTTTGTGTCTCAACACAAAATCTTTCATTGAGGGGGTTTGTAACAGTACATAAAGGCCTAATACCTTAATTATAGGATTTGCGGTTATTTTATAATGTTTTATTGCATAACAGTTAACTAAAGAATGGTTAGGTCCAGTGACCCTCTGTAAAAAGGAACAACGCATATTCAGTGAGAGTAGCACAATGCCAAGGTCACCGGTGGACGAGCAAAAGCAAGTAGAGATAATGGCGGTGTATATGATGACGGACTATTAATAACAATTGTGATTGGTTTATAAAGCTGTTTTGTCATGAATAAAAGACAATGACGCTTGAACCACAACGTATGTAACGAGGCGTTGTCCCATCAAACAAAAGACGGTGACGTCAAATGCACTAACACATACAAAAATTTGCATATTCCTCGTTCTCAGTTCAGCACAGCACACCAAAGGGTCAGCAGCGATGTATCGCTGTCGACTCAGTTTTCAACAGAAGTTTTAAAAAGGTTTATTAGCTATAATTAAAAATGTGATAGTGGAGTTGTAAAAGACTCAAGTACTAGTAAATAGTCAAACATCAAATGTAGAATCAGTGCACACTAACAGATAAACGATAAATATGAGGCGACCACCTGCCATACTCCTGCAGAACATCTAACACCAGCGAGGGAGCAACTCTGTCCACCTTCAGAGAAGTCAAACCATTATCACCTTTTTTACTTAATAATGAGCTCATTAATTGATACCAGATAAATTTGATAAAATGTATTTTGCAATAGTGAGAGTGAATGAGCGTACGAATGAATCATGGCATGGCCATGATTATGCCTACAGAGGGCATTGGTTTGTGTAACCTGTCAATATATAATTAATTACATGATTAGAGCTACAGCCAGAAGTAAAATTTATAAAAATAGTAACAAGATTCACTATGATACAAAATAACTATGACTGAATAGGGTTTGAGGAAATGTAACCACCATTTTGTTTTACAATTGTATGTGACGCCATTTTGGGCATCACTCCATATATATATGTTTATTTTATTCTGGCAATTAAAACCTAGTGATTACACTCAATTGAGAATCAGTGTTATCATTTCTATCACCTTTTTGTATCTGAATCTCGCCGAGAAGGAACCCTGGCCCCTGAAAGAGAAATTTACAGTAGAAAGGAATCACGTGCTCCCATATACACTGAAATGGTAAGTACACGTGTTTACCGTATAATAGTAAATTTTATATGTATATAAAATAAAAATGTGTGTAAGAGTCCGGTAGTTAACAACTGACGCCCAGAACAAGGGACTTTATTATGGTAGTTAACAAATAGTGGTAATAATGTTGTTAATAATGGTAAAGGAATAATAAACAATGTGAGTAGTTGTGATAGTGGAGATAATAATAAGGATGATACTTTTACAAATAACTGTGTTACTTTACGTGCAGTGGAGACAAAAACCGAGGTAAGTGAGGTCAATATGAATAATATTCGGGAAGAGGTTAGTTTAAATGTAAAACAGGTGGCTGTAAAAATGGTGAGTAATAATGTCAGTTGTGATGACGTTAACAAGAGTAAGATATTTTTCTTTAAAAATATTGCTGATAGATTGTGTAATAGTAATAGTGAAAATAAGAGTAGAAAGTTAGTTGGTGTTAGTAACGGAGTAATGATTAGTATTGATGAGTTGGAGAAAGAATGGAGAGATAATTTAAAGGGTGAACAGGGGGCAAATTTTTATGGGGTTAAATGTGAAACAGAGTTTTCACAAGTTGTTTATGGGGATAAGAGATCCTCACTAGGACATTTGGGCGACAATGGGTCGGCAAATAGTCAAATAAGTTGTTTGTGTTTATCTGGTAGAGCCAGATGGTGTTTAAATAATTTAGTGATAAATCTCTGTGTGGAGTGAGAATATGAAATGGTGTGGTATTGAAAGTGATTATGAGCGAGATAGAGTGATAGAGTTATTCAGATTAAGTAGAGATTATGTAGGGTTTGTAAGGGAAATAAATATTGAGAGAAATGATTATATTGTAAACAACGTAGACTTATTTTGTTCAGTAGTAAACAATGACAATGATTATATTGATGATGAATATGTACCTGTGGGGAGAGTTAGTGTACTGGTAATAGCAGACAATTGTGATAATAACGTAATTTACCTGGGAATAACAAAAATTACTGACGGAGATTTGATAAAAAATACTAATGTAGACTTGATTTTGTAACAATAAAAAATAATGCCTAAATATATAAAATAAATAAAACCCTGCCAGAACTTACCTGCACGCAATTACAACACTTACCTGTTATTGAAATTTTACCAGAAGACCAAGGTCGCCACGATTATTTTTTATAGGATAAAATATCGAAAACCTTTATACTCCACCTTAAATAAAACGGACAATTTAGCAATCTGACCCACCCAATTAATAACTCAGAAAGATTCCGGAACGTTAGACGAATTTTTAACACAGAAATGAGAATATGGTAATGACGAAATAACTTAGACTAACACATGGTTTTGTAGTGATTGAATAGTTTTAATTACTGAGAAAACAAAACGTTTTAATTATTAGAACAAGAATGCTAAAGAACAAATGTTGAAATATATTCCTAGGTATCATATTTAAATATTCTTAACTATAAGGCAGCCCATTCTGCTTATGCACACTTTCACACCATACTTTACCCCTATTTATTATATTTTACAAACTCCTTTATTGTTTTACAACTGTTCACTAAACGCGTTGCCGGCCGAACACGTGTTTTGTCCCGATTCGATTCCAATGTCCGTAATTTAACTGTTTGCGATTCGCACTTGCAACAATTTTGTAACTGAGATGCGTTGATTATCTCCTCGGATCCCGGTCGGTCTTCTTGAATTAATTACATTTACGAAAATCGACCAACCGGGTCCGCAACGAAACTGTAAGCGTCTGTAGCGGTACTCTGTACCTCGTGGACTATATGGCGTCTCTGACTAATGTAGACTGTCACGTAGAACGTAACAGGTACATGTTGCTTTGGAGAGAAGCTGTTGGTCACTGCCACTATTATTTCGTCGCCGTATACAGTTGACTTGCTGCGGCATATCCAGTTTATGCATAGATTATAGCTGGTATATGTGTGTGTCCAGAGGCCGATATTGGACTTGGTTCCGCTGATGTCACCAACAGTAGGCGGAGTTAATGCGACTTCCGTGAGGTCTTATAGAAGACGACAAATATTTTTTTACGCTCTCGCCATCTTGAGTTGTTTGTCAGAGCGTCACTTGGAGCGTGATTGAGCAGTTGCGTATGTGCGCTGCCACACACAGGTACAAAGTTCTCAGAATTTTGTGGTTGGCGCGAATTCTCTGCCGCATTCCTCGACAACAACTGCGTCTTACGTTGTTTCACTGTTCTGTTGTACGGACAAATACGTTGCACAATACTGCAGCTTTACCATACTTTATACCAGTCCGCCCGAAAACGAAATAAATAAAAACATAAATATATGCCCCAAACGGTTAAAACAAAAACACCCAAAAATCGACCCGCTACAATACCCCCTCGATGAGAATTCTGCTGTTCATGACAGAAGAAATCTCATCGATAACCCCGAAGAGGACCGGAGAGGAACTGGTGCCAACAACCCCCTGGTTCTTAATCTGCATGGGTACACGACCCCCCTGGCTCAGCGACCATGGACTCATCTGAACGAGATCACTGGACTTCCCCGTAAGAGATCCCAACACCGAGAAATCGATCAGACTCGCACCACAGCGCGCCTCGCCTTCCAACATACTACCCCCAAAAATCCTCAATCCCTGGCTAAAATCATTCCAGCTCCTCCGCCGATATGGATCCCCTTTTTGCAAGCTGGGCTGCCTTTGGCAAATACTGGGCTCACACATCCTAACATTACATGTTATCATAACACATAAAAAAATAAAATTTACTAAAAATTTAAAAAATTCAAAATTCAAAAAAATAATCTTTTATCAAAAAATTCTCTTCCTCTTTTTTCTAATTTTTGTTTCAATGACTTAACCTAAACATTCCTATTAATACAAATACATCCTTACTCTAGCATGAGAACAATTTATAGCCTACCAATATAAAGCAATACAATAAAAGAAACATCATTAATACATACACAACAAAATAATAATTATCTAACATATTCACTCGCTGGCAGGCGACAAATCAAGTTTTTTTTTTTTCTTCAAAAAAATTTAAAATTTTCAAAATTTTAAAATTCAAAAAAATTATTCATTAAATATTTATTAAATTTATTTATTAAATAACATTTATTAAAATTATTCAAAGATTAGTTTGAATTAATCAAACAAACAAATTAAAATTGAATTCCTACTCTACAAGCTTAGTAGGTGTATGAACTCATTAGCTGATCAAAACTAGGTCAAGTACAAAACCCTTGACCTACATATGTTATGTAGGATTTTTGAAAACACTTTAAATATCTGTAATATCCTAACTTGAAATACAAAACATAATAACATAAAATATTTAAAACGAACAAATATTAATATAAATAATAAACAGATTGACATTTACATTATTTAAAACAAACACTTCTTGACTTTACATTATTTTCAAATTTTATCAAAATTCTGTCACTGGTTGAAACAAAAAAAATAAACAATTATATATTCTTTATTATAAATTCCTCTTTCTTTTCAACAATCTTACTTTAATATACTGTGGGTGATGTAAATTATTTATTCTCGTTTTTCTGTATGAGATTTCTATACATATATAAACTTTCTCCCCCTGACTCTAACATCACTCAACTCCCACTCCTATGACACCCAACTCTATCAAAAATATCTACTACTCAAAACACTCTAATCCACAACTTACCATTTAACTCAAAACGCCGCCTTCTCTACATATAAAAAAAAATACTCTCCAACCCTTTGTACATAGGATACGTGTTTCCCCTACCCAAAAACTCATTTCCCTTATTTGGCGGCCCGGATTCTACCTAAGGCGGCCCCTTCCCCACTAAAATCTATTCTAATCCCGTCCCAACCCTTGTTGCGGACTCCCCAAATACACTACCCCCTAATACAAAATTGCCATCCCCAAAAATCTCAATCTCATTACCCCACTACAAATACACAAAATAGCCTCATTAACTATAAACATAAATATAGATCATTCAAAACTCTACATAAATTCCCCACAACTGTGTCAACCTTAATACTTCACCAACTTCTATAACATACATTAACTCAAAAGCAACATTACATCATACTCATCTCTACTATTTCACATTTAACGTTTAATTCAAATTGGACAGGTCTACATGTCCCATAAAACATTTATCACCCATGAATTATCTTTTATTGATTTGCATAAATTGTTATTTTATTTCTCATATTCTTTTTGTCTTTACTTCAAAATGTCTGTAGTACACTAAACATTAATTACTTGTAACATTTACAAACCAATATACCAGTGACATGGTATTGCTGATCAGCTGATATCCTAACATAATAAAAACACCATGAATACCATTCAAAATTGGACAATTACATGTAATACATTATCAACACTTACTTCTATTATGTTGATTGCCTGCCAGGCGGCTAATTATTGGCTTCGAGAAAAAAAATACACATAATAAAAATACATTTTGTCAACAACTATATCTAACACACAACAATAAAATGATACCTTTAAAATTACAGTATGAACCTTATTTTACGAGTCTGAGCATATAATTATGTGGACAGATCACAAGCATTTTTGATTGGATTAAACCTTGAATAAGCAAAACTTTTACGTCATAAAATTTTAAATTCGTGACTCCTTTACGTCACCTCCCAGCCACACACACTATTTCCGATTATGGAGGACTGTTTCGCCCTTTCGCTTCCACAGAGACTGTATATTTTGGAGCAGGGTTTTACCTCCCCGTGTCTCTGCTTCCGCTGTTAAGTTTAAATTGGTGAACATCATCATGTTCTCGTTAATAATCATGCACCCTTAAACGGATCTACCACCTGGCTCTGCTGTTCCTTCTCGAACAGAGTGGCAGCCGCTGTTCCATAGTTTGGTGATTCCCCTTTTATTTACCCCCCATCAATTTCAAAATACACCTTTACAACGATAACAGCTATGGCCAGTTATGGTCAGCGCGTAATCGTAATGTGCCCCAACCATAGCTGTTAAAGCTAAACCAATTCCACGGTCAGGGTTCGGTGAGGCCGTGACCGCCCGAAAATTTGGGGAATCACAAGTAAAATATCTTTCGTAATATTAAATTTACGAATTTATATTTAAATGACAATATTAATTTAGATGGGGTTTTAACCCACTTAATATGGAAGCTTAACCATTATTAACATAAAATAATTAATACAAAATCTACAACCTTCCCCCATAGCAGTTCCACACTACACTGTTATAATACATCACATAACACAATACACAAATGGCAATCAACCTGGATTATTAGCATACATCAAACAAACAATTCTCTTTTAAATAATTTATATAAAAATTTATAAACATTATTATTTAAAATTTTTCATTAACTCTTTTTATTTATCATCATGATGAATTTATCCTGTGTTGTAATCAGATTTTCAAAAATTCTAAATTTATTATTAATACATATTTTTAATCATTATGTTCCACAAAATAAACCATTTAACATTTATTTACTCCTTAATTATTATTAAATCAAAATCTCACCAAACAATTTAATTACCTTATAAAATTCAAACACATAATATTCAATCACACTATCTAAACATCTCCACTTATTTAATTCAATTTATTATTAAAATTAAATATTCATTTGATTATTAAAATAACATATTTCAATTATTATCAACATTCTACAAATCATTAACTATTGTCTTCATAATTATTTTGTTATTCAATTAGAATGCAAAAAAAATATTAATAATATTATTATTATTAATACAACATTTTCTAAAACATATACACATTACATTTCACAATACACACAAATGAATTCAATATTATTTACAAAATATACGTCAAAATTGTTCAAGTGTATCTCACTTCAGATGTCCAAATCAGCAAGGTCATTACCAGAATTTACAAAATTAAAACAAGGTCTATACACTGATATTCTAGTTCAGCCACCATCGTCAAAAATTAATCTTGGTTCTATATAACACTGTTGCTTTTTATTTACAAACAAATGGTTACTTTGTGTGTCATAACCAGAACAACCAAATTCACTCATTTTACCAGAATACTCATTAAACCAGTCTACGTTAAGTATTTTTGTTAAGTCTCCGTCATTACATTCATTCACTATCGGTCTAATTATTTTTTTCAAATCATTGTAATCATTATTATTCAAATATATTTCTAAGCCTTCTTTCCATTCATCATACTTTCTATTCAAATTATACAATTCTGTTACATACCATTCTCTATTTACCTCTCTCTCTTCATAACACCACATCACACTCTCACAATTATTCCGGACAGAGGGTACACAATTACTCCACAAAAATAAACACCTCAATTCATCTACCAATACGGGACTCTTGCCCTTCAACCACAACACTTGTGGACTCAATAAATCATCATAAACATCATAAATAATAAAGGGAAAATTTGCCCTCTGTCCCCACTCTACTACAACATTATTTTTTCTCTCTCTCTCTAACTCACTGACACACATTAACATCTCATAATCACTGCATTCTATACTTTCATTAGTACTATTTGTTATTATATTTTCATCATTTACTTCTACATTATTCTTCACCCCCACTATACTCTCAAAATTGTCTACTATTTCGTCATTTTTACATTTTGTCATATTTAAAACATTGTCACCTACTTTCTCACACTTCTGTTCTAACTTATTTAAACTGGATCTTATTATTTCGTTATTACTTTCTATACATTTATTCATTTCTTGTATTTCATTTTTTAACTCGTCAAACTTGTCATTCATTTTATTGTATTTGACATTGGAATCAATTTGTTGCTCTTTATAATTGCTATTTATATTTTCAGACATGGTTTTCATTAGATTAAACAGGTCGTCTATCGACACCTTTTTTTCTTCCACCCCTACGCTAGCGTTAGGTCTATTCTTACCTTGTACATCGGTCATTTTCAAAATTTATTTATATCATACCCTTTATATAACGTCCCCTTAAATCAAAATACCCCATACAGAAAACAGTTATTAATACGTAAAAGTAAACGCCCGCTCGCTCTACCTAACCATAACCTTATTTAGCGTAATTATATACGATAATATTACACACGTACGTCATTACCACATCCTATTTTCTGTGTATTAAAATAGGTCTATCTCGTATAAATAAAATTAAACGAAAATCCTGGCAGCGCGTCGACATTTGTAACAATAAAAAATAATGCCTAAATATATAAAATAAATAAAACCCTGCCAGAACTTACCTGCACGCAATTACAACACTTACCTGTTATTGAAATTTTACCAGAAGACCAAGGTCGCCACGATTATTTTTTATAGGATAAAATATCGAAAACCTTTATACTCCACCTTAAATAAAACGGACAATTTAGCAATCTGACCCACCCAATTAATAACTCAGAAAGATTCCGGAACGTTAGACGAATTTTTAACACAGAAATGAGAATATGGTAATGACGAAATAACTTAGACTAACACATGGTTTTGTAGTGATTGAATAGTTTTAATTACTGAGAAAACAAAACGTTTTAATTATTAGAACAAGAATGCTAAAGAACAAATGTTGAAATATATTCCTAGGTATCATATTTAAATATTCTTAACTATAAGGCAGCCCATTCTGCTTATGCACACTTTCACACCATACTTTACCCTTATTTATTATATTTTACAAACTCCTTTATTGTTTTACAACTGTTCACTAAACGCGTTGCCGGCCGAACACGTGTTTTGTCCCGATTCGATTCCAATGTCCGTAATTTAACTGTTTGCGATTCGCACTTGCAACAATTTTGTAACTGAGATGCGTTGATTATCTCCTCGGATCCCGGTCGGTCTTCTTGAATTAATTACATTTACGAAAATCGACCAACCGGGTCCGCAACGAAACTGTAAGCGTCTGTAGCGGTACTCTGTACCTCGTGGACTATATGGCGTCTCTGACTAATGTAGACTGTCACGTAGAACGTAACAGGTACATGTTGCTTTGGAGAGAAGCTGTTGGTCACTGCCACTATTATTTCGTCGCCGTATACAGTTGACTTGCTGCGGCATATCCAGTTTATGCATAGATTATAGCTGGTATATGTGTGTGTCCAGAGGCCGATATTGGACTTGGTTCCGCTGATGTCACCAACAGTAGGCGGAGTTAATGCGACTTCCGTGAGGTCTTATAGAAGACGACAAATATTTTTTTACGCTCTCGCCATCTTGAGTTGTTTGTCAGAGCGTCACTTGGAGGGTGATTGAGCAGTTGCGTATGTGCGCTGCCACACACAGGTACAAAGTTCTCAGAATTTTGTGGTTGGCGCGAATTCTCTGCCGCATTCCTCGACAACAACTGCGTCTTACGTTGTTTCACTGTTCTGTTGTACGGACAAATACGTTGCACAATACTGCAGCTTTACCATACTTTATACCAGTCCGCCCGAAAACGAAATAAATAAAAACATAAATATATGCCCCAAACGGTTAAAACAAAAACACCCAAAAATCGACCCGCTACATGATGATAAGGTACATCACATCATACATTACACACGGTGATGTAATGATAAGGTAATAATAGGGGTTAACCCTATGTATTATTATTTTGGTACAATGGAAAAAATAAAAAACTACGGTTATTATAAAAAAGATAGCCATATATTGTGTATCAATAAAATTGAACAATGTTATGTGCCAAAAAGATTAATTTTCGATGATGGGGGTTGAGAAATACTGAATGAACATTTAATTATGTGAGTAATGGTAAAATGACCTGGCTGATTTAGGTAATGAAGTGTGGTAAACAATGAAAGGATATGACGAAAATTTGTAAATAACTGCATTGGTGTTAAATGTATTGTGTCAGGGTATATTGATAGAATGTATACAATAGTTTATGTAACAATGTTTGTAGTATGTTATAATAATAATAATATTTTATTTTGCTAATTAACAATAATAATTAACAAGAGGTAATAATGAATTTTATTTTGTATTGTGTGACCATATTAAAAGCGTTTTAAATAAAGTAACTAAAGCCAAATTGTTTTGAGTGGATGTTAGTAAAGTAATTTAAAAAGGTGAATTAAAATTATATTTGATCTGAATTATAATAAATAGTAATTGATAAATATGTTAACATTAAAAGATTTATAGAAACTGTGAACTGAAGGAGGTGATAGGGTGGTGATGTAATCAGAAATGTTGAGACTGAGTTGGTGTTTATAAAACAAGTCTGGCATACAACTGTTAATGTAAACAGGTGTGTTGCCTGTTGTGTGACTAATGTTTACAGGTTGATGTTTGTTTCATGCTTGAGTTGACAACAACAATAATGTTGTGTTTTGATGAATCAGTGCCATGAGCAAAATCGTATTAAGAAACAAAAGAAATAAAGTTAACTTTTTGTAGATAAAATATAGTAGTTAGGTAATTACTGTAACTTAGAGTTTTGAGAAATTAAAGTAAATGAAATTGGTAATTAAATTAATTGAAAAGGTGACTTTTAATAATGAATTTAAACTTATTTTGATCTGAATTCTGACTGTAATGGTAAATTAAATAATAATTATTGAAAACAATGATAAAATATTCATTTAAAATTGAAAACTGACGGAAATTTTTGGGTAAAAAATAATTAAAAATGTTTGTACAAGCAATGTGTTATTTTGGATGGGTAATATTGTACTGGGAACATTATTTAATTTGTCTGGAATGCATAGGTACTAAGGCTAGGATACTGCAGACTTATATTGCTCTGTTAACATTGATGGAAACCAATGTTGATGATGATCCATTTATATTCAATGTAATTTACTTGCATTTTGGGGGAAGTAATGTTTTGTCAGGGGAGTAAAATTATCAATATATATCTGGTATATAGTTTTATGTACTCAATAGATGTAAGCAGATAGTAAGTTTGTATTGCTATATGTATATTACAAATTCGAGGACGAACCAGTACTTTATATAAACACGAACCAGTATTACTAAGAGGAAACAAATCAGTTGTGGATATGGTACAATGGAAGGCCTGTTTGTTAATTTTTTAATTGAATGTCATAGAGTCAGGCGTTACTGTGGCGGGTACCTGACCGAGCTTATGGTGTTGGGATCTCCAATAGAGAAGTCCAGTAATATCGGATGGGTGCTGCCGCAGCCGCCGGACTAGGGGGGTAAGTACCCATGATTTTAGTAGAAAGTTCAGGGGGGTTGCGGCGCCATATCCTCACTGATCCTCTTAGGTTTTAGGCAATGAGAGTTTGTATGCTTCGGTATACCACCTCTCATTGGGGGGGGGGTATTGTAACGGTACAGAATTGTGTGCTACCTTAATTTCAAGTTAAATCAGTAAATTTTTTAATTGTCAGTAGTCACCTGTGAGGTGCCCCTTGTAACCAGTAACACATACATTGTTAGTGTAAATTGTTGATGTCTGGAGACAGCCCAGCCCAGACGTATTACGTAATAGCCCCAGCAGCAGTCTTTGTATGTGAATCACAGTATGCAGTCTATCACCAGTTGTTGCATCAGCCAGTAGCAGATAGCAGTCTTCAACCAGAGCGGTCGTAAGTTAAACGGTGGCCTCGGGTGCAAGATAGGCCGAAAGTACTATAATCGGCCTATCTAGTAAAGTACACAATACAACAGTAGACTAACTACAGTACCGGTTATACGAAAAGTTTTAAAACAAACTTTGGTGTCGGAGTAAAAAGACGTAATTGCAGTATGTGACCAAGTGTAGATAAGCAGCAGCGAAAACAGTCCATCTAATAATAATCCATCATTTATTTTTTATAAAGTGTACACAAATAAATAATGAGATCTCAAACAGTGGGGTTTAAAAACAAAGGGTAAAAAGAATGAGAGAGTGAGTGAGGTAATAAAGGGGGAGAAAGAAAACATTAAGGAGAGCACTGGTTCATATAGTATATATATATAATTTACATATTTTGATATAGTAACCTTATTGATAAAAATTATAAGTAAAATAAAAAAGGAAAAGAAAGAAGTCAATTTTTATGTTAAATAAAATAGTATTTGAATTATCATGAATAAGTGGTAGAGTAAGTTATTACGCCCGTTTAACATAACCTGTCCTGTATGAAAAATCTTGCCTAAACGAACCTGGTAAGTAATGAGAAGTAAATAATGGGAAAATGTATTAAGGTTTCCATATTTGTCCTTTTGTTTTAAAAATATTGGTGGCGACCTATACAGTAAGTTGGGAATCTTCTGTTTTTGGTAAGTCAGGGCGAGCGAAGTAAAAGGTAAGTAAAAGTATAAATCATAAGGGGGGGTAAAGAGATAGACCGTAACAACAGATGTATGAAAACAAACATTTTTGAAAGTTATGGTTTGCTGGAGTGGAATCACAGTAAGGCAGGAAAGTGTAGACAAAGGTGCCTTCAAACAGTAGAAGCATAACTTTATCTAAGTACATACAATTGCTGTCATAACAATGATATAGTAAAACACACGTGCACGCGCACATTAATATAAAATCCAGCAAACAATGCCTAGCAACCATGGTTTCTTTCCATATCATCTATTACACAAGCACATCTATAAGTTAGGAAAGTTTGGTTTATTAACATGACTACCCCCATAATTGAGATAAGCAATGTTAAAAATAATCAACTGTTTTATTGATTTCAGAAGGTACATCAGTGTCCACAGAAAAATATACGAGGTAGAACTGTAGTGACCTGCAATATGTGAGTCTTCACATCTATACTAAACGAGATATATGACGGTTATATGAATCACAAAAATAAAACAGCCTTTTCATACAAGCAAGGGCCTTCTCTAAGGATATAGTTTGTCCCTTACATTTTCAAAATTTTAGTACAAGTAAGCTTAAAGGATTAGATGAGGGATATGGGGTTCCACAAGGGAGGAAAATTATTTTATCCAGTCTCCTTTTCACACACAACACAGATAATTTTTGGTTAGGGCGGTAATAATGCTTATTACAAGTGTCAGAAATCACAAGAGAAATAAAAAAATGGGGATAAATATAAATCTGAGTAAGACAGCATACGACATCAAGTCAAGTGATAATTATATAGAAACTGAACTTGTTAGAATTATGACAAGTTAATCATTTCAAGTATTTGGATTCGGTGATAAGACAGGATGGTCCTAAAAGTTAGAAATAGTTAAACATACATGCTGAGGAAGAATTGCAATTAGAATGTTAAAAGTCATTGTTGTGTACAAGTAAAATGGCTAGAACAAAAGCAATCATGTATAAGTCAACAGTCGTATATTTCTCTATAGATACAGCTATGGCTGTGGACAGAGAACAGAACACAACAGGAAATACTATGAGCTATGGAAATAGATTTTTGGAGAAAATAAGCAAGGAAGCATCAATGCTATGATAATAGAAACGACTAATGTTAAGGACAGAGTAGAAACTGTGGAAGGAAAAAGATAGCACAATGGTATGGATATTTGAGGAGGACAAGTGATTGGGAGATTGCCATAGGCCCTGACATTCTGAGAACCTGATGGAAGAAGGAGAAAAGGAAGACAATGTGACAACTGGATGGCTGGAGCAACTACAAGAGAAGGCATGGAACTGACAGGACTGCATGGCAAGGAGTTAATGGATTGATAAAAAGTGAGAAAGTGGAGTTAGTTAAATGGAAATTAGAATGCGTTTTGTAAATTTTTAATTCCACTTAAGTGATTTATGTATTGTTTGGTTGAGAGAAACCAAAGAATTATGGAAAGATCTAAATACAAAAAAGAGGATTTGGTGAAATGCACCATGATACCCCAAAACAAAACAAATTACAATTCCGATACAGGTTAATCATATTACTGTACATTTTGATTACTGAAAGTATGACTTAATATTAGAAATACAAATTCATTACTCACCTGAAGCAGAGTCAGAAGACGTATTATACGGTTCTTCACTATGTGCAGCTAAATCAAATGAGCTATCAGCAACAGATGATAAACGAGGTGGCTGTGGCCGTAATTTTCTTGCTGGATTCAGGCTACCACAATAGCAACAGCGAAATGCTGAAAGCATGACATTTCCAATTAATGTTTGTAATAAAATACTTAGAAGTTCAAAAATACTTTATATGTGTAAAAAACATATGCTTAAAATCTTTGTAACATATGGATGAATAAACGATATTTGTACTGCTTTGTACCTCATGACACTAGCAAAACATAAGCTGTTGAAGCTACGACCCCATTTATGATACAGTTGATTAAACGAATCTCTAAAAGACATCTTTTTAAAAATTTCCTGTGTAAGAACATATTTGATATTTCCAATAAATTTTTTTGTCATGCTGTGAAAAGTATGCATGCATGTTTAAAGAAATATGGAAATAAGTATACGAGGAATGAATAATTTATATTTGCCAACCTGATAATACCAGTTACTAGGACAAAGAGCATATTTTCTACTAAGTCTTTTAGCTCTTAGTGTGTGCAATAATTACCAGATAAAATTAAATCCTTAAAAACAAATGGTTCCTTAAAAAGAAATTGGAAACTGGGTGCTGGGATATAGGGATATTGAAGAGTTGTTCCACGTTAAGTGGTGGAAAAATTAAAAATACAATTGAAGGACATGTTGGTTTATAAAGATAGTTGAGGAAACAAAAAAACATGAATATTAGATGGGAATAGTGGTAGTAAAGTGACTCACCACTCCCACTCGTTTTCATGAACTAGAAGAACTCAAAAGAGTGGCTACAACTTTTCTACACTCACAGAACTGTGGTGGTGGTGGTGGTGATGATGATGATGATTAAAATAATGTTTGAAAAAATACTATACACTTACGCGTCAGAAAACATAATTTTTTTAGTCGAACAAGTCTGGGAAGCTGGTGGATGAGAAACAAAAAATTATAATTTAATTATTCAACATGCTGAAAAAATTACTACCGTATAACACTGTGAACAAATAATGAAAAAGTGTCAAGAGCAGCTAAGCACATTTTCTGAAACAAACATTTTAAAAACTAATATTTATGTGAAATCTCTATGCATGTTGATTAAAACTATCATTAGTAATCTGTAATGGGACATTTATTTTATGCCTTCAATATGTATTAACTTTGCGCAGTCTTGGACAATGGTCAGTGGTGTGGGAAACATGTGGAAGGTACGAGTAGCTGGACTACGTTATTAAACGGAGTGAATTTATATCATGGAAATCATATGTGTCTGAGGACTGGTGAATCCATACTCCTGCACGTTATCTCATACCCACGTGCGTATTAGTAACAACACTCCCATGAAACCAACCTGAACAAGTGAAAAATCTATTGTTATAGAGAATAAAAAACAATAGGAAAGTGTGAATTCTTACCACTGATCAATTACTTCAACTACCCACCACTTGCAAGAATTAAATCAGTACAGATGTACTTTCACTATGAACAGCATTTACAACAACACAGGCACACAGTGACAACATAATACTGCGAAACGGTAACATAATTACAGAAATAGACAAACAAAAAATTAAACAAATTGTTACGCAATACAGAACTTTCTAGTACCCGTGTTTCTCACTTAGCCCAGAACCTGCGTGTTTTTGCCAAGGCCGTGCATAAGTACCGTCTAGAATTTTTGAGTGCTTGTTACGGATGCATATTATGGAACCCTGCAAACTATAAATAGCCAACCCCTCCTGCTTGGAGGTCAGTTTACGTCGGGCGATTACGTGCGTTCAAGTGGTTATTAGTGAAAAGTGGTTATTAGTGAAAAGTGATTATTGTGAAGGACTCTTATTACTTGACATTATTATTGCGTGTGTACAATTTAACTTGAATTAGCGTACGAGTATAATCTTGTTGATTTCAAACTGTTAATTGTGATTAATTAAAACTGGTGATTAGTGACTTAATTGGTGTTTTTCTTTTGTTTTCCACTGTACCATATGACAATCAGTTGACACTTTGTAAAAGACTAGTGTAATTTGTAATTAATCTGTAGACATGGACACCAGTCAGGTGATGGAAGCTTTCCGAGCACTGCTATGACAGGAGGCGGAAGAAGCAGAAAAAAGACAGGAGAGAAGAAACAGAGTAACGATGTAAGCAGGAAGCAGATGACATCAAAGCGTTGATACAGAAGCAAAAACAGCTGCAAGAACAAAGTACCACAGAACTTGGTCTCCTACATGGTGACTTGGGTGAATTACAAGGTGAGCTTAATAAACAAGTTACTAGAATATTGGAGGTACAAGAATCAATTACATTAAAAATAGCTGAAGCAGAAAAATCTGTCTCGAGTGTTGAAGAATTAATGTCTACAAAAATATCTGTCAGAAGAATATATGTCAAATAAAATATGCGCAGTAGAAGACTCAATGGCAAACATAAGAGAACAAATTAAAAAAGAAAGTTGAGCAGTTCATGAAGATAAAACCAAAACAAGTTTCTGAACAGACTGTACCAATGATAAAGACAGAAAAGACAACAGAAAAAGTCACTTCGCCTGCAGATGGGGAAGTTCATGTCAAGACATCAACATTTGATGCAAGCACCCACTGGGCGAGGTATCTTTGGCAATTTGAACCACTGCTAGTGAAAATAATTAATCGGAGACACACAAGGCAATTTCACTCATTCTAGTTTCAAAGGCCCAGCCACAGAGCTACTACAGAAAGTGCCACCTGATAGTCAGAACACGTATGCCGAATTGACAGAAGCTCTAGAATTACAGTATGGTGAAAACATTTGCAAGATGTGTACTGCACTCAGTTGAGAGCGAGGTGACAGCTTTCTAGGGAGAGTCTTGCAAGAGTTTGAAGCAAGTATCGAGAGACTAATTAGACTGGCTTACCCTGAAGCACCAGTAGATTTTCGAAAAAGCTTTGCAATGCAGCCATTTACTGCTTGTGTTCGAGATAAAGAACTACAGCGAGTGTTACAAATGGCAAGACACCAGAATAGTCCGGACAACGCCCTGGTACATTCTTTGCAATTTGAGGCTGCAAAGCCAGCGTCTGGTTGGGCAAGTCATAAAGTGTGCACGCTAAAAGACGCCGGCACAGACGATAAAGAAGAGCAAAGAACAGAGACCAAACGAGCGGTGCCACAGTATAAAGTAAGAAAGGATGGAAGACCGAAGTGTTATTGATGTGGCAAACCTGGACATCTACAATGACGTTGTCAGGTTAGAGTTCAGCAGCAGGAAAATGAGCAGTAGTCAATACAACGGGCTGAGGGCTGACTAACTGGAGGAACAAAGCCCCTAGACAATATATAATTTCTACACTTCAGAAAAATAGCGGGAGCTTGGTGGTTACCGGATTCGTTCAAGAAACGCCAACCTTGATTACAGTTGACACAGGCGCAACATTTCCATTGTGCGCCCAATGTTGTGTAAAATCTCAAGCCAGTCTGGAGCTCTTGCACCCTGCGTACAGCTACTGGACAGCCTGTAAGTGTTTGGAAAAGTGGAAATACACCTACGTCTTGGTTGACTTGAATTTGATCATCAAATACTTGTTGCAGACATTGTGGATGAAGCAATTCTTGGTGTGGATGTTGTGAACGCACATGGATTTATAGTAGACTTCAAAAAAAATTACTTGAGAATCGGAAAGGAAGAGGTAATGGTCTCCATAATGAATACATCAGTAAAATCGATGGACATAATAAATCAAGTGGTCATAGCTGTCCCGCCAAAACTCCAAAAAGGAACATCATGGTTAGAACTGAGGTAGATACTAGGGGCAACCAGTGGTCTATATTCTTATCGAGGTACTCAGCACACCAGACATACTAATTGCCAGAAGTTTAGTGAAACCTGATAGACCCGAAAATGTACCCAATAGAGTGGCAAATATTTTGGATCAAGCTGTCACTTTACAAAGCAATACACTCCTGGGTAAAATGACTCCTGTGGCCTGGGTAGCTGAAATGATGCAACACAGATCCAGTACTACAGACACTTCCAAATTACCAAAGGAACTTCAGGAATTGTTAAACAGATATTCTAATGATCTCTCAAGTGGTGAGGTAAAAGAAATCTGATGGTTTTTATATGAATTTAAAGATTCTTTTGCAGTTTGGGGCCAGTCATTGGGAAGAACCTCTCTTCTTGCATCGCATCAATACCAGGGACACAACACCAATTGTGTTAAAATAATATATTAAAAACATTGTTTTAAAATTAAAAACTCACATGCACAAAGTACCATAAATTGACAAAAAATAAAAGAAAATTTATACTTAGGTAAGCATGTTATTTGAGGGGAGTCCTTACTGAAAATGGCAAAAATGTTTATCCTGTAACTTTTTAATTTATTCAGATTTTTTATTATTTATTGTTGCATTAAATAAAGGGTAACATTTTGTAACTGAAAAAAAAAAGTTTTTAGTACCAAAAATTGAATTAGTGTTTCTTAGGAACATTTTTGGAATATTTTTCAAATTGATATTCCAGAACAACTAAAAGTCCTATCACCTTTTGGGAGGTGTCATTTTGAAGGGGATAAAATTATCTTTAAAAAAACACATTTGTATTAGGATATAATTAAAAACAATTTTTTTGTGAGGAAAAAATATTTTTTTTTAATTTTTACATTTATAAATAAAAATTTATTACAAAGGAACATAGGCCCAAATTATATAAAAATACGTGTTGTTTTAGGTAATTATATCCCAAAGACCTGTGCAAAATTTCAGAGAAGTAAGATAGTTTTTTAGATATATCAAAAAATATGTATAAAAACACGAAAAACTGAATTTGTGGGAAACTCGGATTTTATAAAAATATTCCTGTCTGTTGGAAAATTAAATATTTATGATGTACAAAGGCTTGATATGATTTTGTTTATTACTCTATAAACAGCAAAATATTTTATTTTACATTTTTAATAATTTATAGGAACAAATAACTTCTACTGCTCTCCTTATCAATCTTCTTATCGATCATTGCAGGTTATCAACAACACCTCAATCAGCTGTTTTACAAGTCTTATTTTTCATTGTAAATGAAACAGCTGATACATGAACATTTATTTCCAAATTAGTACTAATATGATGTGTGTGTGTGTGTGTGTGTGTGTGTGTGTGTGTGTGTGTGTGTGTGTGTGTGTGTGTGTGTGTGTGTGTGTGTGTGTGTGTGTGTGTGTGTGTGTGTGTGTGTGTGTGTGTGTGTGTGTGTGTGTGTGTGTGTGTGTGTGTGTGTGTGTGTGTGTGTGTGTGTGTGTGTGTGTGTGTGTGTGTGTGTGTGTGTGTGTGTGTGTGTGTGTGTGTGTGTGTGTGTGTGTGTGTGTGTGTGTGTGTGTGTGTGTGTGTGTGTGTGTGTGTGAAATTATATTATATAAATAATATTGTTTTGTTATAATACCTAAATAAAATGTAAATCGCTTACATGCTAGGTTTTTCCCAAACAATTTGTTTTTGTCTGCAAAATATTTAGGCAAAAATGTTTTAGTGTTTTTTATATAAAGAACTAATCATAGAACAATTTGTGATGAAACAATTTTTCATTTTTTATCAATTTTTGGCCATTTAGTAGGGACTCCCCTTAAACATGCTTATGTTTATTTAGTTAATAATTGATTCACGTGTTTTCACTACATTTAGTTAATCAAAAGTTATTAAAGGAATTAGAAATTAGTTAACAATTAATTTGTATCTGCAACACAACTAGTTAAGTATTAAACTACCATATTCCTATGAATATTTACATAATGTAACCGAAAACACAGCACTGTTAACAAACAGACTAAGTTACATAGAACCTAACTGTTAACTCTGTGGCATGACGTTCCACACTGTTTTTCATAACAGTACATGTGGGATATCTTGGCAACAGTGTGCGTTGCTACGGTTACTGTTTATAGTTTTCAGTACACTAACTGGATAAGTGGCAGGTAGCAGTCAGTTGTTACTCAACAGTTCCACCTATCAATACCAAACTAATTTTAATATTACAATAATTTACATCATAATATTCTTTCAGCTGTGAGTCAATGCCACCGTGACCTTCAGCAAGAGTAGGGTGATATAGGTGGCAATGGCTAATCAGTTGCTACATTTGTAAAATGTTCTGATAAGGTTCTGTCAAAGGAGCACAAGGTTTCCTCTTTTCACTTCTAATCTTGATTTTTATGTGGGGAAGGAAGATGCTTGGTATAAATCCTCTTTAAGAATCTCCCCCCCCATCTCTCTCTCTCTCTCTCTCTCTCTCTCTCTCTCTCTCTCTCTCTCATTTGTTGTCAACTAAATAATTCGTGAAAAAGGCCACATTCCACTTTGTCTGCCACCTTACCATCCCGATTCGAATCCTAGAGAACTCGTCTGGGGATATATTAAAGGAAAACTTGCACATAATTTTAGTTGATTATCTTTAGATAGAAAAATTGTTGAAACAAATATTTGACAATTTTATAACTGAGAAATGGAAAAATTATTCTGCACATACAAAAAAAAAAGAATGCTATTGGATCACGGACCATATTATACACATAGTGAAAAAAATAATTATTTCTGTGTGAGAAGATTCAGATTCAAGTACAAAATGAAGATTCAAACGACGAATAGGTAAGGAAAATTAATACCATAATACCATTTAAATTTTTTATGAATAATTAAACTTAATTTATTATTAAAATTTTTAATAAATATTAATTTTTACTATACTGGTAGGCACCTCGATTTGCACAGGCAGTTGTGTTTTATGTAAGAATTGTTTGTAAAGTATGTCTTTCATAAATTGTGGGGTTAGTTTCTGCTGATATTATTTTCAAACTATGTATACAAATTTAAGGATTTTAGAAGTTGTTAATACATTTTATAGAAACGTGCATGATTATTTTATGATCTGATACTTTGAATAGTTTGTTACAAATTAATACCATACATATGTTTTCGCACATGAGGAACAAGTTGTTGCTGGTACACAAATGACAAATAACATATGTAGAATACTGCAGTAACAAGTGTGACTGACCATAATGGAGGGGGTAACGTTCCCCTTCGTTGTGACACGTTTGTGGCAGCAATCCCTTCTCCAGCTATTTTTTTTTTTTGTCTGCAGTCAACCTATAATAAACGTCACACAGGAAGTGCAATCCACTATGAGTAATGTAAGAACTGCTTAGGCCTACCTAACGGTAAACTGTTCTGCCTTGTTTGTACAACTGATTTCACAGTAATGACTAGCACAGGGTGGGGATGTATCCAATGAACGAAAGTATGAACTCAAAATCCTAAATGTAAACACCAATGACCTGACTGTTCAAACCACATATGGTACACAATAAGTGAAAAGCTAAACTACTAATGAACCAAACATGACTTACGTGAGATAAAACATTCTGATATGATTGGGTAGTATATTATAATTACAGAAAATAAGGAAAGGAAAAGGTGTTACAAATATATTTATTATACATACCTATAAAAGGAAACTCTTCCTTCAAGGCCATTCCATTATGAGAACTGCATGCTTTACATATAAGTGCATAACGGTTATTTGGTCCATCACCAACTAAATACTCAACTAATCGGTCTATGAATGTTCTATCTCTATCTAAAATGGGGCGAGCTGGCATCATACCTATAAAAGAATATCTGTGATAATAAACATAAAAAATATGAAGAACCCCTATACAGATAATTTAACATTTGTCCTGCAAATCCATATATCCACAGAAACACAAAGAACAATTATAGCATTTTAAAAGTTATAATATTTTTTGGTGCAAATACACACTCACAGTCAGAATTTGTATGAAATAAAATAAATGACAACCAGAGGACTCGTCAATTACAACTTTCACTACAGTTCCAATAAACAAAATGGAATGTATTCTGATATATAAATTCTCCAAGTTCACATCTGTCCAACACACACAGCAATGTAACAAACAATAAATCGCACCTAATTAATACTGTCACAATAAATAATGCTAAGCCTCTGTAATCCACTCTGTCCATTAGACACCATATACAGTAGAGTCTCGCTTATCCGACATAAACGGGCCGGCAGAACGTCGGATAAGCAAAAATGTCGGATAATAGGGAGGTATTAAGAAAAAGCCTATTAAACGTCAAAACTATGTTATAATATAATTTCAAACTATGTTATAATTTTACACATTACAAACCTAATAATCATGTTTTACAACAAAACAACAGAAAAAATTAACTTAACAGTTACAGAATTGTCTGAAGTTAAATACACTTAAAAAGTTCAGTTCTGTGATGATTTAAAGAAATTTTTGATCGTAGTCTGCTTTCCTGACGAGTGCCGTTTCTTGCTGCCAAGTCTCGCCATCTCTGCAGCATCATTATGTCGATTCCTGTAGCTTCTTGTTGTTGCTCAATGTATTTAATTGCAGTTACTAGAGCCTTAACTCCGTCGTTATATGAAATTGTGAGAGGCTCAACAGTTGGTGCTTGATCTTGATCTTCAATTTCATTGTCATCGCAACTGACAAGAGCGACAATTTCTCCATCAGTTACATACTGATCATCATCCTTCATCCAACTTTCGATTTCTTGCAAAGATGCATCCTCACATCCAGGGATACGTTGCACTAAAAGTAGAATGGTTTCTTCGGTTTCATCTGTGCTTTCCGTTTCCATACTTTCATCATCGCCTAGCAGCTTCTTCCATGATTTGGCAATTGTTGGAGCCCTCACGTCAGCCCAGGCCCTTGCAACCCAATAAGCAACATCCTTTACATTGATGCGTTTCAATTTTTCAATCATGTCTTGTCCTTCTTCAATTACTTCTATCACTGTGGACAGTAGCTTCCTGTGATAGTTCCTTTTTATCGTTTCCAAAACGCCCTGATCAATAGGTTGGCATATGGTGGTTACATTGGGGTGCAGAAACATTGCCTTAATGTCACCATCTTGAAGCTCCTCAGCATCAGGATGCGTTGGAACATTATCTACCAACAAAACTGCTTTTCTGGGTAAATTATTTTCTTTCAAAAACTTCTCTGTTGAAGGAATGAATTCCTTTAAATACCAGTCTTTGAAAATTTCACTGCTCATCCATGCGCTTTTCTGACTGTAGTATTTTACAGGAAGAGCCTTTTTTGAAACTGTTTTAAAGGCTCTAGGATTTTTGAACATTCCAATCATTGCAAGGTCCATTTTGAGGTTTGCTGTAGCATTGCTGCATGCTAAAATTGTCAGCCTTTCCTTACTACGCTTGTAGCCTGGGGCTGCCGCTTCAGTTCTGGCTCCAAGACTCTTACTAGGTAACATTTTGTAATTAAGGCCTGACTCATCACAGTTAAATATCTTATCACCCGTAGGCTTTCAGTTTCAATAAATTCCTGAAATCTTTTCTTGAATGCTTCCATTTCTTCAAAATTTGATGATAGTTTTTCACCACAAACACTTAACTGACGGATACCGTAGCGTTTCTTCCATCGGTTGAGCCAACCGACACTTGCTGTGAAATCTGGGTCCCCTTCATTGAATTCATTATGAAAATGCAACGCCTTTTGCTGTAAAATAGGCCCTGAAATAGGCACACCTTTGTCCCTGAACTGTGTAAACCAAACATACAAAGCTTCACTAACTTTTTCATAGTCACATTTTTTCATAGTTTTTCTTTCTTTTAATGCACCCTCCGTAACTCTTGATGCACGCCACTTTCCTATTTCTATTCGTTTTTTTCCAGTCTCCTACTGTTACCCGTCCAACGCCAAAGTTGTCAGCTACCTTCTGCATTGTCTCTCCCTTGTCCAGTCTCTTGATTGCCTCAAGTTTTTGTTCCATCGATACAACAACTTTCTTTCTTTTCATCGCCATACTTGCGTACATTTCAACTTTTAAACAACACAACGTTTGTCAAATTAACACACACAGACACGCATGTAACAGACGATAAACCGATCCGCATACAATAATAAACTGCACTGCACTGAGTAGTGAGTTGTGACAGTGAGTGAGTGAGGGTGGGGCGAATGACAGACACATGAGTCATAGTGTAGACTGTACAGTCGGGGTAACTAATTAGCTGTGGTAGAGTCGGGAGCAACAAAAATTAGACTACGCTCGCGCTCGCAACTTGCAGTTCTTGTAGCCGATTAATGCGTTTTTTTGTTGTTTTTTATGGGACATCGGATAATACGGAATGTCGGATAAGCGAAGGTCGGATAAACGAGACTCTACTGTACCTGTGCCACAGGTATGTGCAGACAGGTAACAACAGCCCTTGGACTGATGACAAAGATTTAATTAAATCAATCCAATTATTTTGTCAGTTACTGAGAATCAACATAACACACACACACTAATGTCATTTGTTTTTGTAGGATATTAAACTTTGTCTGCTTCCAACAATTTATCGCTACATAGGCGATGTTGTTCTGCTTGGAGGCAAGAGCAGTTGCGGAGTGTAATAATGTATGTGAGCCAGTTCTACACTGTTCCTGATGCCTAGAGAATAATCAGGCAGATGAAGGCACAGCAACAACCAATATGATCTAAATTGTACCATACAGCTAACCCCATCATGACAAACGATACATAAGATCTGGTCATATTGCCTAACTGCAACGACACAACAAGTGACATGCAGATTTAGTCATTTAGTCAATAATAAATTACCTTATTTCAAATCCATCCTGTGACTTCATTGCATTGTTTTTGTTGTTACGCGTTTCGGGAACTATGTCCCATCATCAGTCATATCACTCAGGAAGAGATCGTCAAATATTAAAATTCATAAAAGTACATTATTTAAACACACGTGTCCGACTCAGTGCGCACCGTGTAATGTTCGGTATGATACTGAATTCTTGGACTTCGAGTTATTGCCAGGTTGTTTATCTCAAGCAAATGCAACATTATCTCAAGGTTGCATTTGCTTGAGATAATGTTGCATTTGCTTGAGATAAACAACCTGGCAATAACTCGAAGTCCAAGAATTCAGTATCAGACCGAACGTTACACGGTGCGCACTGAGTCGGACACGTGTGTTTAAATAATGTACTTTTATGAATTTTAATATTTGACGATCTCTTCCCAAGTGATATGTCTGATGATGGGACATAGTTCCCGAAATGCGTAACAACAAAAACAATGCAACGAAGTCACAGGACGGATTTGAAATAAGGTAATTTATTATCAAAAACGTGACTTGGACCATAATCAACAATGTTTAATTTAGTCAATGGCCTAAAGAAAGTAAAGAGACTATACATATATATATATATATATATATATATATATAGCAACATTTTAAATACCAACATTTAAGTGCATTTTAAATTTGTGGAGTCGCACGTTCTTTGGGACGCCAAAAGGTAACAAATTACCCTTCTTTGTGTATTTTAATCTGTACATTAATTTAACTCATACTCTTTATATAACATTCCTATAATGGTGTGTATGTATCTGGGGTTCAGGTGCATCTGTAATAATAACTCTATGTAACTTGTAATGATACTTCAAATTTATTTAGTAATAATGAAATTGTGCGCAAGGCACTTGATTCGACTTAAAAACATTCATTATTGCTTTGTTACTATGCCGTAAGGCTTACGCTGTATACATCCTTACTGACTAAATATTCTATTCTAATAATTATTTTATTAAAAATATCATTTCCTGACTACTCAGACAATTAGTGTGCTTCTAAATATCAATTATTAAATATCCTTTTTTTTTAGATATTGTAACGAAATTCAACATATTAATAGCTACTGAATTTATCTTTCTTTTTCAGTACCGATTTATAAAACTCTACTTTTTTTACTTAAATGCTTTGCATTCTTTTCATTTCAATACTAATTTGAGCTCTTGTTTACGTTAATCTTACTTCGATAATATCTACCATTTTAACTCTATATTTACAAGAAACATTGGCTCTTAACTTTAAAATAAAACAATGTCTTTAATTGGCTCTTAACTTCAAAATAAAACAATAATGTCTTTAATTGTCTTTGAGTTAATTGTTCGACTAAGAGATAAATAAGTTCTTCATATTGTTTAAATTAGCAGCCATCCTTACTATTTCTTTTATGAATTTGCTAACTGCTATAATTGTTTATTGTTCGACTAAGCTTTTCATCATTACTGACATCTTCAGGTCTTAAACAACGACCTGAAGATTTTTAAGACCTGACCTGACCAACCTGACCATCAGGTTGTTTAAGACCTGAAGATGTCAGTAATGACGAAAAGCTTAGCCGAACAATAAAAAATTATAGCAGTTAGCAAATTCATAAAAGAAATAGTGATAAATAAGTTGTTTATCACCTTATTGTTGTCAATCATACTCAATCGCAATCGATCCATCTGTAATCGTCCTCGTCTAGAACTCCAGCATCAATTCCTCTTGTCCAGTGTCGTTTCCAGACTTCAGTAATGTTCCTCTTGTCCAGCGTCACTTCTCTTGTACAGCGTCGTTTCCTCTAGACTCCAGTGTCGTCTCGCTCTCTGGAACTAAGTCGTCAGCTTTCTCGCTCTCCGGAACTTCATGTTACTTCTTTTCGTGCTGTTTCGAACGTCAATTGATCATCTTATATGGATTTTCTTCTCGTGTAATTCTGTTACTATTTAAAAGTGATTGTATTTACAACTCAGTTACATAGTTATATGTAACTGGAAGGATGAAACTATTTACAAAAAATAAATACTCCGTGCGGACGGGCAGAAGCTCCCGCTGCAACTGTGGGTGATCAAAAAAGATACAACTGTAGCGTGTGTGTCCTATTTATACCCACGTCTTGGTTAACACCTGCAGTTGTACGAAATCGACATGTCTGAAATTGTCTCTGGGTTTTGTTCCCCCACTAATTGTTAATTTCGCTATTTCTGCGAATTGCAGAGTCCTGTAAGTATACTCTTATACCCATCTTATAACTATTTTCACTACACATGTTCACTGTACTTTTGGACATTGTAGCTTAACCCTTTCGATCTGTACACAGTTATTTCGCCACTACACTCGTACGGTGTGTCCCTTTCACGTGGTTTTCGTACACAATATGTAGTTAATTTTATTACATTTTATTGTATCTTTGGATTTTACTCCTTATTTATAGTTTATGAATAATTACGGAAAAACAGTAATTATGCAATTATTCATACTGGGGTGGCAAACTCGCCTGCATAGACCTGCGTCACACACACATGCAAAATACTGTTGTACACACTTTCAGTCACATCTGTGTGTGTGTACAAGTAGATTCAGGTTGAAACACCTGTCCATACTTTTGTCTGAGCCAAGCTTGCAATCCCTGACATGCTTACTTCTAATACATTATTAATTATTTTACAATTTATTATGTATATTTCAATTTTTATATTCAATGCTCAGTACAGCACTTATCTGTACTGTCGCATTATCCCTCTGCTTGGTAATACAAAAATTTAATAAATTTATTTATTAAATTTTTTTTATTATTATTATTATTATTGTTTGTAAAAAAAATATAACAAATAATAAAGAATAGTATTCGTCATTTCACCCTTAATTGGAGTGTACACATACGTCTTCCCTCTCCTCTTCACACGCTCACTGCTCGTGACCTTGTAGGGTGGCTTCTACAACAGCTGATCCGACTGGTTTCATTGACCTCATTACTTTTACGTGTAGAACTTCCTAAATGACGTTGTGTGGAATTTACCTATTTCTTTCTTCTGTATCTCATCATATACGATGAAAGTGTGTTGTCCTACTCGCTGTCTTAACGTATACGGTCCATTATAAAGTCTGAAGAATTTCTTCGCCGTATTCTCGCTTCTTTTCCCAACAGGATTTGCTTTGAGTAGTACACTCTCTCCTACATTAAATTGTTGTAGTTTGTGAGTTAGATTAAATCTCTCTACTCTCTTGTTACCTCTTTCTGTTATCCGTTGCTTTGCGTATTCAATTTTCACACTTATTGGTACAGGTACATTCTGGTTATTAGGTTTGTTTATATACTTGGTCCAATATCTGTTTGGCTTCTTATCTTCTTCCAATTCCTGTTGCTTCACTATAATTTTCGTTGATGGCTTTTTCAAGAAATGGTAAATATTCTGCCCATTTATTGTGTTGATCATGGCAGTATATTCGTAAATATTTACCTAATTCTTTGTTAACTCTCTCAGCAAGGTTTCCTTGAGGATGTCTTATGGACATGAGTACAGGTTGTATTCCATTTTCCCTTAACGTCCTCTCCCATTTTTTACTCTGGAATTGTACACCTTGATCACTGAGTACCTTCTTCATTTTTCCATATGACGGAATATATTTCTGCAGTAGTATCTTTAGAACAACTTTGGTTGTGGGTCGCATAATTGGGTACAGTCGGACTGCCTTGGAAAACACATCGATACATACCTATATGTGCTTCACACCTCGACTTGATTGTGGTAATGGTCCCAGAAAATCCACTGCAATTAGCTCTCCCTTGTTCCCCTTCTGGATGCTCTGCATTTCTACGTATGTGTGTAAATTCGGTCCTTTCGCCGTTTGACACTCATAACACTTCTTCACCTCCTTCTTTATTTTTCGATACATATTATTAATCGTAAAATCCTCTCGTAGGCTCAGGTAACATTTCAGAGCAGCAGCATGTGCTAAACTCTCATGTGCTGGTTGAATTAATTTCTGTAACATGTCGTTCGTTAGTACTATCTTCCAGTCTTGTCTTACTAACCTGAAAAGAATTCCATTAAGTACCTTATAATGATTTGGTAGCTGTTCTTGGTCCTTCATCTCCCTTATTGTCACGTCCAAATCTTGTTGTGCTAAATTTTTCAGCGTTTGTTTTACTTCATCATTCTCTTTAAATTTAATTGATAACAATTGTACTTCTTTCTTTTCGCTCTCATAGACTTCTTCACATTCTTCTTTGATGTATCGGCTTAGTGTATCAGCTATAATATTGTCTTTACCTTCACAGTAAGTTTAATGGTGAATGAGTATTCGCCAATGGCTAAAATCCATCTTAATAATCGGGCATTTGTAACTTTGCATTTCAATAGAAATGATAAGGCTTGGTGGTCAGTATGTATCTCAAAATTGAGTACCATAAACATAATATCTGAATTGGTTAAGAGCGTACACTATAGCACGTATTTCTTTTTCTGATGTGGAGTAGTGTTTTTCAGCTCCTTTGAAGACTCTACTGGCGTAGGCGATAACTCGGTGCTATCCCGTAGCATCTTGTTGATATAGTACACTTCCTACTGCGTAATCACTGGCATCAGAGTAGATTACGAATTTTCCTTCTCGTTGAGGATGCTGTAACATAATATTTTTGATGAATAACTCTTTCACTTGGTTAAAGGCATTTTGGTGTTTCTTCTCCCATTTCCATTTCTGTCCTTTCTTCGTCAGCTCTAGTAGTGGTTGTGTATACTTTGCATATAACGGTGAGAATCTTCTGTAGTATCCTGTTAGTCCTAAGAATGCTCTTAACCCTTTGAGATTTCCGGGTATAGGGAAATTAGTTATGCTAGAAATTTTGATAGGATTGGGTTGAATACCAGAGGAGGAAATAACGTGACCTAGGAATTGGATAGAGGATTTGATAAATTCACATTTGTCTAGGTTAAGGGATATGTTCGTTTGCCTAAACTTGTGGCAATATCGTGCTTAGATGTTTTATATGTTCGTCTAACGTTTTAGATACAACTAAGATATCATCTACAAATACCATGGTGTAGGGTTCCACCTCAGGTCCTAGGGCTCTTTCTAGACACTTTACGATGGCTGGCAAACTCGTGCTTAATCCGAAGGGTACTACCCTGTGTTGGTAGCATTTATTTTTATACAGGAAAGCGGTGTACTTTCTATTCTCTTCACGAATTGGAATCTGCCAGAAACTTGAGCGTAAATCTAGCTTCGTCAGATACCTCGCTCCTTCACACTTAGTAAATAATTCGTCCACAGTTGGCGCAGTCATACTCCTTTAATACAATGCTGTTCAGCTCCCTCATGTCAAGGCATAGACGTATCTCGCCACTTTTCTTCTTTACTACCACTAGAGGATTCAGGAAGTTACTGTTCGATCGCTCTATGACTCCATTTTCAATCATGCGCCGAATTTCCAGTTCAACCTCTTCCTCATATCGTATTGGGATAGGGTACGTCCTCCTAATGACTTTCGTAGGGTCTGACACAACTATAGAGTGCTCGTATACTGTCGTCTGCGTCGGTACTTCACTAAATACATCACTGTATTCTTCTATTAATTCGTGCAGTTTTCTTCTTCCTGTGTCGTCATTCCTTCATCTGCTGCATTCACATGTTGAGTTGGACCATACTGTATTTGTGGCTTGTACAAAGTAATAGGCACTTCACTTACCATGCACTCTTCTTCCTCGCTATTCATATTTAATTCATATTGAACATTTTTATAATTACACACAATTGTATTATCATTAACATTAATCTTAGCATTTATTGTATTTAGTATATCGATACCTAAAATTCCATCATAAATCAATTTATGCATAATTATCATGGGGTGTTCTAATTCTAGATTTTTATATGTTAGAGTTACATATGCTTGTTGTTTAACTCTTTCTTTTTTATTGGTAGCTGTTGTGATATTTAAATTATTTACGGGCAAAATTGCAGTATTTTTAAATATTTCTTATTGCGTTGAACCCATGCAGCATTAAGAACTGACAGCTGGCAGCCGGTGTCAACTAGCATCCGTATTTTACACCTGTTTATGCTCACAGTCACAATAGGACCTTGTGTTTGCTGTTCGTCTCGCTTTATATCCTGTTCGGTGCTTAATAATTCCTCCCTAATATCGCAGGGGTATATGTTGTTTATTTTATAAGTTTGCTTACGTTTATTCAGTCATTGTGACGCTTTTGACGTAGACGGCCGACTGTGAAACGTTACTGTCTCCATCTCATTCATTTTCTCGCTATCTCTCTTCAATTTTTTCTCGTCGTACCTTCGTACTGCGGCAACGCGTTTGTCAGCTGGTTTTGAAAACTGTTTACGATTGGACGACCATACAACGTCTCCTTGTCGTTTAGCTGGATTTATTCGTTCAGTCTCTGTAGCTGTGCACATTGTAGTGTTGTATATTGGTGGCGAATAATTTATTTTGTAATTATCCCGGTGCGGTGTAATGTTTTGTATTGCTTTCTTGTCATCTCTGTAATAATTATAGTGGTGATTTGCGTGTTTTTGTTCCCAGTATTATGTGTTCTTACCTTTATTGATATTCTCCGACTGTGTCACAAGGATTAAAAATTCTTCTATGGTTTTAATTCCCTGCGTATAAACTGCTAACTGGATATCTCGCTGAAAATGGTAAGATAACTTTGAAACAATTTCGTATTCTGAGAACTTAGGTTTAAGATGCTTCACATGTTCTATTTGCGTAATTGTGTATTGTTCAATACTCTGCTGTCCTTGTGCATTTAACTTTCCATATTCGAGTTGATCCCGTACTTGTCGTTGGGTATGTAAATTCCAGTATCGGTTCTCGAATGCCTCACGAAACTGCTGATATGTACTGACGTTATCTCTAATAATAGAGTACCATTGGCTGGCTGAATCTCTAAGATATCGCGTGACGAAGTCTAACTTCTCGTCGTCATCTATTGCACTGCCAATCTTCTCTATTTCCTTCTCTACTCTAGCTAGCAATTCCATACTGTTCTCCCCTTTACCACCTGAGAACTTAAGTCTGCTCCTTTCTTCCATTGGTGTAGGAAACATGGTCATTTGGTTGTGTCGTCTTCTCAACTCACTTCGTAGCTGGTTCATTTCCTCTTAAATTTCTTCTTTCATATATGATACATCTCCCAACGGTCCTTCGTAGTTTCTTCAATTTTATTCTCAATGACTACAGTACGTGTTTCTATTTCTCTAATTTTACTGGTATTGCTTGCGACATTATTAATAGTTTGAATTTTATCATCCTGCTCTCGCATTATAGTATTTAAAGTATCATTCAAATTATCCTTTATTATGCGATTCTTTTAAATCTTTTCTCCACCCGAGACGTAATTCTTTTTGTTTATTTTCAATCCGTATAACTTGCTCATGTAAGGCTTGTTTAAAATTATTCTCTAAAGTATCAATACGTATGTTGGTGTCACTAATTTTTTCGGTTAACTGTGCATTACTGTCAATTATACTTTGTTTTATTTCAAGATTATCAATTTTTAACTCTTCTAGACTCTCCCGTCATTTTTATGGTGTCTTGTTTAAAATTTTCAGTTTGTTCTTCTAATTGTTTCTTATTAGATTCTTTTAATTCATCTATTTTAGCATTTATATTTTCCGTTTGTTTTGTGCTTATTTCGGCTATCCAAGCACGCATCATCGTTTGAAACGCCTCTATGTCCAAATTTCCTGGAGTCGTCATGTTGAAGTATTATTAAAATATTTATTTAGTAGTTATTCTTTAACAGTTATTACTGATAACCGTTCCCTACTTATTTATTTATTTCTGTATTTTTATTAATTGTTATTATTTATACTCATTACAGTTACACCTGTTACATAGACAAACAATATTATTTGTGGGCGCCAGCTGTGTTTTAATACACAACAATTAACATAACATTCAGTTAATGTTTAATATAAATAATTATTATTACACATAATATATTTTTCATTTAACACACCCTTATTTTTAGAGCAACCATTTAGCTACACAAAAAATTTTAATAGTTAAATGGTGGGGATCGGGCCACACATTCATGGGCGACAAATATGCAACATTTAAGTGCATTTTAAATTTGTGGAGTCCCACGTTCTTTGGGACGCCAAAAAGTGACAAATTACCCTTCTTTGTGTATTTTAATCTGTACATTAATTTAACTCATACTCTTTATATAACATTCCTATAATGGCGTGTATGTATTTGAGGTTCAGGTGTATCTGTAATAATAACTCTATGTAACTTGTAACGGTACTTCAAATTTATTTAGTAATAATGAAATTGTGCGCAAGGCACTTGATTCGACTTAAAAACATTCATTATTGCTTTGTTACTATGCCGTACGGCTTACGCTGTATACATCCTTACTGACTAAATATTCTATTCTAATAATTATTTTATTAAAAATATCATTTCCTGACTACTCAGACAATTAGTGTGCTTCTAAATATCAATGCTTAAATATCCTTTTTTTTTAGATATTGTAACAAAATTCAACATATTAATAGCTACTGAATTTATCTTTCTTTTTCAGCACTGATTTATAAAACTCTACTTTTTTTACTTAAATGCTTTGCATTCTTTTCATTTCAATACTAATTTGAGCTCTTGTTTACGTTAATCTTACTTCGATAATATCTACCATTTTAACTCTATATTTATAAGAAACATTGGCTCTTAACTTTAAAATAAAACAATAATGTCTTTAATTGGCTCTTAACTTCAAAATAAAACAATAATGTCTTTAATTGTCTTTGAGTTAATTGTTCGACTAAGAGATAAATAAGTTGTTTATCACCTTATTGTTGTCAATCATACTCAATCGCAATCGATCCAACTGTAATCGTCCTCGTCTCAAACTCCAGCATCAATTCCTCTTGTCCAGCATCGCTTCTACTGTCCAGTGTCGTTTCCAGACTTCAGTAATGTTCCTCTTGTCCAGCGTCACTTCTCTTGTACAGCGTCGTTTCCTCTAGACTCCAGTGTCGTCTCGCTCTCTGGAACTAAGTCGTCAGCTTTCTCGCTCTCCGGAACTTCATGTTACTTCTTTTCGTGCTGTTTCGAACGTCAATTGATCATCTTATATGGATTTTCTTCTCGTGTAATTCTGTTACTATTTAAAAGTGATTGTATTTACAACTCAGTTACATAGTTGTATGTAACTGGAAGGATGAAACTATTTACAAAAAAAATAAATACTCCATGCGGAACGGGCAGAAGCTCCCGCTGCAACTGTGGGTGATCAAAAAAGATACAACTGTAGCGTGTGTGTCCTATTTATACCCACATCTTGGTTAACACCTGCAGTTGTACGAAATCGACATGTCTGAAATTGTCTCTGGGTTTTGTTCCCCCACTCCTCGTCAGTTTCGCTATTTCTTATATTTCTGCGAATTGCAGAGTCCTGTACGTATACTCTTATACCCATCTTATAACTATTTTCACTACACATGTTCACTGTACTTTTGGACATTGTAGCTTAACCCTTTCGATCTGTACACAGTTATTTTGCCACTACACTCGTACAGTGTGTCCCTTTCACGTGGTTTTCGTACACAGTATGTAGTTGATTTTATTACATTTTATTGTGTCTTTGGATTTTACTCCTTATTTATAGTTTATGAATAATTACGGAAAACAGTAATTACACAATTATTCATACTGGGGTGGCAAACTCGCCTGCATAGACCTGCGTCACACACACATGCAAAATACTGTTGTACACACTTTCAGTTACATCTGTGTGCGTGTACAAGTCAATTCAGGTCGAAACACCTGTCCATATTTTTGTCTGAGCCAAGCTTGCAATCCCTGACATGCTTACTTCTAATACATTATTAATTATTTTACAATTTATTATATATATTTAAATTTTTATATTCAATGCTCAGTACAGCACTTATCTGTACTGTCGCAATATATATAGCCTATATATATATATATATATATATATATATATATATATGAATAAAAAGAATATGTACGTGAACTTACGTGGACCACTTGATTGTCCATTACTGGGTAAGGCTGGCAGAGCATTGCTTCTTGTGCCAGCAGGATCTGGAATACGAGGATTGCGTGAATTGCTGACAGCTCGTTGCTTCAATTGTACTGCCAATGGAGTTGTTAGTGCCACTGTTTTCTCGTGAGGACTTCCCACCTGAACATTAAAATAAAATTTTTACATGCCTGTAATTTCATATAACAGCACAATCCGGTAACTTCTGACATCATAATATTTTATTCAGTTTCATGTGTCATACTACTTACTAACAATCTTGCTACAATTCCAAATATACCAGAATAACAGAATTCCCAATAATTGGAAATAGAAAGCAGACATTATGTGTTAGGCGTACATAATAAATGATTCAATAAAACACTAAGGAAAACCTTAATGACTTGTGATAAGAAATGAAAATGAACAAAAACAAAAGAAATTCTGTATTCGTCTAAAGCATCGTTTTCTGCATTCTGTGATGTGGCTGAACGAATTGTATAGAACTGAATTGTACACCAAGATAACTTGTCAGTCTGCAGTTAACCAAATATCAGATACAGCAGAGCACCAGTTGTAGGAACTAAGTGATGTTGATGTTAGTTTGGTTATAAAAAAATGTGTACATTCAAATATACAAAAATTTGTAGTACAATATATAATAATACAGGCCAGCTGCACTTAGCATTTAAGACATATTACGATATTATCTTGTAATACAATTTTTTCACGAGCACAGCACATTAGACAAAAAACTAAAATGTTAACTATGATAACAGAATGTTCAAGATATGTATTTATAGGGTTTAATGTTTACCCTTAACAGACCTACAAATAATTTAGGCATTATATAAAAAAAAAATTTTTTTGGATCATTTTAAAACATATTACACTGATCTTTGAATAGTTTTTAACAATATAAGTTCAGAGTTTTTTAACTTCACCATTTAATTATGTTAAATTTAATGTTTTTTAAGTTCTCCATCAAGTACAAACATAAATACCATATGCTGGTCTCACCATTTCTTCACTTATTACATTCAATCTGTAAAATTTATAAACCTGATAGAAAATTTTGTGTGGCCTAACATTTCTCAAACTGGAAAACTGATTACTGATTGTATTTATACAACTGTTGGAGCTGATCAGATTGGTTTGTATATGATAACCAATGTCTCATGACCAATGTAAACAAACAAAATATTTGGTTAATCTTGTTATTTGAATTACCAGTCTCTGTAACTCCAACTTCGCCAATAAACTGCTAGATGTCACGTTCTGGACAAGGCCTTTGAGTGTTTCCAACATTTTCAAGTCCTAATCACGACTTGGTTTAGGATTTAGAAAATTTTGGAAACACTGAAGGGCCTTATCCAGAACATGACATCTAGCAGTTTAGCAAATCAGCACAACAAAATATTTGGGTTACTTTACTCTTGAGTGAAAAGAACTAAATACAGATACATGACCCTGATATTACCCGGAACTATAGAGATATAGGCAGATGATACTTATTTTCTGGATATCCTCAGTAAAAGCACTCCTAGAATCCAAATGGACCTGTAATGAATCTTTGAAGAAGCAGGGAGGAATACTGTTCTACAGCTGTGATGGCACAATACATGACTTGGGAACAGGATTTAATATGCATAAACAACTATACATTCAGATACTGGTTTTAGCCCCACAGGCCAAAGTTTACCAACTCTGAGATCATCTGATGGTCATAGGACACAATAATGCAAAAGAAAGAAATGAAATATGAAAATTCATATTGATCAATTTGTATTTTGAGGGAGAAATGAAAGAAGAGTCTGGGCAGCACAGCATCATAGTCGATAAAGTATTATTCAATAAAAAGATCACATGAAAAACAAAATGAAACAGTAAAATATATAGATGAGTTAAATACATAATTTATACGGAATTGAGGCCAGAGTTAATAGTATGAAATTAACTCAAAAACACTCACTATCCAAATGATAATATAAAGCATCATATTTTTTAAAGATTTGCCAAGGCATTGAGAAGTATGAAATAACAAAAATGTGAAAGGTCCTATATAAAAAAAAAAAACAGAAATATGTGAAAGAAAAGAAAAACATAAATTCTACTTGATGAATTATAAACAAAAAATGTTAAATGAGCTTATAATTACATGCATTACAACAAAAACGATAATGATAAAATGGGAAAAATAAAATATTGCTATGACACACAAAGACATATGAATTTAATTGTTATAAAATGTCTTCTACAAGAATCTTACAGATTGACTTACAAGAGCACATGTCAATCTAAACATTCACTAATCAAGCAGGTTTAATAGCCCTTGCAGCAAAATACACTACCTTAGAGCTAAAAAAATAAACTTCTGGGATCCTACAATGACTGCTGAAAACTCACTATGCACAGTATTTTCCTGGTTTCAAAAAACCTTTCATACAAAGTCAACTCCATAGAAAAAAATAAAGAGGCAACAAAATTAACTATTTGAAACTATCTATAATAAAACACAATGTTTAATTTGGAATATATGTCGACAATAAAATAAAAATCTCTTTCAGATGGAGCAGGTGCAAGTGCTAACCACATTCATGTGATACTTGTGGATTGGCTATCCTTACACACAAGAAGTTTTCAAACACTGTTTTGCCCACATAAATATGGAATTTCATCAGTTGAGATGGTAAAGTCAAAATATAGTTGGATCTCTGTTAGTTTGTGTGTTACATTTCCAGTCATCTAAAATGAATAAAAGAAAAATATGTTTAGCACACCTTATGATTCTGTAAAGAAAGAAACATAGAAAAAATGTGGGTACATTCTACTAATGCAGAGAGAGTACTAAAATTTACACTGGAAATTGAACAAAACAATAGTATAAATTTTCTGGATCTAACAATTAACAAAACTAACAATACACACACGTACAAAATATACAGAAAACCGACCACAACCGACATGATTATACACAATACATCAAACCACCCAACACAACATAAACATGTGGCCTTCAACCATATGCTCCATAGACTAACTAAAATACCATTAAGTAAACAGGACTATAATGATGAACTCAACACAATCAAATACATAGCAATAAAAAATGGATACAACCCTAATTTAATAAACAAACTACACAAACACATCATAAACAAAAACAACAAAACACAAAATACCAACAACACACTACAAACTAAACACACCACACTCACATACCATAACTCCAACACACACAAACTCGCCAACACATTCAGAAAACATAAGTACAAAATAGCATACAGAACAAACAATACCATCAAAAAACACATCAATGATACAAACACGGACATAGACAAATACAACAAAACAGGTGTTTACAAATTAAATTGTAATAACTACAATAGTTTCTACATAGGCCAGACGGGAAGATCTTTTTCAACTCATTACTCAGAACACCTAAAAGCTTTATCCAACAACAATATACATTCCGTGTTTGCCACACACATACACACAAAAAACCACAGCTACACCAACATAGATACTAATCTTGAAATATTACACTACTTACCCAAAGGTCGAAAACAACACAGCAGAACAATATGAAATATACAAACACCACACAACACAACCAAACAACATACTTAACGACCAATTACAGTATAAATCACACACACTTTTTGACACAATTATACAAAAAACTAACAATAATTTGGATCCCCGCGCCAATCCCCTTCCTCCACACACCACCCCCACTATACCTTTCAAAATAAAAACCGTTACAGGTTAATGGCAGTCTGTCTCAAAGCTGACGAAGGCGAACACCACGCCGAAACGCGTACGAGAAGAAAAGACAAGTAAGTTTCACAAGTTGAAAGTTTCAATATTCTATAAAATATATTATATACTGTGACGGCAGCGGTATGCGAACATCTGCTCTCCAGTACCAGCGGTGGACACAGCTAGCCAATCCAACAACGTGCTCGGAGCGAGCCAACCAGCGATCCCGGTTAGTGCATAAAACCCGGGCCGGCAGAAAATTTTGAGCGCACTTCATCACCACTGTGACAATTTAAAGATTATTTAAATAGCACAAATTAATTTTTTTTGTTCTTATAACAAGTGAGAGTATAATCCACCCCCTTTTACCTAGACACCTGTATCAACTTGCAAAAAGTCTAGTACGAACATTCAAAGTACAATGTTATTAAGCGAAAACTAATAATCATTTTATTTAAATAAAAGACGTAATAATAATAAAGGAAATATCTAACTCCTAACTAAGAAAAGGTAGGATAATTTATTGTAGTTAATTAATGGACAATTAATAATAGTAAAGGAACGAACTACTTTCCTCTCAGCGCGTAAACCGCGCCAGCTTCCATACTCCCTGCCGCTAAACTAACGCCAGTCGCCGGAGAATCTCTGACATGTAAGCAGCTCGAAAATGTGTCGTGAAGTTAAACTTGCATTTATGTCGCTAAAAAACGATATAACAAGAAGTTAGTGCTTCTCACTTAATTAATCCAATGTAGCGTAAGCGAAACGAAGATTAAAAACTAGTAATGTAGTTCAGACGTTGAGAAAATATTCTTAATAAATAAAGAACTTAGCCGACACATCTCTTTATAAAAAGTAAGTGGTAAGATATGTTCCTTACCATGTAAAAGGTAACATCAGTGCTGTTAAAATAAAAAGGAATTAAATGTGAAAAGTCAACACCAACGCCAGGAGAGAAGTTACTACAACAACTGTACGAACTCCAAGTAGCAGAATTCCAGTGCCATGACCTAGACCACAATACAGAAACAACCAACTAAATGGAGGATCCAGATGGACAACGAACTACGCCCAAGAAGACCTACTGAAGAGGATCATCTCGACCACCAGCCTCAGACTCACGTTATATTCAGGTGACACTAAACCATAACTTCTGTGCATACATTGTTTTTAACAACCGCAACAAAAATAACAGTAAAATTTCTTGTAAAGACTTTTTAGATCACATAAATATTAGCATATTAATGTTTGTAATTTCTGTAATGCTATAGTAATAACCTGATGATGTTTAAAGGTAAAATTAATCTGAATTTACATCAGACTATTCTTCAAATAGTTTGGATGATGTTAAAGTATGTTAGAATATTACAAAGTTAGAACCCGGATCCGTGGTAAACAAAGTAATACACAGCTGTATGATTTTGAGATACTAAGAGTAACAATTTAAAGAGCATTTAATGCAGAATCAATAAGAATTTTCTTTTTAAATTAAAGTAAAAAACAAAAGATGATCATTAAAGCTATTATGTTTATATCCGTAGTTAAAATACAATAATAAAGAGATGTTTTCGCTAATATCCCGAGAGTGAATAAATTTATGTAACCTTGGACAAATTCCTGATATATACATTGTCATAATTTGTTGGTAAGTAATTTTTACTAACTACGGCAGCTAGTTTAGTTAACAGCAAACAATTAAACTGGTTCCCTATGTTATAATGTCTTAACAGGAGAGACGTTATACCATGCCATCGGACGCACTTCATCTCCTCTCCTCTCTCGGACGACATCGAGGCGGAGTCAGCCGGAAGGAACAGCCGAAGAATAGAACCACCGCCATTCTTGCGTCTTCGCACTCCTATTCCGCGCCAGCGATGGATTTCGCTGGGCCGGCAGCCGACTCTACAACCGGTGCCGAAAGAAGAGGAGGACTGCAGTACGCCACGATCAGCGGGCGCAGCCGCCGAACATCTCAGCGCGGCACGACCAACATCAGCTTTCTCGCCACCAGGTCCTTTTTAGGGACACCAAAAACACTAGAGTGTACGATTGGCGCCATTTGTCATGCGGCAAGCCTTTTGTCCGGTGACAAGTGGCGCCCAACATGGGGCAGCGATCATCTTGCGGATGCAAGATCCAGCCACACCATCGAGCTACCAGCCGGCACACCAATCAACATGGCGCCCAACAGACACCTCCACAACATCTGGAGACGAGCAGTAGGCTGGCTACTGGAGAGCATTCAAGACCCGGTGGAGTTGTGACGGCAGCGGTATGCGAACATCTGCTCTCCGGTACCAGCGGTGGACACAGCGAGCCAATCCAACAACGTGCTCGAAGCGAGCCAACCAGCGATCCGGTTAGTGCATAAAACCCGGGCTGGCTGAAAATTTTGAGCGCGCTTCATTGCCACGCCATCGGACGCATTTCATCTCCTCTCCTCTCTCGGACGACATCGAGGCGGAGTCAGACGGAAGGAACAGCCGAAGAATAGGACCGCCGCCGTCCTTGCGTCTTCGCACTCCCGTTCCGTGCCAGCGATGGATTTCGCTGGGCCGGCAGCTGACTCTACAACCGGTGCTGAAAGAAGAGGAGGACTGCAGTACGCCATGATCAGCGGGCGCAGCCGCCGAACATCTCAGCGCGGCACGACCAACATCAGCTTTCTCGCCACCAGGTCCTTTTTAGGGCCACCAAAAACACTAGAGTGTACGATTGGCGCCATTTGTCATGCGGCAAGCCTTTTGTCCGGTGACAATACATCAAGAAACGAACTGTACCAGAAAGTGTTTGAAACACACACACACACACACACTTTTTGCTACAGTCTATTTCTTGATGCATATATAATATATTTAATAATTACAATTATATATATATATATACACACATACACATACACATAATTCATACACTGTCCATGCTAAGAGTATCAATAAGCACTTAAAACAACTTACTTAAATGTAAGCAAAAGCTTTCAGTTTCATCCAGTTAATGTACACCTGGATACTGTTACATCAAGAGGTACAACACATGGGAATGTCAAGCATAAACATCACACAACACACATAACATGATACAAATATTTAGTAATCCTACCACATCTTTTTTTAGTTGGTCAGGAGCAAATTTCTCTAGTATTTCTTTTGCCACCTTGTATGTCTCTTTCTCCATAACATCATCAAGAATTTTTTTCTTTTCTGCTCTCAGGTCGTAGAGCATTTTCTGATTTTGTGTAAGTTGGCGTCTATAGTACCATGTCACTAATCTCTTTAGGAAAACTACTCTGAACATAAGAACATAATAATACAACAGTCATAGTGATTCTTTGTAAGTTTTTTATACCTTACATAATCATGCAAAATTATCGTACCAAAATAGTAACATAGAATATTTAACATTAAATGTACCCGTTTTAATGCTGTAAAGTTTCACAGTCTGTATACAAAGTTATAATACATGTTATAGCTAAAATATATACACATAAAAGTAAATGATATTAGAAATATTCTAGTGCACAAAATTCTATCATATTTAAAACATATTAGGGTGTCACTGAAGCAAAATAATGAGACTGTGTTGTAAATATAACTTGAAGGTTTTGTAAACATGCCTAAATACAACAATTATGTTTAAAAGTAACAAGTTATATTAGTTTTTAACACCACTAAATAATATTTATAACTATACCTTATATCCTACGGTTACTGAAAATTTTAAGATACTCAAATTTTTTTGACAATAAATATATGTACTGTATACTCTACCCTAAAGGTTCATGAACAATTTGTTTTTACAGTAGATCAAATTTTTATATTTACTGTACAAAATGCAATCAGGTGCAGGTAGACGCTGAGACTCCCCCCCCTCCAATAATATGCATCAGTGAGGCAAGAGATCCAAGAGTACTTAAATATGAAGCATAACGTTTGTGAACAAATAAACAACACGTTGTAATGATTATGAAATATATAATTTAAATAATGACACTGTTATTTTGAGTCTTACATGATAGCACTTACATTGTTATGCAATTACAGAACGTTATTGAACAATGGAGAGTGTTGTTCTACGCATTTCTCGCAAAGCCCAGTAGGTTTCTGCCAAGGCTGCACTCAAGTATCCTCTAGTGTTCGGGTGCTTGTTAAGAATGCATATTATGGAACCCTGCAGTCTATAAATATGCAAAACCTGCCGCTTAGTTTTTATTTCATGTCGGGCGATTTTCTCAGTGTGTCTCAAGTGGTTATTAGTGAAAAGTGAATTACTGTACGGAACTCTATTAGTTGACATTACTATTGCGTGTGGAGAAATTTAATTTGAATTACTGTACGAGTATAATCTTGTTGAATAACTTGTTGATTACACATTGTTTTTGTGATTAATTAAACCTGGTGACTAGTGACTTCATTGGGTTTGTATTTTGTTTTCCACTGTACCATACGCCGATCAGTGAGACCATGATAACAATATTTTATTTATATCACACAACTCTATTGTTTTAGGAATTTTACAATTACACACAGTTGACAGACTTTTATACAAATAGTTCAAACACTTTCTGCTATAGTCTATTTCTTGATGTATATAATATATAGTTACAACAGTCTACTGATCGTCGGATGGTACAGTGGAAAACAAAATATGAGACACCAATTATGTCACTAATCACAAGCTTTAATTATCACAATTAACCAGTTTGTAATTAACAAGACAGCCTCTTACAACAAATCAAATAAAAATTGTTAACATGCACAAAAAATGTCTACTAATATAAAACACAATTGTATTACAATCGTCCCGCACAATTATAACACACATAACACTTTGCCACAATATTACGAACCGCACTAATAACCACTTGAACACACAGAGTAAACGCCGACAATAACTCGCAACTCAGACTGAAACTGAACGTCGTTGAGTACTTGTATTTATACCCCGCCAAAATACTAGAATATTCCATACTGCGCATTAACAATAAAGGAAAACATTAGAGTGTAATTCATTATGGCCTTGACACAGTTCGCACAGCTTCTGGCACAGTCTAGCTAATGCGTCAAGAATCACGTATGCCACGACATTATACCCGGGTTCCACTGGATCGTTCGAGAAACACGTAGATTGTTCTGTAATGTCGTAACAATATTTAAAATTTATAATAACTTTACCTGAAGACTTTTTTCTTATTTGGAACATGTTTCAGGACACTTTGTGTTCCCATTCTCAGCCTTCCTGATTTTGAATTTTTTGAGAAGGCTGAGGAATGGGGACACAAATTGTCCCGGAACATGTTCCAAATAAGAAAAAACTGTCTTGAGGTAAAGTTATTATAAATAGTAAATATATTATACAAATAGTACATATTAAATTCATAAATGACAAAGAAATGGTCTAATTTCAATAAATATTTACTTGATTTTGTTAATCAAGATTATTCACTGTATATAAAGAAAGAAAGCATTACAGGGTCACGTTTGCCATTAACAAACTGTAAAGTCTAAATTTAAATTATTCATGCTGACATACTTTATAAAACTAACACATACCCTCAAAAATGACTAAAACACAATTTCTTATTTTCAAACAAAGCTGAATATTATCATGGTATTATTTACTGTACAAGTACTGTACGAGTTGCTGATCATACTGCATATACTATCAGCTGTTGCGATATAAATGACCTAGATATTTATAATTAGGGGCAAATACTCAGGATGCGTACCTGCGTAAATGTTTTAAAATTCTTAAATACCCAGGTGTTTATGAACTCCCTTAAAACATCAAGTTCTTCGTGTTTTTCTTTGTCTTTTCTTAATATCTAAAGTTATTTTATCTGTAACTTACATAGTTTAAGGTTTAAGCAATATTTTTAAAAAAATCAGATGAGAATAACGGACAAGTGACTTAAAATCACATTTAATTCTCGACTAAAGCATTACATTACATGATTTCTATGCATTATATACTATGTAGACTAAATTCCCAATACAGTATTATCTTCTGTAAACAGTGCAGCAACAGCATACAACTGGCACCCTGATTGCAGTATGCCATGTTCCTGAAAAAAAGTGAAAACCCAAATTTCCATTTCACACGGATTAGTACCTATTGCTATGTTCATTGAGATGAAAGACAATTACATAAAGATCTTGAAAATTCGAGATACACGTTTCTCGACTAGCCCAGTGCACACCCAGCCACCACAGCGGTCAGTATCAGACTTTGACCCAGTCTCCAGATTGTTCTAGCACCTGAACTACATAATTATTCTCAGTGCACTACCGGGAAAGTAGTAGATGTCTCTTGAACCTCTACAGGGCATATATAAGTGTCAGAAGCACTTATGTATGTGGTGCTTAGCAGTTAGTTACAGCAGGAAATTTATTCAGGACGGATCAAGTGATTGTTGCAGATTAGTGGAAAATGGTTATTGTGTTAATTAATACAAAACTGTAGAAGCTGCCTTTTATTGTTGTGTGTTGGACGATTTAACTTAAATTAATTTATATGGTGACTCTGTTGACGGATGCACATAGGTTATTTATTGAATGGGCAATATGGGGACTCAGCTTTAAGTTGTCTGTTCAGGATCTGTCTGTCTATCCGTTTGCGGTCTGCACTAACCAACCGTTATAACTTGTGAAGGCACTAACCAATTTTTATAAAACATGACACGTGTATCCGTACATATAGCCTACAGAATCCTATTGTTTTTTAGATTGATCCCCTGGAAATAGGGTGGTAGAAGCCAAAAATGTGAGGGGGGAAAAATTCTGAAAAAATTGCAACACGTGGAGCATCAAATTAAAACAGAATTTTAACCACAAGCTGAATATTCTGTTCAGTTTTGGAAATTAAAATATATTGGAGCACCAGGGCCCAATCCAAAAAGTGTATTAAAATTTTGAAAAAATCGAACGAATCCAACTGATATATCAAATTAAGGATAATTTTAACCACAGTCTGAACATAGTGTTTAGTGTGAAAAATCAGAAACTTCAGGACACCAAAAAAATCTATCAAAATTTTTAAAAATCTGTCAAACTTTATGCTGAAAATAAAAATAAAGGAAATGATGTTAACCCAAATCTGAGTGTAGTGCTTGTTTTAAAATTATTATATTTAGGGTCGCGCTGAGCTAAAAATGGAAGTCAAAAATTTGCAAAACTTGTGAAAGTCTGAGTGAGTTCTGCAGCTCAGAGAGCTTACTAGTTACACCACTGTAATTAAAACAAATTTTTATACAAACTGAAAATTATAATTTTATAACTACCATTATTATGGGTATTTACCCAAGCCAGGGTTAAACACTTACGAACATACCAATTTATTAATACCCTAGCCACTGGATATTTCCTGGGCCCACATCATTGAATTAGATGCACACATATAGTGTAACCTCTCCAGATGACGACTCCCTCTCACCATGACCAATAATTGATGAAACGGATTTATATTCCCATGAGACAATTGAGTTCTTGACCCCTACAAGATGACCACCTCTTTTCCTGCCCCAATACCTCTAGTTTTAGATTCAAAATACATTGTCACCTCCTGAAAACAACATCGTCATTAAAACTGTTCATTGCAGTTCTCAGAACTTTGGAAAAACCGATCTTTTGTACTATGATTAGGCAGGAATGGTATCACTTATCCAAACGGTACTGTTGGCCATCACATTCCAATGCTTTCGGCCTAACAATTCCCTTCTTAAGGGTTTCTGCTATCTTAGTGTGCGAAGACATCGAGAAAAAAATATTTTTGTTACTTCCATTTTGAATGAGCGAGACAGATGAAACAATTCTGCAACAGTTTGTCCTCAGTATGCAATCAGCCTTATTTCCGACAGTTCGTGTAAAGTCGCAGCTATTATCGCAATGTCTGTTATGTTGTCCAAGTGTACTGTTTCTTGGTTGTGATGACAAGTGCTGTTAAAACTGTCCATGCTTTTATTAGACCTGGAAATATCCATCATCAAGGAAGGTAAAATGGGCAATATCAAAGAAAATAAGCTAAACTATTTTACTTCCATTTTCAAACCCAACACAAATTCAAAATACGCTCACTAACCAAGATCAATATGTTATTAAATGCACTCATTCAAGAGAGAATATCAATAAATGGCCCCATGCCACAAGAAAAAGCAAGTAATTTACATCAGATTCCAGTGTAGACAATTTCAGTGCAAGTAATGGCTGGCTTGATACGTTTCATGTTCGACATAACATAGTGTTCCGGGCAGTGTGCGGAGAAAGTGCTGAGTGAATTAACATATTGTCATTGAGGGATGACAAGAGTGCATATGGAAGACCTGTGGATATTCTGAAAGGGACATTTTGAATATGAACAACATGGGTCTTTTACACAGCAATTCCTGACAACACATAAACTCTGAAAGAACAATAGTGTAAGCATAGCAAAATAGCCAGACAGAGGTTAACAATAGTGCTTTGTGCTAATCTCTGAGGGAAGAAAGAACAACCTCTTGTGATACACGCAGTAGTCCGTCCATGGTGCATCAAGAATATGAACATTTTGCTTCTCAGTGTGTCTTGGCCTGCTAACAGGAAGCACTTGGATGATGTGTGAAATTTTACTTCTTGGTTGCCACCACCAAGATAAACAATTTTCTTTTTTGTGGATAATGTGTCTTGTCACTGCCAAGAAAAGTTGTCGCATGTAGAATTAAAATGTTTACTATAAAGTACAACATCTTGCTTAATAAAAGTGTTTAAAGTCAATTGCCATAAAAAGCTTTTGCGTTCGCTTATGGCTAAAATAGATCATGTCACTTCAGTCCATGAATTGGCCAAGTTGGTGACAGTAGCAGATGCTATCAGTTGCAGTGTGAGTGCACGGAATGAAGTGAAACCAGAGACAATTAAAAAATATTTCATTCATTGTGGTTTTTTTGTCAGCTGACAGTGGGTGTTCGGTGGATATCTCTATAGGCAATGACTGTGGAACCAATCTGACCAAATTGTGTCAGGTTGCCAGTGTAGACGTTGTTGACTTATCTTCAGTACACGAACACATTGAATGGTTTAATTAAGATACAAATTTGGATAGGATTGTTGCAGAATTAAATTCAAACCATGAGACAGTGATATGAAGAAAGCGAAAATGAAGATATAAGGGATAACAATGAGTTGATTGACTTTAAGGGAGTGCTTGCTAGACACAGAGCTCTGGCCAGTGAACTTGGTAATACAAGATTAATGAACTTACTTGCCAAAGTGGAAAAGTAGTATGAAATTGAGATCATACACAAATGTATGAACAAGTAATTTGCAGGTGCCCACATCAGAATTTATAATGATGAAATAGCAGTACAGGTAAGTGCTTCAATATTTTACTGTAATATTATATTGAATTGCGTTACTGCATGTTTAACAAAGAGTTTATTCATTGTATTTAAATGTCTAAAGATGTCCTAAACCAACTCTACTAATAGGTACAGCACACTGTATCAAGCCACAGGTTTAATAATAGCATTAGTATTGTAGTACCATGTATATGATAAATATTTAGTTTAACCCTCTATAAGATCACTCCTCAAGGCAACCACTTTAAAGTACAATTCAAAGTAGTTGATTTACAGAAGTTTCACTGTAAATGTTTTTGTTCAGATTATGTAGAACCTCCAGGGTTGTGAAAGACCAAAATATATATAATATACAAGTGCATGTCTGATTCACAGAACTTCCGTGAAGTTTTGTACATCTGTCAACTACAGTTCACATGGTTCAATAAACTTACTGTGGAGTTTTAGGGTTATCAGAAGGATGATGTAAATTTTATGTACTTTACCATTAACCCTATGCAATGTAAAATGAAATGTTTTAATATATGTTCAATCCTCTGGTTAGGCTCTAGGAAATGGTAAGCTGTTAAAATTATAAAATATGTTGATTCAGGCTTATCTTTCCCAAAATTCCCCAAACTTCGAAGAAAGTATGAAAGGGGCAATCAGGTTCCTTTAGAAAGCAATGATTACAGGGAAAACAGGGAATACCTACATCATAGAATTGAAAATGCTTGAGGACAGTCTGGGGTCAAATACTGTAATGTTTTTAATTTTAATAACCAACAATTAAGACTGAGAAGTAAGTTGAATTCAACTCGAGACGGCACACAGGCCTGATCAACCTGTTGATAAGCTTATCAGTTGGGATAACAATGCTGCAGCTCCAACTGGCCAAACAAGAATTTTGTTTTACTTTTCCTGTCGCTTATTGTTCATCACTGCAAGCCAAGTGAGGCCTGATCGGCTGAACACCTGTTCAACCCCACTGCTGCCTAGATGTCTGTATAGTTCAGTGTGAGTTAGCTGCCCATGGAAATCACCACACCAGACTCTTACTTTTGCACTGCTCCCTCCTAATCCAATGTTCCAGTTGGTTAAGGGATTTCTCCGGGAGCTGTGTCCTTTGGTATCACATCTACCTGGTGCCTATACCTTCACTGCCGGAGTTGCTGCCTGACTGCCTGCTCCGGGGGGTTGTCCTTCATTCCTGGTTGCCAACGGCTGGTACTCTCCAAACCGATAAGTGGAAAATTATCATTCTAACGGACATTATATCTTATCTTTACTAAAACATTTCTGAACTGTTATCTGGTATCAGTGACTTATCTAAAAATTCTCTTAAACGAGACTCAGTAGTTAATCTTACTTTGAATTATTGAACCCCCATATTGATACTCGGTCTACTGGAGTGCGGGATCTGTTCTTATGTCTGACAAAGAGTAGCAACCTTGTTAATGCGGCGACCTAACTTCGACTACACCAGCTTGTGGAGGAACTGTCTAACTGCCACTCCATTAATTTATTTATATGTTAAATATTGTGACTTCATGAATTTATTTGTCCAACTGTATATTATATGTTAAGTGTATTTGTATGTGTTGTTAATGTTTATTCTTTCAGCGTTGTGGTGGCCACCCAATGTATTAGGAGTAATGGTTTGTCGGGAATAAGGATCCATAAGGGGTATGGTAATTAGAATTTTTAGAATAATTTAAGGAAGTTATCTGAGGTGTGAGTTGTTGGTTGTACAACTAATTAATTATTTGCTTATAATCTATTGAAACCTATTAAGGGCTATATTGGAGGTTGACACCTAAATTGTATTATATTATATTTCCTGCTCTTATTGAGATATTTGATCTTGAATTATTATATGGTTAAGCCTAATTGATATTTTGATACAGTTTTTGATAATTTTGTAATAAATCAGGCTCTCTATAATGTTGAGTACAGTTATTCGAAACCTGTGGTTGTACATTAAGGTAATCAATTTAACTGGATTTTCTTTTATTTAGAATTAAGGTCACAAATAGTTCAGACCAAAATTTAGCACACTTTCACTCACATCTTAAGAATTTTGTTTGGTTGTTTACAATTTAATAATTATTTTCCAATTCTACTCACTACCCCTAAGGTGTTAAATATAAATAGTGGTCATTACAGAGCTTTCTTTTTCTTCCTTTTATTAGGATGGCCCTGAGGCTTTACTTTCTCCTCATGTCATCATCTTGCAATGTCGGCCTTTTCCTTGTTATGGTCATAGTAATATAGCACTGTGTGAAAACCAGGTGGCGCCCTCAAATGATTACCTATTGAAGTGACTTGAGGATAATATTTTGAGTTATTGTCTACCCACCCCCTAGGCTGAGTAATCCGGGACCGTTACATTTGGCGCCCAACGGCGCCTGTCTGTCTGCTATTCCTCCTTGATTTGACTTGTGTTTTAAAACAAATATTTCAACTTTGGTGGAAATTTACCTTGTTAAGGAGTTGCACTTTGAGAATTTATTTATTATTAAATTTTTGTTGTCTGTCTTATGTCTTGTGCTGTCTTTGTTTACATTTTGTTATTAATCTTTTGACTTTAATTTTTCTGGCAAAATAAGAAAATTCGGAGGATTTATGCACTTTTCTAATTCTGTTTGGAACTTGATATCTACAATTAACATGAATGCTTACTACTTGCGTCGCTCGGAAATCGAGTATGAACTGAGAATTAGAGGCGTTGCTATTGAGGGAAATGCGGATGATTTAAGGAAGAAATTATCACACGGCTTTTCAAACAACATACCGGTTGATAGAAAACTTATCGCACAGCTAGACCCTTCGGAAGAATTAGACACTTGTGAGGAGAAATTCTCTGATCTCAATAACTTGGTAACCGACTATGAAGGGGCTGCTAAAGATAATAAGTATAAGCGCATTCAAGCGAGGTTATGGCACTGGCTCTTGCGCGTGGAGGGGATTCCAATACCTGCGACATTTGAAACCGACTTGGAAGATAAGAAAAGTGACCTTCTGGGGAAGATGAAGCGGCTTGTGGATGCGTCTACCGACGTTAAAGACTCCAGGGAACAATTACAAGGCAATGAGGAAGAATTGGAACCTAAAACCGGAAAGCCAGGAAAACCTATTGTCTCTGAGCCTCAAAATGCTGGATTAGAACTTCCTTCCACACGGACAACATCGCAGTCACATCTTGGTGGTGACTCGGTTTCTCAACAGGACCATACTCTTCGGGAATCATCAGTAAAACCAGTTGACACACCCTTATCTACTGTTCAACCTATATCAACTAAGCGGGAGCCCTCGGGGGCACTCCACACATTGGAAGTGGGTTCTAAGCCCCAGACGGTGCCGGTCTACAAATGGGGACTTAAGTACGATGGCGAGGGAAGTCAAAGCATAGCAGCATTTCTTGAGAGGGCAGAGGAGCTAGGAAAGGCTAGGGGTGTCTCCTGTCAAGAACTTTATGAAAGTGCGGTAGATCTTTTTAGTGGAATTGCACTTATCTGGTATCGCTCAGCTTGTCGAAGGATATTTACTTGCGAAGAGCTCAAAGAGGAGCTGAAGGTTGTCTTCCAAAGCGCTGACTATGATGATCGTCTACAATTAGAGATTTTGCATCGAACTCAAGGGGAGATGGAGAGTTTGGATCTGTATCTCGCTGCAATGGATGGTTTGTTTGGCCACCTTTCAAAACCTGTACCTGAAGAAACTAAACTTCAACGCATCTTGAAGAATGTGAATACCTTTCTACAAGATAAATTCTGCATGTTTAACATTACATCCCTTGAGGAACTTCGTCGCCTCGGCTGAAGAGCTGAAGTTGGAAGGCTGCGTTCATCAACGTTTCAGCCTCTGCCTCGACCGACTGGTGTCCTGGAACCGGACCTCGCTTGTTCTTCAAATCATTGGAGGCCAGCCCAGGGAAATGTGGCCTACCTGAACACCACCAGAAACACTTCGTCATCTACTTATCGATCGTCTCGACCATTAAAGTGTTGGACTTGCGGAGAAGGAAATCATACACACAGAAACTGCAAGAGAGAGAAGAAGACATTCTGCTTTGGATGCGGGAACGCAGGGGTTAAGAAGACGGCCTGTGCCAAGTGCCTCTCAAAAAACTTGTAGAGTTGAAGCCCTCCTTAGACAACTCTGGAGTGCTCCCTGGAAGACCTACAGATAAGTTTAGAAACCATGAGTTTACCCCTAAGTCAGTCACTCAACCATTTGCTTTAGATTTTCTTGTTGATTCACGAGAGAATGACCCGTGACCCTATCTAACTATTCACATTTTTGGAACTCCTTACAAAGCACTGTTAGATTCTGGTGCTTCGTACACCGTTATGGGTGCAGAACCCATGGGGTTTTTTTGATAAATTTCCAGCCAAGTTAGAACGCCTCTCTGATAAATATATATTAACTGCAGATCATAAAAGCGTAAGGTTATAGGAAAAGCTATTCTACCCCTTACTCTTTCCTATAAAACTAAGTGTTTGTCTGTTTTGGTCGTACCCTCCTTGGCCCAAGGAATAATTTTAGGAATGGATTTTTGGAATAAGATGCACACTGTCATGGATGCCTACAACAAGAGTTGGGAATTTTCCGATAATTGCAAGTCAACTGGCTGTATCTTCTCCGTTGGACTTTTAAACGAGACCAACTTAACTGAATCTCAAAAGAAGACCTTGGATGCCCTCCTAGAGACTTACCTTAGCAATTAAACAACAACTGAACTAGGAAGAACTCACTTGGTGGAGCACAAGATAGAGACAGGGGATGCTGCCCCGATAAAACAACCATACTATCCAATGTCTCCCGCTAGATTGAAACTGGTGTACGAGGAACTCGACAAGATGTTAGAACAAGGCATAGTGGAACCATCAAAGAGTGCCTGGTCTTCACCCATTATCTTGGTTGACAAGCCGGATGAATGGCAAAAGATTCTGTGTTGACTTCCGCAAACTAAACTTAGTGACTCAGAGAGATGCCTGTCCCTTACCTCATGTTACCTCGATTCTTGATCGCTTAAGGGATGCTCACTTTCTCTCGGCCTTAGACGTAAAAAGTGCTTACTGGCAAATAGCTCTAGAAGAGTCAAGCAAAGAGAAGACAGCATTTACGATACAGGGGAGAGGTCTATTCCATTTTAATGTATTGCCTTTTGGGTTGTATAATGCACCAGCAACATGGCAGCGCCTAGTAGACAATGTGCTGGGTATGGACCTGGAGCCATATGTATTCGTCTACTTAGATGATGTTATTTTGGTGACTCAGACCTTTGAGAAACATGTAGAAGTATTGGAAGAAATTTTCAAACGCCTTTCTGCGGCCAACCTTACCCTCAATAAAGAAAAATGCCATTTTTGCAGATCAGAGCTGCATTACCTTGGCTATGTTGTTGATGCAAAAGGGTTAAAAGTAGACCCAGAAAAGGTCAACGCCATCTTGGAAATTCCTGTCCCTTGCAGTACTAAAGAAGTCCGGCAATTTTGTGGAAATGTGAGTTGGTATCGTAGGTTTATATCTAACTTTGCTTCGCGCCTTCATCCCTTAACATCAATGCTCAGGAAGAATAAACCCTTCAAATGGACCAAGGAAGCTCAGGAAGCATTTGACGACATCCGTGGAAGTCTAGTACAGTCACCTATCTTGTCGTGCTCAGATTTTGGAAAGCAATTCACTATCTCTTGTGACGCTTCAGGTGTCGGGATGGGACCTGTATTGTCACAATCCTCTGATGGTGGCGAAAATGTGATAGCATATGCAAGCAGAACCTTAAGCAGAACTGAGCAAAAGTTTTCTGCTACAGAAAGGGAGTGTCTGGCTGTAATATGGTCAACAGAGAAATTCCAGCCCTATAGAAGAAACCCACTTTATTGTTATTACCAATCATCATAGCCTTCTATGGCTGCACAACTTAAAGGACCCACAAGGCCGACTGGCTCGTTGGTCTTTGCACATTCAGCCATTCAACTTTACCTTAATATACTGAAAGGGGAGGGAACATGTCGTCCCTGACCTCTTGTCAAGAAACCCCCTCAAGACTGCTTAGCCTTTGGCAGGTATCGACTCTATCAACCTGAAGAATGACGTCAAGATAAAGGACAGATGGTACCTGAGGATGGTTGAGTCAACCAGGCAGAAACCTGGTTAATTTTCATCTTGGAAAGTGGAGGATGTTAAGCTCTGGAAGCATGTCCCACCTTCTTTTTCGGTTGGCGATGGTGAAGAGGATTGGAAGCTGGTTTTGCCTAAGGAGAAGAGGCTTGAGGCTTTTCGAGAATGCCATGATGCCCCTACTTCTGGACACATGGGTGTATACAAAACTTATCGTAGGCTTCAGCAACTCTACTATTGGCCAAAGATGCAAAAGGACACATCGACCTATGTTGCCAGATGCAAGGTTTGTCAACAAACAAAGACTGACTCATCTAAACCTGCTGGTTTAATGGGCCAACAGCAAGTTGTGGACCGACCATGGAAGATGCTGAGCGTGGATTTAATAGGACCTCTTGCTAGATCCTTTAAAGGTAACAAGTATCTTATGGTTGTGGTTGACTCTTTTAGCAACTACACACTGCTATTTCCCTTGAGAGTTGCCACAGCAAAGTCAAGTGGCAAGGCACCTTGAAGATGTTTTTTTAGTTATGGCGTTCCAGACTTCATTGTCTTTGATGAAGGAGCTTAACTCAGGAGTACAAAGTTAAGACTATATTCACACCTAGCCATCATCCTCAGGCAAACCCTACTGAGAGGGCCAATCCCACCTTTGGAAATATGTTGAGAGCTTACGTTGGTGAAAACCATCGACACTGGGACACAAAGCTGCATCAGATTGGCTGTGCCTTGCGGACAGCAGTGAATGAAACCACAGGGTTTTCTCCAACCTCCCTAGTTTTTGGTCGGGAGATCAGATTAGCAGGAGAGAGATCAGGAAATCTTCATGAAGTGGATTTGCCTCAATGCACTGATTTTGATCGTCACCACCAGAAGCTAATGCGTCTACAAGAGATTTCCAAGGAAGTGAAGGAAAGGATGAAAAAGGCTTATGAGAAGAATACAGTGAGATACAATTGGCGCCGACGAGAACAGCAATTTCACGAAGGACGAGTTTGGAAAAGGAACTTTGCCCAAGCAGATGCTGCCAACTCCAAGTCAGCGAAGCTGTTCCCTAAGTTCATCAAGAAGAAGCTGTCTCCTGTCACTTACACTCTGCAATCGGACGAGGGGAAGAGCATTTCTGGAACCTGGCACACAGCGGACTTGAGACCTTACCTGGACTAGCCTTCCAGAAGAAAATTTGGGAAATTTTCTGCTGAAGAAAGAGGGCGTTGTAATGTTTTTAATTTTAATAACCAACAATTAAGACTGAGAAGTAAGTTGAATTCAACTCGAGACGGCACACAGGCCTGATCAACCTGTTGATAAGCTTATCAGTTGGGATAACAATGCTGCAGCTCCAACTGGCCAAACAAGAATTTTGTTTTACTTTTCCTGTCGCTTATTGTTCATCACTGCAAGCCAAGTGAGGCCTGATCGGCTGAACACCTGTTCAACCCCACTGCTGCCTAGATGTCTGTATAGTTCAGTGTGAGTTAGCTGCCCATGGAAATCACCACACCAGACTCTTACTTTTGCACTGCTCCCTCCTAATCCAATGTTCCAGTTGGTTAAGGGATTTCTCCGGGAGCTGTGTCCTTTGGTATCACATCTACCTGGTGCCTATACCTTCACTGCCGGAGTTGCTGCCTGACTGCCTGCTCCGGGGGGTTGTCCTTCATTCCTGGTTGCCAACGGCTGGTACTCTCCAAACCGATAAGTGGAAAATTATCATTCTAACGGACATTATATCTTATCTTTACTAAAACATTTCTGAACTGTTATCTGGTATCAGTGACTTATCTAAAAATTCTCTTAAACGAGACTCAGTAGTTAATCTTACTTTGAATTATTGAACCCCCATATTGATACTCGGTCTACTGGAGTGCGGGATCTGTTCTTATGTCTGACAAAGAGTAGCAACCTTGTTAATGCGGCGACCTAACTTCGACTACACCAGCTTGTGGAGGAACTGTCTAACTGCCACTCCATTAATTTATTTATATGTTAAATATTGTGACTTCATGAATTTATTTGTCCAACTGTATATTATATGTTAAGTGTATTTGTATGTGTTGTTAATGTTAATTCTTTCAGCGTTGTGGTGGCCACCCAATGTATTAGGAGTAATGGTTTGTCGGGAATAAGGATCCATAAGGGGTATGGTAATTAGAATTTTTAGAATAATTTAAGGAAGTTATCTGAGGTGTGAGTTGTTGGTTGTACAACTAATTAATTATTTGCTTATAATCTATTGAAACCTATTAAGGGCTATATTGGAGGTTGACACCTAAATTGTATTATATTATATTTCCTGCTCTTATTGAGATATTTGATCTTGAATTATTATATGGTTAAGCCTAATTGATATTTTGATACAGTTTTTGATAATTTTGTAATAAATCAGGCTCTCTATAATGTTGAGTACAGTTATTCGAAACCTGTGGTTGTACATCAAGGTAATCAATTTAACTGGATTTTCTTTTATTTAGAATTAAGTTCACAAATAGTTCAGACCAAAATTTAGCACACTTTCACTCACATCTCATGAATTTTGTTTGGTTGTTTACAATTTAATAATTATTTTCCAATTCTACTCACTACCCCTAAGGTGTTAAATAAGTGGTCATTATAGAGCTTTCTTTTTTTTCCTTTTATTTGGATGGCCCTCAGGCTTTACTTTCTCCTCAATGTCATCATCTTGCAGTGTCGGCCTTTTCCTTGTTATGGTTGTAGTAATATAGCACTGTGTGAAAACCAGGTGGCGCCCTCAAATGATTACCTATTGAAGTGACTTGAGGATAATATTTTGAGTTATTGTCTACCCACCCCCTAGGCTGAGTAATCCGGGACCGTTACAATATGTGAACCCTGGTTTCTCAAAGTCCTCGCATGCTGCCCATGTGTTGATAAGAGGGTCCCAACCTTGTGCACTGCTCGTGTGAAAGTTATGGCAAGACAGAAAGAGATGTGCACAGCATGGTGTAAACATGCACAGAGCACGTCTGCAAACCAGTCGATAGGGCAAGTGAGTCTATGTATGTGATAGTCGAATTCAACCACGAAACAAATTACATACCCAAACACTTGCTATTTGAATTGCTATCTGTCCTAAATTTTTAATAAAATACTATAAAGAACAACCTATAAAATAGCTTATATTATAATGAACATTGCCTTAAAATAAACTCTGAAAATGTAACATTATACTTACATGACAGGAAATATAAGAAGAGGAATAATGTAAAACACTCTCTCCCTCAGAGAAGCAGGAACAAAATAGAAATAAAATACAAAAGCCGCTAATACATAAAGTGCTACAGAATAGAGAATTAGGTGACCCACAATCTTCTTCTGGCGCTGTTCAGTGAAAATCCGAAATTTCTCGATAGAACTTATTTTCTGAAAAAAGACAAATTAATTTGTTAATTAACAAAGAAACACATACACTATTAAACTGATAAGATAATTAAATACCACCAAACACAGAATAACATACAGTGGACACTGTCACATAAATGTGTGCAAGGTTATGAAGACTGATGATACACATTTTCAGTCACAGCATCAAAAAGGCAAAAATTCTAAATGTATATGCTTCAAATGTAATATGATTTCATGCCCTTAGAATTGTGAATTATAACAGTGTTATTTAAACGTTATAGTTACAGCTCCTTCACATAAAAAATGTATAAATTAGAGTACATTAACTCTTTGATGAGCATGGCTTTGGACTAGTACCTTGACCCCCAGGAGCAAGGATTTTTGCTTTAAGCGTGTCAACCTAATGACTATTGTACAATTTTAACTCTGACTTAAAATAAATAGCATTGTTTTATGTAAAAGTAATAACACCATGTAAAACTATGACAATTTTGTCCGTTTACTACATTAATAATATTTTTTACAGTATAATATTGACAGACTCATCAGTTTCACTTTCCATGCTATTAAAATCATCTCCACTCTCTACAAAATCATAGTCTTCTCAGAAATTATTTCCTGTATTTCTTTTTCAGATAAATATTGTCTCACCTTTAACACTTAATGTATCACCAAAAATAATGTTGATATGACAAAATTGAACTTATAACAGTGAAACAAAAACACAGAAAATGTTATGAACTTACTATGACTGTAAATGCATAGTTAGTAAAGACTAATGCAAACGATAAAAACAGCTGTGAAGCAGTAAATCAGTTCAGCTTATCTCCAACAGATTGTAGCACCTTACAGACAGCACAGGAAATAGAAAAATGCTTTAAAATATGTATGCTAACTGAAACACGTGCACCCATTCTGAAATGTGCATGCTCCCTGATGGTGGCTAGCTACTGCACATTCTCAAACGTTCATGCTCCTGAAAGGGTTAAATACCTTTAAAATTGTGACATCAACGATACTGTGAGAAAATTTTTTATTTTTATTTTGTCAGTAGAAAAGTTACAGAAAATGTCTGAATTAATGTTTTTATTTTAAAATAATGTTCATATGACCACTACTTCTACCATAATTAGGGGTAGAATTGGTGACGAGAATGCCACTAGAGTGGCTGTGTAGCACCAAGTGCTACCAGCTTTTATGTAAACAATACTTCTATGCTCATGCTCACACTTTCTTAATCTATGTTGACATTAAAATGTATAGTTTTCCATGTAAATATTTACAGTACAATTAAATGATTTAATTAATGTATTCACACGTATACAATTTAGATGTAATAACAGCGTTATTAAATGGTACAAAACAGCATCAACAATTCCCACATAAACAGAAATAACACTGTTGGATGCCACTATGGATAATAGGAAACACAGATATCACACTATAGGCACTATAGATAACACTGTTGCACAACAATATCAGGAATTTCTATCTATCGTGGTGTGCAACAGTGTTATTTCTGTTTGTTATTACAACTACTAACACCTCTGTAATAACAGGTATGTGATGGAAAAATTGTCTTAAATGTAATGGATCATTTTTATAATGTTTTGGTGCTGCTTACTGGAAAAAAAAATGGAAAATTCTATCCTGTAGAGTTTTCTCACAACTGATGTATATTTTTACGACATCACGGAACAATCTACGTGTTTCTCGAATTATCCACTGGAATCCAGCTATAATGTTGCGTGCGTATGTGATGTCAACATGCGCTCGAGAGACTTTTCTGGAAGCCACCAGCCGTGTGGTGTCAAGGCCGCAATTAATTATGTCGTAGTGTCATAGTTTAGAGATAAGGTGTAGTTTGGAATCTTCTGGTTTGTAAGCGTTGTATAAATACAAGGCATCATTGGCTTTCGCTTTCAGTTATAGTTGCGACATATTTACAGTGCAGTTCGAGTTATTATCACGCGATATTACAGTGTGCGTTCAAGTGGTTATTAGTGAAGTGTTGCATTTTATAATCGGGCGGTATAATTGTAATACAATTGTGTTCACTATTAGTTGACATTTTATTGCGTGTGAACAATTTTTTATTTGGATTGTTGAAAGAGACTGTGTTGTTAATTACGAACTGTTTAACTGTGAAAATTAAAGCCGGTGAATAGTGACTTAATTCGTGTCTTGTATTTTGTTTTCCACTGTACCTATGACGATCAAGTAGACCGTCGTAACAATATAATTTTGACGTATTTTTGATAAATCAGAAAGTACAGTATATTTATTTATATAAACTTTGTGCATTTATTTGTATACATTCAATAGTTATTTGGTATATATACTTAGTCATATATGCATACTTATATATTTATATAGAAAATGATGGATGAAAACACCATACAAGGTGATGTAACTCATTCTTATAACCAATTTATTAAACGTAAAAAACAATTAATTAATTGTTTTGGAAACATATATTTTAACCAAAAATGCCTACAGCTTAATATTCTTCCAAAATACACAAAAATAATATAAAAAACAACAATAACAATAAATTAAACAAATATATTACTCAAGCCCAATATACCTAGATTAAAGACAAAATATCAAATAATTACAGAAAAATCGACTAAATTAATAAACAATTAATTAATTTACATCTTCTTTTACCCAACACACTTGATTATCATACATGGAATAATAAATATATATATAGTACAACGTTATTTTTAGACACTTACTTTTACACATATGCTCTTACTCATTTGTGCGCACTTACCCACGTCTCGAAGGTATACTCTTCTTCTGCAGTATTTACCTTGATGTTCCCCGGCTGGGTCGCAGGCTTTGGTCGTTGATTGAGTGTGGATAAGCACGTGAATATCGTTATATAAGTTTTAATACAAGTAAAGAGTACAGAGGATTTAGTACTGGTTGTGAAATTAGTACGACTGTTTTAATAAAATCATATTCATTTGATTTATTCTTTAAAAATTCAAGTTACCATCTTATTAATTGTTTTGGGTGGGTTAATAATAATTTGAACCCTTATATTCAATCTGAATATAATGCAATTATAACGTGTTTAAATCTTATTTCTTATATTTCTAAGATATAGTATACACATACATAAATCATATATGACCTGAAATATTATGCAGACATATAATACATAACACATATAATTATTATAAAACGTGATTAACACGTATAAAATTTAATATTCATCTTGTCTTTGCAAGTGTGGTTTTTAATATATACCACTTAATAAAAACTTTTAATTAATTACATTTATTAAAATATTAATAGAGAACATTTATTACTTTAATTGATTCTATTATTTAATGTCTCAATTAATTAAAAATCTTCTAATTACGTAACTCTCATATTTGAATTTACTTATCTAATCAATTACAAAATATAATAAAAATATGGTTCTTCCTTGACCATTTATTTATGAGATTATTACAGTTATATTCCCTATTATCAATTATACTTTGAACATTTATTTATTCATTATGCAAATTTAAAAATATACTAATTTCTTTTTAAACTTGTACATGGAAACTAGAGCTTTTTTCGACAGACCTCAGGGTCATTTATAATATTAAATAAATGTCTGACTTCGCCTGCATTTTTCTGCAACCATTTAACTTTGTCGTTACCGTCATCTGGACTCTCGAGTTTGTTTATCCTCTTCGGTATCACCTTCTCTGTCTCTGCATCGTTGAAATTCCTCGCTCCGTCTCCTGGATGCTGAGTTCTGACGTGGACCTCTGGTCGTGATGATGTACGGCTGTGGATGTAGCTGCATGTGGCTGTCCCTGCGTCCTCTCGTCTTCTTCTCTAGTTCCTCTCCTCTTCTTATCTTGTCCCTCGTGGATGTCTAGAAGTTCTATGTAGACTTCTCGAATTTCATCGTAGTTACAACTCTCGTAGATTCGTTAGTATAGTCTTTTTAAAATCACTCGTGTTCATTAATACTTTCACCGACATAATGCTGGTTCCATCGCAGTTCACGTTATTGAATACTGTTTAAACCTTACATGATTTTGTAAAATTCGCGGTTGCGAGATGCGTGGATCTTACGTGTCAAAGTGAGTTCATCTGAGAAAGAGTGTGTCGCTCGCTGGGGTTTTATACTGCTCCTGTCGTCCCGTGCCTGTTTGAAACTGTTTTGACAACATTGAACAGGTCGGCGCGTCGATTTAATTGTTACTTTCAACCTACGTGTCTTTCTATGAAGCGCACACTTTTTTATAAATATTATTTCACCAATCGTTCGGTATAATATTAAACTTTGTTTATGTAAATTATGAATGTTAAGGTGTGTAAATTATGGCAGTTATGGCAAAATTTCACACGGTGGCTGAACGGTTCCCACGATTAATGACCACTTAAGGCCAAACTGAAGTGCCAGGCGTCAGCTATGTTTTTACATATGTCGCTGATTCGTGTGACTTCTGGTTATCACTCAGTACTTAAAAAACTGTGTAAAATCTTCCACCCTCGTTTGCATAATTCAACCTGTCTGTCGCTCACACATGTACACATACACATGCACGCAGACTGAAACACAAGCGGCGGCAGGTCGCTCTGACGTCACCTCTGCCAGTCAGCGCGTGTCAGTTTCTCCCCTTCGTTGCTGCATTTAAAAGTAACTAAGCTATTTGATTCCATATGCAGGCTTACTTACAATATTTGATTTATTTAATTTAAATACTACGTTTATTTCTTACATTATTTCTTATACCTAACGTATATTTATTACATTATTTTTATTATTTACATCTTATATAGTTCATACGTGCTTTCATATGCTATCATCCCTCAGTCAGGGTTTGATACATATACTTATGCTAAACGTATCATTGCAATATATATATATATATATATATTTAGACACTTTCTGCTACAGTCTGTTTCTTGATGTATATAATACATTTAATATTTATAATTAAATTTACCTCAAGATGTTATTTTTTTCCTTTTTTGGAACATGTTTCGGGTACTATCTTGTACCCATCCTCAGCCTTCCGGTTTTTTTGTCTGGTGAAGTACATATGTGTTGTTGGTTGACTATTATTATTGTGGCTTCCTGTTGGCTTCTGGTATTTAAAATTGGTTTTATTGTGTGTGATTGTGGTGTATGTGTTAGTTTTTTGTGTATTTTCAATGTTGAGTGCTTTGAATATTGTGTCATGTTTTGTATTGATTTGTATTTGTTCAGGTATTAGTTTGTTTTGTGTTTTATGTTTGTATATTTGTAAATTTTCCCAAATGTTCATTATGGTGCCTTTGTGAGGTATATGTTTTATTAGTGTTACATTGGTTATGTCTGGGAATTCATGTACTGTGTTTATTGCATGTGTGCCTAATTGGATTTATATATTTCTGTTTTTTTGTATGCATTTAGGTGTTCAAAATAACGTTTTTTCAGCTGTTTTTTTGTTTGTCCTATGTAACATTTATTGCAATCTTGGCATTCAATTTTGTATATGCCGTTAGTTGTTGTATTATCTTTGTTGTGTGAGCTATTTAGATTTTGTAATTTATTTTTATTAGTTTTGTATGCTATTTTTATATCTGTGTTTTAAATTAGTTTTGTTAGTTTTGTCATTTTATTATTTATTATGTGAATGTGGCCCATTTTTTGTTGTTGTTATTATTTATGTGTTGTTCAGTTTGATTAATTCTTAATTGTTCAGTTTTTATTTTATATTTGATTTTATTTTCTATTTTGATCACAGTATTTTTATTGTATCCATTTTCATAACCAATTTGGTATATTATATTTCTTTCTTTGTCAGTTTCTTGTTGCTTAGGGGAATTTTGTACATTCTGTTAAATAGCGAATAAAATGCTGCCATTTTATTCGCACAAAAAATTATAAAACAAGCACAAAGGCTATGGATACAAAACGAAATTAATCAATTATACAGTAAGAAAAATAGCATAACACTAGACATATACAAACTACACTTAGAGCTAACAAGCTTATTACATCCAATCACTTGGAATAATAAATACAATAACACAGAAAATAAAATAAGATTTGAAAAAACAAAAAGACTTATACAATCAACAAAAAACTTAACACATGAAAACAACAAAACAAAAATCAAGAACAAAAAAACAAAAATAAACACACATTTTACCCTCGAACCATTAACCTTAGCAATACAGAATTTAACAAAAAAGAAACAGAATATTTAAACAATATGTCAAAAACTAACATAACTCAAAATGCAAACAAAAATCTAGAAAATTTAATAGTAGAAACAGAATTTGCCATTAACCTAATAAAAGAATATATACAAGAATAAAAAAGAACAGAAGCAACACATATAATTAAAAAAATAATCACTAGCGAAATGAAAAACAAAGATAAAGAAAAGAAAAACAATAAAACAATAAAAGAAATTAAAAATAAAGTAAAGACCAATAATTTAATAATAACTAAAGCAGACAAAAGTCAAGCAACAGTAATCATTGATAAAGCAGACTACATCAAAAAACCGAAGACTTCATCAACAATAATAAATGCGTACAACTAAATAAAAACCCAACAGAAAACTATCTTAAACAAACAATAAAACTAATAAAAACAACTAAAAACATTTTCAAAATGAAAAACAGACATATATATAAATAATAATCCAGAACCACCTAAAATGAATAGCCTAATAAAAATACACAAATTAAACAACCCAATACGTCCATTAATCAATTTCAAAAAAGCTCCTACATACAAAATAGCAAAAATAATAGCACAAAAACTAAAAAATAACCATCTAACAAATAACCATCATAACATAAAAAATACATACGAATTAATAGACAAACTAAAAATAATAAATATAAATGAAAATACATTTTTCACATCATATGACATCACAAACGTGTACACCAACATCCCAGTAGAAGAAACGATTGACATAATAATAAACAAACTTAAAGAACAAAATGAAAACAAACAATATATAACCAAAATAAAAAACAGCCCCCAACTAATGCTAAAACAAAATTACTTTGAATTTAATAGCAAAATTTATCAACAGAAAGAAGGTTAGCAATGGGATCACCATTATCAAGCATAATAGCAGAAATATTCCTACAACAAATAGACAGCAAAATACAAAATATCATAAAATCACATGACCCAAATGGCATATGGATAAGATATGTAGATGATGGGCTACATGTATCAAATAACAAAAACACAAATGCAGAGAACATACTGAAACAAATCAATAACATACATCCCAAAATACAATTCACAGAAGAAAAAGAAAAACATAACAAAATCAACTATTTAGACTTAACCATCACAAGATACAACAACCACATACAATATGCAATATATAGAAAACCAACTTCCACTAACATCATTATACCTAACCATTCTGACCACCCACCACAACATAAAATGGCAGCATTTTATTCACTGTTTAACAGAATGTACAAAATTCCCCTAAACAAACAAGAAACTGACAAAGACAGAAATATAATATACCAAATCGGTTATGAAAATGGATACAATAAAAATACTGTGAACAAAATAGAAAATAAAATCAAATATAAAATAAAAACTGAACAATTAAGAATTAATCAAAATGAACAACACATAAATAATAACAACAACAAAAAATGGGCCACATTCACATACATAAATAATAAAATGACAAAACTAACAAAACTATTTAAAAACACAGATATAAAAATAGCATACAAAACTAATAAAAATAAATTACAAATTCTAAATAGCTCACACAACAAAGATAAGGGGACGTCCATTAATTACGTGAGCTCAAAATGGGGGGGAGGGGTCCGGCAAAATCTCACCAAATCTCATTTAAAGGGAGGGGGGAATGAAAATCTCACGTCAACTTTTTAATTTAGAGAATATACATTATTATAACGCACCTTAAACGTAGTTATCATTTTCACCTCTAATTTCACAGAAAAAATGTAGTACATAGAAGATATGCTTTAGGTATTTTTAGTGGTATGAAGCAAAAACATGAACATATCAAATAAATTTAATTATTTAAAAATTATAGGGTAAACCTCACGTGAGGGGGAGGGGGTCCCACCACATCTCACCAAATCTCACCAAGGGGGGGAGGGGGTCCAAATTTAAAAAAAAAACCTCACGTAATTAATGGACGTCCCCTAATACAACAACTAACAGTATATACAAAATTGAATGCCAAGATTGCAATAAATGTTACATAGGACAAACAAAAAAAACAGCTGAAAAAACGTTATTTTGAACACCTAAATGCATACAAAAAACCAGAAATATATAAATCCAATTTAGCCACACATGCAATAAACACAGGACATGAATTCTCAGACATAACCAATGTAACACTAATAAAACATATACCACACAAAGGCACCATAATGAACATTTGGGAAAATTTACAAATATACAAACATAAAACAGAAAACAAACTAATACCTGAACAAATACAAATCAATACAAAACATGACACAATATTCAAAGCACTCAACATTGAAAATACACAAAAAACTAACACATACACCACAATCACACACAATAAAACCAATTTAAAATACCAGAAGCCAACAGGAAGCCACAATAATAATCGTCAACCAACAACACATATGTACTTCATCAGACAGAAAAACCGGAAGGCTGAGGATGGGTACAAGATAGTACCCGAAACATGTTCCAAAAAAGAAAAAAATAACATCTTGAGGTAAATTTAATTATAAATATTAAATGTAATATATATATATAATGTATATATATATATATTATAACGATTCATAATGCCGACCCATCAGATCGTTGTATGAAAGTGTCATACTGTGCGAGTATAGCGGCGTAAGCAAGAGAGAGAGGGTATAATCACAGCTATCTCTGTCTAACATCGCCACTGCTACGAATGTTGCCGGCACAGACATGAATTTTTGTTCAATTATTTTGATTGGTAAAAACTGCAATATCTTCAAAACTAATAAATATACAGCAATTCTGAAACCTGCATAGTGTTCAGCAATTAAAGCTCTATAAGTAGCCAAAATATCAACCAATATAATTAACATTTACAGAAATTATACAGAAGAAGAACGCCAAGAGAAATAACTAGAGAATTAGGCTAGGTACGAATTAGGTGTTTTCACACACTTACAGAGAAAGACATAAGCAATAATATTCTGTGGTCAGATCTGTGAAATCGCGTTTGCAAATACCCATAATCAAACGATTTGCAAACAGAGGAAGTATGAAATTAGCCAGTAATTCTCTACCATCTCAAACCTGTTAAGGGGCATTTGGTCGACTTGTTCGATATTGTTTCAAATGGAAGACGCATGATTTATTTGGAACAACCAATCACAAAGCTGTATTCAGAAGAGACACCAACTCAGACTTGGGGAATCGAGCACTCTTCGTTCGAACATTAAATAGGCAAGACGTGTGTTAGATACGAGCAAAATTTTGCAAACCACGCAAAGTTTATTTAAATAACACAGTTCGAGAAGTGGTCCGCAGTAGCAGAGGAACTAGTAAAGTTCATTAATAAATACTATCGCTGTGTAACAACTCATTAATTAATTAAAAATTAATTAAATAATTAATTAATTGTGAAGTGACCTGTGCACCAGAGTAGCTACAGCATCTGTAAGCGCCCAGGGTCATCGGTCAACGTCATTGGTAAACATCATTTCTTCTGAGCTGAACCATCAAAAGGAGGATCTCTACGGATTCCTATCTACGGTCGACGCATCAATCAGTAAGAAATATATTCATTGATCAATGAAATAAGTAACAAAATAAATAATAAAATCAATAAACAATTTTAAAAGACACTAAGTAAATTCATAATTTGTATTTAAACATTAAGATTAGTAATAACGTAATATAGGAGTGTTGAATGGAGACTGAGGTGTAGTATTGAACGTGCAAATTATTGAAGACCCGTTCTTTAGGTATCGATATACTAAATACAATAAATGCTAAGATTAATATTAATGATAATATAATTGTGTGTAATTATAAAAATGTTCAATATGAATTAAACATGAACAGCGAGGAAGAAGAGTGCAAGGTAAGTGAAACACCTATTACTTTGTACAAGCCACAAATACAATATGGTCCAACTCGACATGTGAATGCTGTAGATGAAGGGATGACGACACAGGAAGAAGAGAAATTGCACGAATTAATAGAAGAATATAGTGATGTATTTAGTGAAGTACCGATGCAGACGACAGTATACGAACACTCTATAGTTGTGTCAGACCCTACGAAAGTCATTAGGAAGACATACCCTATCCCAATGCGATATGAGGAAAAGGTTGAACTGGAAATTCGGTGTATGATCGAAAGTGGAGTCATAGAGCGATCGAACAACAACTTCCTGAATCCTCTAGTGGTAGTGAAGAAGAAAAATGGTGAGATACGTCTATGCCTTGACATGAGGGAGCTGAACAGCATTGTATTAAAGGAGTATGACTGTGCGCCAACTGCGGACGAATTATTTACTAAGTGTGAAGGAGCAAGGTATCTGACGAAGCTAGATTTACACTCAAGTTTCTGGCAGATTCCAATTCGTGAAGAGAATAGAAAGTACACTGCTTTATTGTATAAAAATAAATGCTACCAACACAGGGTAGTACCCTTCGGATTAAGCACGAGTTTGGCAGCCATCATAAAGTGTCTAGAAAGAGCCCTAGGACCTGAAGTGGAACCCTACACCATGATATATGTAGATGATATCTTAGTTGTATCTAAAACGTTAGACGAACATATAAAACATCTAAGCACGATATTCCACAAGTTTAGGCAAGCGAACATATCCCTTAACCTAGACAAATGTGAATTTATCAAAACCTCTATCCAATTCCTAGGTCACATTATTTCATCCTCTGGTATTCAACCCGATCCTATCAAAATTTCCAGCATAACTAATTTCCCTATACCCGGAAATCTCAAAGAGTTAAGAGCATTCTTAGGACTCACAGGATACTACAGAAGATTCTCACCGTTATATGCAAGATATACGCAACCGCTTCTAGAGCTGACGAAGAAAGAAAAAAAATGGAAGTGGGAGAAGAAACATCAAGATGCCTTTAACCAAGTGAAAGAGTTGTTCATCGAAAATATTATGTTACATCATCCTCAACGAGAAGGAAAATTCGTAATATACTCCGATGCTAGTAACTACGCAGTAGGAAGTGTACTATATCAACAAGATACTATGGGAGAGCACCGAGTTATTGCCTACGCCAGTAGAGTCTTCAAAGGAGCTGAAAAACACTACTCCACATCAGAAAAAGAAATACTTGCTATAGTATACGCTCTTAAGCAATTCAGATATTATGTTTATGGTACTCATTTTGAGATACATACTGACCACCAAGCATTATCATTTTTATTGAAATGCAAAATAACAAATGCCCGATTATTAAGATGGATTTTAGCCATTAGCGAATACTCATTCACCATTAAATACTGTAAAGGTAAAGACAATATTATAGCGGATACACTAAGCTGATACATCAAAGAAGAATGTGAAGAAGTTTATGTGAGCGAAAAGAAAGAAGTACGATTGTTATCAATTAAATTCAAAGAGAATGATGAAGTAAAACAAATGCTGAAAAACTTAGCACATCAACAAGATTTGGACGTGACGATAAGGGAGATGAAGGACCAAGAACAGCTACCAAATCATTATAAGGTACTTAATGGAATTCTTTTCAGGTTAGTAAGACAAGACTGGAAGATAGTACTAACGAATGACATGCTACAAAAATTAATTCAACCAGCACATGAGAGTTTAGCACATGCTGCCGCTCTGAAATGTTATTTGAGTCTACGAGAAGATTTTACGATTAATAATATGTATCGAAAGATAAAGAAGGAGGTAAAGAAGTGTTATGAATGTCAAACGGCGAAAGGGCCGAATTTACACACATATGTAGGAATGCAGAGTATACAGAAGGAGAACAAAGGAGAGCTAATTGCAGTGGATTTTCTGGGACCACTACAGCGATCAAGTCGAGGTGTGAAGCACATATTGGTATGTATCGATGTGTTTTCCAAGGCAGTCCGACTGTACCCAATTATGCGACCCACAACCAAAGTTGTTCTGAAGATACTACTGCAGAAATATATTCCGTTATATGGAAAAATGAAGAAGGTACTCAGTGATCAAGGTGTACAATTCCAAAGTGAAAAATGGGAGAGGACGTTAAGGGAAAATGGAATACAACCTGTACTCACATCCATAAGACATCCTCAAGGAAACCTTGCTGAGAGAGTTAACAAAGAATTAGGTAAATATTTACGAATATATTGCCATGATCAACACAATAAATGGGTAGAATACTTACCATTTCTTGAAAAAGCCATTAACGAAAATTATAGTGAAGCAACAGGATACACTCCCATGGAATTAGAAGAAGATAAGAAGCCAAACAGATTTTGGACTAAGTATATAAACAAACCTAATAACCAAAATGTACCTGTACCAATAAGTGTGAAAATTGAATACGCAAAGCAACGGATAAGAGAAAGAGGTAACAAGAGAGTAGAGAGATTTAATCTAACTCACAAGCTACAACAATTCAACGTGGGAGAAAGTATACTACTCAAAGCAAATCCAGTGGGAAAACGGAGTGATAATACGGCGAAGAAATTCTTCAGACTTTATAATGGACCGTATACGTTAAGACAGCGAGTAGGACAACACACTTTCATCGTATATGATGAGATACAGAAGAAAGAAATTGGTAAATTCCACGCAACGTCATTTAGGAAGTTCTACACATGAAAACGACGAGGTCAATGAAACCAGTCAGATCAGCTGTTTGTTAAAGCCACCCTACTACAAGGTCACGAGCAGTGAGCGTACAAAGAGGGGAGGTAAGACATTTGTATACACTCCAATGAAGGGTGAAATGACGAATATTATTCTTTATTATTTGTTACATTTTTTTTGCAAATATAATAATAATAAATTTTTAAAAAAAATTATAATAAATAAATTTATTAAATTTTTTTTTGTTACCAAGCAGAGGGATAATGTGACAGTACAAATAAGTGATGTACTGAGCATTGAATATAAAAATTTAAATTTACCTAATAAACTGTAAATAATTAATAATATATTAGAAATAAGCATGTCAGGGATTGCAAGCTTGGCTCAGACAAAAATATGAACAGGTGTTTCGACCTGAATCGACGTGCACACACACACAAATGTAACTAAAAGTGTGTACACCAGTATTTTGCTAGTGTGTGTGAACACAGGTCTATGCAGGCGAGTTTACCACCCCAGTATGAATAATTATGTAATTACTGTTTTTCCGTAATTATTCATAAACTATAGTTAAGAATTAAAATCCAAAACCACAATAAAATGTAATAAAATTTACTAAATACTGTGTACGAAAACCACGCGAAAGTGACACACCGTACGAGTGTAATAGTGAAATAACTGTGTACAAATCGAAAGGGTTAAGTTGCAATGTCCAAAATTACAGTGAACATGTGTTGTAAAAATAGTTATAAGATAAGTATAAGAGTATACTTACAGGACTCTGCAATTCGCAGAAAAATAAGAAATAGCGAATTTGACAAAGAGTGGGGGAACTGAATCCAGAGACAGTTTCTGACATGTCGATTTCGTACCACTGCAGGTGTCGACCAAGACATGGGTATAAATAGGACACGCAAGCTACAGCGGTTCTCTTTCTTAAATCATCCACGGTGCAGCGGGAGCTTATGCCCGTCCGCACGGCGTATTTATTTTTTTTTTTGTAAATAGTTTAACTTTTCCAGTTACATACAACTATGTAACTAAGTTGTAAAGACGATCATTTTTAAATAATAACAGCAGTACATAAGAAGAATTACATAAGAAGATCCATTGACATCAGAAACAGCACGAGGAGAGTTCCAGAGAGTGATACGACACTGGACAAGAGGAGAGTTCCAGAGAGTGATTCGACGCTGGACAAGAGGAGGTGATTCGACGCTGGACAAGAGGAGAAGAAAGACAGTCGACGCTGGACAAGAGGAGAAGAGAGGCAGCCGACGCTGGAGTGCGAGACAAGGACAACTACAGATGGATCAAAATGATCGAGTATGATTGACGAGAATAAGGTGATAAACAACTTATTTATATCTTAATCATACAATGAACTCAAAGACAATTAAAGACATTTCTATTTTATTTAAAAATAAGAGCCAATGTTTCTTGTAAAGTAGAATTAAAATCATAGATGTTTTAGAAATACGATTAACGTAACAAGAGCTCAAATTAATATGAAATAAAATGAATACAAAGCATTTAAATGAAAACAATTAGTATTTGAGATAAAACAGTACTGAGAAACAAAAGATAAATTCAATAACTATTAATATTTTGAGTACATTACAATATATAAAAAGAGATTTAAATATTGATATTTTGAAACACATTAATTGACTGAGTAGTCTGAAAATGAGATTTTTCTTTAATACAATAATTAGTAGAATAGAATATTTAGTCAGTAAGGATGTATATAGCATAAGCCTTACGGCATAATAACAAATAATAACGAATGTTTTAAATCGAAGTCAGTGCCATGTGCACAATTTTTAATAATATCAAATAAATTTGAAATACCGTTACAAGTTACATAGAGTTCTTATTGCAGATACACCTGAAACCCAATTTAAATGTTATATTGTTGCATAATTTGTCAATCTTGAACGTGAGACCGGTCACGCTAAATTTGTGTATATGTATATGTATTTATGTATATGTATTGTTGCATATTTGGCTCCCAAAGAACGTGGGGCTATACAAATTAAAGTACATATAAAAATTCACACACATAAATACGTTGCATATATTTGGCGCTCCAAGATCGTGGGGCTCCGCAAAAACAAATAAATTTTTATTTGCAGCGTTAAATATATTGCATATATTTGGCGCTCCAAGATCGTGGGGCTCCGCAAACACAAATAGAAGTGTATTTGTATTTGAAATTAAATGTAACAAAATAAATACGTTATAATATATATTACTATAATACTTATAACTAATTTACCTCAAGATATATTCATTATATTTGGTCTCCAGTCGCAGTGAAATTGAAATAAATAAATACCTTTTTCTTTATCCGTGCTGCGACTACGTCTTTGATGTCTTACGACATGTTTCGGGAACACGTTCCCATCATCAGGTAAAATTGTTTTTTCTTCTAGTTCATAACGAACGTGTCAAGAATATAATAATTAAAACACATCAACACATAAACACATAACACAATGAGTATGATAGAACTCAGTCCACGCAACAGTGCGCACTGCCGTACTGTAACTGACCACGTAATCAAACTATATCTGATATAGTTTGATTACGTGGTCAGTTACAGTACGGCAGTGCGCACTGTTGCGTGGACTGAGTTCTATCATACTCATTGTGTTATGTGTTGATGTGTTTTAATTATTATATTCTTGACACGTTCGTTATGAACTAGAAGAAAAAACAATTTTACCTGATGATGGGAACGTGTTCCCGAAACATGTCGTAAGACATCAAAGACGTAGTCGCAGCACGGATAAAGAAAAAGGTATTTATTTATTTCAAGATATATTTTTTCCTTTAGGAACATGTTTCGGGAGATCCTTTTCTCCCATCTTCAGCACAAATACTGCACCAGAAGCAAGACGGCGAAGGCTGAAGATGGGAGAACAGGATCTCCCGAAACATGTTCCTAAAGGAAAAAATATATCTTGAGGTAAATTAGTTATAAGTATTATAGTATTATATACATCAAGAAACGGACTGTAGCAGAAAGTGATTGATATAATATATATATATATTACATTTAATATTTATAATTAAATTTACCTCAAGATGTTATTTTTTTCCTTTTTTGGAACATGTTTCGAGAGCTCCCGTGCTCTCATCTTCAGCCTTCGCGATCTTGTGTCTGGTGAAGTATTTGTGTGTTGTCTGCTGGATGCTATTAAGGTTGTTTGTTGGTCTTTGGTATTTTAAAGTTGTATTATTGTGTGTGATTGTGGTATATGTATTTGTATTTTGTGTATTTTCGATGTTGAGTGCTTTGAATATTGTGTCATGTTTTGTATTGATTTGTATTTGTTCTGGTATTAGTTTGTTTTGTGTTTTATGTTTGTATATTTGTAAATTTTCACAAATGTTCATTATGGTGCCTTTGTGTGGTATATGTTTTATTAGTGACACATTGGTTATGTCTGGGAATTCATGTCCTGTGTTTATTGCATGTGTGGCTAAATTGGATTTATATATTTCTGGTTTTCTGTATGCGTTCAGGTGTTCAAAATAACATTTTTTCAGCTGTTTTTTTGTTTGTCCTATGTAACATTTATTGCAATCTTGGCATTCAATTTTGTATATACCGTTAGTTGTTGTATTATCTTTGTTGTGTGAGCTATTTAGATTTTGTAATTTATTTTTATTAGTTTGGTATGCTATTCTTATATCTGTGTTTTTAAATAGTTTTGTTAGTTTTGTCATTTTATTATTTATATATGTGAATGTGGCCCATTTTTTGTTGTTGTTATTATTTATGTGTTGTTCATTTTGATTAATTCTTAATTGTTCAGTTTTTATTTTATATTTGATTTTATTTTCTATTTTGTTCACAGTATTTTTTTGTACACATTACACCTAACCATTCTGACCACCCACCACAACATAAAATGGCAGCAATCTATTCGCTATTTAACAGAATGTACAAAATTCCCCTAAACAAACAAGAAACTGACAAAGACAGAAATATAATATACCAAATCGGCTATGAAAATGGATACAATAAAAATACTGTGAACAAAATAGAAAATAAAATCAAATATAATATAAAAACTGAACAATTAAGAATTAATAAAAATGAACAACACATAAATAATAACAACAACAAAAAATGGGCCACATTCACATACGTAAATAATAAAATGACAAAACTAACAAAACTATTTAAAAACACAGATATAAAAATAGCATACAAAACTAATAAAAATAAATTACAAATTCTAAATAGCTCACACAACAAAGATAATACAACAACTAACGGTATATACAAAATTGAATGCCAAGATTGCAATAAATGTTACATAGGACAAACAAAAAAACAGCTGAAAAAACGTTATTTTGAACACCTAAACGCATACAAAAAACCAGAAATATATAAATCCAATTTAGCCACACATGCAATAAAAACAGGACACGAATTCCCATACATAACCAATGTGTCACTAATAAAACATATACCACACAAAGGCACCATAATGAACATTTGGGAAAATTTACAAATATACAAACATAAAACACAAAACAAACTAATACCAGAACAAATACAAATCAATACAAAACATGACACAATATTCAAAGCACTCAACATCGAAACTACACAAAATACAAATACATATACCACAATCACACACAATAATACAACTTTAAAATACCAAAGACCAACAAACAATCTTAATAGCATCCAGCAGCCAACACACAAATACTTCACCAGACACAAGATCGTGAAGGCTGAAGATGAGAGCACGGGAAGCTCTCGAAACATGTTCCAAATAAGGAAAAATAACATCTTGAGGTAAATTTAATTATAAATATTAAATGTAATATATACATCAAGAAACAGACTGTAGCAGAAAGTGATTGAATATATATATGTATAGATATGTTCAACATTTAAGTTCGTTTTTGTTTACGAGTATTTTGAAGTTATTTCACGATTATTTTGAGAGTTATTGTATATTTGTGGGTACATTATTTAGCACACTAGTGTATTATTTATTATAAAATTGATATTTTATAAATTGTTCTCTCAACTTGATGATAATCTAGAAATAGCGATACAGTCGTAACGCTATATAGTACATGTATCGTGTATGTGTATAGAGTCAGTATACTCCCACTGAAGAAGATGTACATCACCTTGAAACGTTTGGGAAAGTGACAACGAATAGTAAGTTCATACGTGAAAGTTTTATATCTATTATTAAATTAATAAGTGAACGAAGAGGATGAATCAACAAGATAGTTATTTTTTTAGTTTTTGTGATATTATTTTTGCTATTTTGTATGTAGGAGCTTTTTTGAAGTTGATTAATGGACGTATTGGCATTAACCTAATAAAAGACAATATATAAGAAGAAAAAAGAACAGAAGCAACACATATAATTAAAAAAATAATCACCAGCGAAATGAAATTCAAAGATAAACAAAAAAAAGACAATAAAACAATAAAAGAAATTAAAAATAAAGTAAAGAACAATAATTTAATAATAACTAAAGCAGACAAAAGTCAAGCAACAGTAATCATTGATAAAGCAGACTACATTAAAAAAACTGAAGACTTTATCAACAATAATAATTGCATACAACTTAACAAAAACCCAAAAGAAACTATCTTAAACAAACAATAAAACTAATAAAAACAACTAAAAACATTTTCAAAATGAAAAACAGACATATATATAAATAATAATCCAGAACCACCTAAAATGAATAGCCTAATAAAAATACACAAATTAAACAACCCAATACGTCCATTAATCAATTTCAAAAAAGCTCCTACATACAAAATAGCAAAAATAATAGCACAAAAACTAAAAAATAACCATCTAACAAATAACCATCATAACATAAAAAATACATACGAATTAATAGACAAACTAAAAATAATAAATATAAATGAAAATACATTTTTCACATCATATGACATCACAAACGTGTACACCAACATCCCAGTAGAAGAAACGATTGACATAATAATAAACAAACTTAAAGAACAAAATGAAAACAAACAATATATAACCAAAATAAAAAACAGCCCCCAACTAATACTAAAACAAAATTACTTTGAATTTAATAGCAAAATTTATCAACAGAAAGAAGGTTAGCAATGGGATCACCATTATCAAGCATAATAGCAGAAATATTCCTACAACAAATAGACAGCAAAATACAAAATATCATAAAATCACATGACCCAAATGGCATATGGATAAGATATGTAGATGATGGGCAACATGTATCAAATAACAAAAACACAAATGCAGAGAACATACTGAAACAAATCAATAACATACATCCCAAAATACAATTCACAGAAGAAAAAGAAAAACATAACAAAATCAACTATTTAGACATAACCATCACAAGATACAACAACCACATACAATATGCAATATATAGAAAACCAACTTCCACTAACATCATTATACCTAACCATTCTGACCACCCACCACAACATAAAATGGCAGCATTTTATTCACTATTTAACAGAATGTACAAAATTCCCCTAAACAAACAAGAAACTGACAAAGACAGAAATATAATATACCAAATCGGCTATGAAAATGGATACAATAAAAATACTGTGAACAAAATAGAAAATAAAATCAAATATAAAATAAAAACTGAACAATTAAGAATTAATCAAAATGAACAACACATAAATAATAACAACAACAAAAAATGGGCCACATTCACATACATAAATAATAAAATGACAAAACTAACAAAACTATTTAAAAACACAGATATAAAAATAGCATACAAAACTAATAAAAATAAATTACAAATTCTAAATAGCTCACACAACAAAGATAATACAACAACTAACGGTATATACAAAATTGAATGCCAAGATTGCAATAAATGTTACATAGGACAAACAAAAAAACAGCTGAAAAAACGTTATTTTGAACACCTAAACGCATACAAAAAACCAGAAATATATAAATCCAATTTAGCCACACATGCAATAAAAACAGGACACGAATTCCCAGACATAACCAATGTATCACTAATAAAACATATACCACACAAAGGCACCATAATGAACATTTGGGAAAATTTACAAATATACAAACATAAAACACAAAACAAACTAATACCAGAACAAATAAAAATCAATACAAAACATGATATTCAATAATAAAATACTCCAATATTCAAAGCACTCAACATCGAAAATACACAAAATACAAAAACATATACCACAATCATACACAATAATACAACTTTAAAATACCAAAGACCAACAAGCAATGAAAATAATGGTGAATCGAAGTTGACTGGAGTAGCTATTGGAAACATTGTTATAAATGCTCTAAAAAAATGTAATTTAAATCTAAGCAACTGCGTTGCCATAACAACTAATGGTTGTAGTACTATGGTATCTGAAGTACGCAGAGCCGTTAAAACAGTTATGGAAGAAGCCCTTAATGCTGTTTTTCCCCTCCCTTGTTATAGCCATTGCCTCAATTTAAGTATTTTTCGAACATCCCAAGTACAGGCTATTAAAAATGCTGTTTCGGCAATGCAAGAGACAATATATTTTTTAAAAGGTTCGTCCAAGAGAGAAGGTGTTCTAAAACGAACATTAGGCCATAACTTTTCGGGGTTTCGCGAGACCCGCTGGATAGGAATGCATGATGGAGTACTCCAGTTTCGATCCGCTCTTCTAAAAATTATATCAGTTTTAGACTCAATAACTGAATGGAAAGATTCTGCAACAGCTGTTAAAGCTCGAGGGTTAAGAATAGTATAATGTGATGGCCAAACACTTGTTGCAATTGTATGTCTCTCGGATTTACTTATACGCATATTGCAATTAAGGCAATTTTTTCAAGGAACTCAAGTCGACTCAAAAGTTACTCAGGATTACTAAAGCGATACTGTAAAATTTTACAAAGACGCCGTAACAACTCCGAAGCTGTTTTTAAAACTATATATGAGGAAGTATATATGGTATTGCTGAAGAACTGGATGTGGAAATCAGGATACCCAGAAAAGCTTCCAGACAACTGTTCGAGAAAATCATCCTACAAACGATATAGTTACATACCGGTACTATAAGCAGATGATATATATAACTTATATATGTATATAGGCCTACAGGCATTTGATAATTTGATTCTGGATTTAAAAGATCGTTTTCCTAAAGAAACATTACATTTCTATAATACACATATTTTCTTCTCAACGACCAAACCAGATAATTTCGATGAAATTATACATAACTTGGTAACAAAGTATTAGTCATTCTTCAACGAAACTGTAGATGTGTTTAAAAGAAAACTAAAAGCTGAATTGGAGTTCTGGAAGTTGCATATGGATAGAGAAGAAAACGTTGGTCCACACAGTCCATTAGATGTCATATCAAAATGTAATAAACAGATGTACCCTTGTATACATTTTTCTATTAAGCTTTTGGTAATGTTACCAATATCGATAGCCATGGGCGGCATTCGGAGGTGGCAAGAGGAGGCACTTGCCCCCCCCCCCCCCCAATAATATCAAATAAATTACAAATCAGTGAACAGTAGCTTTGTACAGTATTTGACACGGCATTGGAAGGCTTTTCAAAACTAGTTTTCTTGCGTAGTTTAACTTATTCAAGCTATGCTATATGTAATGTAAAGTTAGCCACTTGGTAAACTAATACTTCCCCAGGAATTATCACATCCAATGCCGGATTAACCATCTTGGGGGCCCTTAGGCAGCAGAATAACCGAGGCTCCCTCCAGATTATTTAATTTTTTCATATTTGTGTGTGTGCATGTGTTTACACACATTTGTGCGTGTGTGTGTTTTTGTGTATATATGTGTCTTTTGAAGGGCTAGCACAAAAATATAACCTCCGAGTGGGCAGATAGACGAGCAGAAAGGCGGGCTAGGAGCCTATCTTTCTGTCTGTTCGGAGGTTAGCATTCTTGCTAACTCGCCTTCCGCCCATTCTGAGGTTAGAATTCTCGCTCACCTCCCCCTTTTCCCCCGTTGGGAGGTTAAAATTCTCGCTAGCCCGCTTTTCACTCGTTCGGAGGTTAGAATTCGCTAGCCTATCTTTCTGCCCGTTACAGATTAGAATTGTCTCCAGCGTGTCTTTCTGGGGTAATGCCAATGCCTCCACCAGAACACCGCCATTGATAATTCCTGCCTTTCTAGTCATTTCCTCAATAAAGGTAGAACGCCTTCACCTCGATTCGCTTGAAAAAAAAAAGGTTGCCGTCGTCGATTTTTGCCTCCCCAATCCCGTAGGTGAAAGTATATACCAACAGCAGAAAGTGTCTTTCTGTGCTTAAGATTGTTGAAATCGTGGCTACGATCTTCTATGGGCCAAGAAAGGTTCAATGGGCTTGCTTTAGTGCATGTTCATTACAATGAAAGTATAGACATAGTAAATGTAATTGATATGTATGCCGATTTAAGAAACCATTGTTTCCAGTTTACATTGTAATTATAGTATATTGTTAATATCAACATTTTTGTAACGCAAATATATTTTACTATTAAAATAATATCTTTTTATTATTATTATTTTAATTACTATTGTAATCTGCAGAAGTCACTCTTCCTTTTTTTACGCCTCCCCTCCCCCGAATTGACCACTAGCTCTAGTTCGCTCCCCCCCAAAAATAATTCCTGGATCCGCGCCTGACAAGAGGGACTGTTAAATACTCTCGCAAAAACTGTCGCAGCTCTGTTAAATACGAGGTTGGAACACTTGCTCGGAATGTACATGTCTTATCAACAAGTTGATAAAACATGCCCGCGCGCGTACACACACAACACACACACACACACAGTAGCGGAAAACTGAGTCAGTGAGAAGGTATATGAACTGAAACAAGATAAGTTCTACTATCTTTAGCCAGTGTTGCCAAAACAAGGATTTCAGATTAGCTGTGGTTTGAAAGGTAAGTATACGCTTCAGAGGGGAAGCGGGAGGAGGGCTAGAAACGGACAAGCGCTACGTGGTGGTCAAACCTCGAACTAATGACGTATATAGTCATTTAATTTCCCATACTTGTGACGTCCGTCAAAATTTGATAAAATTGCTAAACAAATCCGTAATAAGAGTCAAATCTTTTTTTTCTCTTGGGTTGGCAATCCCTACATACTAATAAATAAAATGGAGTCTTCAGAACGAACTTATTGTCACTAACAGCCGGTCAGCCACGATTTTATTAAGGTTTGTAATCTGGAGTCCATATACGGAACTCATATGCACATGGGCTTCACACTGAATGTAACTTGTCAATGTATGGACGCAACTTCAATGTTGGAATGTAAATATATATATATATATATATATATATATATATATATATACGCTTAAAATACTAAATAAATAAAAAACAAGTAAATTTAACACAATCAATAGAAAACTTTAAAATCTACTAATAAATAGTAAACCTAAAGAAGATAACCAACATTTACGCACATTAAATAATAACCACACTTTTTACCCTAAATTCGTAAATTTATCTAATATTAAATTCACTGAAAACGAAATAGGTACCCTAGAAACATCAAACAAAACAAATCTTTAAAATGTAAACAAACATGTAATAGGAAATATTATAGTCGAAACTGAAAACGCAATTAATAATATAGAACAATAAAAACAAGATAAAATAAGAACAGAAGCCTCAATGGAAATAATAAAATTTATCAAAAAATATAATAACCAAAATCGTCATATTAAAAATAAAAATAAACAAAATAACATAATTAATAACATAAAACACAAACTAACGACTAATAACCTCACTTTAACCAAAGCTGATAAATGTAATAGTACAATAATAATTTCTCAAACAGATTTAGACGATAAAACAGAAGAATTTATAGTTAATAATAATTGCATAACATTAAATAAAGATCCCACAAATAAATATCAAACACAAATAACAACTGTACTAAAAAAAATAGTGCCCAAATCATAAATCCTAAAGACTCCTTTAAATATAAAATGGATAATCCTTCTGCACCAAAATTAAATTCTTTAATAAAATTACACAAAATCAATAAACCTATAAGACCTTTAATAAACGCTAGAACCGCACAAAATTATAAAATATCAAAATTACTAACACAGATCTTAAAACATAAAATTGAACTTCCAGCAAAATACAATGTAAAAAATAGCATCGAACTCACAGAACAACTAAAAAACAAACAAAAGTAAACATAAATACAAAATTATATTCATTAACATATCAAACATGTATACAAACATTCCCATTGAAGAAACTATAAATATTATAATAAATAAACTGAAAACAAGTAATGAAAGTGACACATACATTAAACAGTTGACTAATACTTTAAAAATAATTTTAAATCAAATTATTTTCAATACAACAACAAACTGTACTATCAAACAGATGGCTTTGCTATGGGAGCACCAACGCTATCATATCAGAAATCTTCCTACAAAAACTCGATGAACAAATAATAAATATAATAAAATTAAACGACCCATTAGGATGTTACTTTAGATACATTGATGATACTCTGTACATTTCCCAAAACAATGGCATAAACATAAATAAAATATTCAACTCAATAAATAATTTACATTCCAAAATAAAATTCACATTAGAAGAAGTCTAATAATAAATTAAATTATTTAGACTTAACAAAAAAGAAAAATGAAACAAATAATACCAAATACTTCTAACCATCCTCCCCACTCAATATACAAGAAACCTCAAACTGATTTAGTAGGCCTAATACCAAATAATTCTAACCATCCTCCCCAACATAAAATGGCACTATTTAATTCCATCATTTACCGAATGCTTAGGATCCCATTAAATAAGAAAGAAAGAAATATTATCCAACAAATAGCAGTTAAAACCAGATACAAAATAAAAACTATTGTTACGACGGTCTACTCGATCGTCGTAGGTACAGTGGAAACAAAATAAGTACAAGACACCAATTAAGTCACTAATCACACCTTTAATTTTTACAGTTAAACAGTTCGTAATTAACAACACAGTGTCTACAACAAATCAAATGAAAATTGTTCACACACAATAAAATGTCCACTAATATTAAAACTCAATTGTATTACAATTATACCGTCCGATTATAAAACGCAACACTTCACTAATAACTACTTGAACGTACACAGTAATAACTCGAACCGCTCTGTATATATATCGCACTAATACTCTCGAACCGCACAGTCAAAAATTCGCCTAATACTAAACTGAACGTCGTTGAGTACCGGTATTTATAGCTAGTCGAATATCTAGACGATTCCTAATTGTGTCGTAGCGTGCGTATGAACTACGTAATTAACTGCGGCCTTGACACAGTCCGCACAGCTGGTGGCAAAGAGAACTTTCTCATAGATGCGTCTACAAGCACGTACACCACACGCTTACATTCTGGATCTCTCTGGAATGTTCGATAAACACGTAGATTGTTCTGTGACGTCGTAACACTATTAATAAATTAGAAAATAAAATTAAACATAAAATCACTAATAAAATTCCCAAGAACACTACATTTAAAAATTTACCTATTAATAATAATATAAAATATACAACCTTCACTTATTACGGAAATATAACTCAAACAAACTAAATAAAATATTTAAAGATACTAATTTAAAAATATCTTATAATACAGATAATATAATTTTTAATAAAATAAAACCTAAAACTAAATCCAATATTCACAATAAAATGGAATATATAAAATAGAATGTCCAAATTGCAATAAATTTTATGTGGGCCAGACAAAGAAAAAACTACTAGATAGATTCCTTCAACACCGCAATGCATATTTAAAACCAAATATTTATAAATCTAATTTAGCCACACATTGTCTAAATAATAACCACCAATTTCCAAACATTGAAAATATAAAATCAATTTAAAACATACAAAAAGGTCAAAAAATGAATATTTGGGAAAATCTTAATATTTACAAACACAATACCAATAATTTATTAATTAAAGAACAAACCCAAATAAAAACAAAACAAGACGATCTATTTAAAATTATAAATTTACTAAAAAAATAAAAATAAATAAATATAAAAAATATTTCAAATATAACCAAGAAAACAGCTATTGGAGAAAATAAACATTAAAATAATGTACCCATTAAAGACACCATACAAACACTTGAACATTTACTCAGACAAAACACACATACATGAGATCATCACACTCACCAAAATAATTACAGAACAAAATTACTTCACATACAACAAGATATGCACACAAACAGACGGCCTCCTGATCGGATCCCCCATATCAGGAATACTGGCTGAAATATTCATACACAACATGGAACAAAACCATATAATAAACAACAACAAATACACCAACAAAATCATTTATTGGCACAGGTATATGGATGATATATTACTTTTATTCAATGGCAATACAAGACAGGTCGAAAACTTCCACAAATACATAAACACAATACACCACAAACTAAAATTTACACCGGAAATTTAACAAAACAATAGTATAAATTTTCTGGATCTAACAATTAACAAAACTAACAATACACACACGTATAAAATATACAGAAAACCAACCACAACTGACATGGTCATACACAACACATCAAACCATCCAACGCAACACAAACATGCGGCATTCAACCATATGCTCCATAGACTAACAAAAATACCATTAAGTAAACAGGATTATAACGATGAACTCAACACAATCAAATATATAGCAATAAAAAACGGCTACAACCCTAATTTAATAAACAAACTACACAAACACATCATAAACAAAAACAACAAAACAATAAATACCAACAACACGCAACAAAATAAATACATCACACTCACATACCATAACTCCAACACACATAAAATCGCCAACACATTCAAGAAACACAAGTACAAAATAGCATACAGAACAAACAATACCATCAAAAAACACATCAATGATACAAACACAGACATAGACAAATACAACAAAACAGGTGTTTACAAATTAAACTGTAATGATTGTAATAGTTTCTATATAGGCCAGACGGGAAGATCTTTTTCATCACGTTACTCTGAACACCTACAAGCTCTATCCAGCAACAATATACATTCCGCGTTTGCCACACACATACACACAAAAACCACAGCTACACCAACATAGATACTAATCTTGAGATATTACACTACTTACCCAAAAGTCGAAAACTTAACACAGCAGAACAATATGAAATATACAAACACTACACAACACAACCAAACAGCATACTTAACGACCAATTACACTATAAATCGCACACACTCTTTGACACAATTATACATAAAACAAACAATAATTCGGATCCCCGCACCAATTCCCTTCCACCACACACCACCCCCACTCAACCTACCAAATAAAACCGTTACAAGTTACTGGCAGTCTGTCTCACACCGCTGATGAAGGCGCACATCACGCTGAAACGCATACGGGAGGAAACAAAGCAAGTTTCACAAGTGAAAGTTTATCTTCTATAATAATTAAAACAATCGTTAACTAATCGACCTAAATTGATTATCAGTTATTTTACACTAAAATCGATACAAATTCGATTATTCGTTAATTTTTATATTAACAGAATTATTTTGATTGTTATCTATAACATATAAAACCCCAGAGGTCACTCACTGACTGACTGACTCACTGACTGACATAAATTCTAACCCATAAGGAAGCCTCTGAGCGAAAAAACACAAGAGATCTTTTTTATTCCCCGTCCGAAGTAACTTGGGGAAAAATTTTAAAACCAAAGCTTTGTGCAACCGGAAGCCCGAAAAAACGAATTTCGTCTGACTCCTGGGATAGGTTCGTTTGGAGGCCGTTGTAAATATGTACATAGCTCCCCCGACGTTCGTCGGATCGGGGCATCCACCGAGGGGGTCTGGGGCGAAGCCGCGAGTTAATTTACTTATAAACCTCTGATGATACTGATACTTTTCAGTGAAACGTGAGTCAGGTGTTAAAAGAATATACAAAATTTACACTACTTCCAGAAGAAACAATTGAATAACATCACAACATTATATAATTGCTGCAAGAAACTACAAGTTACTAATATAGAAAATTTTATATATATATATTGTAACATTACAACGTTGCAAAGTTGCATAATATTATATTGTATGTGTACAAATTTACATGTAATTTATCTTTGTGATGCCCCACGTTGGAAGCGACATTATATGCAACGTAACAAATTGCAAATTTAATATAATTTAAATTTGTGGAGCCCCACGATCTTGGAGCGCCAAATTTATGCAACGTTACATATACATAAAATAGGCGTGACCGGTCTCACGTTCAAGATTGACAAATTATTTAACAATATAACATTTAAATTGGGTGTCAGGTGTATCTGCAATAAGAACTCTATGTAACTTGAAACGGTAATTAAAATTTATTTGATACTATTAAAAAATGTGCACATGGCACTGACTTCGATTTAAAACATTCGTTATTATTTGTTGTTATGCCGTAAGGCTTAAGCTATATACATCCTTACTGACTAAATATTCTATTCTACTAATTATTGTATAAAAGAAAAATCTCATTTTCAGACTACTCAGTCAATTAATGTGTCTCAAAATATCAATAGTTATTGAATTTATCTTTTGTTTCTCAGTACTGTTTTCTCAAATACTAATTGTTTTCATTTAAATGCTTTGTAATCATTTATATCATATTAATTTGAGCTCTTGTTACGTTAATCGTATTTCTAAAACATCTATGATTTTAATTCTACTTTACAAGAAACATTGCTCTTACTTTTAAATAAAATAGAAATGTCTTTAATTGTCTTTGAGTTCTTTGTATGATTAAGATATAAATAAGTTGTTTATCACCTTATTGTCGCCAATCATACTCGATCATTTTTTTTTATCCATCGGTATTCGTCCTCGTCTCGCCTCCAGCGTCGGCTGTCTCTCTTCTCCTCTTGTCCAGCGTCGGCTGTCTCTCTTCTCTGGAACTCTCCTCTTGTCCAGCGTCGAATCACTCTCTTGTCTAGTGTCGAATCACTCTCTGGAACTCTCCTCGTGCTGTTTCTGACGTTAATGGTACTTCTTATGTATTTCTTCTTATGTACTGATGTTATTGTAAAATCAACTATTTAGACATAACCATCACAAGAAACAACAACCACATACAATATGCAATATATAGAAAACCAACTTCTACCAACATCATTATACCTAACCATTCTGACCACCCACCACAACATAAAATGGCAGCATTCTATTCGTTATTTAACAGAATGTACAAAATTCCCCTAAACAAACAAGAAACTGACAAAGAAAGAAATATAATATACCAAATTTGTTATGCAAATGGATACAATAAAAATACTGTAAACAAAATAGAAAATAAAATCAAATATAAAATAAAAACTGAACAATTAAGAATTAATCAAAATGAACAACACATAAATAATAACAACAACAAAAAATGAGCCACATTCATATACATAAATAATAAAATGACAAAGCTAACAAAACTATTTAAAAACACATATATAAAAATAGCATACAAAACGAATAAAAATAATTTACAAAAACTAAATACCCCACACAACAAAGATAATACAACAACTAACAGTATATACAAAATTGAATGCCAAGATTGCAATAAATGTTACATAGGACAAACAAAAAAACAGCTGAGAAAACGTTATGTTGAACACCTAAACACATACAAAAAACCAGAAATATATAAATCCAATTTAGCCACACATGCAATAAACACAGGACATGAATTCCCAGACATAACCAATGTGACACTAATAAAACATATACCACACAAAGGCACCATTATGAACATTTGGGAAAATTTACAAATATACAAACAAAACACAAAACAAACTAATACCTCAACAAATACAAATCAATACATAACATGACACAATATTCAAAACACTCAACATCGAAAATATACAAAATACAAATACATATACCACAATCACACACAACAATACAACTGTAAAAGACCAGAGACCAACAAGAAACCTTAATAGTATCCAGCCAACACACAAATACTTCACCAGACGCAAGATCGCGAAGGCTGAAGATGAGAGCACGGGAGCTCTCGAAACATGTTCCGAATAGGAAAAATATAACATCTTGAGGTAATATAAACATAAATTTTAAATTACTTTATATATATCAAGAAACGAACTGTAGCAGAAAGTGATTGAATATATATATATATATATATATATATATATATATATATATATATATTACAACACTACAAATTAAATGTTTTATTTATGTATTTGATGTGTGTTAAATCTTTGTGTAAATTACCTCACATTAAATTCGTGTGTGTGCAAGAATGAAGGTGGTAACATAATAATAATAATTCGATTTCATTTGTTTATAAATCCATTCAATTTTTTATTGACAATTTCTCACTTGGTTAGTGGTTTAAACTTATTATTATTTTGACATGTTTATTTCGAGTAATCTTCAATCTCAGATTACACGTTATTTTTTTATTTATTTTACGATTCCTAATAATTCGTATTTTTACGTATCCACTATGTAACACTCGTAGTCTTATTTGACACAAAAACATATTATAACATCTTATTACTAATACATTATTATAAATTTTCTATACTGCTCTCAGCTAGCTCAATTATCTTACTGATTATCTACTCGTTTAATTATTTATATTACTTATTTTTCTTTACTATTGCATATGCATTGCTTCTTTATGTTACTTTAGTAAACTTCGTATTCTTTCAAAATCAAATATCAATCTTTTCCAGTAAGTTATTAGTAAACAATTTTAAATATTTCTTTGAATATTACTTTAGCTTATTTGAATCTTACCCTAATTAATATACAAGAAAAGTTACATTTAATCTTACTATTTACATTGTTATTAATTTAGAGTCTTTCTCTTATTATTTTCTACTTGTTTCATAAGATTAAATTGTCTTTTATTCAGTCTTTAGTTTAGATGAAAATATGGCTTTCTTTCACCTTATTAGTATTGGTTCCTCAGCGTACCCTCCTGGTCCTGGTCCATGGGTCCTTTACTGGTGAATCCCTCGTAGACGTGTAGTCCCTTGTACTATGGTGCACTGGAGTCTCGTATTCAGGATCATTTTCTGCTCGTACGCTGGATCATTTGATGCTCGTACTCTGGATCAATGAATGCTCTACTGTAGTGGTGGTATCTTAGTAGATTCTTTGGCTGCCATGGCCGTCGATCACGTCTAGGCATTTCAGTTGTTGGACATAGATTCTGATCACATCAGTAGTCAAACAAAGAAATGTAGTTCTTGCGCAGGGCCTCCGGCCGCTTTGATGGTCTGATGAGAAAGAGAATGATGTTTGCGCGTCCTCGTATTTATACCCATAGCGCAAAAATCATGTCTCGACAATACTCAGCATGTTCGAAAGTGTCGAGCGCGTAACTTTTAACCAACGCCTTATTGTTACACTGAATTTGCTTGTCTTCGCGAATTGTGAAGTCTTTGACACATTATCTGATATTCATTCGATCGGTGATTTTTTAGGCGTTCCTCATGCCCAAACCGTTTTTCTTTACCTCAATAACTCTAATTACTATTAATTTTTAACTTCTTACACTAACACTTTTTGTTCATTTTATATACAGTAGAGTCTCGTTTATCCGACCTTCGCTTATCCGACATTCCGTATTATCCGACGCCCCACCGCAAAAAATAAACAACAAAAAACACATTCATCGGCAACAAGAACTGCAAGTTGCGAGCGTGAGCGTAGTCTATTTTTTGTTGCTCCCGACTCTACTACAGCTAATTAGTTACCCCGACTGTACAGTCTACACTATGACTCATGTGTCTGTCATTCGCCCCACCCTCACTCACTCACTGTCACAACTCACTACTCAGTGCAGTGCAGTTTATTATTGTATGCGGATCGGTTTATCGTCTGTTACATGCGTATGTGTCTGTGTGTGTTAATTTGACAAACGTTGTTGTGTTGTTTAAAAGTTTAAATTTACGCAAGTATGGCGACAAAAAGAAAGTTGTTGTATCGATAGAACAAAAACTTGAGGCAATCAAGAGACTGGACAAGGGAAAGACAATGCAGAAGGTAGTTGACGACTTTGGCGTTGGACGGGTAACAGTAGGAGACTGGAAAAAAGCGAATAGAAATAAAAAAATGGTGTGCATCAAGAGTTACGGAGGGTGCATTAAAAGAAAGAAAAACTACGAAAAACGTGACTATGAAAAAGTTAGTGAAGCTTTGTATGTTTCGTTTACACAGTTCAGGGACAAAGGTGTGCCTATTTCAGGGCCTATTTTACAGCAAAAGGTGTTGCATTTTCGTAATGAATTCAATGAAGGGGACCCAGATTTCACAGCAAGTGTCGGTTGGCTCGACCGATGGAAGAAACGTTACGGTACCCATCAGTTAAGTGTTTGTGGTGAAAAACTATCATCGAATTTTGAAGAAATGGAAGCATTCAAGAAAAGATTTCAGGAATTTATTGAAACTGAAAGCCTCACGGGTGATCAGATATTTAACTGTGATGAGTCAGGCCTTAATTACAAAATGTTACCTAGTAAGAGTCTTGCAGCCAGAACTGAAGCAGCAGCCCCTGGCTACAAGTGTAGTAAGGAAAGGCTGACAATTCTAGCATGCAGCTATGCGACAGCAAACCTCAAAATGGGCCTTGCAATGATTGGAAAGTCCAAAAATCCTAGTCCCTTCAAAACAGTTTCAAAAAACGCTCTTCCTGTAAAATACTACAGTCAGAAAAGCGCATGGATGAGCAGTAAAATTTTCAAAGACTGGTATTAAAAGGAATTCATTCCTTCAACAGAGAAGTTTTTGAAAGAAAATAATTTACCATAATTTACCCAGAAAAGCAGTTTTGTTGGTAGATAATGCTCCAACGCACCCTGATGCAGAGGAGCTTCAAGATGGTGACATTAAGGCAATGTTTCTGCCTCCCAATTTAACCGCCATATGCCAACCTATGGATCAGGGCGTTTTGGAAACGATAAAAAGGAACTATTGCAGGAAGCTACTGTCCACAGTGATAGAAGAAATTGAAGAAGGACAAGACATGATTGAAAAATTGAAACGCATCAATGTAAAGGATGTTGCTTATTGGGTTGCAAGGGCCTGGGCTGACGTAAGGGCTCCAACAATTGCCAAATCATGGAAGAAGCTGCTAGGCGATGATGAAAGTATGGAAACGGAAAGCACAGATGAAACCGAAGAAACCATTCTACCTTTAGTGCAACGTATCCCTGGATGTGAGGATGCATCTTTGCAAGAAATCGAAAGTTGGATGAATGATGATGATCAGTATGTAACTGATGGAGAAATTGTCGCTCTTGTCAATTGCGATGACAACGAAATTGAAGATCAAGATCAAGCACCAACTGTTGAGCCTCTCACAATTTCATATAACGACGGAGTTAAGGCTCTAGAAACTGCAATTAAATACATTGAGCAACAACAAGAAGCTACAGGAATCGACATAGTGATGCTGCAAAGATGGCGAGACTTGGCAGCGAAGAAACGGCACTCGTCAGGAAAGCAGACTACGATCAAAAATTTCTTTAAATCATCACAGGACTGAACTTTTTAAGTGTATTTAACTTCAGACAATTCTGTAACTGTAAGTTCATTTTTTCAGTTAATTTTTTCTGTTGTTTTGTTGTAAAACATGATTATTAGGTTCGTAATGTGTTAAATTATAACATAGTTTGACGTTTAATAGGCTTTTCCTTAACACCTCTCTATTATCCGACATTTTCGATTATCCGACGTTCTGCCGGCCCGTTTATGTTGGAAAAGCGAGACTCTACTGTAATTTTTTATACATTTGTGCATTATTTTTAATCACACATTTTGGTGTCTTTAGTTTTTCACTACGATGCACACAAGTCTTATAAATTAGTTAAATACAAATAATTTATATCGTTAAAGAAAGGGTGGCGCTTTTCATGAATGAACCAGTCCCACACACACACACACACACACACACACACACCTTTTATGTGTGTACACACATGCAGAGAGCAGCTGGCTCTACTCCCTGTATCAACATGCAAGCTGACTTATTAATTTACCAAAATGCGTTATTTATTTGTTTCAAATCACATATTTAAATTATCTTGTGCAATGCACGGTACCCAACATATTTGTACTGTTGCAATAAATATAGTTACAACGGTCTCACTGATTAAAACAAATACAGACACCAATGAAGTCACTAATCACCAGCTTTAATTAACGACTAATAACAGTTTGTAATCAACAAGTTATGCAACTTGTTGATTATACTCGTACAATAATTCAAATTAATTTTGTCCACAAGCAATAATAATGTCAACTAATAGAGTCCCGCACATTAATCACTTTTCACTAATAACCAGTTAAGACGCACTCAGTAAATCGCCCAACATAAACTGACTTCTAAGCGGCAGCTGTTGCACATTTATCGCCTGCAGGGTTCCATAATATGCGTCCTTAACAAGGACTCAAAAACTCTAAAGGATACTTGAGCACGGCCTTGCTAGAAACACACACCTGCTGGGCTAGTCAAGAAGCATGTAGAACAACACTATCAACTATACGGGAATGTTCCGTAATTGTGTAAATACATATATTGTTACAACTGTCTCACTGATTGTCGTATGATACAATGGAAAACAAAATAAAGACACCAATTAAGTCACTAATCACCAGCTTTAATTTTATCACAATTAATAATTTGTAATCAACAAGACAGTCTCTTACAACAATTCAAGTAAAAATTGTCCACACGCAATAATAATGCCAACTAATAGAGTCCCACACAATTATAACACAATAACACTTCGCCACAATACTTTGAACCTCACTTGAATAAATCGCCACTTAAACTAACTTCTTAGCGGCAGCTGTCATTGTTTAAATAGATAGCACAAGTGTTCCAGAATAATCCATAATACATGTCAACACTACTTGAAAACACTAGAGTCTGACTGATTGTGGACTTGAACACAGTGTGTGACCGGTGAAGTCTGGAACAGCCTTGATTGTTGACATATGTTAAGTGTCATGTAATTGTCTTTCTTCTCACAGTAGCATATGTACACACACAAACATTACAGCTGGACTCTACTGGGATAGCCGAGAAACATGTAGAACGTTCCGTAATGGCGTAACACTGCCCCCACCTTAACCCTGTTCATCCCGAACTGGCAAACCATCTCTGAAGTAATACTTCACCAGGCGATCTACATAGCTGCTCTACTTACGAAAGATAATTCTCCGGCTCTTCAAATTCAGTCTCGTGTGATCCTAACATCAGGTTCCCAGGAATATGAGGCTTCCGCTCAACCACTAATTTTGCTGGAATCACTACCACTGCGTCATGTAATGATGACCTATATACCATTGGCTGGTCCAAGTCTGATTGGTTCTCGTCAACAATCTCTTGCATAACTTCTTCTTCAGCGACGTTTCCCCGGCGACTTCCATTAACTCGAGAACAAGCAAGAGTCTTTTCTTGACACCCATAGGTGGTTTTCCATTCACTTCTTTCGTCGTGTTGCACATTCGTACTTCCTATGCTCGTTCTTTCTCCGTTTCCGCTTGCAATAGGACGGCTTCCCCTTGACCACACCTGTTAACTTCTTTTTTGGCCCATGCCACTTGCTTGATCAAATGGTTGGCGGACCCTGTCATTTTAGCCATGCAAAGCTTCATCTTCTCTTGGCCAACCCTCAGGACATTCTCTCTTAAGTCCACAATGAATCCATTAGGCATTCATAATGTCCGTGCCAAGAATCTCTTCATTGACAATGTCTGCAATGAGCATTTGGTGGTTAAACTTGAGGAGACCCAGGCGTATACATATGTCTACCTTTCCTAACACTTTGACGGGGCTTCCAGTCACAGTCTGTATTGTACAAGAGCTAATTAGAGGCTGGCGGTTGCTGACTAAGTCAGGGCGCACAATGGACACTGTTGCGCCCGTGTTAACTCTAAATGATGTTGGTTTACCTTTCACAAATCCATTAACAATCAAGTTTCCACTGGTCTTATGTAGCGTGGAAACTATGTCCTGTTCTGGAGCTTGAATTCTCCAATAGGTGCGATCGCTCCCCTCTCTCGGTGTTTTATTCTTCCAACAGCCTACCTGTAGATGACCACGTTTCCCACAGTTGTAACATTTCGGTCTTATGTCATTTTCCCATTGTTCAAATCATTGTGGCGCTCTTGAACTTTCAAATTGTTGTTCTTGAACAATCTCTTTATTCTGACTGTTATGATGATACTGTGATATTGGATCCGTTTGGCTACAATGGCATACTTTGTTTAATGTAGGTCGCCGACTTAGCAGCTTCAAAACGGAGACCATGAACAAGAGTGTCTGAGCTATTCTGATGCCATGCCATTCTTAATATTTGTTGTAATTGACAATCTCTGATGCCATAAATCACGTAACGTGAGCAATCAATGTTCGGAAGTCCTCTAATTCTTCAGGATAAACTAGTCTCATCAATCGGTTGACATTTGCTTCAATCTCCTGGTGGGTTTCCCCGGAACGCTGTCACCTCGCTTTAAGTTGTTCACGGTACAATTCACACAAATGCTGGTCATCATACCGTAATTCGAAAGCTTTTGTTAACTGAACATATTGTGGCTGTCAGATGGCACTTTCTGTATTAGCTTTTTGTGAAAGGCCTTTCTCTTCTTCCGTCCATTTATTTAAGTGAGCGGCAGTTTGAAATTGGTGATGATAAGTTGCCCAGTGAGTGCTTCCATCAAACATTTGGGCCTTTGCAAAAATTAGGCCTACTACAGTTAATGGGGTTTTTTGATTTCTCTTATATTTTGATTCTTCTGCAGCATTTATTAATGGCCTTTCTTTATCAACTATTTCTTTCACTCAGTATTCGACTTCCTTTTTAATTTGTTTTATTGCATTCGTAATAGAATCTTCAAAACTTGACATACATGTTTTCATAGTCGACATAGATTTTTCTATTTCACATATTCTGTCAACTTCTTTGTTTGCTCACCTTGTAAGAGGACAAATTTTGCAGTGATATCCTCTTATATGAACCCCTTAACATCGTCTGGCTGACGACTAAATTATTCTTTTTACTCTCTCTCTCTCTCTCTCTCTCTCTCTCTCTCTCTCTCTCTCTCTCTCTCTGGTGTTTCATTTTCACGCTTACATTTTTCTTTTAATCATTCTTCCATTAGTGGTTTCTGTCATTCCTCTGCCACTTCTCTTTCCCATCTGCGTTCTGATGCTGTCATTCTTCTGCTTCTGCCACCTCTTGTCGGCATCTTTTCTCTACTTCTTCTGCCTCCTGTCGGCATCATTCCTCGACTTGTAGTAGCATTGCTTTGAATGATTCTATCATCTGACTGGTATCCTTTGTTTACCAATTAATTACAAATTACACTAGTCTTGTACAAAAGGTGTCCACTGTTAACGGTTCTGTCCCACTTCTGACCCACTGTTACCACGGTCTCACTGATCATTGTATGGTACAGTGCAAAACAAAATAAAGACACCAATTAAGTCACTAATCAACAGCCTTAATTATCAAAATTAATCATTTGTAATCAACAAGATAGTCTCTTACACCAATTCAAGTAAAAATTGGCCACACACAATAATAATGTCAACTAATAGAGCCCCACAAGTGCACAATAACACTTCGCCACAACACTTCGAACCTCACTAAGCTTTTAATTACTGTAACTAATAACTTCTTAAAATAATTTATTTCAGTTTAATAAAGTGTAGTAAAAAAAGCACAAATAGTTACGATAAATCATATGGATCTTGTGAAAAGTTACCTTTCCGTGAAGGCTACATAATTAACACTTTAACGACCACGGTAAAATTCAATTTTCTTCCTGTGAGACCAAGTCTATTTTTCAACTGCATGAGGCTTGTAATCAAGTAAGAAATAGTAAGAATAGTCACTCATTTTCCAATTTTAGTCTAATAATATAAAAAAAAAACATAAGGCAGGCATATACGTAGTCCGTTGTACGTCGTCCCTCATAGTGGGATGATAAGTTTTATCGTTTATGGACCGTGGTGGGCTTATACAAACGCTTTATATGTGCCAATGTCTAACCACTCCTATCCTACCCCATAGCTTGCTCAGTCGTGGGAACGTTACTGAATGAATATGCAATGAATAATATTTTATTACCTATAGCTTCCTGTAAGTGTGTTTGATGTTTGCCTCACAGATAGTCTTTTAAAAAACAATAAGTGATGGATGCCGCCTGATATCATCACATAATATCAGTAACTTGCAAGTTTACTAACAACAAACTGATTCATATTGTGGTAAAAAAAGTTTGTTTCAGTCATTTCCTCTTTGTCATATTCATGTTCCTTTCAGTACACACACATAATTTTCAACATGTTTCCTTTCTTTTTTTAATGTTGTCATGTTGACTTCGTTGTGTAAAGGAAGTGCAAGAAAGTGGTGAGTGAGTAGTGGAGTATCACTGCAGTTAGATCATAGTTCAAAGTTTTTAAACATTTTTATTCATTATAGTTTGTTGTTTTCTTAGTTTTTTTTTTTTTTGTTATAAACCACAGAGTATGAATAAACCAAAGAATTTATCTGCTCGTACATTTATCTGGCATTGGAGAAAAGGAAATCACCTTCAATTTCAGGTAAAGCTATTACCTTACTAATTACTTTTAAAAATTAATATTAGTGATTAACTCTACTTTCACTTGTGAAAACTTACGTTTCTTATTGTCCTCGAACGTTTTGGTGTGGTGTACACCTTCCTCAGTGAGGTTTGACTATACAGGATTCTGTATTCAAACCTCGCTGAGGAAGGTGTACACCACACCGAAACGTTCGAGGACAATAAGAAACGTAAGTTTTCACAAGTGAAAGTACAGTTAATCACTAATATTAAGTGCTGTGAATGAAGAGGATGAACCATCAAAACAACTTTTAAAAATTAATTTCAGTCACCTTAGCTTTTAGCATATTTTCCTACTTTAACAGATTTTAATAATAACAAAAACAACAACAATAGCAATAACAACTGATTTGTAACACAATACCCCAAAATTTCAATTTCTCTCTTTTCAGATTCTGATGAATCAATCCACGTACTTGACGATTTGCCTGATGACCCAAATTTGAATCAACAGAGGGAAGGAAATCCAAACCCAGAAGGGTGGCATCTAAATATTGGCAAGCTGGGGCAAATAACATTACTATTTGTAGGGTTAACAGTAATCAAACTGAACACCCAACCCGTGAAGAAAATGTTACCTTTTCTGCTTCTACGAATTACACATTCTGCTACTGATACAGAATGGAAAGATGTTAGCAGGTGCATCTTTATGAATTGTTTCGATATGAATTGTATACCAGGTATAAGTAATATTGATGAACTGTTTAAAGTAACTTTTGCTAATTCCATACTGAGGCAAACTGGCTATAAAACGCTATATGTCAAATAAAACAAGTAAATACGGTATAAAAGTTTTCAAATTATGTTCGGACAATGGTTACATGTGGAACATGAGAATTTATGCAGGAAGGGAAAGAGATCTTAGTGGGGCAGTACCTACACATGTAGTGATTTCTCTGGCAGAAGGCCTTCTAGACTCTGGAAGAACAATAGTAGCAGACAATTATTACTGAAGTTTGGATTTAGCAAACCAGCTGTTAGACAGGAAAACTCAGCTCTTGGGTACTTTACATAGCAATTGTAAAGGAAATCCAAAGGTAGTGGCATCCGAAGAACTCAAAGTTGGAGAGGCCATGGCATTAGAAAATCCTCGTGGAATTGCATTGAAATGGCATGACAAACGTGACATGCTCATGATCTCTACCATGTATACTTCAGAGGTCAGTGAAGTGACAAATAGACTTGGAAAAAATCAAATAAACCTACAATGATCGCAGAATATAATAAATGGAAATCAGCAATTGATACACATCAGATCAGATATCGTCATATAACACAAGCCTCAGAAGAACAGTAAAGCGGTACCATAAAATTGCTTTAGAGTGCTTATTTGGCACTACACTCGTAAACTTGCTAATTTTGTTCAAACAAGATACAGAACAAGAAAATGTCGATTACAAAATTCAAAGAAGATTTGATAAAAGATCTTCTGAAAAAAAAAAAACAAAATGTGAAGAGCCACAGCTTCCAATGACACAAGATGTTCATTGCGTTCACACAGGTTTCATAAAAAAACAAGGAAAGTTTAACAACGTACAGAAATATTGCAAGGGATGTTATGCTAAACATTCAAAATGGAAGGTCCATACATAATGTCCTGTTGCAAAGGCTGTGAAAATGAACCACACTTTTGTTTTGATTGTTTCCATAGTTATCACAAAAATGTGTAAATTAGAATATGTCTAGAAAAATTTAGGGAAAATAATAATAGTACTTATATTAGAAATAATAAATGTAGTTATTAAATTGATATTTTGATAGGATAAATACTATTATTATGATATATTAATATTGATAGGATAATAATATTACTATGTATGACAATAGATTAGAAATCATCTTTTCATTATTACTACCATTTACAATGATTGTAATGCTCAATTCTACCAATATAAAATTATGTAATTATGATCTAGTATCTTATAATGTACAAATGATAACTAACAAATTAAGAATAATAAAGATATTTCTGATGAGAGACAAAGAAAACAACCAGTTACCAAAAAAACCAAATTTTTTATAAGCAGCAAAAATTGTGAGCCCAAATACATTTTTGTATCCACAGTGATTATAGTGATTGTGCTGTATAGAGAAATCGGCTACAAAGCGAAACAAAGTTTGAGCAGGCGTATACACCCGCCAAGGTCATTAAAATTTGAAGAAATATGGGAGTAAAATAATAGTCAACACTTAAAATACATTGAAATCTAGAATGAAAATAATAAAACAAGTGGTGAACTTCTAACAGAAATGTAAGTAAATGTACAGGTAATGTTATAGTAAAGTAATAGAGTAAACAACACAAACATTAAAAATAAGCAAATCTATTTTTAAATTAAAAATTAGAAGTAACATGAGTTTGTACATCCTTGTATACAGTAATTCAATGTATTACATGAGCTCATAAATTTATAACTAATTTACTGTAATTACTTATAAGCCGTCATTTGCAGCTTTTTACTGTTTAGTCCTAATAGGAGTGAAGCAACACTATTTGAATCGCTGCTGGACACAAGTATGAATAAGACCTATTCCATAGTGTAGGTATATTATTGTTACATAATGCGGAAAAAGTGTACGCCATTACAGTACATTCTATGTGTTTCTCGGCTATTCCAGTGGAATCCAGCTGTAATGTTGTGTGCGTATGTGATTCTCAATGTGTTAGCTAGAATGTTCCAGACTTTGCCGGCCGTGTGCACTGTGTCAAGGCCACAATCAATTACGCTCTCGTGTTTTCCTTTAGTTGACGCGTAGTATGAACTATTCTGGAACACTTGTGCTATCTATTTAAACAATGACAGCTGCGCTTGGCAGTCAGTTTTAGTGGGGATTTATTCCAGTGCTGTTCGAAGTATTGTGGCGAAGTGTTATGTGTTTTATAATTGTGCGGGACTCTATTAGTTGACATTTTTATTGTGTCTGAACAATTTTTATTTGATTTGTTGTAAGAGACTATCTTGTTGATTACAAACTGTTTTATTGTGATAATTAAAGCTGGTGATTAGTGACTTTATTAGTGTCTTGCTTGTATTTCGTTTTCCACTGTACCTACTGCGATCAGTAGACTGTCGTAACAATATATTACCTCTTGTGGTATATTAATTTTCATTTTCAAGATATCTATTAATTAAAAACATTACCAATAGTTATATATTTCTGACATTATTTGAATTACTTGTATTAAATATTTAGCTTAAAACTAATTAAAATTTAGACCTGTAGTATTGTCAGGTAACTTGATTATATTATAGGTTTTTACCCATAACTATCAATGTGTGATATGAATTTCACAGTTCAACAATTATAATGTACTTATTCCTTCAAGATTTGTTTTTTGAATTTTGGATATTTCAAGGGAGTTACACCAGCAATTAGAGTCCGTCAAAAGTGACACGTGTTAGCTTTGTTCAAGGGTGAGCGACGAAAGGAACAAACCTTTCCTTTCCACTTAAACGACATGAAAGCCGTTAAGGGACAATACGCGCTACAACACATGTTGCAACGAACTGGACCATGCGTGGGAGCGCTTGACTCTACAAATATAACAAAGGAACGATACCCTTGCATCCGTCCAGTAGCGAGAAAATTAGATAGGCATCACTAAGAGCATTGTTCAAAGCATGTGTGCAACTTACAGAAAAACAATAGCTGGACCACAGACAATGTAGCACGGGACGAAGTGGCGCCCTGCAATAAACACATATGTTTGCCACCCGTAAGTTCGTTAGAGGAAGTCGATAGTGTCTTAACAATACGATAATTCGACACGCTACACCAAAGGGGCAGATGTGACTTTAGAAGCTAGGCCTTGGTGCAGATTCCAAGAAAGTGGCAACGTCCTGATGACAGCAACTCGTCGTGTCCACGTGGACTACATAAGACTCAAGTAGAGAAGCCAACCAGCCAATTAGAAGAGAGAATTCAGAAGGAAGTAACTGAAAGGGATGGTGTTAACAGAAGCCGACGACCAGAGAACAAATCCCAAGGAAGAACATCCCTCTCCAAACGGCACTGGGTGGAGAATTCTCCAGAATCACTGACTTTAGACAAGAGGACAAAGAGAGGTCCTAATAACTGTCCTATCAGAGATATTTTGGTGGGAAAATGAAGCGATCATGGGAGTAACGAGAGTGGGAAGTACGAAGGAAATAAAAACTGAATGTACGAGGAGTCACTCTCTCAGTATTATTACATTTTTGGCTTAGCCTCATTAGCTCAGTCTTATAAAAATTTTCACTCAGTAGCTCAGTCTTATTAGATTTTTCTCTCAGTCTTATTAAAATTATCTCAGTAATATAAAGACATTGTTCGGAGAAATATTAGAAGTGGTGTTCGGAACCAATGGAAGTTCGGAAATAAGACTTAAACCGTCAAGCCGATACGGTAGTGTTCACGACGATGTGCGAATAACAGACTTTATAAAACTCAAAGCATTACGCTCATACGATTAATACTTTGAAAATAATAATATACAGTAGTAATATACTTGAACTTTTTCATCAACGAAATTAATCGGTTTATCACATACTAAATTAGTGAGACTACGCAATTTCACAAAATATAAAGCCAAGTGCTAAATGTTTATATACGCCAAATGAACTTGAAAGAAGTGCGTGACCGTATCGAACTAACAATCGCATAAATAGATTGACGCGAAACGAATAGTCGATGAATCCTAGTGCAAGTACCGCGACTGTGACGATTTCATAAAACTCATAACGGATGTCGCGAAGTGCGGACTAGTGTCCCGGAACGATGTACGCATAATATTAAAAGTGCGAGTTGCAAGTGTTCCATGGATTAACATCAACCGTCAGCAAATGGACCCGGAGGGACATACAATGGGAGCGAGACACTACTACGCCATGAGTAACGTACAGAATTAATCACTTATATGATTACTAGTTTACCATAATACCACTGACCTGCCACTTAGAACCAACTGCCTGAGCTATATATAATATAAAGAGTCAATAAATGATATACATAATATAAAGAGTCAATAAATACGAATCCATAGTTAGGAATTAATAATGTCATAGGATATTACCCATGTATTGTTTTATTAGTGTAAGCATATGATTATTTGAATTATGTTTGTGTTTTAATATGTCTGTTGCAGGTATATGATTATTCAAATATGTATGTGTCTAATATGTTTTATTGCAAGTATTTGAGTATTTTATGAGTGTAAATGTTTAAATGTTTTGAAGTAAAATCACTTAGTGCCATTCGCAAGCACACTATGTTGATAGTTACTAATGTCACTACGCACGAATAAGTGCATACATTTGATTGTTACTTTCAATTACTAGAAATGTGTCGTAGAATTTAATTGCCTATTGGAAATATTTGTTGATATTCTTAATCTATGATTTCTTTTATGATATGAATACCTATAAAATGCTATATTATAATAAATATACTGTAGAATGGATTCGATAGTGTTGGATAATTTATTTAAGACCTGACTCACAAGATAACTTCTTAAATGATAGGATCCACAATTAATAATTTTAATCTAACATGATTGAACAAGTACCAGATTCATAAATATTCTAGGTCTTGAAGTTCTATTTGGTAGTAAAAGCCAGAATTAATTACTTTTGAGTGATAACATTACTAATTACATATTTAATAAATTTGATTGTGATTTATATAATTAAAAAATTCAATTAATTTATGCATAAAATTTGCATAAAATATAACTTTTAGTTATTTTGCGTCGACGTTTCGACAATATTTATTGTCATCTTCAGGACAATTGTTGCTGACGCCAAACACACAACAGTTGTGTGTTTGGTGTCAGCAACAATTGTCCTGAAGATGACAATAAATATTGTCGAAACGTCGACGCAAAATAACTAAAAGTTGTATTATTGACCGATCCTCACTAACCATCCACTAAAACATTCACTGATTGACGGTCACTAAAAATTTAAGGATAAAATATAACATTGTATATGGCTTCCCAACGAAGGGCAGTGGAAAATCAATCCTAGTAGATAAAAGTAATAAAATTAATCAATCATTATCTCCAAGATTAATAATTGATGAGTAATTAATCTATGCAATAACATTAGTATAGATATTTACATCGTACAATGTATGTTACGAAACTAAATGTTGTGTCATGTTGTGTACAGCTTAGGACTTGCCCACACTTTGGCTGTTCGTCTGTCTCTCTTATGTCTCAACCTTTCCTTCTTTATATTACATTTACTTTCTTTGTGCACTTCTTATGTGGTCTGCACAACAACTGTCCAATTGTTTTGGACAGCAGTCTAACTTAAGGTCTCACTTGAGTTATATCTAAGAGAGGAGAGACTTATGCTGTTTACTTTTAGGTGCGTGCGTGCGTGCGTGCGTGCGTGCGTGCGTGCGTGCGTGCGTGCGTGCGTGCGTGCGTGCGTGCGTGCGTGCGTGCGTGCGTGCGTGCGTGCGTGCGTGCGTGCGTGCGTGCGTGCGTGCGTGCGTGCGTGCGTGCGTGCGTGCGTGCGTGCGTGTGTGTGTGTGTGTGTGTGTGTGTGTGTGTGTGTGTGTGTGTGTGTGACAAAGTAGTGATTTGTGTGAAAGAGTGCGAATGGGAGTAAAAAATGAACTGGGAATAGGAAGCATGGAGGAAATGCCACAAGCACATATACATGCATACAGGTGAGGCAATCTGGTGCACTGGATGCTCAGCCATTTCACATGGGGATAGAACTCTTACTGTTGGCACAGAAACTATGTTCACTCAAGTCTGAGAATTAATTCGAAATTAATGGTTACACTTTCATTTGATGTTGAACTATGGTAATCAAATATTTTTTCAACTTTTTTTCTCAGAGTTGTATTGGTCAGAATAAAAAAGTGCCTGTGTTTTACCTATTCTAGAGAAACCTCAACTTTTAAACAAAAGTACATAAAAACACGGTACCCAGCTGCAATGAATATTGACATTTTATAGAACAGAATGTTTTGAACACGTGTAAAATTAGACTGGTTGTCTGTGTCTAAAAAAAAGTTATCAATTTTGTAAAACGTCTCTCTCATTACCGAATTATAGGAATAAATCGTGGTTGGGCTTGTTTTAAATGTCTTCAATTTTCTGCATCAATCACAAAATACAAAAAACACTAAGTGATAATTGCATTTTTTTAATGATGTTTATCTGATAGTGAGGTAGTGTAGACTAAGCTGTGAAATCAATGAGCATCTGCATGGGGCAGTACAGTCTGTGCAGGTAAGGCAGACATGCCTGGCCACTTCTTGTACTTTGCCCCTCTGAGTCACAAGGATGTTTCATGAATCACTGGTCTAAATACACTCTTATATTCGATATAGTCATTAGTAGCCTTCTCAATCATGCTTAGCACAGTGTAAATGTATAATTCTTTCACAATGCCCGTGAGATCACCATTTTCAGAGTGTGAAATCCATATGGTTCTCAGTACAATTTGTTTGTCACTAAGGAAGGTGAAAAACTTGGTGACAAGCAGTATCCTGTGTACCGAGTGGCTGAGCCTTAAGAGTTCTGCTTTTATATGTAAAAAAAAGGGTTAACATGGAAAATGCTCAGAATGCAATTGAGGAATCATCTGCGACATCATAGAAAAAGAAGCCGTTAACAGGTCTCCAAAAATTATAATTGACCACTGATATATGCTTGGCAGGAAAGCACTGCAGAAGCACTGAATCATGGTTACTCAAATTACAATCAGAATCGTGGACACCTACATAAAGTTTTGCTTGGCGAGGAGGTTTTAAAACACCATCAGATGCTGGAAGGCAAGTCATTATTTTACACACAGGTAGTAAAGAATGATTTTTTGAAGGGGCTGACCTGTATTTTGTAATGAAAATGGGAGCTGGAGACCACTGCAAGGAGATAAATGCCCAACACTTTGAGGAATGGTTCAGAAAGGTTCTGGCCCTCCTCCCACCAAAGTCTGCAGTTGTGATTGATCAGGCACCTCAAACAATGCCCAGGGCCCAGAAACCAGAAATCCAACAATGTCTTGGTTGAAAACTGACATCATTGCCTGGTTAGAGAAAAGGAACATTTCTTCACCACCTGACGCAATCATTTCAAATTGATAAAAAAACAATCTAATTTACCAAACCAAGCCTCATTTTGGAACTCCATTAAAAAAAACCTTAACATCAGTACTAAAAAAGTACAGCACGATGTAGAATTGATATGGCTGCCAGTTGCACGTTGTGATCTGAATACAATTGAGATTTGGGCCTATGTAAAAAATAAAATAACCAAAGAAAATCGCTCCAATGCAGAAGAAACAGAAAATAGCAAGAAAGTGGTTAGGGATCCATATGAAAAACTCCTGCAGAGTGTGACACCTAACTTATGGAAGAAGTGCATACAACATGTTCAAAAAATTGAGAAACATCAATAACAAAAAAACCACCTTTCTGATGAAGTTTTACAAGTTCAACCTGTCACTGTTGATCTACAGAGTCCAATTCTAAAAATGATTTGGAGAAAGTGGAACTTCATGATGATATGTTCAATTATGATGAATAGCCCCAGTGAACCATGGTATATAATTAAAATAATAATAATAATAATAATAATAATAATAATAATAATAATAAACTTACAAAAATGAAAAGAAAACTATATATTTTTAGAGCTACCATTGGAGGTCATGAAAAAGCTTATGGAATATATATAAGAAAAAAAAATGTTTTTATAACAATTTGAGAATGTGGTGGCAGTGAAAGTAGCCAATGCATACCAGCTTGTTTGCCCAAATTGTACTACATTGCATGGACACTTCTTGTTTTGCACAGCTGAATGAACACTACCTCACTATCAGCTTTGTGATTAACAATTAACAAAATTAATGTTTAGATTAAGTGTTAAAACATGGTTAACTTTAATAATTAAATTATGAAATGGTTAACTTTAATCATTAATCATTAAATTTTTTGCTAACGATTAAAAAATTAACAAGTTAAGTTTTTGGTTGCCCAAGAGGAAGACTAGCTAAAATTGTTTTTAAAGTTGATGGTGGAGAAAGTTTATTCCAGGTAATCTTAATCCATCAACAGACAATGGACTGAGTTAACCGTTAGCCTCAGGTATTCTTTGCGGAGGTATTCTTTGCCTCCTTAGGAGCGTCCAGGTAGCATAGGTGGTTTGTGTCAACTGTTAAATTATGTGCTGACTCCCAGAGAATTAATGATGGACTGAATTATCCCAGGCAAGTAGACAACAATGCTTCTTTCTTAACTTCCATTATGACCAAGCCTGCAGCCCACTATAGTCAAAAGATCGCAGTATCACACTGCTCTTACGATAGGTGGAAAAAGTGGAAAAAACAATATTGCTGGACAAACAATTCAAAAGTTCAAGAGCGCCACAACAATTTGAACGATAGGAAAAGGTAGACGACCAAAGTGTTACAACTGTGGGAAACGTAGTCATCTACAGGTAGACTGTTGGAAGAATAAAATGCTGAGAGAAGGGAGTGATTGCACCAATTGGAGAATTAAAGCTCCAGAACACCACGTAGTTTCTATGCTACATAAGACCAGTGGAAACGTGATTGTTAATGGATTTGCGGATGGTAAATCAACATCATTTACACCTGACACGGGCGCTACAGTGTTCACTGTAGCATACTAAGTGTTCACTGTGCACCCTGACTTAGTCAGCAACCGCCGGCCTCAATTTAGCTTTTGTACATACATAGTGACTGGAAGCCCTGTCAAAATATTAGGACAGGTAAGCAAGCATATTTGTACACCTGGGTCTTCTCGAGTTTAGCCACTAAATGCTCGTTGCAGACATTGTCGATGAAGTGATTCTTAGCATGGACATTATGAATGCCTATGGATTCGATAAGGACGTAAGAGAGAATGTCCTAAGGGTTTGCCAAGAGAAGATAAAGCTTTGTATGGCTAAAATGACAGGGTTTGCTAACTATTCGATTAAGCAAGTGATACTGGCCGAAGAATAAGTTAACAATTGTGGTCAAGAGGAACCTTTCCTATTGCACACAGAAATGGAAGTACCAATTTGTATAACAACAAAAGAAGTGATTGGAAAACCTACTATGGTCATTGAGGAAAGGCTCTTGCTTGTTCCTGAGTTATTTAAAGTGCCCAGGGGAGAATTTGCTGAAGATAACAATACACAAGAGGTTGTTGATGGGAACCAGACTTCGACCAGCTAACTCCTTATAGGTAATCAGTACGTTGGCATGATTCCAGCAAAACTGGTGGTTCAGAAGGAGATTCGTATTCCTGGGAACTTTATGTTCGGATCACCAGAGATTGAATTCAAAGAGCTGCAGAATTATTCTCACAAGTAGATCAACTGCCTAGATCATCTAAATCTCCTGGCCAAGTATTACTTCAGAGATAGTCTGGCAGTTCAGGATGAACAGGCTAAATGAGGGGGTAGTGTTACGACAATTACATAATGCTCATGAAAAATCGAGTGTCATTTCTATATGTTTCTCTATTATATAGTCTAGTGTGTGGTGTCTGTGTTAAGGCCCTGCACTAATGTAGCACTCCAGATTGTCCGAGAGCATTTGTAACTACACAAATTATGCTGGCACGTAGCCAGGAGAATGGAAAATTATTCTGCAACACCTGCACGACCAATATAAGCAACAGCGGCCGGCTTAGAAGTTAGTTGTTACACCTGGCGAGATTACAGAGTACGAGTCAAATGACTGTTACAGATTAGTGGGAAGTGATTATTGTGTTAAAATGAGTGATACACTCTAATAGTTGACATTATTATTGTGTCTGGACAAATTTAACTTGAATTACTGTATGAGAGTATCTTGTTAATTTCAAGTTGTTATTTGTGACTAATTAAAGCAGGTTATTAGTGTCTTCATTGGTGTCTGTATTTTGTTTCCACTGTACAATATGACGATCCGTGGGACTGTTGTAACAATAGTTATGAACCATACGTGCTCATGGGGTTTTTTTGTAAATCTACTTGTGTATGTGCGAGTGAGAGCACACGTGTTTGTGTGTGTGTGTGTGTGTGTGTGTGTGTGTGTGTTTTGGTGGGGATCCAAATGTTCAATATAGTGTCATTGTATATGTTTTACTAGTGGCATGATATTAATGACTGTGTATTTGTCCTTTTTATGACATGCCTTGCTAAATTATACCTGAAACAATTCTTAATTATTCTAATTCCAAACTACCCCTAATTCAACCAAACTATTATGTCAGTTTTCCACAGTATTCAATAGGGTGTTTACTTCTAAAAACAATCAAAATAATAAAATAAGAACTACAATTTATTAATCTATTGAAGAAAATGAATAAAATAAATAGAAGATAAAATATAAAATACACATAGAAAAATTAATGAGAAGCAAACAAGATAATAGCACTGTAAATAAATGGGCACCAGATAAGAAATTACAAAACTATTCAAAAACAAAGACAGAAAAAAGAGTATTTAAAAAATAACAATATACAAAACATGAATAACCCATAAAATAATAAAGATAATCTACAAAATGCCATTTATAAAATGAAATTCTCAGATCTACACACTCTTATAGGGCAGTAAAAAAATAAAATAAATAAATGCTACAATGATCATTTAAAATTTTGCTGTAAACCAAACACACACACACACACACACAGTCCAAAAATACTGTCTGGTTGTAGTAAAACAGTAATCACTAAGATGTAATTTATAATAATTATTTTATTTGTTGACTAAAAAATTCACACTCCCTCTGTATAAAGTTGATACTTTACCAGTATGACCCTGGCCTTAAACCAAATTACTAGTACAAAAAAGCCTACATTCAGAATACTAGTACAAAAAGTAGGCATTTTGAAACAAAGTAAAAAACTGTTCTTTTAAAAGACGAATACATCTTATTGATTTGTCTCTGTCCTTCTAAAAACCTATCCCCCCCTCACTCAGATAAGAATCACTATCACCACAAGTCTGCTGTTCACATTGCTTACGTTGGTTTCTCACATGTCAGCAAAGTAGTAGTACATCAGTAGGGCATGTGCTATTCCAATGTTGTACTGCACTGAATTATTCACAGTGAATGATGTTTCCATGCCCAAAATATTTTTACTCTCAACTTTTAGAATGTATGAGGAAGAACACATGTTGTTGTTTACATATATTTATGGTTAAGAAGGAAAATGAAAGCTACTGGATCAGAGAAATATTAAAAGTCAATTGTTTATGGCAGCTGAAGAATGAAGAGAACCTTATGAGAAATGTACGCAAGTATAGAATGAAAAATTACATTTGAGTAACTAGTTAAGATAATACCCTCCTTTCCGAGGCTTATTTGGTAGTTTCATAACATCCGGTTTTCCGGGAATGGGTTGTTAGCCCATAGCCCAACCTCCAACCTGGAGGGCCAGGATTGTGATCGAGGTTTTCTCCTCTAGATGGGTTGCTTTCACTACAGCTATCGAGTCCCACCTACCCCCTCAGTCGCAGTACTACAGCCGAATGGGTCAAATTTTGACTACCACCTGCAATAATCCAAGACATTTAGGTCTGGGGATGTGCACAGGGAAACAAAAATGAAAATATATAGGACTGTCATCAGACCGGTGCTATGCTACAGGTGTGAGGCGTGGACAATCACACAGAAAACTGTCGACATAGTAGACACCTTTGAAAGGAAAATCCTCAAACGCATTATAGGCCCAATACAAGAAAATGGCGCATGGATACTGAGATACAACGAACTGTATCAAATATATAAAGAGATACCAGTCTCAAAATTTATAAGAATTCAAAGATTGCGTTGGGCCGGACATGTTATGAGAATGGAGGATGGCAGGAACCCTAAGAGGGCTTTGCTGGGTACATGGGAGGGAACGAGACCTAGAGGTAGACCGAGGAAGAGGTGGGAAGATGGCGTTGCAGAGGACGCGAGAGACATGGGGATAAGAAACTGGAGGAGGGTTGCATTGGATAGAGTGGATTGGAGGCGGAGATTGGTGGAGGCCAGGGCCCGACTTGGGCTGTAGCGCCATAGGAGAGGGAGAGAGAACTAGTTAAGATTATCAGTCCAGTTAGACTATTATTAAACTAAGTACGCACAGGAGGCAATGTACTAGTGCTGAGGGAAAGGATAATACAAATGCTTACCTAATATATGAGAAACTTCATTTTTTCAAAACTTCCAGACACAGTTTTCTGTTAAATCTTTATGAAAATAGTCGATTAAATTAAAAATGTACAAGCAGTTGTGTTTTCCAAATTCTGTATTACATTTAATTTGACAGACAAACGCACATAAGTCAATTTGTGTTTCTTGCATGTTGATCTACAGCAAAGCTGCAAGATGAAAGCACACTGTATTGCATCATGCTACACTGACCCATGAGAGAGAAGCAGATACAAAAAATATGTCTGTGACACTATATCAGCATGCTGGTGCCTTCCCATCTCCATGAGAGAACAGCCTTATATTATCCTTATGCTGCTCGCTGTTTGGCTTTTGTTAACAAACGTCTTTATATTTGTTTGTAAAAAAGAATAACATGCAAACATACACTTTTGGGTGTTTGTATTCATTAATTTTATACACGTGTGTCCACCACACCATAATTATGGTACTTACCATACATATGTAATACTTTCTGCTACGATCTTATTGTTTGTTGTGGGTCCAGGGTTTCGACTCAGAGTAAATATCGACTGAAATGGGCTTTGAAATAAAGATACTAACATTTTAAAACATCAACTATCAATATCGGTTTATTTTTCTTTTCATTTTTACACCAGACTTTTTTATTTAATGACAATGGCGTTTTGCCCAACCAAAAACCAAAATGGCGGCCATTACTTATATTTCTATTTCCCTTATTACAACAACTAGGTTATATACTTTTCATTTATCATATTACCAGTTTTTTCTGTTAACTGGGCAGCTGCCTTTCTATTAAAATGACTTTAATTATATTTGCTTAGAGGCGAAACGCAAACCAACGCCCCCGCTTGGCTGTCAACAGTTACCATTCACTCCCCCCTTTCTCACTCTCACTCATTCTGAATACATTAATGCATTTTATTTATGAATATATCTGACAGTTACATAAAAGAGCTCTTTAAAATTGAATTAAGGTTTTGCACTTTCCTGCTTGTAAACTGGAAGTTCTGGACGATGTCTCACATGCTGCTTTTACAGAAGTTGCGTGGTTACATTTTTTACTGTTGTTTCACTGACTCTAGGTTTTAATTTTGAAAAACTATTGTGCACTGTCTTACTTCCTCTTCCACTGATTTATAACTACATATAGAGATTAAATTTTGAAATTTAAAATCACTGGGCCGGTATAATTAGCCGGCTGTCTTTTGTAATGTGTTACCACTGATGCGGAGTTGTGAAGACTGGGATCAAGCACTACGCACTTTTTACGTATGTGTGTGTGTGCGTACGTCATTATCATTTGTCTTTAGTCAAAGAAACGCCCTAGTTTATTACGTATTTTACGCACGTCATTCTTTTGTTAATGACGTTTGGCGTTGTTGGCCAATGAAACAGACGTATCTAGAGCCTGTATTTGTTTGTGTAACCATTTTAAGTGTTCTTATCCGCACATCCACCGTTGACCTTGGAATGATTCTGTTGTGTCAAAACTGCGTTGTTGCCGGCAAAACCAGGGAAATTGTACTACCCATACAAATGAATGCAAAATACATTGAAATACAATAATTCGATACCTTGTGTACCATAAATCTGATATCAGGTTGTTCGTACTGTCACACTTTCAGTACTGTGTGTTGTATGGAAAATTTATCAACATTTAAAATCAAATTTGTGACATTTACATATTAGATGAGATACAGTGAAACTTTCACATGTGCAGATTTATTATCTGTGGAAATCTCCACATAAAATGACAAAATCTCTTTCCACAAGGTTAGTAAGCTGGCTTCCATTAAATTATTTACTACCTGACATAGAAAATAATATTACAAATAATCCTACTTGTCAACAAAATTTCTTTAGGAGAATTAATACTGTATATTGCAAATAGGTACTTACATCTTCTATATCTTCAAGAACTTGAAATGCAGTTGTTCTTTTCTGAAACAAACACAAAAATCATATAATATTAAACATTTTATATTGCAACTTCTATTAATATAAACAACTAATCTGTCAATAAACATTCTTAATATTACTTTTATTAATCTTAAACTGGCTGAAGCCAGTTACCAGGTGCGCACGCATGCACATGCACACACACATGAAATAAGTGTTGACTCAATGACAATCACATTAATACCAGCCAAAAATATTGTTACGACATCACAGAACAATCTACGTGTTTGTCGAATGTGCCAGAAGAATCTCGCTCTAACGTGTGTGGCCTATGTGACTGTAGATGCATTCGCGAATTTTCTCAAAGGCGCCAGCCGCGCCAACTGTGTTAAGGCCGAAATTAATTACATCGCACACTCTGGCGCTAACACGCATTATGGAATAATCTGGTAATTTGGGGCGGTATATATACCAGTACTCAACGACGTTCAGTTCAGTATAGCTGCGATATATTTACAGTTGGGTTCGAGAGTTATTCTCAGGGGATATTACTGTGCGCGTTCAAGTGGTTATTAGTTAAGTGTTGTGTTTTATAATCGGACGGTATATTGTAATACAATTGTGTTTAATATTGGTGACATTTTATTGCATGTGAACAATTTTTATTTGATTTGTTGTAGTATACTGTGTTGTTAATTACGAACTGTTTTACTGTAAAAATTAAAGCTGGTGATTAGTGACTTAATTGGTGTCTTGTACTTATTTTGTTTCCACTGTACCAACCACAATCGAGTAGACAGTCGTAACAGTGGTGTCAGAACTGGGATAGAACGGTTAACAGTGGAAACAGTGAACACTTTGTACAAGACGAGTGTAATTCGTAACTAATCGGTAAACAATGGATGCCAGTCAGATGATGGAAGCTTTCCAAACGCTGCGGCAGACACAGGAAGAACCAGAAAGATGACAAAAAGAAGAACGAAGACAAGAAAGAGAAAAAGCAGTAAAACGACAGGATGAAAAAAGCAGGCAGAAAAGAGAAGAGGCTGAGGAACATCAGAAAGCACTAATGCTACAAACAGAAGAAAGACAAAAAGATAAAACGGAAGCTCTCTTTGAACCTATGCAGAAACAGTTGCAAGAACACAGTACTGCAGAATTGGGTCTCCTACGAGGTGAGCTTAATAAACAAGTTACTAAAATATCAGAGCTATAAGAATCAATGACATTAAAAATAGCTGAAGTAGAAAAATCTGTGTCAAGTGTTGAAGAATCGATGTCTAATAAAATAGCTGAAGTAGAAAAGTCAGTCACGAGTGTGGAAAAAGCTATGTCAACAAAAATAGAAGACTCGATTACAAATATAAAAGAGCAGATTAAAAATGAAGTCGAGCAGTGCCTGAAGTTACAACCAAAACAACTTTGTGAACAGACTGTACCAATGATAAAGACAGAAAAAGATGCAGAAAATAAGATAATAGAGAAAGTCACTTTGCATGCAGTAGGAACAGTTCATGTCAAAGCTCCAACCTTTGACGGAAGCAGTCACTGGGCAACGTACCTCCGCCAATTTGAAGCTGCTGCATGCGCAAATAATTGGACAGGGAAAGACAAGGCAGTCTCACTCGTTCTCGCATTAAAAGGACCCGCGGTTGATAAAAGCTCTAGAAGCTCTAGCATGTTTATGGTGATAAACATTTGCGAGATGTGTACTGCACCCAGTTGAGAGCAAGGCAACTGCATTCCGGAGAGAGCCTTCAAGAGTTTGAAGCAAGTATCGACAGACTAATTAGACTGGCCTATCTTGAAGCGCCAGAAGATTTTCGAACGAGTTTTGCGATGCAGACATTTACTGCCGGTGTCCGAGATAAGGAAGTACAACAAGTGTTACGAATGGCAAGACACCAGAACAGTGTGGATGCCCTGGTACATACATTGTAATTTGAGGCCGCCAAATCAGCGTCTGGTTGGACAAGTCATAAAGTGCACGCTAAAAGATCGCGACGGCACAGACGATGAGAAAGAAGAACAAGGAACAGAGACTCGACGGTCGGTGCCACAGAATGAAATATGAAAGGATGAAAGACCGAAGTGTTATAAATGTGGGAAACCTGGACATCAACGACATTGTCAGGTTAGAATTCAACAGCAGCTAAACGAGCAGTAGTCGGTACAATGGGGCGTGTGCTGACTAACTGGAGGAACAGAGCCCCTAGAGAATACGCAATTTCTACCATTCAGAAAAACAGCGGGAGCTTGGTGGTTACCAGATTCGTTCAAGAAAGGCCAGCCTCGATTACAGTTGACACAGGTGCAACAGTTTCCATTGTGCGCCCCGACGTGGTGAATGATTTCAAGCCAATCTGGTGCTCTTGCAGCCTGCGAACAGCTACTGGACGGCCTGTAAAAGTGTATGGAAAAGTGGAGATACACCTACTCCTTGGTCGACTTAATCATCAAGTACTTGTTGCAGACATTGTGGATGAAGCAATTCTTAGTGTGGACGTTATGAACGCATACAGATTTATAGTCGACTTAAAAAGCCATGTCTTGAGAATTGGGGGCGAAGAGGTAATGCTATCAACAATGACGACAACAGAAAAATCGATGGGCGTCATAAACCAAGTGGCCGTAACTGTTCCGCCAAACTCCGAAAAGATCATCATGGTTAGAACCGAGGTAGATACTATAACGTCTCTTCGTTATAACATCGGGAACCTGGTTAACTGGCTCAGGTCAATTAAACAGGCTGCCATATTCTTAACAAAATCAAGAATAACTGAAAATAAACAAATATATATATATATAGGATCTCGAGAATAAAGGAAAATTGGCAGGGGTGTGTAGACTTATTCACTCATCTTTGTTTGACCATGACATCTCTTTATTACTTACTGATATTAGCATCTTTACTTATGGTTATCAACATTTGTGTTTCAATAGTTTACAAAATGATTTTATGTTTTGTTCAATTACAAGGGCCCTCAAAATATAGATGTACATCTGTTTAACTTTTCCACGGATCCGGGACTTGAAAAGGTATATTAATAATGGTCACATATCATATATTATCTTGAAGTGGTGCCATTAGAAGAATGGACTTATTTCCCTTTTTAAACAATAAGGCTTTACAGTTTAGAGCTATAACTCTTTTACTAAGAATAAAAATACAATTACTGTCAGTAATTAAAATGTCTTAATGGTGTTAATTTAATTGTCTTTTGTTGGATATAGTATTTAGTATTTCATAACCACGGAAGGCATGCCTCCGTGTCACCTGTGATATCCTCCAGCTCCTCGTTATTCCAGTCCTCGGTCCTCGGTTGCAGCATGTTTCATGTAGGTCAGGTATCTCTCGTTATCTTCGTATCCGGTGATGGTGTAGTCCTGAAGTCTTTTAGATCATTGTGGGTGCTGGTTCTCTGCTCTTTGCTAACTGGTAGTAATAGCTCGTTGATTTGAATGATTAACACAAAAGTTTTATTCACCTGTATCCACTTCACATGATTGTTTATTTGTTGCACTTCACTTTATGGTCTTACCACAGTTTTAATTACATAAGTTTTATATTTTAAGATTTTTGTAAAGATGTCATAGGCGCTCAATTTTCATTATTCTTTCTTACTCGTTTACTACATATTTATATGAATCGCAGTTCAACTATATTAACGCAACACATTGTTTAATAGTATAAAGAATGCCTCTATGTCTTAACTGACGGATTAATCACTTTAGGAAACAAACTATTTTTAACGTTCCACATTACTACTGTGCGCAGCTTACGGGTTGAGCGCTCCATTTCAAGTGGGCATCGTTTAGGGGCAGATTTGTAACCTCGTGTAGTTTACTCTTCATCATAAAAGTAGTTCCACATTTATTTGATATTTACGGTACTACTGTTTTATATTACAATTAACCAAAGCTACGCTTTACTTCAGAATTAATTATAGCATACTACTATGTTGTCGTTTTATTATTTATTTAATTTCAAATTTACAAATATTTTATGTTTAGTTTATGGGCCGGTATGCAAGTTGATTCCGGTATTCGCATGTCGATGCATGGTAAATTATTAAAGGGTTTCTTTACTTTGCACTCGCATTCCTTTTTGTCTTTATAATCTCTTTATTAAATATTATTTCAAGATATTTAAGGGATTTAAAATTAGTTTAAATATGCGATTATAAAATTTAATTTCTCACCTTTTTACATTTCCTATTTTAAAATCGTCACAATACTAGGGGCAACCAGTGCTCTATATTCGAACCCCAGGTAGTCAGCACACCGGGCATACTAATTGCCAGAAGTTTAGTAAAACCTGACGAAACCGGAAATGTACCTATTAGAGTGGCGAATATTTTGGATCAAGCTATCACTTTACAAAGCAATACGCTCCTAGGCAAATTGACTCCTGTGGCCTGGGTAGCCGGAATGACGCAACGAAGATCCAGTGCTACGGATAATTTCAAATTACCAGAGGAACTGCAAGAATTATTGAACAGATCTTCTAACGACCTCTCAAGTGGTGAGGTAAAAGAACTCAAGACAGTTTTTACACGAATTCAAAGATTGTTTTGCAGTGCGGGGACAGTCATTGGGAAGAACCTCTCTTGTGCAACATCACATCTATACCGGGGACACAACACCGATACGCCAACCTCATCGAAGGCCTCCATTATCTAAACAAGAGGAAATGTCTCGGTTAGTACAGAACATGTTGACAGAGGGAGTAATTGAACCTTCGTCAAGTGCTTGGTCTTCTCCTGTAGTCCTGGTAGCGAAGAAGGATGGTGGATTGCGTTTCTGAGTAGACTACCAGAGTTTAAATGACGTTACAAAGAAAGACTGCTATCCATTACCTCGCGTTGATGATACACTCGACACGTTGTCCAGAGCACAGTGGTTTTCCACATTGGACCTGAAGAGTGGATATTGGCAAGTGGGTATTCATCAAGAAGACAAGGAAAAGACCGCTTTCTCGACCCCAAGTGGCTTATTCCAATTTAACGTCATGCCATTTGGACTCTGTAATGCACCGGCAACATTTGAAAGATTGATGGACCTGGTACTCCGAGGCCTGACATGGAAAACTTGCCTTGTTTATGTAGACGATGTCATAGTCATCGGGAAGACTTTCAAAGACCATTTGGAAAACCTTAAGGAGGTTCTAACTAGAATTCATGGTGCCCAACTGAAGTTGAGCCCGAAGAAGTCTTATCTATTCCAGAAGGAAGTACAGTATCTGGGCCATCTGGTTTTGGCAGCGAGTGTTAGCATGGATCCTAATAAAGCAGACACCGTAAGAGACTGGCCAGTTCTGAAGAGTAAACACAAAGTTTGGAGTTTCGTAGGGTTATGCTCATATTACAGACGTTTTGTGAAAGCATTTAGGACTTTGAAAATTGCATTATGTTCGCAGCCAATTCTCGCTTTCCCAGCTTCAGAAGGGAAGTACATCGTAGACACAGACGCAAGCAATACTAGTCTAGGATCAGTTTTGTCTCAAATGCAAACCGGTTAAGAACAAGTAATAGCGTATTACAGCAAGACACTTTCTAAACTGGAGAGAAATTATTGTGTTACAAGGAGAGTTGCTGGCAATCGTCCGAGCGTTGGATCACTTCCATAAATACATCTAAGGAAGAGTATTTTCACTATGTACCGACCATGCCGCGCTTGCATTGCTCTTGAGATTTAAAAATCCGGAAGGACAGTTGGCAAGGTGGCTTGAACGTCTGCAAGAGTTCAACTTCAAGGTACAACATCGATGGGGGCGCCTGCACGGTAATGCTGTGCCGTTCTAATATAGAGCGGCGATTATTCAGTAATTAACGTCAGGAATAAACGTTAAATGCAGTACGGTATTTAAAGCGGCTTGATTAGTGCTGCACCCTAGCAGTGGAGATAAGCAATACTGCTGCCTGAATTACAATTAAGAGCGAGGCTTGATCGGTGCTGACCTCTCGCGAGAGCCCCGGTTTGCGAGCTCACAAAGCGGAAACGGTATCAAGAAAGTTTGTCTCGCTCTGATCGTCGCCTTCTGTGGCTGCCTTTTTTGTTCTCTCCGGCAGATGAGAATTTTTTACAACATTCTTCCACCTAGGACAGGCTAAATCTAAATAGAACTGCGGTAAGTCTCGGCAATATTTTTATAATTATCTATTTAAAGTTTTACTAATGAAAATTGTTAATAGGGCCACAGTAAGTAAAATCTGATAACCGTATTACGCTGCCTCGTGGCGGTTGTGCAATACGTAATTTAAAGGTAATTATTTTTAGTAATACTATATTAAATTCACATGTCTTAACTAAGGCACTAAAATTGAGAGTCATATCAATGCAAAAAGTATTTGTTTAAATCGTACAGACATGGATGTAATCTGATACCCTTATTACGCTGCCTCGTGGCAATTGTGCAATACGTAATTCAGAGTAAGTTACATTCAACCTTTACTAGTGATTATAGTAACACTTTATCAATATCAGAAAGCTTACTAAGGCACCATTGAAAAGAATGTAATTGCCAAAAGGTATTAACTTAAATAGTGTGGAAATTATGTAAAGAGGTGACCTCTCTCAACCACGTGGCAAGCAAGCAAAAATTCAGACTATGTATAATTTTATTAAAAGTGTAACAAGCCGAATAATTAGCTAAGCAAAATTGAAGTAGGTTAACCCACATGGGTAAAGTTTATTAATATTAAATGTAACTGTACTAGATGTTTTCAAATAGGGCCTGTTGGCCATATAACCTTGCCAAGTGTGTCAAGTATTATATTTAGATAGCCCTAAAGCTGTGTTAAGATTATATATGGGTTTTGGGTGTGTGTGAAGTTTCTGGGGGAATTGTTTTGTGTACTCTGGCTGATAATATATTGTATGATCAGGGTCCCTCGATGAAGACGTGGACCAGTCCCAACCTGACCTTTTGAACATCCAGATTTCTCTCTCAACTTCATCTGCCGGAGAGGAATAGCTATGACGAAGCACAAACACCCTATAATGTAGGCCACGAGATTGCCACTTCACACCCATGGACAAAATAAGGTGAACTCAATCCATTATATTCTTTACACGTTGTGATGCACTCAATAGAGCCAGTGAACCAATTTAATCATTCAACAACATGACTTTCAAGTTTTAAACATTGATGACAATTAATTAATTCTATCTCTATTAATTTTTAATTAATATTTTTCTAAGAGAGTTAATTTATTTTAATTAACTTTAATAAAGAGTATGTAGATTTGTCTCTATTTAATTTTAATTAATTTTGTTTGAGAATTAGTTATTCTAATTAACCTTATCAAGAAGTCTATAAATTTTATCTCAATTAAGTTTCAATTGATCATTTTAAAGAGAAGATAGAAAATAAATTTTATATGTGTTCATAATTTTCACGTGACATTATTTAAAGAGAATAAATTATTTTAATTAACAATTTAAGGGGAAAATAGTTTCTGAATGTTATATTTATTGATTTTGTTGTTAATATTTTTTTTAAGGAGATAGAATAATAAAAGGGATTTTATTGATTGTTAATTTTATGAGTTTTCATTGCAAGTCCCGTCTCACTGGATCCAGCGCATTTTTGGCTTCTCTAGGCTTTGGTCTAGTTCTAAGTATCTTGTGGCCCCTCTTTATACAAAAAAAAAAAAAAAAAAAAATCTTTTTTTTTACCAGTCTAAGTTAAAGCGGGGTTACAATGCAGATTGCTTATCACGAAGACCGTACCCGGAAGACTGCCGACATTGCCGCAGAAAGGAAGAACAAAACTCAAGCGATCACTGTAGATTTCCTAGGCAGACGGCTGGACAACACAAGACTGTCGACAAGAACAGATGACTGATGAAGACATTGGACCGATCTTGACAGCAAAAGAGGAAGGTCGCCGCCCGGATTGGCAAGATATCTGCCATGGTTCTGAAGTGCTGAAGGGCTACTGGGCACAATGGGAATCTCTCACCTTAGAAAACGGATTGCTGAAAAGGGCTTGGGAAAGTGCAGATGAACGAGACATGGTCAGTTGATAGTTCCCCGAAGTAAAGTGCAGTCTGTTTTGAAGGAGATGATGATGGAAAATCTGGAGGCCATCTTGGCGTTAACAAAACCCTTGACAAAGTAAGGAAGCGATTCTATTGGCTTCATCTTCGCCACAACGTAGAGGAACGGGTTCGGACGTGTGAAATATGTGCTGCAAGCAAGGGCCCACAAACCAGAAGCAGGGGTGAAATGAGACAGTATAAAGTTGGACTGCCTTTCGAGAGAATTGCCATAGACATTGCTGGACCATTCCCAGTTACTGACGATGGAAACCGGTACATCATGGTTGTAGGTGACTACTTTACTAAGTGGGTGGAAGCTACTCTACCCTACTCCTCATGGCGTACACGACACAACCAGCATGACTCCAGCAAAATTGGTGTTTGGGCGGGAGATTCGTCTTCCTGGGGACTTAATGTTCGGATCACCTGAGACTCAGTCCCAAGAGCCGCAGAACTATTCCTCGCAACTACAAAATCAAGTGCGAGAAATGAGTCACTTGGTAAGAGGATGGCTGAAGATTGCCAGTGATAAAATGAAAACTCGGTATGACATTTGCAGCAAAAGTGTGGGTTTCCAAGAAGGAGATCAGGTCTGGTTGTTCAACCCAAAGCGGCGTCGTGGTCGCTCACCTAAGCTTCAGTCTAACTGGGAAGGACCCTACACTGTGAAAAAAAGAATCAACGATGTTGTTTATCGGATTCAACAGGAAGGGCAGCGAAAGTTCAAGGTCCTCCACCTAGATCGCCTGGCTAAGTACTACTTCAGAGACGGTTTGCCAGTTCGGGACGAACAGGCATAAGGAGGGGGCAGTGTTACAACATCACAGAACAATCTACGTGTTTGTCGAATGTGTTAGAAGAATCTCGCTCTAATGTGTGTAGCCTACGTGACTGTAGACGCATTCGCGAGTTTTCTCGAAGGCGCCAGCTGTGTCAAGGCCGAAATTAATTACGTCGCACACTCTGGCGCTAACATGCATTATGGAATAATCTGGTAATCTGGGGCGGTATATATGCCAGTACTCAACGACGTTCAGTTCAGTATAGCTGCGATATATTTACAATTCCGTTCGAGAGTTATTCTCGGGCGATATTACTGTGCGCGTTCAAGTGGTTATTAGTTAAGTGTTGTGTTTATAACTACTCGCTGCACGCTGTTCTATTTAAAGCTTTGCATTCTTACGCCAAATATACAATTATTTAAATACTATAATACTTATAACTATTTTACCTCAAGATGTATTTTTTCTTTAGGGACATGTTTCGGGAGATCCTGTTCTCCCATCTTCAACCTTCGCCATCTTGCTTCTGGTGCAGTATTTGTGTGTTGGCTTCTGGATGTTATTATGGTGGTTTGTTGGTCTTTGGTCCTTCAATGTTGCATTATTGTGTGTGGTTGTGGTATCTGTTTTTGTATTTTGTGTATTTTCGATGTTGAGTGCTTTGAATATTGTGTCATGTTTTGTATTGATTTGTATTTGTTCTGGTATTAATTTGTTTTGTGTTTTATGTTTGTAAATCTGTAAATACAATTGTACCAGAACAAATACAAATCAATACAAAACATGACACAATATTCAAAGCACTCAACATCGAAAATACACAAAATACAAAAACAGATACCACAACCACACACAATAATGCAACATTGAAGGACCAAAGACCAACAAACCACCATAATAACATCCAGAAGCCAACACACAAATACTGCACCAGAAGCAAGATGGCGAAGGTTGAAGATGGGAGAACAGGATCTCCCGAAACATGTCCCTAAAGAAAAAATACATCTTGAGGTAAAATAGTTATAAGTATTATAGTATTATATACATCAAGAAACGGACTGTAGCAGAAAGTGAATGAAATTATTTAAATTTATGTTATAATTATTAAGTATAGAATGGTGGGCGCCAGAGATAATTAGGAATCTCAGGGTTTGTTGTTAATAACCACTCTTATGTTCAGATGCTAAATAAACAATACTATATTTATCACTTGTATACATTTAAATAATATAACATATAACATCATTATCATTACAAATTGACAGATTAAATAACTTCTTAATTGCTACTAAAATTCTTTATCACTTTCTAATCGTCACAAGAGATTCATGAACACATTGAATATCATTTATCATTGATAAGGAATTAATATCTTCTATCATTTATGAGAGCTTAATTAGTCCATTGACTACTCTCTATAATGTATAAGAGATTAATTAACACATTGATTATTATTTATAACATTGCTAAGTTACTCTTGGAACTAGAAGTCTCCTTCATTCTCATCATAAATTAACTTTGATCAACGACATGACTTAAGATCTAATATATCATAAATATCGAACTATCATTCAAATTTATATTAAATATTTAAACTTTGTACTCTGATTCTATGTCGTAAGATATAAAATACACTTCAGCATCTGAACACTTGATGGGTTCTTTTAGAATGAAACGGGTTAAACGTAGGTAGACAACTATACTACATGAAATTATTTGATTACAACATTTTAATTTGATACGATTACTTGAGTTTGATTATCCATTACTCCGTCCTGCTCGTTCCACACTTTACACCTCACAACACAATTGATCTTACTCTGCTTTTTATTCACACACTATCACGATAACCATTCATCTCCACGCCCTCCGAAACTTTGACTTTCTCATACGGCCGTGCACATGATAAATAATACTGCTTTGCTCTTGATGCCGCGCACAGGATAAATAATACTGCTTGACTTATTAATGACCGCTTGTTCTTTTCTTCACTTCCTCCTAACTACTTACTTTACTTCTTCATGACGATAACTAACTGGTTTGTCTAATGACCGAATACTGAATGACTGAATGAATATGTTGCAGACTGTCTTAGATTGCTTAATGATTGTTTAAGACATAACTTCTAACTCTCTCTAACAACAACTAGCAAAACTGCCACTAACAAACTTCCACGGACTGACTGCTTGCTAACTGGTAACTGACTGACCGATTCTCCTCTAAGTTCCTTTTCACGAGTTACTTTTATAGTTTCACATTGACTTCCCATACTGCCGCTACTCTTAAGATTACCATCATTGGCCAAAATTCAAACGTGTTGCCGGTAAGTTTGAAATTATCCAGTTAACACTCAAAATAACTTCGCGCTCTGAGGTGACGCTATATCTGATTGGAGAACTCTTATAGATGCGCACTTCTTTCCCCCAGACCGTTATCTCGTTAAAAAGAGAAATTTGTTTTCTAAAACCACCCCCATTATGCGTATCATTCTTTGTATTTTGAAGGCCGAAAACACCCTATTTTTAATGGTACTTCATATTTTTAGCTGTTTTGTGCAAACAAAGCATTTTATATCTTTATGACTTAGAAAGTTGTACATACAATACAATTTTACACTTGCTCGGCGCCAACGTGTCGCCTCGCTAGTACACACCTCTTACTTATATAAAAAATACTTGGTACAATTCTCATCTGTATGTCTACTTACTAACATTACATCTATTAATATTAATAGTCTACATCAGAATATACTATTGATATAAATGTGTTTTACCACACAACTGACTGTAACCGGTAGTGTTACATGTTTTATAATCGGACGGTATATTGTAATACAATTGTGTTTAATATTAGTGACATTTTATTGCGTGTGAACAATTTTTATTTGATTTGTTGTAGTAGACTGTGTTGTTAATTACGAACTGTTTTACTGTAAAAATTAAAGCTGGTGATTAGTGACTTAATTGGTGTCTTGTACTTATTTTGTTTCCACTGTACCTACGACCATCGAGTAGACCGTCATAACAATATGTCAAAAATCATCATTGATTCATTGCAATTTAAATGGAAAAATGCTGTTTCAACATAAACGTCACAAATTATTTTGTTAGCATTCTGACTAGAAAAACTAAATCCAAATTTTGAGCTAAGGTTGTTGCTGATTTGGTGTGTGTGCGTGCGTGCGTGCGTGCGTGCGTGCGTGCGTGCGTGCGTGCGTGCGTGCGTGCGTGCGTGCGTGCGTGCGTGCGTGCGTGTGTGTGTGTGTGTGTGTGTGTGTGTGTGTGTTGCGTAACAGCTCACTCCATTTGTATACTAATAAAATACAAGTTTTGATCAAAAAGTGTATACAATATTTTTGTTATTTGAAAAATTATGTTTTTATTCAGCTATTCTTATATTTTCAACTTCAAGGCAACCTTCATTAAACAGTCTTTACATCTTTTTGGAATGCACTTTTTAGTATCAATTTTGAGCATGCTCAGTAATATTTTTGTTTAATGTCTTCCCAATAGCTGCAGAACATAGTACTTCAATGTTTTTATTTTTTTTATTCTTGGGAAGAGGAAATGACAGCATGGGGATGTATGTTGCAGTTACGATAAGCATACATGATAACATTACAATAAGTTTTTAAGCTTAAAATTCTTCAAGAAGCAATGACATTTGTGCTGGTGTATTGGCACTCTATTTACACAAATTACCCTTCCATAACTCTAAAAATAGATATGGATTATCCTTCTATAATCCTATGTTTTCTACAAATAGCTTCATGCACGTAGCATAATGTGCTTGAATATGTATTCTTTACTGACCACAGCACATAAGTGGCATAACTGGGATGTGTACCTGAGGGGAGGGGATGAGATCAGCTTGAAGGTTAGAACACCCTTAATTGCCCTCCAGGCAAATGAAATATTCAGGATCCTTTCCCTACACTGTTAGAAATATTTGGTTACAAAATTATTATTTGTGTTTCCAGAAACCTGTACAATTGATTAATTATAAATCAGTATTAGGCTACTTGTTACATCAATTACTTAAATTCTTTAAAACTTTTACCCTTACATAACACAAACTAAAATGCATTGTCAGCCAATTAATGTTTTTCATTTGTTTGTGGAATCAATGTTAACTTTCTCGATTTGATAAAGATGCAACTTTTGCTGCATCAACATTCTTTTTGCCAAATTATGGCAATGTCCAGGATTACTTACTAATATTTATCCTCAGTAATTCTACTTAGGGGAACAACAATGAAACTAGTTACACTAGCAGATTCATTTCCAAATATCTATTGTAAAACTAAATGTCTATATTTTTCATTAATACTTTCATTAACCCATGTAGCGCATATACGCTCGCTTCTTGTCCCTCTGTTTGGACCAAAATGAGTGTATATGATCTCTCAAAAGTTGTACAGAGAAATTGTCTCTGTATCCCAAATTACTGCTTGCTGGCTGACTTCTCTATGTGGTGTAACCGCTATTTTCCCTGTGAACACAAAATTGTATTTGGGCTCACATTTTTGTTCTTGATAGAATTTGTAATCTTCTGGAATTGGCAACAGGTTGTTTTTTGTTTCTGACTATTGTTTTCTTTGTCTCTCATTATAAATATCTTTCATTATTCTTAATTTGTTACAGATATCGTTTATACATCTAGTAACCTCTATTTACATAATTTTATACTGAAAGAGACTGAACATTATAATAATCCTAGTAATTGGTAGTAATAATGAAAAGATTAATTCTAATTTATTATGTCATTCACGGTAATATTATACACTGAATATTTATCCTATAACTATATATAAATTTAATAATTACATTTTTGTTCTTACTTATTTCCCTTTTTGAATGTTTAGTATAACATCCTTTGTAATACTTCATATTTGGTCAAACTTGCATTGATTTTTTTTAAATGAAATCTATGTGAATGCAACGAACGTCTTGTGTTTGATGTCACTGAAAACTGTGGTTCTTTACATATTGTTTTTTTTTTTAATAGATATTTTACCAACTCTTCTTTGAATGTTGTAAATGGCATTTTATTGTTCTACATCTTGCTGAACAAAATTAGTGAGTTTACCAGTGTAGTGCCAAATAAATACTCTATAGTAATTTTATGGTACCAATTTACTATTCTTCTGAGGCTTGTGTTATATGATGACATTTGATCTGAAGTATCAATTGCTGATTTCCATTTATTATATCTGTAATCACTGTAGCCATACTTTATTTTTTCCCAAACCTGTTTGTCATTTCAGTGACCTGAGAAATATGGTTGGTAGAGGTCATGAGCACGTCACATGTATCATGCCATTTCAGCACAATTCCACAAGGATTTTCTAATGTCATTCGCTCTCTTACTCTGAATTTTGTGGATGCCACTTCCTTTGGATTTCCTTTACGACTGCTATGTAACGTACCCAAGAGGTGTATTTTCCTGTCTAACAACCGGTTTTGTAATTCCAAACTGCCGTAATAACTGATTGCTACTATTGTTCTTCCAGCATCTACAAGGCCTTCCTCTACAGAAATCACTACATTTTCATTATATTATAGTCTCCAAGTCACATATATAAGTATTAATTGTAATATTTGTAAACACTTGGTTACTCACCGTCTTGTGACTTCTTTAATACTTTCAATAACTACACGTTTCAAGGATAAATCCTCATCATCAGGTTATATAAAAATACCAATCCTTATGGAGAAGTCAACAAATCAAAAATGTTAACCAAACATCACAGTATGTATGTATATCTAAGAACACATTATTCTAACACTTCACAACATGTCACGTGTAGTAGTGCACATCACTGCAGAGTCGATTGCGTGTAGTGGTGCGCACTAGGTTTTTATATAACCTGATGATGAGGATTTATCCTTGAAACCCGTAGTTATTGAAAGTTTTAAAGAAGTCACAAGACGGTGAGTAACCAAGTGTTTACAAATATTACAATTAATAATCAATACATTTGTAGGTACTGCCCCATTAGGGTATCTCTTCCCCTTCCTGCATAAATTCTCATGTTCTGTGTGTAACTTAAATCTCTGTGCGGACTGTAGAACCAGTGTCTTAAATCCCAATTTTGTCTTAGACACTGAGGAAAAAGTCCCCTTTTGATACAGAATTTAATTAAGTGTATTTTTATATACATAACCCAGGCTAATATGTAATGCACAAAGCAAATGCTACATAACCTCTCTGCACCACGTATAATGATACTTTAATACCTTTTACTCCAATAATTATTTATGAGCCAAAATCTCATAACTGGCTCTGAAATATGCCTACATAAGTGATTATGAAATCGCTCTGAGGGGGGGGGATAGATCTTGATAAGCAGCATAGAATGATTATAAAATCGCTTAATTATACAAAATAAAACACAACTTAACTGTTTATTCCAAACTACACATCCACAGAGGACAGTCTAGACATACAATATTGCTGGCTGAACAGACAACTGTTATAAAGTGTACCAACCTCACAAAAAAATAAGTTTTCAATCAGATATTTAAAAAAAAATTAGAAAACTGTATGATCTTTTTTAATCAAACCTCTAATTTATTAACATAGTTGCCAGCAGTTACTGTTAAATTCAGATACATTACACAGTTAAAAAACTTCAAACATTATGGACATAATTTAGAAATGTTCTGAAATATTTTGAAAACAAAAAACTGGTATGTTGTAAACACAGCAAACAGTATTTAATTATCACCCTATGAACAGAAATATGACGGTATCCTGGGTAAAGACAAAACTTTATATGCGATATGTAATAGGTGAATTAATTTGTCTGTGAATTAATTCACAAGTTATGGATTATAATAATTATAAATGGATTATTAATTATTAATTGGCTTTTGGTTCTGAAGGAGATTTTCACATATGATGATCACTACTGATCTTAACAAAATATTACAAAAAAAAACTTTCACAGATCATAAACAAAATTAAAGCTTAAAAACAAACATTATACTGTACGCACTGATGTGTACATGTGTCTAATTACACAGCTGCACTTATGTAACATTCATGGAGTGTAAAACAACCCTGGTCACATATTGCAAGGCTGGCTGGATAATACAATTCAGGATGTCCTAGAAGTTTCTATGCTTTTGAGATGGAGTAAGATTGTTCGACAGCAAATGGAATTATATGTAAACAATATTATGAATATTATGTAACATTTAACATGGCTTAATTTTATAGAAATTCCAGTCAGTTGAGTCTTGAGTTTGGCAAATACTACTAGCACTGGAGTGCAACACACCTTTCATTTTCTTAATTTTATAAATTTACTCATATTCCTTTTGGTTATGATGTTTTTGTGTCTCTCTTTCCTATTCGTACAAAGTTCTTTCTTCCTTCCATGTGCACTCCACAGTTTTTTCAGTGCTTTTTTGTGGAGAAGCGGTGGTGGTACTCAAAATGTGGAAGGGGAGAGGGTTACTGTCTTCTGCAGTGCATAGTTACTTTTAATCTACGAGTAATGCAAAATAAAATCACAGGCAAAATTCATAAATAAAAGCAAATTAATTCACCTTATAAATTTGTAAGATTTAATTATAATTAAATTATAATTATAATTCAATAATTATTGAAGTCTCCTAAGGCAACTTATATTCTAATGCAAATGGAATAAAATAGAACTTATAATTCTAACATACCATGAGTATTAGATCTTCCATAATATAGCCATTTCTTTAGCATTCTTTTCTTTCCTATCATGCTATTTGCATCTGGTGTCAGTTGCAGCATGGCAACCTTTGAGGAGCCACTTATAAACATATTTGCAGGATTGAAAATGGTCAAAGGAGGCCCAACAATTCTAATAAAAAGAAGGCTGGGAGAAACCTTCAATAGCATACATTCATACCTGCATACTTCCAATTAGCAGAGATGATCTCTGTGGAATAACAATTACATTCAGTTGGGAGAAACCTGTTTCACATTCACTGGAGGAAATAGCCACAACATGCAATATACACTGTAGACACCTGATTTTCTCAAGAATCTCATTTAGTGACTGCAAGAAATCCTAAATGCCTGGATGGTTTCCCTTTCACTTAATCTGAACTTTTGAGGTAATTAGTAAACTTATTCCTCTCCAAACAGAATGTTGTTCTTACCTTCATGAAGCCATTTCTTCTCATAAAATACTCGAGCTTTCTTGACAGTTCCCCATCTTTTCTTGAAAGAAGTTGTTTCTCTACAGACTCCTTAAAAGCTGCTGTGGAAAGTATTTGGAGATACTAGTGGATCTCCTGCTTTGACTATTTCATGTGAATCTCACCATCTTATGTCTCTGAAACACCACAAAATTTCAGGTTTTTTACTGCCTGTTGAGCCTGTTTGCAAGCAGTACTGGGGATGACTGTCCACTTTTCAAAAATTTTAACACACTTTCTATTTTAATGTTTCCTCTAAACATGTTAATGTTGCTTTCTTGTAGGTCAACACTGAGTTCTACTACTTCGAATTCAGAGACCAAAGCTTCATAATTTTATCAAACAGCAAAAACCGTACTGTAGCTTAACAATACCCACCTAGCTGACAAAACTACCAATTTGTAACAGGTGAGTTTCCAAACAGGAAGCATCCGCACTGAGATCCCTTGTTTTTTGTTTTGTGGAGCATGATATATGGCATACATATAAGCTTTAAACCTAAGCACTACCCAATATGCCTAGCAAAACTGATGGAGTTTTAGCCTATGTCAGGAAACATACTTTTAGCCTATAGTACCAAATAATTATGTCAGGAAATTTTTCTTTAAGAGAGCACCAGCATCCCCTCAAGAACCCAGCATTACACTAGCTCTATCCAGTGGCATAACTAGGAGACTAGGAGACTAGTCTCTTGGGGGGGGGGATGAGACTAGCTTTGGGGGGGACGATTTTCCATGGGGTAAATGAGATATACAAGTCTTCCCATTCAGGTATTTTTAAACAATCATTTACAAGACTTAATTTAACACACGCACCTGACTTATAAATAGGCTTATGCTAAGTGATACTGAATTTCACTGAAACATTTAATAGCTCTGGGGGAAGGCTGATCTCCCCTTGGTCCATCACTGGCTCCATCACAAGTTAAAGATACCAGAAAATCTTTCACAATTTCTTCTGCTTAGCCCAGTGCTCAAAGCAAGATATCAAACATCTGAGAGCACTGATACTGACAGTTCAATCAGGTCCACAAAAATGTTAAATGCAACTTCATTTCCCATACGATCAAGAAACAGAAATGTACAATTAGTAGCGACTTTCAGCTGACTGTTGTTGCTTCATCACTAGTGACTGGTCATTTGCTTTCTGACTCAATAATTTCCTTCATCAGTATTTTTCTTATTTCCTGTCTTATATGATTAACAATGTTAATACAAACATTTGTTGAATGAAGAATTCTCCCCATAAACAATCAAGTTTTTGCAGGTTGATCTCATCTTCAATATTATTTGTATGACCAATTTTCTTCTGCAACTTCATAACCTGTGAGAAAAATTTTACAGGTAATCTCCTTTTCTTTAGCTATTGAATTCATTGAACACATTCATTCAAGCTTTACTTTTTTTGACTTACTATCTATTTTCACTGTCCTCTTATGTTCATAACTTTTTTTTGTGAGTGCTGTTTCCCCCTGCTTTCGCCATAAGAAGAAACTTCAACATTAATATACTCTGTTGCAATTCTCATTCCTGTTTCTTTCTGTACCCCAAGACCACCCACTTTCTTGCAGACTGAGCAGTCCACTGCTTCTTTTTAAACACAGTCACTTTTCTTCTTCACAATCTCGTTTCTCTGTGAAACAGTCCAGCAGATAAACCAGCTTGATTCATGTGAGCCTACAACTGTGAACTTATCATCAAGTACCAGTAATACCACCAATTCTTAATCAGTCCAAGCCAAAGCTGCAATCTCTGAACAGTGCTGTGGTTCACATACTGGCTGCAATAAAGATGAAGTGTGGTCATCTCATCAACGCACAGTTCCTGTTTTTTCCTTGTGTGAACAGTGAGGTACGATGATACATTTTCATCGTACAGTTACATATATATTTGTTTAAAATATAAAAATAATATGCTGTACACTTACAAATTATACTGTCTTAAAAGAAGTAATGAAATAAACAACAGAATCACTCATAACATACAAGTACACTTACACAAATAAATAACATGACGTACTATCCACTATGATGTAAAACATTAATAACCACTGAAATAAACAAATAACTCGTAACAAATACGCTACACATAAAAAAATAATGTGGTATACTTACTATTATGTTGTAAAACATTAAAGACTAATGAAACAAACAAAAACAGAATCACTCGTAATGTAAATGTACACGTAAAAAAATAATGTAAGGTAGCCATTACACTGCCATAAATGGTCAACAATAAAAAAGAGAAACAATACAATTATTTTTAATGAATGACAAATGTTCCTGTTCATGGCTACCACTGCTGCCAAATTAATTATTTTTTTTCAATTTTCTTGTATCAAAATACAGCATAATTTTTATTTTTTTCTAATGCTCATGAAAACTATTTTGAAAAAGGTACCATAAAAAGCACTGACTTTTTTAGCCACTTGATACGCACTACCCAGATCTGTAAGTTACTACCCATACATTAATCAGAAACTTTCATTTTTTTTACATACAAGTCTTCACAATGCTGCTTAACTCTCGACAACGTTCCACACTTAATTCATGTGGTTTATAATTTTCAGTGGCAATTTCATTGTCTATTATAACATTACATAAATATTTTACTTTATTTAAAAAGTCAAGACTCTTTAATCAGTTTTCACTTGTTACTTTCAACCAACTGCAAACTATAAAATGCAAACTGCAAAATATAAAATTATCTACACTAAATATAATCTGAAAGCATTCAGATTATATTTAGTTTTTACAGACACTTGACCTTCCCTTAGCTCCTGCAACCCCCCTCTCCATCTCCACCAATCACACATGTTCCAATACACGCCTAAACAGATGTCCACTCTACATCCTGTGTTTAGTCTTCAATCATCTCTTTGACAATGGCTTAAGAAGTCGAAACAGCTGTTACAGTTAAATAAAATCTGTGAAACGTACCAAGTGTTTATATACTTTTAAAAAACCTTTGTATTAATATGTTTCACCAAGTGCCCAACAAGTCATCAATTAATATCGTAAACAAGTGTTTGTCTCTTCCATACCTATTTACAAGGACTGTTTAATAGAAACATGTAAAGCATTTTTATTCAATGATTTCAAAAGAAGTCTCCATTAAGGCATGAGTCCCACTGTTGCACTAATCTGTAGATTCTCTGCTGGTAACTTGCGGCTGTTTGCAGAACCATTTGCTAACAGCAAACTCTACCTCAGCTACGATTTGAACCACCGTCCTTTTCGTGATTTCTTTAATGGGCCAAAAACATGATAATCGCACAGGGACAAGTCGGGACTGTAAGGTGGATGTTGTAAGACTTCCCACTTCATACAACCAAGAAGATCTTGAATCGTCTGGGCTACATGGGGTTGAGCATTATCATGCAAAAGAATCACACCATTTGTGAGCTACCCAGGACGATTATTCTTGATACTGACCCATAAGCGTTTTAAGCCGTCTCCATATCGCTCAGCACTGATGTTGACACCAGGTTCTTTAAAATCTAAGGCAGCACACCCTGATAATAAAAAATACGATCATCATTACGTTTCCTGCCGAAGGTTGAGATCGACATTTTTTCACCTTCAGAAATTGTGCATGCTTCCACTGCATACTCTGACATTTGGATTCTGGTTCGTAGTGATAACACCAAGATTCATCACCAGGAAACAATTTGGTGTAGAAAGGTATTACCTTGTTGTTGATAGCGCATCAAATGCTGTAATGATAAGGCCGAACACAAATTTTTTTGCTCATCAGTAAGCAGTCGTGGAATCCACTGAGCAGCAACTTTATGATAGCCAAGGCTATGAATGATAGAATGAACAGTTCCCATGCTACTGCTCAACATTTAAAAAGTTCTCTAACTTTGATGTACCTATTTGGACCTAAAGCAGTTTCCAGCTGTCTCACATTTTCATCTGATGCTGCAACACGTGCAGGTCCGGGACGGGCCAAATCTTTAGTGGATTCTCTTCTTTGTCAAAATTTATTGCACCATTCAACCACTGCCGTATGAAAATAACTATAGCCATCATATACAGCTTTCATTCTTGTATAAATTTCAATTGCCTGACGCCCTCAACAGCCAAAACCTGAATAACGGCATGCAGATTATCTTTGGACGGATTTTCTATCATAGATGCTATTTTTCAACCCAGTCACAACGCTTAGAAGAGATCAAACTGCAAATATTTTTGACAGACGCGTCACTAGTACTTAAACAGATAATATAAAAAAATGAACTCCGTTGCCATGGCTACGAAGTCACAGCTGCGCAGATCAAACGTATTTCTATTGAACAATCCTAGTACAATTTCCTTAATCAGCTCTTCATTTTTTTTCTCCAAAATCTTACATGCATTTTCATTAAACAAATTTACATCCTCAGTAAATCAATGATATGATTTGATTGTGTGTGTGTGTGTGCGCACGCGCGTGCGTGTGCACACATGATTACATGCTGTAGTCTCTGATGAGTGTTCTGTGAAACGTGCATCCGCTTTTCATACATACTTATACAAAAAATACACTTGCAGAAGTAATTTATTGTTGGATAATAACATGTGTGCGTGCACTGAACATTCTAATTGCATATGGAATGTAGCAGGGAGTGAAGCATATCATAGCATATAAAGATGCTGTATGGATAAGTAGAGATTACAGGTTTGAACATTGTAAATTAGTTAATAAGGAACATTTTGAAAAATGTTAGTTTTAAGTACTTTTAGACTAGTAAAACTACTTTTAAGTGCAGTAAGATAGTGCATAAGGATACTTAGCCGCATGTGTAGTACAAGTGTACGAAATTATGTTATGGGATATTCATAAAAAATACAATAAGTTAACGTATATCTCGAGTATACTTATACCTCTCTCTCTCTCTCTCTCTCTCTCTCTCTCTCTCTCTCTCTCTCTCTCTCTCTCTCTCTCTCTCTCTCTCTCTCTCTCTCTCTCTCTCTCCATATGTGTATGTGCGTGCATGCGCACATGCTCGTGCGCGCGTGTGTGTTATTATTAAATGACATTCAATAATAGATTACTTCTGGAACTGTATTTTAAATTTTTTATCAGTTGACACACACGTTTCACAGAATAAATCTGTATCATCAGTGGTGTCAATATGAATTCAAATGTATTCTGTGAAACATTATCAGGTTCTTATAGTATATATACTAATAAATGAACAATAATACAAATCTATGAATCTATTATTGAATAATAACATAGAAATATTGCAACAAACTTGAACCACATGAGTTACTTTTAGAATGTGCGTGCGCGCGTTGTAAATGTTCTTCTGCATGTAAAAAAATTATTATTTTATTTTCTCCTGATGCATGTTTCACTGATTAATATCATCAGAGGATCATAAATGAATTAATATACAATTGAACTGATTCCATTTTGATATAGAAACTAACGAATAATCGAATTTAATACAAAAGAAATGATGAATTTCATTGATTTTATTTATCGATTGTTTCACTGTTTATATACTCAATCAGATGTTTTGTCAGTTATATTGGAAATATTTTATGTGTATAGTTATATTTAATATATTTTAATAATTTTAAATAGATCACCTTGTTTTGCTTTTACTTGAGTTTGGTCTTTAATTAGTAAATTATTGTTATTGTGTTTGTAAATATTACGATTTTCCCAAATATTCATTTTTAACCTTTTTGTATGTTTTTTTAATTAACTTCATATTTTTAATGCCGGGAAACTGATTTTTATTATTTATACAATGTGTGGCTAAATTAGATTTGTAAGTATTTGGCTTTAAAAATGCACTGTGGTGTTGAACGAATCTATCAAGTAGTTTTTTCTTTGTTTGGCCTATGTAAAATTTATTGCAATCCAAGCATTCTATTTTGTATATTCCATTTTTATTTAATTATTTAGTTTTGGGTTTTATTTTATTAAAAACAATATTATCTGTATTATGTTTTAATTTATATCTTTAAATAGTTTACTTAATTTAAGAGTTAAATTTCAATAATAAGTAAAGATTGTATATTTCTTTTTATCATTAATAGATGGATTTTTATATGTAGATTTATAGGGTGTTTGTTTAGTGAGTTTTTGTTTTATTCTATTTTATAATTTATTGATAGTTCTGACTTTGTACCAATGTCTATTGCTATTTGTTTGATAATATTACTTTCTTTCTTTCTTTCTTTTTCATTTAATGGAATTCTATACATACAGTATATTAATGAATTGAATGCTGCCACTTTATGTTGGAGTGGATAGTTAGATTTGTTTGGAATTATTAAATCAGTTTGAGATGGTTTTCTGAATCTCGAGTAATCGAAACTATTTTCGTTTCTATTATTGGTTAAGTCTAAGTAATTTAATTTATTTGATTCTTCATCTAGCATGAATTTTATTTTGTTATGTAAATTATTACTTGAATTTAATATATTAGAAATGTTAATGCCCTTATTTTGGGATAGAGTGTCATCGACGTATCTAAAGTAGCATCCTGATGGGTCATTCAATTTAATTAAATTTATTACTGCTTCATCAAGTTTTTGTGAAAAGATTTCAGATATGATAGTGGAGGTTGGGGCTCCTATTGCAAGGCCATCTGATTGGTGGAATAGTTTATTATGTTGAAAATAATTTTGTTTTAAAATAATTTTCAAACTGTTAGTTAACTGGTTAATATATGTGTCATTTTCATTATTTGTTTTCAGTATATTTGTTATAATATTTATAGCATTGTCAATGGGAATATTTGTGTACATGTTTGAAATATCAAAAGAATGTAATTTTGTATTTTTGTTTACTTGTATGCTTCTTAGTTGTTCCATGAGTTTGATATGGTTTTTTATATTGTACTTGATCAGTGAAACATGCACCAGGAGAAAATACAATAATAATTTTACTTGCAGGAGTAGTTAATATTTGAAGAACATTTACACTATGGAAAGTAGTGAAGAAGTGTAAGAAATATGCGAGAAATATTTTAAGAGTTACTTTGTAACAAACAAAATATATAATTAACTATTTATATAATAATATACAAAATACTGCAAAGCATTTTTGTAAATAATTAATACAGAGAAATTGTTAGGAATAGTTTTAAGATGTAGTACATGTATGTGCAGGCAGATTACCGGTTCTAGCCTGACAAAATAATGAACACCTGTTGGTTTTTAAGCTGTATGTGTATAGTGTAACGCATATGTGTGAGTTCTACTGACAGAAAGAGGCATTTTGTGCTACGAATTGGGGAAATTCTCTGTACGCATGTATTTAACTCGTGAACTCATGAACTGTAATTGTTAGTGAACTCCAGTCCAGAGATGAATTAATAACAATAATTAAAGATGATTATTTAATGAAATTTACATTTTATAAAATACACTTTGCAATTCAGACAATGGCTTCAGAAGAACTCCATTTACACACGTGTTGATATAACATCATTGCAAAAAGGCAATAATAACAAAGTTATATAAATTAAAGTTAATTACAACTATAATTAACTAAAAGTAAACAATTGTGTTACATGCAAATTACATGTGGACAATTTTGCATTTAATGTGAAGGCTGGTTTGAACATAAATTCTACCATTATTACAAAAACATACAAAACGTGATGTGTTGAAAAGGTAGCATTATGCATGAACATACCAAATTTAACATGTTAGAAATGGCATATTTTTATGTATATCAGAATTACTGCAGAATACCTTTGACAATTTTGAACAAGGGACAGATGTTAATAACTTTATGACAGAGGCACTGTCGGTTTGATTGACTTTATGATATGGACACTATGTCGGTTTGATTGGCAACAGCAAATTGGCATTAACATCATCATCATCAACCAGTAAACAGAACAAACCAACTAATGCTCTACAAGGGAATCAGGACATCATCATCAATGTCATCTTCATTGTCCACAATAAAAGCTTTGCAACAGTATCTCAACAAATGCACAGGTCACACACGAACAATTTCTTTTTTTTAACAAAGGAAGGACAATAAGAACTGACATATGAGCTAATGGAGTAAACATAACTATAAATTTTGTACATATTCAAAGTGAAATAAATAATATGTAATTTCAAGTTTTATTACAAAAATTAATTTTCTAGTTAATTAAAAATTGGTGCTCTGTAGTAAATAATAATTATTTTACTTAATGTAAATATTATTTTATAAAAATATTATTAGTAAACCTTCAATTTAATTTAATAAATATAATACCGTTTTCATAAATGATTTCTGTGATTTAAAATTTTTAATAATGATTCAATGTTGACTCTTCTTACACTGTAACGTGCCAAATTTATGGGTATTTTTATTTATTGCATTTTTGGGTTTTATAAATGTATTGTGTAAATTTTATTTCAACGGTGACCAGAACACGTGGTGAATAGAACAGTGTTGTAACGAAGCGGCAACGCAATATCACGTTGTGCAATCGGTAGAAGAATTTACCAAGCCTCATTTCCAAGAACTTTGTTTGTGTGTGACAGCGCGCCCATACGCATTATACATCCAGGGGCGCGGGGTGACGCTACTTCCAAAACCAAGATGGTTAGGAAACAAATTTTATCCACTTTCATCGAGTGAGGCGACGGATATGCAAATTAAGATCCGCCCATCTCGTGACGTCAGCCAGTGCCGCACCAATTTCCTAGACGATCTGCACAACAACAAATACATGGGTTTAAATAGGAACTACGAACGGCTACTAACTGTGAGGCATTGATTTCCACACCATCAAGTTAGCGGCGAACACCTTGCCGCTCGCTCAGTTTCACTTGGAGACGTTGTCTGGCCAGACATCTGCCCCATGGGGCTCTCTTAAAATTATCAATTTCAAGTAAAAAGTGTTTTAATCACCAATAGTAATGTGACAGTGGAACGAGTACTCACGTAGAAAATACCAAAGTCGATTTCGGACGTAACTAAACACAAAAAATGCGAAATTAATAGTTCGAACTAAAACCGCGTGCCGGCAAGGAGAGGGGTGTTTTATTACAAAATGTTAAGGGAAGTTTGTATTTAAAATGTTAAGTTTTTGTTTTAAATAATGTATGTGAGTGGGTGTGTAATGCAGGCTGGGCAACCTTAATAGGCGTAAGTAACTTAATTTAAGTAATTTAAGTATGCCAACATAAGCTGTAAGAACAAGAGATATCAAATTTAAAGGTACTATGAGAAAATTTATTGGAATTTAAATGCAATTTCGAAAATAAAAATATTAATTCTCTTCCAAGAATGAGTATAGTTAATTATTACACTAACCTATGAAACATGTTTGTATCTTACGTTCGTACGAGAAGAATCCTGGACCCAGACAGACGAAACTTTGCAGGTAGGTGGAAGTAATATTTATGTTTTTATATATTTAAAAGTGGAAAGAATATCTCAATGGCTTCCGATACAGGGACAGTTTTTATGAATTAAAAAATTAAGTAAAAACCGTACCTACAGAAAAGATACAAACGTGTGTTTGAGGTTAGCGTAATAAAATAGAAGTGCGTTATTCACGAAAAATTGGTTATACAGTACATTATATATTGATTATATTATATTTACACACAAGTATCAAGTATAAAATAAGAAATGGCAGATAATAATGAAGTCAGCTTCTCTGACAGCCAGACCGAGAGTCAGACCGACTCCGGTATTCAAACAGAAGTAATGTCAATAGAGGAGCAGAATGTAGAAATATCTGTAATTAGTATGCCGGGAGCGATCTCAACTCCCGTAATGAGTAAAATATACCCAAAAGAAAAAGAGATGTCCATGAGTGACTTATTTAACCTCTTAAGTAAACGCTTTGATAGTAACGAGATAACTTTGAATGAGATGAAAAGTGATTTTAACAATAAATTAGATGAACAGAGAATAAAATGTGAACAACAGAATATTCAGTTGCAGCACAGTACAATTTGACGATTTAATAAATGATATACAAGAAAAGAATAAACGGTTAGAAAATACCAATGAAATAAAAAATAAGTTGAATAAACTAGAACAGAGTAAGAGTAATACAAATGAAAGTTGTAATGGCAATGTTGTACTAGATAAAGAGTTAACAAATGATGACGATGATGTTGAAAATAATGAAAATAGTAATGTAATCGAAAATGTAGTATCTGAGAGTGATAAGGAGAGTACCGATGAGTTTGTAGAATGTGATAATGAAATGTTAATGTGTGTTTATGAGTTAGAGAGAGAGCGGATAAATAGTATAGTGGTAGAATGGGGGCAGAGGGTAAATTTTCCCCTTAATTTTTCTGAACCAGAGTGTTCACAAGTATTGTTGAAGAAGGGCAAGAGTCCCGTGTTAGTAGAAGATTTGAGTTGTTTGTTTTTGTTGCATAATTTTGTACCCTCTGTCTGGAGTAATACTGAGAGTGTGATACGGTATTATGATAAGAGAGAATTAGATAGAGAATTGTATGTTGATAAAGAAACAGAATTGTATGAATTGAATAGAGAGTATGATGAGTGGAAAGTAAGGTTAGAAGTATGTCTAAATAGTAATGATTTGATTGATAATACAAAAATAACTAACCCGATAATGAATATATTTACTGATGGAGATTTAACAGAAATACTTAACGCAGACTTGGTGAATGATTATTATGTATAACGGATAAATTGAAATTGTTTGGTTATGACACACAAGACAACAATTTGTTTGTCAGTAAAACTGAACAGTGCTATATAAAACAAAGATTAATCTTTGACGATGGAGGCTAAACTATAAACAATGAATGGACAGTTATAAATATTTTGTTTTATGGTTTTTGACCTCGCAACTTGGGACAATGAAGTGTGAAAAAACGGAACAGTTAATGACAGAAGTTTGTAAATAAATGTTTAATTAATTTATTTGTGTGTATTGTAGAATGTCAAGTAAACAATGTATGCAGGTAATTGTTTAAATAATAATATTAATATTTTGCAATTTAAATAAATAACCGAATTAATTTTGAAAAACAGTAATTGGTTAATTGTAATTGTTGTGATAGCTATGAAATTTGTATTTTCAATAATTAATTTAATTAAATAATCTGAGATGTTTTAAATATTTTGATTAATTCAAAGATGATATAATTGAATTGTATAATGAATTTAAATTATTTTAGGAGACGTGCATTTGGTAATTAAATGTTAAATTATTTGATTTGGAATAACATTTTGTTAAATGTTTCAGAGATAAATTGGAGATATGGTGTATATATTTTGTGTATGTCAGTTTAAATGGACTGCAAGTATAAAAATTTAATAGTACGAATCAAGTATAAGAAAAATGTTTACAGGGGTAACTCAGACAGAAAGATTTTAATTCAATAATGAGATGATTTGAAATAATTGTGTTAAATAAAAATGATAATTAAAAAATTTAATAATAACTGAAAAATTATATATAATAATTATACATAATAAATTTGAAAATTTTAAGGTGATGAATGAGTTAAATGATTAATGATTGATGAAAATGTTGTATTAGAATGTATATAAAAAATTGTATTATTTAGTTATTAAGGTGCTATGGCTGGGGTGGCCTGTGCCCTAGTGGATAGTGGAATGGGTTGGGGGTAACAGAGAGTGTTACCTCCATCGGAGGCCAACATGGCGACAATGTGCGGTACACCTTTTTCGTACAAATTTAATTTGTACCCTGACAGACGCTCGGGCCGCACATAACAGTGATAATGTAGAATAGGCATTGAAATGAAAGTTAGATTTCCCCGACTTTTCGGGCAATTACTGCCTTACCAGCAATAATCGTGGTTTTGGCTAGCGGTCAGCTATGGCCATATCAAGTCCCTTGACCATAGCTGACTTGAAATTGGTTGATAATAGAAATTAAATGGGGGGTGACACTAGGGGAAATCCAGGAACTATGGAACAGCGGCTGCCACTCTGTCCGCGTGGGGACAGCATAGCCAGGTGGTAGACCCGTTTTAAGGGCGTTTCAATATATACCAAGGATATGTTGATATCCACAAACGTTAAAATGTAAATGCCGAAGCAAAGACACGGAGATGTCAAATTCCTCCAACTATGCAGTCTTTGTGGAAGCAAAAAGGCGCTACAGTCTTACATAAATTACAATAGTGTGTGTGGACCAGGGGGTTGCTCAGAGGAGCAACGTGCTTAAATTTTGTAAATTAAAAACTGATAAATCCATTTTGCTCTAATAAAAACGCTTGTATTCCGCTCAAATAAATATGTGCTCATACATTCAGTATAAGGTGTTCATTCTATAATTTTAAATGTAGTATTTTATTGTAGTAGGGTAGATATAAGAATTGATAAAAAGTATATGTTTTGTATAATTTGTGTATTTTGAAACTAAGTAAATAACTAAACCGACTGGCAGGCGGTTTACATAGCACCAGAGTCAGAAAAAGGGGGAAACATTGATGGTAGATGTAAGGATTGATAACCATATGTATTTCATGTAATGTGTATAATTTTGAAATGTGTTTTCACTTTGGTTAGGAATATCAGCTGATCTGTAGTAAAATGTCACTGTTAAATTGTTTATAAATGTTCAAGGTAATTAATGTTAAATGTAATGTTTCAATGTATTACAGATGCTATTTAGAATAATGAGAAAAGTAATCTGATAAAGTTAAGATTTTAATAATTTGTGAAAGTTAATAAAAGATAGTTTTTGGGTGATTAAGCTTTTATTGGGACATATAGATCAGTCCAAGTTGAAGTTAAAGTTACAATGGTAGTAGAGAGAAAAAAATAAAGAAACAGAATTCTTTGTTGATAAAGAAACAGAATTGTATGAATTGAATAGAGAGTATGATGAGTGGAAAGTAAGGTTAGAAGTATGTCTAAATAGTAATGATTTGATTGATAATACAAAAATAACTAACCCGATAATGAATATATTTACTGATGGAGATTTAACAGAAATACTTAACGCAGACTTGGTGAATGATTATTATGTATAACGGATAAATTGAAATTGTTTGGTTATGACACACAAGACAACAATTTGTTTGTCAGTAAAACTGAACAGTGCTATATAAAACAAAGATTAATCTTTGACGATGGAGGCTAAACTATAAACAATGAATGGACAGTTATAAATATTTTGTTTTATGGTTTTTGACCTCGCAACTTGGGACAATGAAGTGTGAAAAAACGGAACAGTTAATGACAGAAGTTTGTAAATAAATGTTTAATTAATTTATTTGTGTGTATTGTAGAATGTCAAGTAAACAATGTATGCAGGTAATTGTTTAAATAATAATATTAATATTTTGCAATTTAAATAAATAACCGAATTAATTTTGAAAAACAGTAATTGGTTAATTGTAATTGTTGTGATAGCTATGAAATTTGTATTTTCAATAATTAATTTAATTAAATAATCTGAGATGTTTTAAATATTTTGATTAATTCAAAGATGATATAATTGAATTGTATAATGAATTTAAATTATTTTAGGAGACGTGCATTTGGTAATTAAATGTTAAATTATTTGATTTGGAATAACATTTTGTTAAATGTTTCAGAGATAAATTGGAGATATGGTGTATATATTTTGTGTATGTCAGTTTAAATGGACTGCAAGTATAAAAATTTAATAGTACGAATCAAGTATAAGAAAAATGTTTACAGGGGTAACTCAGACAGAAAGATTTTAATTCAATAATGAGATGATTTGAAATAATTGTGTTAAATAAAAATGATAATTAAAAAATTTAATAATAACTGAAAAATTATATATAATAATTATACATAATAAATTTGAAAATTTTAAGGTGATGAATGAGTTAAATGATTAATGATTGATGAAAATGTTGTATTAGAATGTATATAAAAAATTGTATTATTTAGTTATTAAGGTGCTATGGCTGGGGTGGCCTGTGCCCTAGTGGATAGTGGAATGGGTTGGGGGTAACAGAGAGTGTTACCTCCATCGGAGGCCAACATGGCGACAATGTGCGGTACACCTTTTTCGTACAAATTTAATTTGTACCCTGACAGACGCTCGGGCCGCACATAACAGTGATAATGTAGAACAGGCATTGAAATGAAAGTTAGATTTCCCCGACTTTTCGGGCAATTACTGCCTTACCAGCAATAATCGTGGTTTTGGCTAGCGGTCAGCTATGGCCATATCAAGTCCCTTGACCATAGCTGACTTGAAATTGGTTGATAATAGAAATTAAATGGGGGTGACACTAGGGGAAATCCAGGAACTATGGAACAGCGGCTGCCACTCTGTCCGCGTGGGGACAGCATAGCCAGGTGGTAGACCCGTTTTAAGGGCGTTTCAATATATACCAAGGATATGTTGATATCCACAAACGTTAAAATGTAAATGCCGAAGCAAAGACACGGAGATGTCAAATTCCTCCAACTATGCAGTCTTTGTGGAAGCAAAAAGGCGCTACAGTCTTACATAAATTACAATAGTGTGTGTGGACCAGGGGGTTGCTCAGAGGAGCAACGTGCTTAAATTTTGTAAATTAAAAACTGATAAATCCATTTTGCTCTAATAAAAACGCTTGTATTCCGCTCAAATAAATATGTGCTCATACATTCAGTATAAGGTGTTCATTCTATAATTTTAAATGTAGTATTTTATTGTAGTAGGGTAGATATAAGAATTGATAAAAAGTATATGTTTTGTATAATTTGTGTATTTTGAAACTAAGTAAATAACTAAACCGACTGGCAGGCGGTTTACATAGCACCAGAGTCAGAAAAAGGGGGAAACATTGATGGTAGATGTAAGGATTGATAACCATATGTATTTCATGTAATGTGTATAATTTTGAAATGTGTTTTCACTTTGGTTAGGAATATCAGCTGATCTGTAGTAAAATGTCACTGCTAAATTGTTTATAAATGTTCAAGGTAATTAATGTTAAATGTAATGTTTCAATGTATTACAGATGCTATTTAGAATAATGAGAAAAGTAATCTGATAAAGTTAAGATTTTAATAATTTGTGAAAGTTAATAAAAGATAGTTTTTGGGTGATTAAGCTTTTATTGGGACATATAGATCAGTCCAAGTTGAAGTTAAAGTTAAAATGGTAGTAGAGAGAAAAAAATAAAGAAACAGAATTCTTTGTTGATAAAGAAACAGAATTGTATGAATTGAATAGAGAGTATGATGAGTGGAAAGTAAGGTTAGAAGTATGTCTAAATAGTAATGATTTGATTGATAATACAAAAATAACTAACCCGATAATGAATATATTTACTGATGGAGATTTAACAGAAATACTTAACGTAGACTTGGTGAATAATTATTATGGTATAACGGATAAATTGAAATTGTTTGGTTATGACACACAAGACAACAATTTGTTTGTCAGTAAAACTGAACAGTGCTATATAAAACAAAGATTAATCTTTGACGATGGAGGCTAAACTATAAACAATGAATGGACAGTTATAAATATTTTGTTTTATGGTTTTTGACCTCGCAACTTGGGACATGTATCCTAAGTACGAAGGGTCAGAGAATAATTTTTTATATATTGAGAGAAGGTGGCGATTTGAGTTTAATGATAAGTTGGGTTTAGAGATTGTTTGATAGATATTTTGATAGAGATGGGTGTCATGTTAGTTAAGGTGTTAGTGGTATTAGAGTCTGAGAGTGAGAAAGATTATATATATATAAATGCCAAGTGGCAAATTGAGTTATTACAAGTATTTAAATCACCCAAAGTATTGGATATGCGATTATTTAAGAAAGAGATTTATAACCAGAATATAAAATTTTTTTAATTGCAACCAGTGACAAATTTTGATAGTGTTTGAAAATAATGTACAGCTATAAAGTGTTTATTTTTAATAATTTAAATATCAATTTGATTGTGAATTATAATAATAGTCTGTTATTTTAAATGTTTTATTTTATTATGTCTTTGTGTTTCAAGATAGAATTTTACAGATCTTTAAGATATTTTCAAATATAACTTGTATATAACGTATGTAGGTCAAGGTTCTGGACTTGACCCAGTTTTGATCAGCTGATGGGTGAGGTCACATACTAGGCATGTTTAGTATGGAAGTTAATTCAACTTTTCTTTTTAATCAATGTAAACAAACTTTAAATAATTTCAATATGGAAAGAAATATTTTAAGAAATTTAAATTTTTTGAATTTAAAAATCATTTTTGGAATTTTGTTTTTTTTGAAAAAAAAAATATATATTATTTCTTGATTTTGCGCCTGCCCGATAATGGATATTTGTAAACTTGGATTATTTTATTGTTTGTATTCTAATCGTGTTTATTATTATTGACTTATTTTATTGAATTGTTTTGTTAGACTCTAGAGGTAATCACATGTTAGGTTAAGGATGTTCTTATTTTTAAGAAATGGTCAATTGATTTATTTTAAACAACAAAAACTAATGAAGAGAATTATTCAATATAGATGCAAAATTCGTGTTTTGATTTTCAAGCAAAACAGTTAATGATTTTCGCCTAATAAATTTTTGAAGAATTTTTTAATTTTATAATATGTAAAAGAGGTGTGTGTGTGAGCCCAGTATCTGCTAAAGGCAGCCCAGTTTGCAGAAAAAGGGGAAACATATCGGTTGAGGATCTGGCATGATCTAAGCCAGGGATTGAGGATTTTGGGGGGTAGCATGATAGAAGGTAAGGTGCGCTGTGGTGCGTGTCTGTTCGATTTTTCGGTGTTGGGATCTTTTACAGAGAAGTCCAGTGATCTCTTTCAGATGCGTCCATAGTCGCCGAGCCAAGGGGGGTGGTGTACCCATGAAGTGTAAGAACAAAAGGGGGTTGTTGGCACCAGTTCCTCACCGGTCCTCTTAGGGGTTTTATCAATGAGATTTCTTCTGTTTTGAACAGAAGACCTCTCATTGAGGGGGTATTGTAACATGCAAAATTTATGGGTATTTTTATTTATTGCATTTTTGGGTTTTATAAATGTATTGTGTAAATTTTATTTCAACGGTGACCAGAACACTTGGTGAATAGAACAGTGTTGTAATGAAGCGGCAACGCAATATCACGTTGTGCAATCGGTAGAAGAATTTACCAAGCCTCATTTCCAAGAACTTTGTTTGTGTGTGACAGCGCGCCCATACGCATTATACATCCAGGGGCACGGGGTGACGCTACTTCCAAAACCAAGATGGTCAGGAAACAAATTTTATCCACTTTCATCGAGTGAGGCGACGGATATGCAAATTAAGGTCCGCCCATCTCGTGACGTCAGCCAGTGCCGCACCAATTTCCTAGATGATCTGCACAACAACAAATACATGGGTTTAAATAGGAACTACGAACGGCTACTAACTGTGAGGCATTGATTTCCACACCATCAAGTTAGCGGCGAACACCTTGCCGCTCGCTCAGTTTCACTTGGAGACGTTGTCTGGCCAGACATCTGCCCCATGGGGCTCTCTTAAAATTATCAATTTCAAGTAAAGTGTTTTAATCACCAATAGTAATGTGACAGTGGAACGAGTACTCACGTAGAAAATACCAAAGTCGATTTCGGACGTAACTAAACACAAAAAATGCGAAATTAATAGTTCGAACTAAAACCGCGTGCCGGCAGGGAGAGGGGTGTTTTATTACAAAATGTTAAGGGAAGTTTGTATTTAAAATGTTAAGTTTTTGTTTTAAATAATGTATGTGAGTGGGTGTGTACTGCAGGCTGGGCAACCTTAATAGGCGTAAGTAACTTAATTTAAGTAATTTAAGTATGCCAACATAAGCTGTAAGAACAAGAGATATCAAATTTAAAGGTACTATGAGAAAATTTATTGGAATTTAAATGCAATTTCGAAAATAAAAATATTAATTCTCTTCCAAGAATGAGTATAGTTAATTATTACACTAACCTATGAAACATGTTTGTATCTTACGTTCGTACGAGAAGAATCCTGGACCCAGATAGACGAAACTTTGCAGGTAGGTGGAAGTAATATTTATGTTTTTATATATTTAAAAAGGGTAATAATATCTCAACACACCCAAGCAATTTAAATAATTTTCAATACAGAAGAAAAAGAAATGTTAGCAAAAGGCTTAAAATACGCGCCGCCACCAGAATTAAATCAAGAAAAAACGATTATTGAATGCGAAAGCATAATACAAAAACTAGGAAATTAAAATGATAAAAAAAGAATGAGGTGGGAAGTAGGGAATGTAGTAGATAAAATATTTAAGAAAAAAATGTGTATGATTCAAAAAATGAACAAAAAATCAAATCAACTGTAACTAAACTAAAGAATAAAATAAAAAAGAGTGATATTATAGTTACGAAGGCGGACAAAGGAAATACAATGGTACTACTGAGAAAAGATGAATACATAAAGAAAACAGAAGAATTTATAAGTGAAGGACCATATGAGGAAATAAAGTATGATTATACAAGTAAGTACCAGTCAAGGATAAAACAAATGATGAAACAGATAACATTTATAGAAGAAAATAAGAAAAAGTATTTATTAGAGAGTAATCCAACAGCACCAACTTTTAAAAGTCAGGTTAAGATACATAAAGAAGGAAAACCAATTAGACCCATCGTTTCTTTTATTAATGCACCTATTTATAAATTATCAAAGGAAGTTAGCAGAGTACTGAAAGAGAAATATGAATTTGGGACAAAATACAGCATAGAGAATAATGTAAAATTGATGGAAAAATTAGAAAATATTAGAATTAATGTAAATACAAAATTGATATCACTGGATGTTAAGGACATGTTTACCAATATCACAGTAAATAAAGTTATTAAGTTAATAAACGATAATAATATGGGAGAATACAGGTATAAAAAGCAGTTGATTAAAGTAATTAAAGAATGTGTGAATCAGAACTATTTTAGGTTTAATAACAAGTTTATATACAGAAAAAAGGTTTACCTATGGGATCTTCATTATCCCCTATTCTTGCAGAAATATACATGAATGATTTTGAAAAGCAATTAATAAGTTCCACTAAGTATAAAGACAATATAAAATTGTGGACTAGATACGCTGACGATGTATTAGTAATTTAGGAAGGAAGCATAGAAGAAATGCATGAGTTTATAAATGAGGTAAATAATAAGGATAAAAACTTACAATTTAAAGAAGAGATAGGAGGTAAGAAAATAAATTACTTAGATTTAAACATAGAAATTAAAGATAATGAGAAACTACAGTTTGGGATATTTAGGAAAGAATCGTATTCTGATATAATTATACCAAGAGAGTCTTACCACCCTTATAGATATAAAATGGCGGCAATCAATTCATTTTGTTGTAGAGCTCAGAAGTGTTTAAAAGAGACAGAATCAAAAGATAGGGAGTTAAAAACGATAAAGGGAATTGTAAGGAATAATAATTATAACACCAACATAGTGGATAAAGTTATGAAAAGGGTTAACATACAAAAAGCTAAAATAGAACCAGAACAAAAGAATTATGCAGGGTCATTGACATACATAGGTTCACATACTAGAAAAATTATAAAATGTTTTAATAAATACGGAGTAGATATAGCTGTAAAAAAATGTGAAACGGTATTTGATAAGATAAGGAATAAAAATATAGAAAAAATACCAGTATTACAGAAAAGCGGAATTTATAAATTAAAATGTAGAGACTGCAACAAAGTGTACCTAGGTGAGACAGGACGAAAATTCGTATGCAGGTTGTCTGACCACAAATGTGGAGAAGGTAATAGAACAATGAATTCGTTATATGCAAGACACTTCATAGAAGACAACCATAAGTTTGTTAATCCTTTGGAAGACTACGAAATTGTAAAAATAGTAAATAACACAGTTGAAAGGAAGCTTAGAGAGGAGTTAGAAATATTGAAAGAAAGAGAAAAAGGGTTAGACAATTTAATTAATACTAAAATTAAATTTGATAATGAAGAAATATTTTATAACATAATTAAGAAGTAAATGATAGAGGACAGATAGATAAGATTAAGAATTAAATTGCTTAGGACTAATTAGGTGTTTTTAAAATAAGGGTGTCTGACTGGCACACATGTGTGGATGAGAAAGACTAGGTTTAAAAGGGATGCACACACACACACGCACACACACACAACACTGAAACACAAGGAATTTGCTAGAAAAATATGTAACTGTCCAGATGGTGGGACAGTGCTGAGGATGGGGAAGGGACATTCAATTATAGCTTGTTGTGTGTGAGTAGGGTGGGGTGAGATGTGAGTGAAGGGTTTTTTACAGATTTTTTGTTTAATTCCGATCTGACGATGAGCTGTGAAGCTTGAAAGCGCTAATCGGGATAATTTTATATAGTGGTGTGCAACAGTGATCATTCTGCTTGTGATTTCAGCCACTAACACAACTTTCTTCATTAAACTTAAATAATTTTATAATTGTTTTTCAGGTGCATTTTTTATGTTTTGTTGTTTATATGCTATCACTGTGTGTGACACATACAAGAGATAATATGTTGTAATTGTATATTCTCATAAAGGAAATATTCTGAATTCACATTTTTAATTTTTTTATATTTAATTAATTTTCTAACGTAATAATTACTAAATCAATTATATTCTTTTCAATATTTTAATTAGTTACTTCATACCATCAATGTCTTACTTCTCTACGAAAAAAGTTTATTGAGCAACAATTATACTTAACACAACGGACACACAAAATTCTCCGACCTAGCCAGTGGTTTATACAGGGTGGTCCATGGGAAGCTGACGATTTTTAAAGCAACATAGGTTGGCAACTCTGGCATGCAAAACAGGGATTGGACTGGCTGTGGTCTTATACCCCTGATGCCATTTCAGTTACAATGGAGCAGTGATTATTCCACTGTCACTTAATGTTCCACATCATGGTGCTGTTCTTAATCCACAATTTCTGAACTATTACTTCTGCAATGAAAAACAAATCACCAGGTCCAGTGCACACTGTGAGAACCCCTCCAAACACTGACAGAGTCAGGCAGGCACTGTACAGGAGCCCTCAACAGTCAGCATGAAAGCATGCAGCAGCCCTACGTTTATCCCACAGCAGTGTCGTAAGAATTCTTCTCAAAGATTTAACTTTCACCCCCATAAAATGTTAGTGGTTCAAGAGATAAGTAACCATGACAAAGCAAATAGGGTGATATTTCATGCAAATTTTCTGATCTTGTTAACTGATGAAATTGTTCTGCTAATGAGCGATGAACCACAGTGAACAAACAAAATTTGCATTATTAGTCCAATACAAATCCTCAGCAGCTACATATGCATCCCCTTCACAGTCCATGTGTAACTGTCTGGTGTGTGGTGGCAAATTTTGGGATCACAGGTCCTTATTTCTTTGAAGAGGCAGGACAAATGGCGACAGTCACTTCTGCTCAATACACAGTGATGTTACAGGAATTCCTTGGTCCTGAACTGGGCCATCATGGGATCGATCTGAACACCACAGCATCCATGGTGGTAGTTTGAGAGATGTTTCCAGGCCACATGATTTCCAGCGGAGATGTTGCATGGCCAGCACAATCTCCAGATCTGTCAGTATGTGACTATTTTCTATTCAGATACTTCAAGTCTCGAATGTTTCTTAATAAACCTAATGATGTTAACAAACTCAAGGCTTCCAACAGGAAAAAATCACAGCCATACCAAACGACATCGTGCAAGCAGCGATGGAAAATCAGCAGTGCATACAAAACGATGGAGGATATTTCAGAGAGATCTTATTTAGAAAATAAACTTAAACCTTTAAATGGCATCAAATTTGATGCCACTACATCATAAAACAAAAGTAAATAAAATATATTTTATATTACTTATTTTATTTTTAAAATTGTCAGATTTCCATGGACCACTCTGTACAATGCAGTTGTGTTGGGTATAAACACAGAATTGTATTTTTATGAATCCATAATATTATTTGTAATGTTGCAAATATATTACATATACATACATATATAATTATAATAAGGTATAATTTATTCAGCCCAAACTATCTATAAACATGTGTTCCCTCTGTAGCGGAGTTCAGTATTCAGTAATCTTTATAACGAGGGTTAGTGAAAAACTATATAATATCATAGAAAACTGAATTTCACAGAAAACTAACACCCACTTCATCATGTTAACCAAACTGATGTCTGGAGCTCAGTATGTTTCCAACTTTTCAGATGAAGAATAGATAATGGGCAATGGACCTTCACAAATAAGGTAAGGAAAATTTCATGTTCTCAAAGCCTAATGTCCTGTTTCAGTTTAAGATGATGATATGCGTTAGCAAGACTTTTCTAGACTTCGCCGGCCGCAAGCACTGTGTCAAGGCAGCAATCAATTACGCTCTAGTGTAGCGCTGATGCGAAGTATGGATAATTCTGGAATTTCAGCGGGGTATAAATATAGGCATTCTGCGGCGCTTAGTTCAGTTTGAGTTGTGATTTATTCCAGTCGGTTCAAAGTATGCTGCCAAAGTCTTATGTGTTTTATAATTGTGCAAGACTCTATTTAATTGAAATTATTATTGCGTGTGAACAAATTTTATTTAATTTGTTTGTAAGAGACTATCTTGTTGATTACAAACTGTTTAATTTTGATAATTAAAGCTGGTAATTAGTGACTTAATTGGTGTCTTGTATTTAGTTTTCTACTGTACCATATGACAATCAAGGAGACCGTTGTAACAGAAGGTCAGAAGTGGAAAAGAACCGTTAACAGTGGAAACTATGGACACTTTGTACAAGACTACTGTAATTCATAATTAATCAATAAACAATGGGATGCCAGTCAGGTGATGGAAAATTTCCAGGCGCTGCTGTTGCAAATGGAGGAACGATGCTGACAGGAGGTGGAACAAGCAGAAAGACAACAAAAAGAAGAAAGAAGACAAGAAGACAAGAAAGAGAAGTGGCTGAAGAACAGCAGAAAGTACTGATCCTCGAGTCGGAAGAACAACAGGATGAGAAACATAAACAAGAAGCAGGTAAACGAACCATTTTCGAAGCTATGCAAAAACAGTTGCAAGAACATACTACCGCAGAGATGGGACTCCTTCGAGGCATCTTGTGTGAATTACGCAGTGATCTGAGTGGTCAAGAGGTAAGATTGGCTACAGTCGAAAAATCTGTATCAAATATAGACCAAACGATATCTACTAAAATATCGGCCATAGAAGATTCAATGGCAAATATAAAAGAGCAAATTAAAAATGACGTTGAGCAGTTCATGAAGATACAACCAAAACAAATTTCTGAACAGACTGTACCAATGATAAAGACACGAAAGACAACAAAGGAAGTCACCTTGCCTGCGGTTGGGTTCATGTCAACGGAAGCACACACTAGGCGACGTACTGTACACAAATTGAAGCCACCGCATTTGCAAATGATTGGACAGAGAAAGACAAGGCAATCTCACTTGTTCTCGCATTAAAAGGATTTGCAGCACAACTACTACAAAAAGTCCCACCTGACAGCCAGAACACCTATGCCGAATTGATAAAAGCACTAGAATTACGGTATGGTGATAAACATTTGGGAGATGTGTACTGCACTCAGTTGAGAGCAAGGCGACAGCATTCTGGGGAGAGTCTTCAAGAGTTAGAAGCTAGTATCGACAGACTAATTAGACTGGCCTATCCTGAAACACCAGAAGATTTTCTAACGAAGTTAGCGATGCAGACATTTACTGATGCTGTCTGAGATAATGAAGTACAGATAGTGTTACGAATGGCGCAAGACACCAGAACAGTGTGGACACCCTGGTACATCCTTTGCAATTTGAGGCTGCAAAGTCAGCGTCTGGTTGGGCAAGTCATAAAGTGCGCGAGCTGAAAGATCACGACGGCACAGACACTGAAGAGGAAGAACAAGGAGCAGAGACTCGATGGTCGGCGCCACAGAATGAAATATGAAAGGATGGAAGACCAAAGTGTTATAAATGTGGGAAACCTGGACATCTAAGAGATTGTCAGGTTAGAATTCAGCAGCAGCTAAACGAGCAGTAGTCGGTACAATGGGGCGTGTGCTGACTAACTGGAGGAACAGAGCCCTTAGAGAATACGCAATTTCTACTGTTCAGAAAAACTGCGGAAGCTTGGTGGTTACCAGATTCGTTCAAGAAAGGCCAACCTCGATTACAGTTGACACAGGCGCAACAGTTTCCATTGTGCGCCCCGACGTGGTGAAAGATCTCAAGCCAATCTGTTGCTCCTGCAGATTGCGAACAACTACTGGACAGCCTGTAAAAGTGTTTGGAAAAGTGGAGATACACCTAAACCTCGGTCGACTTGAGTTTGATCATCAAGTACTTGTTGCAGACATTGTGGATGAAGCAATTCTGGTGTGGACGTTATGAACGCATATGGATTTATAGACAACTTCAAAAAATGTCTTGAGAATTGGAAAAGAAGAGGTAATGCTCTCCACAATGAATACATAAAAAAAATCGTAGGACGTGATAAATCAAGTGGCTGTAACTGTTCCGCCAAACTCTATAAAGATCATCATGGTTAGAACCGAGGTACATACTATGGGCAACCAGTGCTCTATATTCGAACCTCAGGTATTCAGCACACCGGGCGTTCTAATTACCAGAAATTTAGTAAGACCTGACAAAACCGGAAATGTACCTATTAGAGTGGCAAATATTTTGTCTCAAGCTGTCACTTTACAAAGCAATACGCTCCTAGGAAAATTGACTCCTATGGCCTGAGTAGCCAGAATGACGCAACGAAGATGCACTACTACGGACACTTCCGAATTGCCAGAGGACCTGCCTGAATTATTGAACATGTAATGACCAAAAATTTTAAATTTTAAATTTTGATCAAGAAGTACGTTACACCAGTTAAATCACCCCAACCCGCGCCAGAAGCAATAAATAAAGAGGCAACTTAACGAAGTGTCAACTGGAATCTTGCCAAGAACAATGAGAGTATGCCTGACACAACACTACAATAGGAAGTAAGGATCGGCTGTGACAGACTCGACTCAACTGAGATTTACAGCCCCACAACGAAACTAAACAAAAGATGCAGTACAGTGGCCCAGATACGGAGAAATTGTAGCGAACACACGCTGTAAGGTTAATTTGGAGTGTGCTAGCAATAAGAAAAGGAATACTCACACAAAGGGTTTAGGAGAGTCTCACCCGGTATGAGAACAAAACAGTGTATATCTAGTGAATAGGACCAGGATGTGCGCACAGCGTGAAGACATCTTACTGGTGACAACTAGTATTTATGACGACGGACAGGAGTGGCATCTTGGAAATGACGACATGCAGGGTGCTGCTAATTGATGAAAAAAGGCCATGGGAAGTCAAACAATAACGAAATGCGACGTATTGTTCGCATGAGAACAACTGCAGACCTCCAGAGCATACTTGAACAAAAGCTTGATAGACAGACGCGGAATTGCCCTACATTCTAGGAAATGGTACACAGGCCTTTCGTCGTGTACTTGAGGGGATGCCCGATAACCAACCAGAGCCCAGCATCTTCCCAGGACGCAGGTGGAGAGGACTGTCGTCATGATAGCAACACGAACAACGAATCAGAGGTCGAGAACCATAGTTCTACATAAGGGTAGGAGTTCATCTGACCTATCATGGTTGACCAAAGGCGTGTTTGCCAGGACATTGCATTGTGGTAAATGAAGCTTAATAAAAACTGTTTACAGGGCACGCGGAGCCTCAGTCTTCATAAAAATTTCAATCTTATTCTATTTCTCAGTCTCAGTATAATTCTCAGTCTTAATACATTTTCAGTTAATATACATATATCAGTTTTATTCTGAAACTCAGTTACGCAGTGCTTTAATCAGTTAACACAGCATTTTCAGTTAGTGATAAGTTATTCTGTCATAGTGTACCCGCAGCGACTCAATCATGCAGTATACTTCAGTGGTTAAAAACTTTCAGTTACTCAGTTTTACTCAGCTACCGCTTGTTAAGAACTAAGTTAATTATTCGCAGTTTTCATTTAATAACAGACTCGCAGAACTTTCGTCAATGCTTTACCGAGATACGGAAATGTATCGTTGCACAGTGTGAAGTGTTACAAATACCGAATGGAACAATACATCACGTAATCTAAAACACAATACAGTAATGTATATAGATACAAGAAGAAGTTTGACGATAGACAGTCATATATACACGATAATTAACAATGAACGCACTCATGCAACACATAACTTTATAGACTTTTATATTAACGGCCGACATCAACGAAACACACACACCGCGAGTGTTAAGTGATGATAAGCATCGAATCTACACAACCTTACATATTTGGATCATCAGTGGGAAGGAGTTTCACCGATGGAAATTTTGGATAATCCATTTCACAAGTAAATCTTTATGTTATTACTGTTATAACAACTCTACTGTCCTGACTCTTTTCAAAGAAATCACCCTTTGAGAATTTAGACTGATTATCATGGTAATTTTAAATAAAGCTATTCATCTGAGGCAAAATGAATGCATTAGTGTAAGATTAATATGTTGATTGTCTATGTTTATGTATGTTCATTGTGTTATATATATATATATATATATATATATATATATACTACTATAATACTTATAACTATTTTACCTCAAGATGTATTTTTTCTTTAGGGACATGTTTCGGGAGATCCTGTTCTCCCATCTTCAACCTTCGCCATCTTGCTTCTGGTAACACCAGAAGCAAGATGGCGAAGGTTGAAGATGGGAGAACAGGATCTCCCGAAACATGTCCCTAAAGAAAAAATACATCTTGAGGTAAAATAGTTATAAGTATTATAGTATTATATACATCAAGAAACGGACTGTAGCAGAAAGTGATTGAAATATATATATACATATATATATAATATATATATATATATGTGTGTGTGTATGTTTTCAGCGAACGACGTAATGAATTCATATTGTCATTTGATTCTTATATATATGTGTTCTCTCTTATGAATGTATTTACAGGGCATAATTTATATCCATATATTTTAAGTTTCTTTATTTGAATAATGTTAAATAAATAAGTGTTTATTTTACTAAGTATTTATGCGTTCATTATTGTCAATTTTACCTTGTAACAGACATTAACGTCAATTGAATGATTTGTAGTAAATTTTTTATATCGTTTTTTATACAACTATCAGAGTCTCATTGCAGTAATTATGCTAATCATTAATGAACATAGTAACTAATATCAAAGTAATTAATATATCACGTAAATTCAATTAATTTGTCATAAATTAACCTAATTGGATAATTACATAATTAAATTCCATAAATTAGCATAATTGCATATTATATAAATTGGCTCCCAAAGAACGTGGGGCACAACAAATATCAATTACACCCCCAATTCATTATTAACAGATCTTCTAACGACCTCACAAGTGGTGAGGTAAAAGAACTCAGATGGTTTTTACATGAACTTAAAGATTCTTTTGCAGTTCGGGGCCAGACATTAGGAAGAACCTCTCTTGTACAACATCGCATTAATACCAGGGACACAACACCGATACCCCAACCTCCTTGAAGGCCTCCATTATCTAAGCAAGAGAAAATGTCTCGGTTAGTACAGGACATGTTGACAGAGGAATAATCGAGCTTTCGTCAAGTGCTTGGTCTTCTCTGGTAGTGCTGGTAGTGAAGGATGGTGGACTGCATTTCTGTGTAGACTACCGGAGGTTGAATGACGTTACAAAGAAAGACTGTCACCCATTACCTCATGTTGACGATACACTAGACACGCTGTCTGGACCACAGTGGTTTTCCACATTGGACCTAAAGAGTGGATATTGGCAAGTGGGTCTTCATCAAAAAGACAAGGAAAAGACCGCTTTCTCAACCCCAAGTAGCTTATTCCAATTTAACGTCATGCCATTTGAACTCTGTAATGCACCGGGAACATTTAAAAGATTGATGGACCTGGTATTCCAATGCCTGACATGGAAAACTTGCCTTGTTTATTTACACAATGTCATAGTCATCGGGAAGACTTTCAAAGACCATTTGGAAAACCTTAAGGAGGTTCTAACTAGAATTCATAGTGCCCAACTGAAGTTGAGCCCGAAGAAGTCTTCTCTATTCCAGAAGGAAGTAGGGTATCTGGGCCATCTGGTTTCAGCAGAGAGTGCAAGCATGGATCCTAATAAAGCAGACACCGTAAGAGACTGGCCAGTTCTGAAAAGTAAACACAAAGTTTGGAGTTTCCTAGGGTTATGCTCATATTACAGACGTTTTGTGAAAGGCTTTGCTACTATTGCTAAAAGTGGTAGTGAGAGTGTGACTAAGCATTAGAACTTTGAAAACTGCATTATGTTTGCAGTCGATTCGCTTTCCCAGCTTCCGAAGCGAAGTACATCGTAGACACAGACGCAAGCAATACTGGTCTAGGAGCAGTCCTGTCTCAAGTAGAAAACGGTGAAGAACAAGTAATAATGTATTACAGCAAGACGCTTTCTAAACCAGAGAGAAATTATTGCATTACAAGGAGAGAGTTGCTGGCAATCGTCCAAGCTTTGGAGTGCTTCCGTAAATACCTCTATGGAAGGGAGTTTTCACTACGCACCGACCATGCTGCTCTTGCAATTTAAAAATCCACAAGGGCAGTTGGCTAAAAATCCACAAGGGCAGTTGGCAAGGTGGCTTGAACATCTGCAAGAGTACAACATCAGCGGGGGCACCTGAATGGAATGAAGATGGCTTATCACAAAGACCGTGCCCGGAAGATTGCCGACACTGCCACAGAAAGGAAGAACAAAACACAAGCTAACATGTTCAAGCCATCACTGTAGATTTCCTGGCAGATGGCTGGACAACACATGTCGACAAGAACAGATGACCGATGAAGACACTGGACCAATCTTGACAGCAAAAGAGGAAGGTCGCCGCCCGGATTTGCAAGATGTCTGACATGGTTCTGAAGTGCTGAAGGGCTACTGGGCACAATGGGAATCTCTTACCTTAGAAAATGGATTTCTGAAAAGGGCTTGGGAAAGTGCAGATGGACGAGATGTGGTCATCCAATGCAGTTGATAGTTCCCCAAAGTAAAGTGCAGTCTGTTTTGAATGAGATGCATGATGAAACATCTGGAGGCCATCTTGGCGTTAACAAAACCCCTGACAAAATACGGAAGTGATTCTATTGGCTTCACCTTCACCACGACGCAGAGGAATGGGTTCGGACATGTGAAATATATGCTGCAAGCAAGGGCCCACAAACCAGAAACAAGGGAAAAATGAGACAATATACCGTTGGGACTGCCTTTTGAGAGAATTGCCATAGACATTGCTGGACCACTTCCAGTTACTGATGATGGAAACCGGTACATCGGGGTTATAGGTGACTACTAAATGGGTGGAAGCCTACAGAATTTCCAAATCAGGAGGTTACCACTGTGGCAAAGGAATTAGTTCACAACTTCTGTTGCCGTTATGGAGCCCCTATGGAAATCCATACAGAGATTAAGGGAGGAATTTTGAGTCAGGAGTGTTCAAAGAATTACGCCATCTACTCGGAATTCGAAAGACCAGGACAAAAGAGGTTCAATAGGACACTCAAGCAGCATCATTTGAAAGTTGCTGATGAGAACCAAACAGACTGGGACTAACGTATACCACTATTCGTCATGGCATATAGGTCATCAGTACACGACTCAACCGCCATGACTCTAACAAAATTGGCGTTTGGGCAGGAGATTCGTCTTCCTAGGGACTTCTTTGATGTTCAGATCACCTGAGACTCAGTCCAAAGAACCACAGAACTATTCCTCACAATCAGAAAACCAACTGCAAGAAGTGAATTGCTTGATAAGAGGACAGCTGAAGGTAGCCAGTGATAAAATGAAAACTCACATTCACAGTAATAGTGTGGGTTTCCAAGGAGATCAGGTTTGGTTGTTCAACCCAAAGTGCCATCGTGGTCGCTCACCTAAACTTCAGACTAACTGGGAAGGACCTTACACTGTAAAAAAAAGAATCAACGATGTTGTCTATTGGATTCAACAGGAAGGACAGGGAAAGTTCAAGGTCATCCACCTAGATAGCCTTGCTAAGTATTACTTCAGAGACGGTTTGCCAGTTCAGGAAAACAGGCTTAAGGAGGGGCCAGTGTTACGTAATGCGGAAAAGTGTACGCCATTACAGAACATTCTACATGTTTCTCAGCTATTACAGTGGAGTCTGGCTGTAACGTTGTGTGCATACATGATCTCAACATGCGTTAGCGAGACTTTTCTAGACTTTGCTGGCCACACGCACTGTGTCAAGCCTGCAATCAATTACGCTCTAGCGTAGCGCTGATGTGTAGTATGGATGATTCTGGAACTTCAGCGGGGTTTAAATATAGGCATTCAGTGGCGCTTAGTTCAGTTTGAGTTGTGATTTATTCCAGTGCAGTTTGAAGTATTGTGGTGAAATGTTATATAATTGTGTTTTATAATTGAGCAAGAATCTATTAATTGACATTATTATTCCGTGTGAACAATATTTATTTGACTTGTTTGTAAGAGACTATCTTGTTGATTACAAACTGTTTAATTGTGATAATTAAAGCTGGTGATTAGTGACTTAATTGGTCTCTTGTATTTTGTTTTCAACTGTACCATACAACGATCAAGGAGACCGTCGTAACAATATGTTTATAAACTTACCGATATTATGTTATATACTATAACCTGGTACCTTTGTAGTACTAATCTTTACATGTTACAAGGCATGAAATATAAATTTTTTTGTCAGATATTTAAGGGTGGCCATCACAAACAGAGAGAATTTAGAGGAAGAAGGATGAAATAAATTTATAAATTGATATAAATACAAATTTTATTGATATAAATGCATAAAACCATACTGATTCAGAAAAAGTATAAAGCAAAGCTAAAATAAATTTATTTTATTTTTTGTGAATAATTTTGTTAACAAAGCCTTGAAAAAATTTCCATCAGGTCACAATTTTCAGCATTAATATTTTTACATACCTTATATTTTTATTATGCAAACATAAATGATATTTTCACAAAATACTGCACTCGATTTACAAAGTCACTATTAAAAATATCGATTTTTTCTTTTCTTGTATTTTTTTACTTAAAAAAAGTCATACAATTCATTTTTCAAGTGTTGTGCAACAACAAAACTAACAAAAATGTACCTTAATTTAAAAAAAAAATAAAATAAAATAACTAATTCATCAATGATAAAAATGGACCGAATGGATGCAGCGTGAAGTAAGCATTAAACGACTGGCATTAGTAGCTTTTGTTTTCCACATAAACACATTGTAAGCAAAATATCATGCAACAATAACTAATCCTATGAGAGAAAAATGAAGTCAGAGTAAATTAAGTCAGCACATAAAGAACTTGCGATTTCCAAAAAATACGTTAATTACAGGCAACAACCAGTCCTATTAATAACCAAATGTCTCAATTTCACTATACCTTAGCAAACTATATGTAAAAATGAAAATAAATTTAACAGTTTCAACCTTCTAAAAAATACTGACTGGAGTTTCAAATTTATGAAATACGCGATCCCCTTTAACAACTATTGTGGGGTCAGGTAGCACATCCACTACTCCGGATAAATTTACAAAAGAAACATCGTTTTCATTGGCACAAAACAGGGCTTTTATTATTACCGCAGTTTTTTAAAAACATTACCTCAAATTCATCATTGATTATTTTACTCTGACAAACAGCAACAAACTGATGTGATCCTGACTTTTTTTGTTAACTTTTTAAATTAATTAAAAGATATGTTCCCAATTTAATGTTGTCTCGTGATGTCCTCGGTATCATCAGTGGATCGTCATCATCTTCCTCTGAAGACGTATATATGACATCGTAAACAGATTTTCTTGGAGCTTGTTTACAGCTGGAGCATGATGGTTCCTCACACTGAAATTGATTGTTAACTGTACTTACATTATGAGATGACACATCATTGATGGGGCTGGTATCCATCATTACAACGTCCGAAGTCAAATCTGGGTTGCCTTGAGTTTCATAATTTTGGAAAATCGATCAAATGGTATAGTGATTACAATAAAGTGTATTCCTACATCTGAAACAAGATAGGCTCCTAGAGTACATTATTTCTGGCGTCCACGTAATTTGATGAGTTTTCGTAATGTTACGAATTTCCGGTATTTCAGATTTAGCTACTTCATTTTTTACCCGAACCACTCCAGCATCAGTGACTTCAAGTACATGCCCTTGAATAGATCAGCGAAGTCCGAAGCACAAGTTACATCCGCGCCATGACTTACTCTTTCATCTGCTAGTCTTTTTAAAGTGCCTCCAATACCATCCATAGGCCCCTTCCCGTGGCCAGCCTCCGTGTAGTTCCAAGTCATGAAATTTAAATTGCTAAAGTATCTTGGTACTGTGATGTTCATTGAGTGGATGTTAATCCTATACTGACTCGAAGGGCCACCAGAATAGAAGTGAACTACTTCTGTCTTAGGATATTCTGTTGCAGTCTGTTTCAGTATGGGACCCATGTGCGCCCACACTGCGTGTGCCTGATGATCCTGATTATTTGAAATGGTGAAGAATGATTTTTCTTCAATTTTTTGTTATACCTAACATAAAATACTCCTGTATGTAGGGTTATTTGCCGCTTGTATTTCTTCAGAATATTTAGCGATATAATTTTCTGAGAAACCTATTCTGAAGAACAATTCCCCTTCAGTCAAGTTTTCTTTAAGTGCTTTAAGTTGGGATGCTTGATGAATTTGATAAAATACGTGTTTTTGAAATTCAGGCAACATTTTCTTAAAAGTTTCAATTAAGGTTGAAACCAGTTTATATTCTTTAGCCTTTATAATTTTTTGTATCACCTTCTTTTCCCCTTTAATCAGCTTTTCTTCTTTTACTCTCTTCCACTGATAAAATTTTATCTTAAAATTGTTTTTGTAAGTAAATTCTAAATCTTTCAACTTACAATCAGCTTACAATCAGGTCCAACATACATAATTCGTTTCTTACCGAACACGTAACGATTTCTAGGACTTCTTTAGAATTTTTTCCTTTATAATATTCATATTTTTTAAAGCCGAAACCATCAGTTCCATGTTCGCATGCTTGATACAAGCACACGTATCCCTGTCTGACTTTTTCGGTGCCATATCCCAAAATGGACGCGCTCTAGAAAAGGTCAAGTATGATATTTTAATTTTATGTTCTTGTATAAATCTTGTGTATAAATTTGATTTTGAGTCCAAAAGTATCCTTCGTTGTTTTTTTTTTTTTTATTTTTTTACAACAAAATCTTTCTTTCCAGGCCACACCTTGCTGACAGAATCATCCACATAAAAATTAATAAGTGTGCTTCTTAATTTGTCAGTAATGCATGTCTTTTTCTTTCGCGAGTAGATAAAAGTGTCAGTGTTAGTCAAATTTTCATTTAATGAGTAAGGCACAATTCTAGTAAAATATTGTTGAACGCGGTACTTTTTTAACATTTTGTTTCCAACAGCTTTACAGATGAGCCGTTGTTTTTTGTTTTTAGTTCCTGCGTCCTTTATCTGACTCTTCAGTTGTCTTTCCAGAACGTATCCCAAAAACAGTTGTTTTTTTTTATTTTGGGGGAAACGTTCTCTTTACCAATTAAATTTGAAACACTTTTTTTGGGAGATGGTGAGCTTTGATCTTTCATTTTATTCGTCTTTCTTTGCAGTCTCTTTTTGTATTATTCAAGTTTTCTTTTTAAATGTTTTATTTGGTTTTCTTGTTCTGCAATTTTTCTATAAGTCTTGGCCTTCTCCCTTCTGATTTTCTTTCTTCCCCTTTTTTCCTGATGCAACTCTTGAACTGCCCAATCTTCGTCCGAATGGGAGGGTGTATGGGCAACAATTTGTCCTCTTTCGTTTGTATTCCCTCCAAACCTTTTTAATTCTCCGGTGCTCTTGTGGCGTCATATCACTCACAGTTTTTACTTTGTTTTCTTGCTTAAGCCTAGCATAGCGTTCTCTTTCCTTAGCCCTCTTCTGTTCTAGTTGTTCTTCACTTAATTTTTCCCGACGCCGCCGTTGTCGTTCTCTGGCCAAGTTTCGTTGGTGCTCAAGCTTTTAGGAATCTGACTTAAGTTTTTTTTTCGTTGGTGCCATAGCTCAAGAAATTTCCAAAGTGCCTGCAATATATAAAAAAAATTGCACAACGCATGTAATTCAGTAAAATTTGCAACACAAATCAGTTTGGTAAACATCATATAAATGGTTCAGAAATCAAAGTTTTGATATTTGGATTGAATTGAGATTTACCGGTTTTTAATAAAATTAGTTTCTAAATTAAGTAAATTTTAAAACAAAAACTCGGGTGTTTATTGTCGATCTATAATTTTCAGCAATTAACCGAAAACAATCGATTGCTCTAAACGTAATATTAATTGATGGGAATGTATGTAATGTAACTCATTACATACCTTAAACTAATAAAAAATGACAATTAATGATTATTTACTTATTATCACTCATTAAGTAGTATGGTATTAAGTGGTATAAAATAAAGCAAGCTGCTAACTGATTCAGCTAAAATGATGTAAAATATTCTTCATCGGTTGATTGACAAAATATTTTAATCGGCTAATCGACTGATTACGTGGACAAAATTCCTTTTTTTTAATAATGGGCGAGCTTTTAAAAATTCGTTTTCATGTTTAATTCAGAAAATATTTGTGAGAAATTGGAAACATAGGAAAAACCTGGCCGTGAAACAAAATATTCCATTCGGTCACGGAATTCCTATCCGGTTACGTGACCGAAGAGAAAGTGACCGAATGGGAAATTCGAGTAACTACATTGATTTACTGCCGCTATAAACTTCGCAACTACTTGGTATTGTTAGGTTAGCTTTCTTTTTCGAGCAGCGTTCTAATTCAACAAAAATACCTGCGTATATAACTCTTTTTGCAAGAACAATCGAAGTGACCGAGTGGATAAGTAATTAATATACTCTAAGTTTCCTACCTCAGTTCCAGATATTTTATGAGAATTTCTTTAATAAACACAGACAATTTTGACTGAATCACACACACTGCACAAAAGTGAACACAATACCGGCAAATGGCGGGAAAGTGGTAGGCACGGGAATATTTCGCGCGAATTTTGAAGTTCCAATTACTCGACTTCGGCTGCTTCAGGGACAAGTTTAATTGCAATAAAATAAATTGTATATAATAAAAATACAAAAAAAAATGTCATTCTGGCCACAACCACTAAACATATAAATACTCAAAACTGACAACCTGAAATATTTTTGGTGAAATATTCTGTTAATAGGAGCAATGGAAATCCATAGTTTGCTGTCGGGGACAGTGACCGAATGGAAAAAATGGGATGAAATTTTACTTTTTAACTGCCATTAATACTAAAAAAAAATTAAAAAAGGTTTTATTTAATAAACAAAAGCATACTGATTCAGTAATTATACAATTTAGTCCATAAATAATGTTATATTATTTGTTTTTCTTTAGGGACTTAAATTCTCTCTCTTTGTGATGGCCACCCTTAAACTGTACCTTGGCCAAGTTGTAAAGGTACAAAATGTCTTGTAGCAAAGTTACCATTGTTGTGGGGTGCTCTCCCACATAATCCAATTGTCAACCCAACATGAAAGTTAATATAGTTTTCTTCTTATAATTCGCTGTCTTCTCCTAATTTTCCTAATTCCTTAATTTCAATAATCAAAATATACTATTGTGATCCATAAAACAGTTATTTAACTGTATTTAGTTAAATAACTGTTCCATGTCATAATCGCATATTTTTGTTACTGATAACACTGACACATCATGGACAACCACTCGTGGGTGTATAAACAGAATGTCCGTGCCAACAGCAATCACTTCCTTATTAGTTATGGATATGCTGAACAGAATGCATCTTCTCACTCAGCTGGCCAACTTAAATATCGCTTATATTTCAGACTGCCTTCTCTGGCTCCTCTTTGTATCAATGTATATACTTTATTTACTTATTTTTAATACAGGCTATTAAACAGAGATGCTGCACTTCCAATGTTTTCATTCATTCATGCTATCCCACTGGTAACAATGTACTGTCACTTGCTTTTCATGACAGAACTGGCCCTAAACCATGATTTTTCACTTCTGTTTATATAGAATGCCTTTTCATTTGAAAGCAAGAGTGAGAATATGTGATTTTTATGTCTGAATATCTCGGCATACACCTTCTTAACAATTGAACCACCCATATCTCATCCTTGAGCTCAACATTAACAAATGGTATTAACAGAAGTAGCAAATATATGAAGTAAGAGCAGTGTCCCAGGTTATGTTCAATTTCTGAAGTTTGTCAGTGTTACTAACTGGCTCAAATATCATGCTGCCTCCTTGTAGAAAAAAAGGTACACTTCTTTGAACTCAGTCACAGATTCTTTAAACTTCTTGAAACTTCAGTCATGCACCACTGACATTCCAATTGCAACTTCAGATCCAATTGTGTAATTCAGATCTTACAAATGTACCTTAAACAATAACCCAATAACAGTAATATTATCTTAATAAGACATGTCTTCTAGGCAAGGCCTTGTAGGTTCAGATCCATTAATTCAGATCTTACAAACACACCTTGAACAATAACCCAATAACAGTAATATTATCATAATAAGACGTGTCTTCTAGGCAAGGCCTTGTAGATTCAGATCCATTAGGCTTTCAAGATTAACTAACACAGTAGAAAAAGATTAACTAAAACACATTGAACATTAACTTAAATTGAAGCAGGCAACTAGGATTTGAGAAAGGAATTTTCTTAGTCTTATGTGATTTGTGAATACTCTTTTTTGTAATTATCATTCAGTTTTTTTGTAGTCAGTAAAAAAATATATTCCAATAATCTTTTTTATAAAGACTACTGAGTAATATTGTTGGGAACAATGAAGCATTATAGATGGTTTGGTTTGAATTAGTTATATTATTTTCAGACTGGAAACATCCAACAAGCTTCACATAGACTTTTAAGTTAATAACACAGTATAAGACTTTTCTATAACAGTAGAAAGGAAACGTTAACAATAATTTTCTGTCCACTTATTATGCAAGACTGTCTGAAATGCGGCTATAAAATGATGAACGGTCAAATGTAAAACCATTCCTAAGAATACCAGTAACAGTGGCCAATTTTTGTTGACAGCAGATAGTAAACAATATATGGGGATGTACACAGGCTGTGGTGATTTCAAATAAGCTGATAGGAGTGATATGGTTAGAGCAAACAATATCTGACTTTAACAAACAAGCTGAGTCCAATATTTTTTGAACTGTCATGTGTATTTACTACATGAAATGGAGCGGCACAGAGCTTAATCAGTACAGTAGCCATAACTCAACGCTTATTCAGTTGTGTTTGTTTATACCTGCTACCAACTAATATGAAACGCAGTATAGTTACAAGAGTAATTTTTCTGTCTCAGAAGTAATGCATATTAGCATGGCTCAGATTCTGATGACCTGCAGATGTTTTTTATTGCCTTTAAAATGTCATGTAAACCCCAGCCAATTGACTGATATTTAAAGAGTTATCTAAAAATACACAAATACATTTTTACTTACTGGCTTATAAAACAGTTATTTTCACAAAATCTGTATCATACAGTGAAGTTAAAACAATTGACATATCACCATGTACATTAATCAAAAGCAACAACAATAACAACAGTTATAATCATAAGATGATGATGAGAGAGATGACAATGACAGGGATGATAATTACTGTAAGGCTGATGGTAATAAGAACAACAACTATGACAGCAGCAGTAATAAACAAATCAATGTCTATTACACTAGAAAATCACTGTCTACAAATCACTAAAATTGTATTTGCAGTAAAGATTTATACAAATAATGTTTAGATAATGTTTCAGTCCTTTCTGTTTTTATACATGCAGTTCTGTTTATAAATGAAATAACTGAATGTCTGTATGGCATGATTATTATAGGACATTGTAGAATCCCTAATTTTAAAGTGTCAGAATGTGAATAGACATGTGCTATTAGGGAAATCAAATGTGTTAATAGGTAGAACGGTGTTTATAGTATAAAATTTAGTTTATTTTACTGCACAACTGAGCAGTCAGTCACAGAAGTTTGAGTATTCAGTCTTATTTAAATCAATAAGAAAATTCAGATACAGTATACTCAGCATAAATGCATTGACGATATTACTAAATAATGATGTGAAGGTAAGAAAAGTAACCTGTGAATAAGGCATGACAAAAGTAAACGAATGAAAATGACAGAGTAACACAAAATTAAAAATAATGACGTAAACAAAATTTGATACAATATCACGAAAACATTAAAAAGGTATTGGATCATCAAAACCGTGGCCCTGCATGTCTGTAACAAAACATTTAGTATATAGTTATTTTTTTAAACTTTTTCTTGTACTTTGTAGTATTTTGCAGGTGATTGCCCTGAATTTGCTATAAACAACATGACTATTCTATATCATTACTGCAGAAAGTTCAATGCGAGATGATAAACAAATAAAGAACCTCTAGGACACAACACTCACAGAGAAGGATAGATGAGGAAGCCCACAAAGAATATTGAATGGTGTAACCTAAATTGTTTTGAAGGACATGAAATTAATTAAATTATTGATTAATCCATTATTAATTTGTTATTTATTAACTGATTATTGATTAACAAATTATTATTCTTTTTATTATTACTTAATAAATTATTCTGTATTATTATTAATTATTTTAAAATTAAATTATTTTGGAATTGGAAATCAGCAAAAGAATGTGCAAAAGGCCTGAAGAAATGGAAGGGAATATAAGAATAAGAAGCAACAGATGGCACACACTACGGCACTGGTTTAGTACTTAGGCCTACATGAGGTTTGATCAAAAGTTTGTGAAATATTTATTTATTTGAAAAATTATGTCTTGATCCATCTATTTTTATATTGTCCTTTAAGAGAAATCTCAGCTGGATACAAGATTATTCCACTGGTTTTTTATCAGTTTTAAAAATTCTCAATGCAATTTCTGGTAGGCCTATAGCCTTGAGCTCACCAGGTGTTGAGGCACCTGAAAGCTTTGCCCTCTCATGGTACTTTTCATTATTTGGAAGATGAAAAATCACATTGAAACATATCTGGTGAACACACATGTTGCAGTGTCATTACGATGTTATTTGCATAAAATTCTTGTATGATTAGTGATGTGTGTCTTGGTGCATTATTGAGCAGCAATTTCTACAAATTATTCTTCTATAAATCTGATCACTTTCTAACAATATCTTCACAAAAGTGACATAAAATGCCTGAACAGTAGTCTTTTAGTGTTTATCAACCACTGACCCTAGTGATGAAATTTAATGGAATTGAAGTTGAACCACAATCTTCAACTATCACAAGCTTGGACTCATTTACAATGGTCTCTCAACCATTTGTAAACCATGGATAGTAGACTCACCAGACGTCTTCTACAACGCTTTCACCATGAGAGAGGGGTTTATCTCATTCTTGACACAAAATTTAATCTATGTTTTCCTATCTTACATTATAGAATGTAAAAAAAAATCCTAATACATCAAAACATAACTTACTCAATTAGCTGTTAAATCAACACTACGGATCCAACAGTGCTACCATTTTAGATGATTGCCACTACGATGTGTACCAACATAACATATACATTTTTTTAATTGGACACTTGTAACGCAGGAAATTCACAAACTGCGCAAACTTTTTGATCAAAACTCGTACATGTATGTGCAAATCAAATGATATACTTGTTGTTCTTTATGAAAAACAACTGTCTGGTCTTGGCTTGGACACAGTATAATATAAATTCATATAGATACCTACAGTTATGAATAACACAAATTTGGTCACTCATGAAAAACAAAAGCCAGACAAGATACACATAAAATACAAGGAAAGTTATAACAAATATTAGAAATTCAAGTAGCCTACCTGTGTTATGAAGTACAATGAAAGCAACTACAATGGGCCAAAGTCTCCTTACCACAAAAATAAGATGGAGGAACAAATGATTAAGAGGAATGGGATCCATGACCAATCTGAACCACTGTGAACAATCTGTGTCAATATACAGATTTCTGTTATACAAGAATTAGTAGAGACAATTCCTTGTAGCCGCAGACTAACAAATGAACATAAGCACAATCAATGCAACAAAATACAACTTAATGGTAATGGCAATGTAGGCCTATATGAATGGTTAGCAACCGTGTACTATCAGCTGTGTATACTGGAATGAAGCAACTTGTGTACAATTTAAACTGATGCTTTCTGAAACTGTAGCACTGGGGTAATATTTATCCAACAATTTACAAATAAGAAACACTTTCTGCATATAACGAATTACTGTAAGGCATCACACAGAAATATTTAGATTCTTGTAAATGCATGATAACATTATGCTTCCAACGTTAGTCCAATGTGCCTACATTGGTTCTACCATTTGTCTCAAGTTGGACACATGTATGTTCACATCTGACTGCTTAACAGATTGTTTGTGTCCCCAATGTTGGCCCAATATTGTCTTGGGAAGTACTATAAATGACTTCATTTAAGCCAATGAACAGCAAGATGTTGTGCGCAGACAAAATAATTTGAAAAATTTTCACAATACTTTATAACAAACCGTCCTATAATTAGGCATGAAATGTTTTTGTAAATTTTATATTGTTATTATTATTATTATTACAATTATTGATATTGCTTAAAATTACTGGTGAACACAACTGTGACCAAGTGTACATTTTTTTACAATTTAAAAGAAAAAGATAACAGAAGTATATGTAAAAATTTGACATATCTGTACCAAAAGATACTTTACTTGATGGGAATCTTAATAAGCTAATTAATCTAATCAATGACATATGCTGTAATAAGCAAAAATAATTTAATATATTATTATATACACAAAACTGATGGAAAACTTTTGACATGTGTGTAACTACTAATAGTTTTGTAATAATTTTAAGAGTAAATTAAGTATTGTTATCTAACTTGTAATTTGAATTTTATTTACTGCTACTGAATTATTTAAAGGTATCCAGTTTCCTAAAAAAAAAAAAAAAAAAAAAAAAAAAAAAAAAAAAAAAAAAAAAAAAAAACACACACATACACACAATACAAAAGTAGGCTGCAAAATGCTCACTTGTATTTTATACACAAATACACTAATTAAATCCACAGTTTATAAACACACTAAACATATGGTGCAGAGCTCTTGCAACACATTGTCAAATAGGTTTACAAGACTGGACGCATAGTGTGGCTAAGTCATGAATAGACAGGGACAACACATTTCAAGGCTGAAGGGTGCTTTGATGCAGTAAAGAAAAACGACACCAGTGTGAATGTCTTCCAACATCAATGTTGGACACTCAGCATTCATGCTATAGCCACATTGTGACCGATCTTCATTCACCCAACAGTGGAAAGTATCTGACGTATAGCATGACCGTGGCTTAATACTATTCTGTATGCAAGTTGTATACAATGAATTTGAAAGACTGTTACGCGCGCGCGCGTGCGCGCGCGTGTGTGTGTGTGATGGATTACTTATTCAGTTATCAGTTTTAAACAATATAATCATAATAAAAAATAGCTGATGGCTAAAATAGATACAGTGAATAATAAATGAGGTATTTAAGATAAATAAAATTTGGAAGTTTTAAGATTGCTGACCTAGAGTTGCCTCTCAAACCATCAATGATAACTAAAAACATACTATTTATAATTATTCAAGCTACTGTTGAGTACAGGTATTGAATTGTGTGGGGGGGGGGTAAATCACAAGATCCTTTCAATAATTTCTGTTCTTGACAAATGTCCTACAACAACAAAACAAATGAATTCTATAAAACATTAAAATGATAATACTGGTACTATTGTTATATATACAGGGTGTCCTGGGAGGAGAGGGAAATAATTTGAGAAATGGTTCTATAGTGTAAAAGAAGAAAAAAAGGTCATATAAACATATGTCCGGAAACGCTTTGTAAGCGAGTTACGGCTAGCGAAAGATTTCGCCTGGGTTTCGGTTCCCCCGGGTAAATGAAGACTTTCTGAAATTCTGGGAAGGTAAATTAAGGGGCGAATTCTGTTGTTTCTTATGGTTTTTGACCTGAAAAATCGAATAAAACAGGTCGCAGAACTGTATCTCCCATAACTTTCATGATATCCGACGTAAAACAGAAAAATCTTTGCCTAAAAACGTATTGTATTGTTTTTAACCACAATTGGAATTTTTTGTTGATTTTTATTGACTTTATTTACACCATTTTTCTCAGAATTAAATTGTTTACAAGTTTTGTTTTTAACTTTTATGCATTTATTAATCATTTAACAAAGTTATTGTACTTCTAACCTAAAAACCATTGTACTTCTAAAAAAACACGTTTGTAAATTTTATTATGTTATTATTATTATTATTATTATTATTATTATTATTATTATTATTACAATTATTGATATTGCTTAAAATTACTGGTGAACACAACTGTGACCAAGTGTACATTTTTTTACAATTTAAAAGAAAAAGATAACAGAAGTATATGTAAAAATACATATATTTATACATACATATACATATATATATTTATATATATATATACATATATACATATACAATATGCAATATATAGAAAACCAACTTCCACTAACATCATTATACCTAACCATTCTGACCACCCACCACAACATAAAATGGCAGCATTCTATTCGCTATTTAACAGAATGTACAAAATTCCCCTAAACAAACAAGAAACTGACAAAGAAAGAAATATAATATACCAAATTGGTTACAAAAATGGATACAATAAAAATACTATGAACAAAATAGAAAATAAAATCAAATATAAAATAAAAACTGAACAATTAAGAATTAATCAAAATGAACAACACATAAATAATAACAACAACAAAAATGGGCCACATTCACATACATAAATAATAAAATGACAAAACTAACAAAACTATTTAAAAACACAGATATCAAAATAGCATACAAAACTAATAAAAATAAATTACAAAATCTAAATAGCTAACACAACAAAGATAATACAACAACTAACGGTATATACAAAATTTAATGCCAAGATTGCAATAAATGTTACATAGGACAAACAAAAAAACAGCTGAAAAAACGCATACAAAAAACCAGAAATATATAAATCCAATTTAGCCACACATGCAATAAACACAGGACATGAATTCCCATACATAACCAATGTGTCACTAATAAAACATATACCACACAAAGGCACCATAATGAACATTTGGGAAAATTTACAAATATACAAACATAAAACACACAACAAACTAATACCAGAACAAATACAAAACAATACAAAACATGACACAATATTCAAAGCACTCAACATCGAAAATATACAAAATACAAATACATATACCACAATCACACACAATAATACAACTTTAAAAAAACCAAAGACCAACAAACAACTTTAATAGCATCCAGCAGCCAACACACAAATATTTCACCAGACACAAGATCGCAAAGGCGGGAGATGGGAGCACAGGAGCTCTCGAAACATGTTCCAAATAAGGAAAAATAATATCTTGAGGTAAATTTAGTCATAAATATTAAATGTAATATATATTGTACTCCTGTTAAAATGCAACACAGTACATAAGAGGAAAATAATAAATTTTAAAAGAAAAAAGATACAAATTTAATAGAATTGGAACATATGTTTTAAAATGTAAACAAAAACATTGTATCAACTCACCCATCAACATAGAGGTAGATTCCTATATGAGATAAAACAGTATTAAGATATATATGTTCTCTAAAAGAATATATGAAATTTGAAATGAATATTATAATAAGAGGAAATAGTAAGAAAATTATAATATAATAAATACAAACTAGAATTAAGAATATTAGAAATAAAATAAATATATTTAATAAGAAGTAGAAAAGTTATATATGTTTTTAAGAGGTATATGATAAAAAGATGTAACTAAGGTAGGGAATTATCAATGTGGCAAATTTGTAAATTGTTAGAGATTGTATTGTATAGAAATGAAAGGAAATGTATTAGTCTAAAATTATCTTTAATAAGAGTAACATGAGTAGTCTAATTTTATCTTGAATCCTGTAAAGATCATGGAGAGTGATATGTAAATTAATATTTGGAATCATTTAAATAAGTCAGATTTTGTACATCCCAAAGTTTAATGTTATATGTAAATGAAGAAACAGTAAAAGAATTTAATTTGTTATACCAGAGTTTTTGATTGTCAATTTAATAAAGTAATCAATCAGGAGAAGAGATTTAACATTAATATTGGAGTTAATAACATAAAATACAACTCAATAAATAAATAATATTTCGAGAAGTCCAAACATATCTTTAAAAGAATGCCGACCTAAAAGAGAAATCCTGTACTGAAGAATAGTTTGAGTGGCCATAAAACATAATCCAATATTCCGAAGAAATATCTGTTTTGCAGTCGTCGAAGAAAACAACATTCAGCAGTAAAACCAATAAGAAATTCGCGTGGAGGAACGGATCGCTAAGCCTGATATTGCCTTTGAAAATAATAAACATCAACCAGAAGTGAACCCGTGGCAGCTGGAAGAATTCAGAATCAGTCTAGTTACATTTGTATGGTAGCTATTTCTTACATTGTTATTTATCAAAATATTACATACTAACTTTATTTGGTTTAGTTTAAAGAAAAGAAGATATCATATACAATCGTAAATAAGATCAAACAGTTTAATAATCATTAACCCTGAGATAGAGTTTCTTTTCATGTGCTGATAAACAAAAAACATAATAATGGTAATTACATATTACAATTACAGTACTAGAAGAAATAACAGTATATTAAGAACTGTCCCAACGTGGAATATATTTTAAATACAATATCTACAAAAAAACTACAGCACGATATAATATATATGTATATATATAAGTTTATCTTGTACTATTGTACAGCCACAAAAGAAATTTATTAAAAACAATCTGTTTAATAAAAACCTATTTTATTTAAATTGATTGAACTTTTAAACTGATAGTGTGAAAGAGAGTTCTGAAAATGGAATCTGTGCATTTGCCAAGTTAGTTTAAAGTAGTCTGTAGTTATTTTTGTTAAGAGGTGATTTGAGCTGAATAACTAACAAGCTAGTACAAGTAACAAAAATAAAGTTTAATATATAAAAGTATTTAAATTAATATAATGTATATGTGATAATCACAAATATATATTCATCCCACAAATGATAATAAAGTTTAAAAACTATATATAGGCTATTGCAGTGAATCATTGCTGAAGGCTGAGAAAGAAATAGTTCTACTGTAGAATCCCCTTCCCATGCATACTTTGTTCAACTTTGTTAATTAGATTTAGGAATGTGGACTGTAACACATCAAATTATTCATAATTTGTCCCTGTATCCATATTATGGAGCGGTCGTGGCGTAGTGGCTAGCGTGTGACGCTGCTACGCTGTCGGCGCGGGTTTAATTCCCGCCAGGGGCCATCTGATTTAGATACGACCGTTCCCCCTCGCAAGGTAATGGCAACCCAGCGAGTGGTATCCTGCCTAGTATAACCCCCCCCCCCAAAAAAAAAGCCGTTCGGATCCGGCGTTAAACTGTAGGTCCCATATACCTGTGAGAGACTCAGTATAACACACGCACCACGGGTATATGCGGGGAGGGTACTAACCAGTCGAAATACGAAATCCATATTATCCATCCTTAGTGCATGTGCGCAAATAAATTAAATTAAAGAGAATAATTATATTATTTGTTAATGTATCAAAATGAAACTTTCCTAGGTTATAATCATATTTTATGCTACAGGTTTCTAAAATTGTATATAATGATTCAATATATTTTAATATAGTTTTATACAGTTTTATATGTTAGAAATTTTAATGAGGTCGTAAAATTTGCAGATAACAATCATACATGATCTAATGTTTTTGTCAAGCCGAACCAGAGCTTTCAATTATGACATCTTTATCTATTACGTATAAAGTAATTTCCACCAATCAAAACCTTCAATATGTAAGTCGGATCTAGAGTTTGTGTTATGAGTACAGAGAGTTCTACTGAAAACACTAACCAAAGCAGACATGGCCTCTGTGTGAGATACAGCAAGCTTAAGTATCACACTGTACATTCTATCATCCCTGTAAATTTTAAAATACAAGTCTGAGATCAGCAGACAATTTAAATCATATATGAACATAGAAATTGTTGGAACAAACATAATATAATTAGCAATATGGGTCAATGTCATATAGTAATGTACATGTTAGTTGAAGATGTCTGCTTAGGTAAGTTATATTTTACTCAGAGTTATAACTTGAGTATAAGTGAGAACACTTGAAGATTATGACAAATGCAAGTTCAACAAACTTCAAGAATTGAAGGAGTGAAACAAGTTCTCAGTTTTGACTTGAACGTTTGGCATTTGTCTGTCTATCTTTCTGTTTGTCTGTTTGGGGTATGTCTCACAACAACTTTTGAACGCATCAACTGATTTTTATAAAACTTGGCATGCATGTCAATCTTTTACCCTGTAGAAACCTATTGTTTTTTAGATTGATCCTCCCAAAAATAGGAGGAGGGCAGGAGGCAAAAATGTGAGGGTGTAAAAATTGTGAAAAATCGCAAAAGCACATGTGGGGTATCCAATTAAAGGGAATTTTAACCACTATCAGTGGCTGTCAGGGATGAAATTTTGAGTGGGTCAAAATTTTCATAAAATCACAAAAATCATGTGGGTATCACATTAAAGAGAATTTTAACTAACATCTGAATGTAGTGTTCAGTTTTAGATATTTTTAAAATTCTGGGACACCCAGTGGCCAAAAAAAGAGCAAAACTTTGAAAAAAATCGTAAAAATGCAGTAGAGTGCCAGACAAAAAGACAAAGACATTACCCAAATCCAAATGTTTCCAATTTTTAGTGTTTATGCTATGATTATGTAATCTACAACAAACAAGCCTAGTTATGCAAAAAGGAACCATCCCACAAAATTGACATTTTGAATTTAATGTTAACAGTGTGCAGTAAAAAGTCAAAATTAAGTTGTGCAAAATACAACCATCCTTCAAAGAAGTTAATATAGCTATTAAATGTGTCTGAACCAACCCTCATATCTTCTCTTGTATGTTTATTATTCTGCAAAATGGATCCATATGGCATGGCTCCTTTTAGTAGTTGCTACTCAGCTATTTATTAAAATGTTGGTAGGTGAAATATTGTTGCTAGTTTGTATTCTTTACTCTTGTTAAAGTCTGTGTAACAACTAAAAAAAAAATGAAGAAAATGTTTCAGTTTAGTGGAATAATAAAAACATGAACTATGAAAATGGTTGAGTTGTTTGAGAATCTACAGAATAATAGAGGTAAGTTGTTAACACATAAAACTAATTTCCTAAACCTAAAATTTTGTATTAGGAGTGAAAATACTGCATAATAATATTTTTAACTCTTTGATAGTGTTATGCTTATTACCTGTAATACCTTTTTAATGGATACTTTTATTGTACAATTTGTTGTAAAATTCATATACATAGTTCTTTAACATGGTTGCCTTATTAAATTAAGATTGTTAGCTACAGACTACAGACTAATACCCAGTGGTACAATAATTTTAAAAACTTAGTCATATGTGTACATGTATATTAGGCCTACTGATTTACTTTTTTGTAGAAAGTGAAGATTACCAAAGACTGGACAGTGCAAAAGCATGCACAACAGTGTTTGATGAATTTCATGTTCCCATTGTAACACCAGATAAGGTCTCAGGATCGTTTACAGAAGTGCAGGAGCAATCAGGATTTGACTCTGAAAGTAATAAAACTTTTATCTTCAAACGGAAGACTTTGGTGCAAAAACCAGCTAGCACCAAAAAAGTAAATTTCTCAAAAAATTAACAACCTGTCTTACAAATTTTGAATTTTTTTCTAAATCTATGGAAAATTGTAATAAAGTTTTATGCACTATTTTCAGTTGATGAACTGCTTATAAATGCAGAAATACAAACCGATTACATTCCAACCTACAATGAATTAATGCTGTTCCATCATGTTCAGCAAGTGGGAATAATTCCAGTCACTACACTGGAAGAAAGCCAACTGTTTCTTCTGTAATTGGTGATAACTCTGATAATGATAACAACATTGTTTTTGAAGTGAAACTTTTGAAATGAAACTTCTTTTGGCACGGTAGGAAAAATTTTCGTTACGCGTTATGCGTTATATGCATGAAACTTCTTTGGGCATGGTAGGAAAAATGTTCGTTACGCGTTATGCGTTATATGCATGAAACTTCTTTGGGCACGGTAGGAACAATGTTCGTTGCGCGTTACGCGTTATTTCCATGCATGTATGTGTATATGTGTTTAGTAGTATACCAAAATGAGGATTACGAATATTTTAAGTTAAGGATATGTAAAAAATAATCTACCTAGTCCTACATAATTTAATGACATATATGTTAAAAATTGTTTATGAATACGATCGACGTCATTCTCAATCATTATTATACGTTGCTTTATCACGTGTGACGAGTATTGAAGGATTACATATGACGACACAGAACAACGAGAAGATATTCTACCACGGCCGAAGACGATCATCATCAACAATTGATTTGCAAGAGGAATTTAAACGACTTTCACTAAACAAACTATAAACTATAAATGAAAATTTAGTTAATTTCATCAATAACAGAAAAGGTTTATCAATATTCACTTTTAATTGCCAAAATCTTACAGCTCATGCTGTTGATCTAAAAGATATAGTTGTGAAAAATTCAAATGTCATAGTTTTATCAGAAACTTGGCTAGCCAATGAAGATGACGTATCTGTTCTTAATTTCAACTGCATTGTGAAATATAAACGACCACATATTAGAGCAGGAGGTGTCGGGATATTTCAAAATTCTGACGATATTATTAACATTATAACTCCATCCATGGATTTTTCCGTTACTCAATCTGATGTCTATGGTTCAATGGAATCTACAGTTGGTGATTTGTGTATGGCTGAATGTAAAATGGAAAATGGGCAAACAGTTGTGATTGTAGCAGTGTATATTTCTCCTAATAAAACATTAGATGATATTATTGATTTTCTCCATCGTTCATTATTATCGTATACATCATAAGGTGCCGCCATACTTCGTAAAGATTATCATAAAATACCTATGATTTTAAGTGGAGATTTCAATGTCAATTTTGCATTAGACAAATCTATAAAACTGGTTGAATTTTTAAAAGATAATTTAAACCTGTCTATACAAAATGATAAAAAAATATCTACGACAAAATCGAATATGACAATTGATGCAGTATTCACAAGGTTTCTGGATAATATTGAATGTAAAACATACATTTCTTATTTTTGTTACCATACGCCTTTGGTTACAAAAGTGTATGATGAAATATCACTAAATATTAATGAAATAGATTAATAATAATAACAATAATTTCTGTAAATGTGTATAATAAAATATTTTTAATTTACTAAAAATGCAAATTTTTCTTACTGATACCTCTCCCATCATATTAAATTTTAAGTGTACAGTTAAAAATAATAATAATGGATAAACAAAAAATAATGGATAGACAAAAAATAATGGATAAACAAAAAATAATGGATAAACAAAAAATAATGGATATAACCCAAAGAAGTTTCACTTCTTCCGTGTGTACACACTTACTGATACACACACCCAAACTTTTTTTCTAGTTCAGAGGACAAAGTGAATGGTAAGCAAAATTCATGTAATTGTTGGTACCTATGACAGTTACACAAATATCTGACACTCTTTGAACTGTTTTCATTCATTTTCACAACAGGTTTACACTTCTGTTTTTTGTTTGTAGAACAAAACGCAGAACAATGCCACGAAGAATAAACTGACACCTGAATATGAATCAAATGTTACAGTAAATGGGACATTACATGATAGTAATAAAAACTCAGTAGATATTTCATTGTTCCCAAATGAAAAAGAAAGTACATCTGTAGGTCGGCCCAAGAAAGGTCGCAAAAGGAAGTATGGAAACTTAAATAGGGTTGAAAGAAAGTGTAATAAGTATAAATATATGGAATATATTAATTTTGTAAATAATAATGTGCCTGCTAAAGAATTTACTGACTATAACTGTAATAATATATATATATACTTTCACTTTTGAACTTACTATTGTCACTTCCCAAACGTTTCAAGATGTTGTTTCTCTTCTTCAGTGGGTTGAGTACTAACTGTCGATTACAGAATAACCGTTACGGAATGGAGTGTGTGGTGGGGGTTGATGGTGGGAAGGGGTTGGCGCTGAGGTTCGAATTATGTGTGTGGATCAGTGTGTCAAATAGTGTATGTGATTTGTAATGTATCTGTTCATTTAATATGTTGTTTGGTTGTAGTGTGTGATATCTGTATATTTCAAATATTACAAATTGCAAATTACATAATTGCATAAATTACAAATATGATTTGAAATATACAGATATCACACACTACAACCAAACAACATATTAAATGAACAGATACATTACAAATCACATACACTATTTGACACGCTGATCCACACACATAATTCGAACCTCAGCGCCAACCCCTTCCCACCATCAACCCCCACCACACACTCCATTCCGTAACGGTTATTCTGTAATCGACAGTTAGTACTCAACCCACTGAAGAAGAGAAACAACATCTTGAAACGTTTGGGAAGTGACAATAGTAAGTTCAAAAGTGAAAGTATATATATATTATTAAATTAATAAGTGAACGAAGAGGATGCAACAACAATATAACTGTAATTGCATTATGAAGTGTATGGAAAATGTCCCTGCAGATGTACGTCATATTGAATTCAACAATAGGAGATTACAACCTACAAAATATGTATATTGTTAATAACGTAAACGAGGTGCAGAAGAAACGTTCCTATGTGCAAGCAAATAATGTGGTATGCAATAAAACAAAAAATTTCTCTCAGGAATATCAGATCAGTAATGTTAGAGTAAGCAGAGAGATGTTTGTAAGAACATTTTGCATCTCAACAGAGTTAATTTTTCTTTCTACATGTGTTCTCTGCAAAAACATAAAACAAATTTAGTTGACAAAAGAGGAAAAAAATGTGGGTGGAATAAAATGTCTAATGAACAGACACAGGAGATAAAAGATGTTATCACTAATATACCTAAATACAAGTCATATTACAGACGATCAAAAACCGATTCAGAATTCCTTTCACCTGACATGACTCTGATTAAAATGTATGGTTTGTATATTAATGGTAGAAACAAGAAAGAAGTTGCAAGTTTTTCAACCTTAAAAAAAATGTTACAATTGTTTCGACCTAAAATTTAATACTCTAAAAAAAGACACTTGTAATAAGTGTGATACTCTTAATATTAAAATCATGAATACCTCTGATCCTCACGAAAAGTTTCAGCTTTCAAAAAGTCAAGAGCAGCATCATGACATTTGACAAGAAGCTAAGCAAAAGATGAAAGAAGATTTGAGATTACCTGGTAGCAATAGTACTATAGAATGCTTAACATTTGATATGGAGAAAGCATTACTTCTTTCTAAGATACCGACAAATGTAGTTTTTTGTAAGCGCCAAATATGGGTCTATAATTGCGGTATCCTTTCAGGTACCGATAATCAATGATACTGCTACACATGGGTTGAAGGAGAAGCTGGCAGAGGAGTGCAAGAGGTTGGCTCGTGCTCGTGCTTGTTAAAGCACGTAAGAAATAATTTACCAGCTGGAACTGAGGAGCTAATTTTATGGAGTGATTCCTGTGTAGGACAAAACAGGAATATAAAACTGTCACTACTGTTGACAGTAGCACTTCAAGAATATCCTACACTTAAGAAAATAACTCAAAAAGTTCCATATTCCAGGCAGGGCCGGCCCTGGGGTAGAGCGAGAGGAACGACCGCTCTAGGCGCAGGTGAGGAGCGGCGCCAAAATCCGATTGTGAAAAAAATAAAATTTTGTTGGTGCCTTTTTGCCACATTTCGCTCTTAGCTACCTACGTCCTATAATGAAAAATAATTATGTTATGAGTATCATTGGCGGTGCAGTAGCGGAGGCGTGGCCAGCATGCCACCACCGACTGCCCCGCCACGCGCCACATGGTATCCGCTCGCTCCCGCGCCCTGATCGAATGAACTAACGAAGTTGAAGAAACTCGAAAGTACTAGTCAAGTCAGGGAATGCATAGTGGCCCAACGCATCACGTCGTGTACATAATAAATAAATAATAATAATAATGTAATAACGCACATGTGTTTCGTGCATAATGCGAGTTTTCATTTAATGTTTTGTCGACTAAAAAATCGTGTAAGTACACCTACCACATTATATTTTGTTTTTATTTTAGTACAAGAAACATATTTTTTGTGATAGATGACTACACTCGCCAATTTAAGAAGCCGGATTTGACAGTTTCAAGATTTTTAAAATACAACAGTATATTTTTATACTGTTGGATTCAGATCTCGCGGAAAGACTTTGGATACTTGCTTGCTCAGCAAGTATCTCCCACTCTCGTCTCTCTCAGCGTCATGAAAGGATCCAGCAGGAAGAAGCAGCCACCATTTTTTTTCTATCGTGAGTCTTCACTTGTATCATCGGAAGAAGCTGCACGGCATAAATTGAAGAGAGCATTCTCGTTTCACTTTTTTAGTTATTACGCGTGTTATGCGATTTGTGCTGCCTTAGAGGCGTTGTTAGAAGAGCCGGTGTACTGTATTGTCGCCAAGATGTACTATGCAAGTTCGATTAATAAAGACAGCAGTACTTGCTAGATTTCCAAATCCACTCCAACCTCAATTTATTCATCCCACTATCAAAACGTTTCTCATTGTGTATTCAAAAAGAAACATATACTACATCAGGATTTGCAATTATTTAATATTTTTTTAAGCTAAATAAGTGGTTTGGACTAATAGTTTATTTGTTATTTTATATAAGTTCTTTTAAAGTAATGCCATACTGAATGTAAATGTCAAATCGGGCTTTTGAAATTTTGACAGCTGGGTACCTACAATGGATGTTTTGTGTGAGAGTTTCTTTGTAATTCAAAATTAGGTTAAGTTCATTTTAATTACATTTCACTTTTTTAAAGTTCCGTATTTTAAAAGTAACAAATATTTTTTTTGTTTTAGAATCAAGACTGAATATGTCACAAGGAAATAAAAAACTATCAGGTTCTCAAAATTTAAAGAGAAAAAAACTTAAAGAAGCCGAAAACGAAAAAGCGCAAAACAATTGGCAAAATTTTTCAAAGTCACAGTTTGTGCGGGTTCTACTTTGTGTACGTCTCCATCTGTTATATTAGTCACTAACAATGAAAATCTCTGTGTAACACAAACACACGGTGATGTTTCAATCACAGACCACGTAGCTCCTACTTCATCAACGGCACCTGTTGATGTTGTACCAGTAACTTGCAAAGACAATCCCTGTCCTCCAACTCAAGGTGGTAACGGTGATTCAGCCTCAGACCACGCAGCTCCTACTACACTGTGGACGACGGTTTTTAGGTACAACATGGAGATTTACATTAATCAGTAACACTACCTTTAAATCGGCAGACAGAAATGACTTCCCCATCAGCTTTACAATTGAACGTTTCAGAAGATATTGCTAAATGGCCAAATCCTCTATCAAATAAAGTCACTGACAAAATATTATTGCAAGGGTCTAATAGCGGCAAAGTGAACAGCAAAAGACTACCCGCGAAATGAAAAAGTCGCCATTTTTCAAATATACACTTCTAAAGAATAATGCCAAACGGAGAAAATATGGGAGGAAATGGCTTGTTTATTCAATATCTTCTTCCAAAGTGTTTTGCTTATATTGTTATTTGTTCAGCCAATGTTCGATATCAAGTTTAGCAAATGAGGGTTTTGATGATTCGGCTCATATTTTGATGATTAGCCTTAAAAAGACATGAAACTTCCCATGACACCAGTCTGCAACATGTAAGTGGTTGGAAGCTACAAAAAGATTACGAACGCATACTGGAGTAGATCAAAATTTAATGAAACAAATAGATGAGGAGAAGCAAAAATGGAGAGCAATTCTTGAGAGAATGATGGCAATCACATTATTCTTGGCAGAACACAATTTGGCTTTTAGAGGAAGTTCTGACACTTTATACACTCCACATAACGGGAATTTTCTAGGTTTGGTACAACTATTAGGCAAGTTTGACCCCATCATGATGAACATTTGTGCAGTGTCGTTAGTCACGAAACAAAAAACTGTTATTTTAGCAAAAACATTCAAAATGAACTCATTTATTTACTTGGAAATGAGGTACGAGATACTATCATCCTAAAAATAAAAAGATCTAAGTATTTTATAAGAGGGCTTTGCTGGGTACATGGGAAGGAACGAGACCTAGAGGTAGACCGAGGAAGAGGTGGGAAGATGGTGTTGCAGAGGACGCGAGAGACATGGGGATAAGAAACTGGAGGAGGGTTGCAGTGGATAGAGTGGATTGGAGGCGGAGATTGGTGGAGGCCAGGGCCCGACTTGGGCTGTAGCGCCATAGGAGAGAGTAAGTATTTTTCAATAATTTTAGACTGCACGCCTGATATCAGCCACACTGAACAGCTAAGTGTCACTTTTAGATTTTTTTATATTGACAACAACTTCATATGTGAATGTTTTGTAGCATACAAACCGTTATTGGACTCCAGTGGCCAGAGTCTCACAGGTTTATTTCTGGATGAGTTGATAAAGAAACATGATTTAGACATGCATGATTGTAGGGGCCAAGGATACGATAATGGCACCAATATGGTGGGCAACGAAAGAGGCGTCAAAAGCCGTATAATCAGAGAATTTCCAAGAGCTTTTTTTAATCCTTGTGGGTGTCACAGCCTAAACTTGGTTGTTTCTGATGCAGTTAAAACTTCTGTCAAAACAGTATCGTTGTTTGGGGTTCTCCAATGTCTGTTTTTTTTTCCTCTTCCACAAAGAAGTGGGAACTAACCTCTAAACATACAGAAGGCCTCACATTAAAAAAAGTCTGTGAAACTCACTGGGAAAGCAGAGTCTCAAGCCTGGAAGCTGTGAGGTTTCAATATACCGAAGTAAGAGATGCATTACACAAGCAATACGAGGAAACTACTGATCCGATCGCAGCTTCAAAAGCTAGGTCTCTCGCTCAGCATATGGATCAATATGGATTTTTGCTCATACTTGTGATTTGACATGATTTACTGTTCCAAATTAATGTTATTAGCACATCCATGCAATCCGAATTGATCGATTTGTTAAATGCGACGAGTCTATTAGACAAATGTTGTCAATTTGTGAAAGAATACAGGGATAATGTTTACACATCGGCTGTGATTAAAGCAAAAGAAATTGCCAAAAAAGCTGAAATTTCACCAGTTTTTCAACAAACATGAAACCGAAGAAGAAGGGTTCACTACGAATCTCTAGATGAGACTCCAACAGACCCAGAAGACAATTTTAAAACCACTGTATTCTATCCTTTGATAGACGCAATTGTTAATTACTGGAAATGTGTTTCTGACAGCTTTCGACTTTTAATGAGAGTTGGTCTTTTATGTATGATTTGAAGCGACCAATTGATAAGTACGAATTAGAGCAGTCGTGTTTAAATTTAGAAAATATTTTGACACATAATTCACAAAGTGAAATTTCTGGACATGATCTGGCTCGAGAAATACTAAAATTTCTTAGACGGAGGCAAAGGGCAACCGAAAGTTTTGAAAAGAAATGATTGGTGTGACTTATTTCCAAACGCTTCAGATACTACAGACTATTGCAGTAACGGTCGCAAAAGGAGAGCTTAGTTTTAGTAAACTAAAACTAAAAAAACATACCTAAGATCAACAATGGTCCAGGAAATATTGTCAAATCTGGCAATTTTATCAATTGAAAATGATATTGCTCAATCCATTTTGAATGTGCATTTAATTACCAAATTTGCAAATGTTAAAGCAAGGAGGGTAAATTTTATTTAAATTTATTTTTAGCGACATTTACAACAAGATTAAGCGAGCAAGTTTGTATAAAATGTCGGTCTTCTTCACAACTGATGGCCTTGCATGGTCCGTTTATAATTAGGTACATAGAGTTTTTAGTATTTGTTTATTATTTTTATTACCATTATCACAGTAGTACGTACATAAAATACTACATAGACTATCGATATTCCTGTTTTTTTTTTATTATGTTATCTGATTGGTTTTTAGTTTTAGAATTACTCAAACTGATCCAAATGTTAAATACCAAATACTAATTAATAGTAATTCTGATTATATTGCAGCAAGAGTACAATATGAATAGCAACTTAATTTTGATTCAATTTGATAATATTGATTTTTAAAAAGTTGGTGTTTTACTTAACAGAAACTGAATTATAATTAATTCGAAAGGTGTCGACCAAGGGGCGCTGAAAGGGATTCTCGCTCCACCCTAATAAAGGGCTAGGGCCGCCGATGATTCCAGGACATAGTTATCTTCCTAGTGATGACGATTTTGGTAAAATAGAAAACACTTTACTGAAGCAACAGTATGCTTATTTGCCACAGGATTATTTTACAGTAATGAAAGAGTGTCGCAAACAAAAACCACTTATTGTTTATTAAATGAAGCAGGTAGATTTTGTGTCAACAAATAAGATTAAAGCCTCATATCAAACCATAAAAAAGGAAAGCTAAATGAAGTCATAAACTAGCTTAATACTACGGAAATTGTGAATAAAAAAAATCAAGCAATGTCCATTTTTATGAGACAAAATTTAGGTAGCTCTCTAAGTGAAGTTGATATTTCAAAGACACAGCAAGGACGATATCCTGTGTCATGTATCACCAGTAAAGACAGTCTCACACCATTATGGCCTAATGGTAAAGGTATCGCTATAGAAAATTAAAAGATATTAAATCAATGCTTAATTTAATACCTCGGTCAGCTCACTATTTTTATAAATTTCTATTTTCTTATAAGAATGCAGAATATGATTTAGATGGTTTTGGAGGACCTCCAGATTTTGAAGTTGAAGAAATCTAATGTTGATGTTAAAATTTTGTACTTGTAATGAAAACCTAATAGTAATAGTAATAATAATAATAATAATAATAATAATGTTATGTAATAATAATTATCATAATAATAATAATGATTGCCTTAATGTTTACCCCTTTTACTAGTGAACCAACTAACAATATGCACTAGTTTATACACAAAATTGTTTATTGCAAAAACGAACCATCCCACGAATTATTATATTTTTAAGAAATTATGAACTGTTCTGAAGTTATTTTGTTACTAATAAATAAAGGTGTACCTTACTTACTAATATACAACAACAAAATCAATAAAATATACCAACAAAAAAATTTAGAATTTAGCTTAAACTTTGAAACTCAATATTTCAGTTTTGGTGACATGTGGGTTGGTTCCTTTTTCCATAACTACGTCTAATTGTTATATTACTAAAGAAACAGTAGAGTAATCAGGATTTTCGGAATTTTTCCTATAATTGAATAGGTGGTGGTGGTGGTAGTGGTTTTAGTGATGGTGTTGGTGGTGGTAATGATGATGACAACATCCACGGAACTTGAACTTATTAAAACATATAGGTAACACACATAGTTTATATTTGCAATGGAGCAAATTATTAAAACAAAAACCATTTGCATACACAAATGTTTACATAAAGATTTTTTGGTTTGAAATATTGAAAGCACTATACTGGATAGTCATGCATATGCTTTCTAGTTCTTCACTAGATTTAATTTTAGTTTTGCTTCTACTATTCTTTCAGTAATTTTCCACTTTACCTCATGAACTCATACAAAATTCTTTCCCTTGAGAGCAGACTTGATTTTGAGAAAAGAAAAAAATTACAAGGGCCACAACTGGTGAGGAGGAAGAGTGTTTTAGAGCTGTACCCTGTTTCTCTGCCAAAAATTGCTTCACAGAGTGCTGAGTGAGCTAGCGCATTGTCCTGAAGCAGAATGAATCTACTTGCCCACAACTCCGACCTCTCTCTCCTCGTGCTTTCTCTGAAGGTTATAAGGGCTTGTTTGAAAAAATGTCGGTTCACTGTAGCACCTTCTGGGCCCCGCTCTTCCAAAAGCACCCCCTTAACATCAAAGATAATCAACCTTGCCTTAAATTTGGACTTGTTTTGCCATGCTTTCCTCAGCCTTGGAGAACCAGGGTTTTTCCAGTGTATTGACTGACATTTCATTTCAGGATTGCACTGAATGATCCAAGTTTCATAAAAAATAGTGACTTTTTCAAAAAAGTTTGCATCTGCTTCAGCGCTCTCCAAGATGGTTGGAGTTACTGTAATGCAAATAACAATAGGATTTTATATACCAAATTTTTAAATAATGTATAGGCTATTGGCTACTTCAGTGTGTGATCTTCAGCCCTCAGGTCACCACAGCCAGTGGAAATGCGTGCATGGGATAAAGTGTATGGTGACTGAGGTGTAGTGTTTGCCACACTGCCTTCCTTGTATATCAAATACTCCCTTGTTGGATCCCACCAAAAAAAGGAACATAATTTAAGAAAAGCGATAGTGATTTGAAGTGGTATAACTAGGATCTGTCCTGTGCGGAGGGGGCTTCTTGAAGGTGAGACCAGCTTTGGGGAGGGGGTGAGAATATCTTGAAGGGTTGGACTCCCCATTTTCCTAGGGACAAATGAGAAAGTCAGAATTCTTCTATAATTTTATAAATATATTTTATATACTCACTGCATCTCAAAGTTTTTGAGAAAACCTAGACATGAAGTATAAGGGCTGAAAAATATGGAAAAGCGGTGATTTTAAAATATTCTGTCTTCATTAACTATTATTCAAATTAAAGATCTCATGTAATTAGTAATCAAAGCTAACTGCAAAGAAAGGAGACATAATAAAAAGTCTCATGTAATTAGCAAGCACTTTTAATACTAAATTTGTATTCTTAAAAGCTCTTTTGAAAATGAGTCTTTCTGAAGACATCTTGAAAGACCCGGTCTTATTACCACTCATATTTTAATTTACTAATGTTTTAAGTAACTTACCGTTCATATTAAAGTACACTGTTTTTTATGTAAAATCCAGCAATAAATCTTGTTTTTCTAAATTACAGTTAAAAACTGCTAGTTTGTCTGTGCAAATACAATAGTTCAAACCATAGAGATATTACACTAGAGCAGCTATGACCTAGACAACACTATAAAGGAGAAGTGTGTTTGGGTGAAAAAGATATAAACTTAGATTAAAGGCTCTGCCTTCATTTTCTGGCACGTGCATAATTATTTTTGATGCTGCAAATATGTAGCCAACTGGCTTAGAAATACAACCTACGTTGTTATTATGGAATTTTGTTGAAATATTTAATAGCTCTGGGGTGATATTGATTCCCTAACCCCCCCCCTTGTAGTTACACCACTGGTACTTTATCCAAAGACATTATAAATCTTATAAAAGAAGCCCAGCTGAATTTTTGTGAAACAACCTTTCAATAATAGTAAAACCCTAAATATGTATAACATGAACAGGTTAGTATATTACTTAAGATAGACAACACAGCTGTATAGAGATGGAGGTATTGAAGAGAGATGGAAGACAGGAAAATACTTTTTTTTTCAATGAAAGTTGGGCAAATTAACATTAAACAAAGAATCATAAATGGAAAGACAAATCTAGTGTATCTTTTTGGGCTACACACCCACACTGGAAATAAAGTTTTCTCAGGTAAAGAAAGTAATCTCCTAATAGCATCTAGGCCTTATCAAACAACAGGTTTCATAGATTAGACTCATAGAAAAGTCACAATTCCGTGAAGAAATAAATTCACAAAGCTTTTTGGCAAAACACTAGCATATACGAACGTAATCAGTAATACCGCAGAACTTTCAGTTCTATACTATAGCCAAAGAAAGGGTAAAATTCCAAACTCATTGTGTCAACTAGATATCCAAAACTGGTCTGTTTGTAAAATTACTTTATTGCACATAAATTCATCTAAGATCATAAATTCATCAATAACCTATAGAAATCTCAAAAAATAACGCTTACCACAATGAATAAGGTGGAAGTTGTTTTCTGACAAAGTAACTAATACTTGTCATTCAAGATGCAAATAAAACCAAAGTTCAGAGTAATGATGAAACAGGCCTGTAATGGCATAAACTTGACACACAGCAGTTTGCTCAACAATAGTTGGAATTCATGAGGATATTCTGTCAACACCAGAACACATAATATTCAACTTACAAATGAAGCCAGTGCATTTCTACAGTTGCCAAATATGAAAAAGTACCGATATCATTATAAGGCCTTTACATATATTGTTAAACAGGTAGACAACTATTTAGGACAGTCTCGCCAATACAGATACTAAAAGAAGAATTAAGGAGAAGATCTAAACAGAAACACTGAAACTGATCTATATTTACACTGAAACTGATAGGATGAAAATGGGGATAGTTGAGCTGTATGCTCCTGTTATCAATGATGAATAGACATGTGTAATAGATTATGCTGTATAGTATAGAGTGCAACCGTCGGGGAAATTAAACCAAGGGCTGCTCAAGAGCTATGCATAATACTCAGGCACGGATGAAACCCACAAGCTTAGAATGTCCTGCAATGATGACACTAAAGCCTGGAAAATGGACTGAATAATTTTGCTGAAGCTTTTGATCCAATATGAAGTGGAATAAAAAAAATGATGAAGGTGAGGGATATTATCATTATTTTTATTTTATTATTATTACTATCACTTGTTAAAAACACATATAATAACATCTAACCAAATAATAAGACATTATAATTATAAAAAGAGACCGACACATTATTTACTATGAATATGAACTTTATGTAGTGACATGATCACCTTACTAATATGACTACTCATGCATATGTACTATTATATACTTATGGATTATAAGTTGTTCCAACGTAGAGTTAGTTTAAACCCAATTTTGCCTATACATTTTTCAGTTTTGTCTTTCCACACATGACTTTGGTGTGGACTGAATACATCCACAAGTTTCATTCAAGAAGTTTTATGCTATCATTAACTTACATATTTTGTAAATAATTTTTTCTTCATACAACAGTGGTGCTTTCTTAATTAAGGTACTTATCTTGTTCAAGTCACTATTCTTTCACATAGATTGATTTTACTAATACCAGTCAAAGAAAAAAACTTAGCCAAACTATATAATCTTAACCAACTAACCGATTGTAATATTATGTTTTGTACTGAGGTGCTGCAGTAATTGCTATCATTATGGTTATAATAAAGTGCGATTGGTTATTATCTATTCATACAATTTGAGTTTTTGGTTTTGAACAACTTCCATTACTCAAAGTACCTAATTAATGTTCTAGGATCTTACATAACGAAACAAATGGTGTAATAACAATTAATCGCATACAATTAACAATAATCAAAATGCTAATATCATGAGTTGACATTAAATTTTTTGCAGACTGGCAACCGGCCAGCCACAAATAGTGTAAAGAATATTTTAATATTTATAGGTTAGTATGTTACCATTACATTAAAAAATACAATTACATCGCAAAATCTTACCTTAAATCTGGAGAATATTAAGCCCATGTTGATTTAAAATTAAATCCTTCACTTTCAGTATACGTATACAATGAGTGAAAATGTTGTTGACCTAGGTTAGTACACCGTACACAATACACATATTCTGCTGTCTACATTCTTTAAAGATATTAAATAATATTAAAATTTCAATTAAACTACAACAATAATACAATTAAAATACCAGCCTCCTTATAACTTAAACTTTTCTGTTACCAATGACTCACATTAAAAAAAAACAACAAACACCCAAATCAAACACACCTTACTTTTATACTATACTACTATAGTCATACCGTCCGTAAGTACAGCCAACATTATAGGCAAAATTATCCCACGTACCCCTACCAAAGTGCTTGAAAGGAGGTAGGGACCTATAACACGTAACTAGCGCTTCGTGGCCGTCAGTAGAACTAAGATTTTTTACATTTATGATGAGGAAAGGCGAATAATCAAGCAATACCACAGATTACGAATATATACCACAGAGCAATACATTTGTCGGATCTTTAGCTTTTTATGTTTATCAAATAACGCGTCACTTCAAATATTCAATAACGAAACGCCATTTAGTTAATAAAACATTATCAAGTCAACATTAAAGCTCTCACTAAAAAATCGGATTTCGGGTTCTTTATGGATAAGCGCTACATTGTTTACTATTTTACATTCTTATCTAGTGGAATTGCTAGTGATTATCAGTAGTCAGAAAAGAGTCTTACGCGCAAAGGTGCATCGTCGACAACTCGAAATTTGAACTGATCGCCTCAGTCCCGTGTAGCTATTTTTGCCACGAACGAAGGGCCACAATTATGCTCAGCTTTACAACCACCCCAGACTTCACGTAGCGATCGAATGCCAAGACAATGAGATAGCGTGCTAATAGACACACCAATAAACTCTAGGCCCATACTTCGGAAGGTCATTTTATTTTTATATTTGCATTATAACCTCCATAGCTATTATTAATTTTGTTAACATTCTTCAGTTTAATTAATAAAGTTGTGTTAGTGGTTATAATCACAAACAGTAATAACACTCTTGCACACCACTATAGAAAGTGATTTTATCTGATGATAAGCTTGAAAGCGCTAATCGAAAAAAATTTTCTGTAGTGGTGAGCAACAGTGTTACTTCTGTTTCTTCAATGTTTGAGGTTTTTTTACATTCTTGGATTTCATATAGGTGAAAGCCGGTTTAGGCTGTAAGGTAAAACTTTACGTTTTTACTTATAAAAAATTTAGTGTTCCGAGTCGTCAATATTATAGTGATATTTAGTTTTTTTACACTCAAAAACATTACTTTAGAATCCAAATAACTGACTTTTGCCATCACAGAAAATATACAAATGCGACGTTTCGGCCGCATAAACAATCGCCAGCCATCTTCAGGTAATTATAAACTAATACATGAATGCAAGCAATAAATAATACTCTGTGAATGACTGATGTAGTCAATAAAATAATAATAACGAAAGTTAACATAGTATATGATCATACGAATAAATGAGTCGTCTTTATTATTCAATAACTTATACTTAATATTTAATACTTACTAGGGAAAACACACAACACTCAGAAATCACAAGCACAATGCACATAAACAAGTTCAACAAACTGCTGCAACAGGGGGCAGCAACCCCCAAACCTTTTATATAGAAAAATGAAAGTAGCCGACAAACACCTCCTAAGGACAAACCCAACGTCTCATTTATATTTTTTGTGTGATGATAAAAGTCCGTCATTTACATTCAAATGTGTATAATCCATTACTTAGAACTCTTTTTAAAAAAATTACCATTTTACGCAAATATACAAAAAAGCAATTACTCAAACACAGTGTGAGAACATTTTTTTAAATCCTGATTTCAATGTCCAACACTTTCCCTGATTCCTAAGCACAATAAATTTGGTTTGCACTTTATTCTAATAATTATGGACTAGGTACCCAAGATGACAGAGGAGGAGTGATTGAAGCAAATACGTCCTTAAAAATTGTCATATTATACAAATGAGCTTCTGATAGAACTAAACTTTGAAGACAAGAGGTTATAGAAATTTCAATCACATGACTGCCAATACATTTAAATTCTTTTACAAGTCGTTCATTCCAGGAAATCACAGAGTACGAATATGCAGGAAACTGCCAATGGAATGGCTATCAATACATGTTAACAAACTATATTAAATGGGATATTTTTTTATCAATTAATTGGGACATTTATTTATGAAATATTTTTCAAAAATTGTAAAGCTATTATTTTGTCCCCCTTATTATGCCTTAACTAAGAATTTTATTTTTTTGTTTCTTTTCATAGTGAATGGAATAAAAAATGTAAGAAACATTGCTCTTTTATTTAAAACCCTGTGTCTGTAGCACATATGTTCATTGTCCTCTAATGACTCAAATTCCTCAGTCACATATTACAAATTTCTCATAAGATGAGAAACGAAAATGAAATTAATGTTATCAATATATATATATTGTGCACTATTTGCATGTATATAATATTTGTGTGTGTGTGTGTGTGTGTGTGTGTGTGTGTGTTACATATACAGTACTAGGACAGTAGAACCCATTAATTATTATACATTATAGTAACAGTGTAAATAAAACATTCACCAAATAAAGAAATTTTATCATATTAAAATATCACACTAGAGTAGAAAGTATTCACTATATTCAAACTTTAATTATAGAACCTTTGTCATTCGTTGTTTTCTTTATTTTTGTCTTTAACAAGATTATAAATTCATGGAATATTAGGTCATTTACAATTAAAAAAATAATCAAATTTTTGTTTGCTTTGGTTTAGTAAATGCCATACTGATTTCATTTCTTCGAATCTATAGCAAGCAATGAAATGAAATCTGGAGCAGGACATGCAAAGTATGCTGTTTTCAGTTGCCTGGCCTAGTCAATACATATGTTGTAAGATGAAACTGTATACATGACTATCTTATTTCCTCACTGGCTTCTCTCATTGTTTAGCATATTTATCACTGTCATCTTTAATACAACATTTTTGTCTCTTCCATTAAACCAATCTTGTATTCTTCAAAACTTAAATTCCCCCACCTTAACTGATTTTATTGACAACTTGTGTTATCAATTATATGAAATTGTTTTTGTTATCATTCACAGTACAAAAATTAAATGCAAATGTTTTTTTTATAACTTCCATAGTTTTTCTTCAATAATTTATTATTTCAGATTGGCTGTTTGGACCAGAGGAATCAGGTTACAAGGATCAGACTATATAAACTTGGCTTATGAGAGACAAGGGAAGTTGGTTTAAAATAATTCAGTTTATTTATATTATTTTTAATTAGTTTCAAATTAATTACAAATTTTAATGCAAATTTTTTGTTTTAAATGTAAAATTTGAGAAAGAATAAAAAAGTATTTAATAAAATTCCATTGTTTTAAAATGTCTCAACATAATTTTGATCAATATAGTGATCATATCATATTCTACACGAGAGTAACCCTTTTTTACGTTTATGTAAATAGTTAATTAATCTTTCTTATACTTTGTTGTAGTTGTAGTTATCCATGTTACTAGCTCTGAAAAATATGACCTTTATGTAAAAATAAGACCTCCTCCTTCTACTTTGAATACTTTGCATAATTTGTCTCTCTTTCACATATTTCTAAATTCCTTATCTCACTTAGGCTTTCTTCCTCCACTTCCCAATTAGTTAATGACTGTATAATAAGAAGGGATAGAGGTTTTGGAGCAACATTATGACACATGTAAAACCCAAAGTTGGTGATGTACAGGTTTCCATTGAGAACTTGCTCTCAGTGTTTAGTTTTTGCTGATATAAGATTCCCATTACTTTCTGTTAAGAAATATTATGTTTGGCTGCCTGCTATTTAATTTCAGCTTCTTGTTTTGAATTTTCTCATTATCTTCCACCCAGCTAGGTGGGTCCTAGCTAAGGGTGGATCCTACAACTGTGGCCGTGAAGTCCTATGGTAGTCTAGTAGTACGGCTTGCTATCAGAGTGTCCTTATGATATTCTAGTGGAGATGTGGTATTCTTTGAATCATGACTATTGATTATTTATTTATCATCCATAAAAAGGAGTAGGGGAGATTACATTACATGCACGTCACTTACAATCAATACCATATAATACCTATTCAATCAACCAATATATAAAACATATTCATTATAATACAATCAATATATTTTATTTCAAACTTGGACAAACATCTTCCACTCTTTTTTACCCCTCACTAACCTCTTCACTTCTCCCCTTTCTTTTCTAAAATTTTAGCAGTTACTTGGTTCCATGTCTAGATATTAGTTTTTTTTTCTTCTTCTTCACAGTCCTTGTTTCCCAAATTCTTTTTACAATCTTAAGTCTTTCATATGTTGTAAGTGGCCCCACCAACTCAACTGGACTTTCCTGTATCAGGGTAGGTTGTTATGTTATTCTCAGGGTAGGTATGAAATTCTCTTCTTATGTTAGAACTTCTCATTCTGCCTTCTTTGTTATCCCCAAGCTTCTTCTAATATACTTAATTTCTACAGGCTGTATCCTGGTTGTCTGTTTCTCATTCAGTAACCATGTCTTAGAGGCAAACATCAAAACAGGTCTGTATATTGGATGAAATTTCTTCATTTTCATTCATATTAATAATAATAATGGCTCCCATGTGTACCACCGAAGCAGCTTACGAGTCAGGCAGGGTAGGCTGCCTTATGCGACCCGTACGGCATACAAGGAAGGCAATGTGGCCAGCACTATGCTTCAGCCGCCCATTATTATCCCCAGAATGTTATCCCAGGTACTCATTTTCAACAGGCTGAGTCGACCTGGGGGCTGAAAAACGCACTTGATTTTATGGTGCGGGCCCGGGACCTCTAGATTAGTAGCCAGGTGCCATACCCACTGGTCTACTGAGCCGCCTCATTCATCTTAATACTTTCCTTTTATTTTTGACATTGTTATTCATGGCATAGTTTTTCTATCTCTTTCTTGATTTCATTATCTTGCAATCCTTGTTCATTTATTGCAACAATTATAGAAACTATTGGAATGCTCTCACTTGTTCACTCTTAGTCCCTCAGTGTCTGTTATATCTCTCTTGTGTTACTATGATGTTGATTATAGGAAGGATAATCACTGAGTTTTTGGTTTGTTTGTTTCATAGATTTCTCTCATGAAATTTAAGTTTGAAGAGAGTTTTTGAATAGTAAGTTCTTTTACTGATAGTAAGGTGTTTTAACTAACACAACACTGGGGTGTAGGGTCCTATAATTGAAGTTTCAGTTGGTGGTCATGGCATACTGAATGTTTTTTTAGGATGTATTTATTTTAAGCCTAAGTTTCTTAAAAATTTAATTTGGTTTCAGCTTTTTCTTTTTTAAATCTCCAACTTGTTTTTACAAAAAGCTACCTTCATCACTTAAAAAAATTCTGTTTTTAGATAGTCTGAAAGAATGATATGTTTGTAAAACTGATCGGAAATAATAGTTACAAATTTTGAAATTAGTATAATCCATAATCAAATGTTTGTGTGTGTGTACATATATATATATGTGTGTGTGTGTGTGTGTGTGTGTGTGTGTGTGTGTGTGTATGTGTGTGTGTGTTGTGACGATTTAAATTGTGACATTTACAGAATAAAAAAAAATTTAATTAATTAAGGTTGCGTACAATTAACTATTTAAATCTCACAATAATAATAATAAAAACATGTAGGTACTAAGTGTGAATGGAAGAAGTAATTAATAAGGGCAAAGTATCCATAAAGAAAAGGCATATTGTAAATAATTATTATGTTCGTATTTAACCCTTTGCTTGCTATCAAGCGCCTACCTGTTGATACCGGACTCGACATGTTTTCCGAGTCTACTGTAATAAAAGATAATAGAGTAAACTAATGTTAATAATTAAAGTATCTGTAGACACAGATAGTAACTAAAACAATTAATTTAAATGATGTATTTTTATCTAGCGATAGTTTGTATAAATAAAAAGTTTATTTAAAGAGAAAACAAGAAGAAAGATGTAACTACAAACGACAAGTGTTAAAAAAAAAACGATGACTGCAATCTTCACCGATGGACGAATTTTTTCAACTTCTCACCTGTGGTCATGGACCATCTGAATTACAACTCTAGTATACCATACCGATGAAGCAGTTCGAGACATCTGAGAATCAACGAGTATCTGTGTAGAAGACTCTACCTATCCTGCAGACGTTTTAAGCCACGAACAACTGAGACCAGACCAAGACGAGGACGACGTTTTAGGACTCCCAAGACGGAACCGCATGGAGGAGATTACTACATCCAAAAATAGAGGTGACTCGATAGCACGTCTATCGAGGAATAATGATAATAGTTTTTGTAACACAATACTCTATTAAAGAGACTTTCAGAGATGATTGATTTTATAAGAATATAAAAAACTTAAATTTGAGAATTTAATTGTAACTATTCAATATCATTCAATTGTAACAGTTTAGATATTAACGTAACATAGTATTATTAATACCATTCTTCTAATGGAATATATAAAGAAGCAAAAAGGTAAAAAGTCTTGCAAGATAAAGTTTTGAATTAAATACAATTAAAAGATTAGAGACTAAATATCAATGGTTACCCGGATCCGGGGGTATAGCTAGATCAATCTGTTGTGATCCCGTAGTCTAAATAAAGCAATTCAATTAATTTTAATAATTTGATTAAGAATGTCATGGGATCTGTTCTTTGGAGTAAATGTTATATTTCAAATGTTTAATAAAGCAAGTCTTCTTGTTACACACATTTACTGAGTATATAAATCAACAGTTTCACCTTCCCTGATTCCTTGTATGTCTTACTGTGTATTGTTCTGATTTAAATTTCAGCTCGTCTGGAATAAGGCAGCCTGAAATAATTGCCAGAACCAATTATTTTGGGTTCCCTCCGTTATAACTCAAAAGAAGAGGTTATAGTGTGTGTGTGTGTGTGTGTGTGTGTGTGTGTGTTGCGTCTTAGACGCTCTCGATGAAATCTTAAGTTGGTCTTAGAACGCTAGTTGTTGAGTTGGCTGGTGAGAAATGAAATAACTAAGCGGACTGTATACGTTTGTTGGAGTTAATGATTTATTGAAATTAGTAGAAAATAGTGGCTGGCACGTGCAGTTTAGCGCAGCATAGATGCCTGAGAATTAAGATAGAATTAAATGTTGAAAACCCATAATCATGTGTAGGCCGAGATCACCTAAGTAGTTAGCGCATGATGCTCATGCTAAATTTAGAAATGTTGGAAAATAATGTAGCCGCGGCTGGCAAACTGAGCGAGATGCCCGCTCGGAGTCTTGCAAGTAACTAAGTTAAATTTGACTGCTGCTAGCCTGTATCAAACCGGCAGCAGATAGCAGGGAGAAAAATGACGTAACTACACGCACCTGCAATGCGGTATTTTACAGTACAAAGTTTACATAGGTACAAAGTTTAACCATACTGCCCGCACAAAATCGGGGCGATTTTGCAACTTAAGTCATTGTGTGAATAGTACATAGTAATTGACATTACATGATACCAAAATTCAATAATAAATAACAAATGCTAATACAATAACAATGACATAACAATTGACATGCATAACAGTAGAGCAATGACACCAAAAGAAAATCAATAGTACATAACAATATGATTGACATACCAAATTCATGTAAGGATACATAATGCATAATAATTTACATTACATAGTAATAGAATAATGATACTAAAATTCCACAACACATAATAACATGATAATGATAAATGATAATACAATAATCAGACAGACATAATAGTTGGCATTACATAATAATAGGATAATGATCCCAAAAATTCAAAAATATGCAACAGATAACAATACAACGATAAGAGACATAATAATTTACAACATAGTATTAGAATAATAATCCTCAAAAAATATATAACCATAGAATAATACAATAGTAAAACCCATATAATCCCTATGCATAATATTATAATAATAATCCCCCCAAAATTAAAAAAAATCACTAATAACATGATAGTGATACATAATAGTACAATAGACATAATAACAATGTAATAATCATAACAATATAAAGCATGTGATCGCCTGGGGAATGTCCCGGGCATGAAGCACGATAATGCTATAAAGTTCACATCATTGAAACGTATTGCATGAACGCTCATGCGATTAGTCTGAGGCCACTGGAAGTGGACACAATTTATGGATGGGTCAACGTAGGATACCATTTGCGGTGCGAACATCCGCGACGCGCACTATTGAATCCTGACCCGAATAGACATTAGTGACTACCCCGCGTTTCCACTGCAGTGGGGGGGAATTGTCTTCTAAAATAAAGATGAGTTGTCCGGGAGTCAAATTTTTTGATGGGATGCGCCATTTGTTGCGTTGTTGCAACTGGTGCAAATAATCTTTCGACCACCTGTTCCATATAGACTGGGTGAATCTTTGGAGCAGCTGCCATCTGCCCAGACGACTAATATTGACTTTGGAATAGTCAGGTTCCGGGAGTGCAGTGAGCGGAGAACCAACCAGGAAGTGAGCTGGAGTTAAAGGTTCGGGATCCCTAGAGTCATTTGATAAGGCAAACAAAGAGCGTGAGTTAAGGCAGGACTCTATTTGAGTTAGGATAGTGTAATACTCCTCAAACGTAAGAATGGTTCCGCCGACAACGCCCCGCAAATAAAACTTGACGCTCCTGATTCCGCTTTCCCACAGGCCGCTGAAATGCGGTGCTGAGGGGGGAATAAAGGACCATTTGATGCCTTGGGCACTGGTAAAATCCTGGGTGGTCTGTTCAAAACCATTAGATTGAAAAAGTTTGTATAATTCGTGCAGTGTGCTACTAGCACAACAAAAGTTTTTTCCATTGTCGGAGAATATCTGATCAGGGATACCTCTACACGCTATAAACTGTTTTAATGCTGCTATGAAGGCGTCTGAGGTAAGGTCTGAGACTAGTTCCAGGTGAATAGCTTTAGTGACCATGCATATAAATAAAAGTTCTCGAAACGTTTGGGAAGTGACAACAGTAAGTTCATTAGTGAAAGTATTATATATATTATATAAATAAAGCGATATAAGCCTTTGACGTCGATTTTGAACGCTGCCCGCCATGACGTATAAGTACGGGACCGGCATAGTCGACTGCAGATTGACAAAATGGCTTAGTAGGCGTAACCCGGGAAGGGGGTAATTGTCCTAATAATTGGCTTGCGCCTCTAGCACGGAATCGAAAACAAGTGATACATTTGTGTATTACTGGTCTTATATATGATTTATCATTAATTATCCAATATTTCTGCCGTAGAGAATACTGAGTCAATTGTACCCCAGCGTGAATAGACGAAGATGCTCGCCTTCTATGATTAATTTACTGAGGTGAGAATGCGGGTGGAGTATGATTTGGTGTTTGCTGTCATGGTAAGCTGGGAGTGCTGAAGACGTCCGCCCACGCGTAATATCCCCGCATTGTCCAGAAAGGAGTTAAGTGAAACAATTTTACTATTATTAGGGATACAGCGTTATGCCTCAAGTTCCTTAATTTCGATGTTAATGTGCGATTGCTGGGACTGGCGAATAAAAACCAAAAGTGTACCATGTAACTCATGGGAAGTTAAAAAGGAAGTGTCTCTATCCGCTATGGGGAGCCTAGAGTTCCGAATGAACCGACGGCAATACGAAAATACGCGAAGGAGTTTTGAAAGCGAAAAGTAGTTTTCAAAATAACTAGACGTAGATGAAGCGACAATCAATGCAGTTTGGACCTGCTTTCGTTGTTCTTGCTCAATATCGGGATGAGTGCAGGGTGAATGGGCATCGAAGGCACTGGTGGGCCATGATGATAACTCATGGGACAACCAGGATGGACCGTACCACCATTGCGGGTGACCGTGTAAAATTCGAGGGAGACAACCACGCGATAGAATGTCGGCAGGGTTGTCATGTGACGAGACATGATGCCAGGTACCCTTCGCAGTGAGACGCTGTATTTCCGCAACACGGTTTTCCAAATACCTTCCATCTGGAAGACTGCTGGTGAATCCAGTGTAAGGCGATCATCGAGTCAGAATAAAAATATAAGTCGTCGAATTTGTAACTCACGGCATTTATAACCTTGGACACCAGCTGAGCCAATAAGAGACAGGCGCAAAGTTCAAGTCTGGGAAATGTTACCTGCTTCAAGGGAGCGACTCTAGATTTGGAACACAGCACATTTGATGAGATACTGCGGTTTGAATACACCGTACGCACATAAATACAACATGCATAACCCTTTGCTGACCCGTCGGCAAATCCATGGAGCTGGAATGAAATGATTTATGAATTATTTAAACTCTTTACAGACCTTGGAATTTTAAAGTAAGAGTCTGAAATCAGCTGAGAATAAAGCTCTACCCACTGATTAGATAATGAGTCTGATAAGGGGTCGTCCCAACTTGTACCGGTTAACCACAACATCTGCATGAAATGCTTACACCAAAATGTGACCGGGCCAATGAGTCCCAATGGGTCGTAAATTCCTGCGATAACTGCTAATACCCTTCTCTTGTTGAATACCTCTACTTTGACACGTCTTTGGAAACTATATACGAAACTATCTTCATCAATGTCCCATTGAATACCCAAAGTACACACAGTTTGATTTTTGCTAAAGTCGAGGGAAGAATGGGCGTGCGAAGCTATAATGGTTTGATCATTGGAAAACCATTTGTGCAAGGTAAAACCGTATTGGCTTAATAAATCTGTAATGTCGGATTTCATTTTAGATAGGATGTGCGGGTTATCTGAACCGGTCATGAGATCGTCCACATAAAAATCGTTTGCGATGGCTGAACAAGCTATAGGGTGTTTAGTTGTGTTTTCCTGGGCTATTTGTGCCAGACATCGTGTGGCAAGAAATGACGCACTTGCAGTCCCATATGTGACTGTCCTTAAGGCGTAATGTTGAAGTTCCCTATGGGGGGCATCGCGCCAGACAATACGCTGCAAATTAGAATCCTTAGGATTAACTAAAATTTGCCGGTACATCTTCTCAATGTCCGAAATGAGGACATATCGGTGAGTGCGAAACCGAGACATAATAGAGAACAGATCCTGCTGGAGCGTGGGACCAACCATCAATGTGTCGTTCAAGGACAAATTGTTTGTTGTTTTGGCAGAGCCGTCGAAAACAACTCGCAATTTGGTAGTTAGGCCCTATACTAGAGCTTTTAAAAACTGAGTGGTGCAGCAAGTAAAAGGTCTCTGATTTGTTAACTGACAAATCGTAAGCATTAAGTAAAGACATGTGACCAAGAGTTAAATATTCGTGCATGAATGTGCTATAGTTCTTATGAAGGGCCGGGTTCTGCTTGAACTTGAGTTCCAGTGCTTGAAACCTGCGGATAGCTCTGTGAAGAGAATCGCCCAGATGAGAATTGTGTAACCTGCGTGGTAGGGATACGACAAATCTACCATCATTATTATGGAACGTATTAGCGACAAAATGACTTTTGCATTCCGAGTCCTCAACGGAGTTAGCACGAACAGCAACGTCTTCTAATTGCCAGAAGTTCTTTAATTGAGAGGAAATGGCATTATTGTCTTCGCATGCTATGAATGATGAGACAGGTTTTGTCATGTCGACATTAAAGGGCAAATTACCCGCGAGAATGAATCCCAATTTTGTCTCCTGTATTATGGGAAAGTGTGGGCTACGGATGAATTTGACAGGTTCAATTAATTGTAAGTAATATTGGGCACCGAGCAATATGTCGATTTGCGAAGAAAAGTTCAGTTGCGGGTCAGCTAGGAATATGCCTTTTGGTAAATTTAGGGATGAGATATCAAATGATTCCGCAGGGAGATTATTCGTGATACTGGGAAGCACAGCGCAATGTATGTTTAAACTAAAATTCTTATAACGTGAATGCAACCTTACACTAGTACTGAAGTCAGCTTGAGATAAGGAATTGTTTATACCGGTGATGGGTAATTGAGATTTAATTAGTTTTAGACCCATGCGACATGCGAAACTCATGGTGCAGAAGTTACCTTGCGATCCTGAGTCCAATAAAATCCTTACTGGGTGCTTCCTACTGGCATGGTCAGTTGTCATGCAGACAGCGGTGGATAATAAGATAGATTTGTTTGTTTGCAGTTTCAATGAAAACTGATTGTTCCTGCACGAAGCGTTATTGCCTGATATGTGGATCATTGTGTGGTGGCGTTTAGCACACGTCCTACAAGCAAATTTGGAAGGACAATGTGCGAGATCATGGCCTGGACGTATGCAATTTAAACAGAGTTTATGTTTAATTAAAATATTTTTTCGTTCCAGGGGAGATATAGCCACGAATTGTGGGCATTCATAAAGGCGGTGTTTACCACGACACAGCTGACAGATGTTATTACCGATATGAGAATGGAATGTTGACCTAGTAAGATCAACCGGTTTAATCGCTTTGTGATAAGGAGTCTTATCTTGTATTCTGCTTACTGAACTAGTCGCGGCACCGATGCTTTGCATTAACTGCCTTCTACTGTTTAAAAATTTAATAAAATTACTGAAATTAGGAAATCGCTCGTCGGACAAGCTTTCTTTCCAGAGCCGACATGTATGGTTATCGAGTTTTTGCATTAAGTATTGAATGAAAATGATTTCAAAAGTATTTACCGGTAAATTTAATGAATTTATATTCGCGGTGATCTCATCAATGAATTTGGAAATGCTAACCATGGACTCTTGTTGAATGGACTTCACGCCCAAGACATTCCCTATATGATAGGCTGAGACAATTAATTTGCTGTCATACCTGGCCCTTAATAGATCAACGGCTACCGCATAATTGTCATGGGTTATTGGGAGAGATTTTATTACGTTTAAAGCTTCGTCTCTTAATGAAAAGTGTAAATAGTGTAATTTCTGAATGTCCGTCAGGTCAGTTCTGACGTGTACAAGTTCCACAAACATATTATAATAATGTTGCCAATCAATAATGTTGCCTGAGAAGCAGGGCAATTTAATTGGCTCTAACTGTATGGGGGGGGGGTTTAATTGGTGTAACTTCAGCTTGAATCAATGACTTCTTGTTCACCTCCTCTACTTGCTCTAATAAATGGTGTAGTTTGCCCTCAATATTACAGAGATCATCCTCTGTTTGAACCCTGTCACTGACTGATATGAAATCGGAATCATCAGCCTCAATTTGGGTCTGAATTTCGTCATACTTCGCGGACAATTCCATCAAGTGGTGGAGTTTAATTTTAAAGGCATGGTGATCGCTTATGTCCGGATCAAAATTGTCAGTGAAAGTATTTACACGGGAGATAGAGGCCTTAATTGTGCCCCGTTTTTTGACTAACGCTTTCACATCAGCCATGACCGAACTGCAAAATGTGATTCGAAAACGATAGTTAAGTATAGAGCAGGTGAATGATTGTTGTAATTTGAATAATTTAGTAAATTCTGATATGATGCGGGAGCCAGTGATCGGTATGCAACTTAATCTATTACTTATTATAATAGGTACTTAATTTCTTTAAAAAATAGTTATGGAAGCTATTGAAAATATGAATCATTCAAAGTGACAATATACATATAGCCTTATCACATCACTTAAGTTTCTTAATGCATTATTGTACAGCTGAGTAAGTGAAAATTTAGGTACAAATACAAGTCTATGGCCACTTGACACTAATTTCTGTTTAAGTAAAAATTGTGAATGATTGTATATTAAATGCTATTAAATCTGTGCTAAAATATTGCTGACTTTGTTATACATGAAAATTATACATGAAAAATTATTAAAAAAATGAAAGTTTATAGGCACGTGGATGGTGAATCCCGGCGTGTCCAAGCTGGATTCGATCCTGTTGTATCAGTGGTGATCCTGTTCGGCAATCCTTAGAAGTTGGCGCAACTCTTGTTTCTGCTGGTCGGGTGACGCTTGAAGTTGTAGCTCTCCGTATAATTTTAAAGTTCTGGAATTTCGTTGCTGTAGGACAAATGCTGCTGTCTTGCCGTGTCTTGTTGTCTCGGAGATGCTGCTCTACAGAATCTTGCAATGTCGAGTATGAAGTATTTTTTAGAGCAATGAAGGCATCCAACGGCCAGCAATCTGAAGTTTGAAAATGTTCGGGCTTGAACCAAATGTTGTTTGGGCCCATTCCGGCCCGGAGGACCAAATGTTGCATCTTAGACGCTCTCGATGAAATCTTAAGTTGGTCTTAGAATGCTAGTTGTTGAGTTGGCTGGTGAGAAATGAAATAACTAAGTGGACTGTATACGTTTGTTGGAGTTAATGATTTATTGAAATTAGTAGAAAATAGTTGCTGGCGCGTGCAGTTTAGCGCGGCATAGATGCCTGAGAATTAAGATAGAATTAAATGTTGAAAACCCATAATCGTGTGTAGGCCGAGATCGCCTAAGTAGTTAGCGCATGATGCTCATGCTAAATTTAGAAATGTTGGAAAATAATGTAGCCGCAGCTGGCGAACTGAGCGAGATGCCCGCTCAGAGTCTTGCAAGTAACTAAGTTAAATTTGACTGCTGCTAGCCTGTATCAAACCGGCAGCAGATAGCAGGGAGAAAAATGACGTCACTACACGCACCTGCAATGCGGTATTTTATAGTACAAAGTTTACATAGGTACAAAGTTTAACCAAAAAATATATATATATATATATATATATATAAAACATAACACTATGATAACATTCACATAACAGGAAATATATGACTCTACTATATTATTAAATATAACCATAGAGAATACAAAACTGTAAAGAAACATCTGATCGTGTACATATCCAAAATATCAACAATAATTTTGTAATAATTTTAAATAATTGTGCATTAATATGAAAATTTTTCAAAGTGTAGAATTAATCCCAAGATCACATTTCATGCTGTTACAAAAATTGTACACATCATTTTTAATTTGTCTCAAGAAAAGAAACAATATATAAATAAACAGTGTTTTGGGGAGATTTAGTTGTTATTAATTTATATATGATACACACCCACACACTGGCCATCCAATTATTTAATTTCCTGTGCTGCAAAACGTCAGCTGGAAATTGTTTGTTGTTATTGCTGTGTTAAGTTTTATTTATTTTGTGTAGTATAGATTTGAAAGTCAATTAGTAAATTTTGTTTTTGTGTATCTGGAAATGTTTAAATTTCACAATATAAGCTAAAACAGTTTACAGTGTTGATTGCATTTCAATGTTTCCAACTGTAATTGCCAGACAATTAAGCGAACATTTCAAATAGCACTTTCAAAATAAAGTTGCCTTTTTATAAAAATAGGTATTGGTATTAAAAGAAAAGTCTGTATACACACAGAACAATTAATCGGAACTTGCTATTAACTCTGCACCAAGTACAATAATGTAAGGTAATGGCAGTTTGTGGCCAATAACGACACACTTGGTACTGAAGGAAACAGTGAAGTATTATAAATAGGATTTACTACTAAATACTGTGTTTCACCGCATGTACAGACAAAAGTACTAAAAATTATCTTGTTGTTCCATCCTCTTCGTTCACTTTATTAATTTAATAATATATATAAACTTTCACTAATGAACTTACTGTTGTCACTTCCCATACGTTTCGAGATGTTGTTTCTCTTCTTCAGTGGGTGTATACTGATTGTCGATTACAGAATAACCGTTACGGAAAAATGGTGTGTGTGGTGGGGGTTGATGGTGGGAAGGGATTGGCGCTGAGGTTCGAATTGTGTGTGTGGATCAGTGTATCAAATAGTGTATGTGATTTATAATGTATTTGTTCATTTAATATGTTGTTTGGTTGTAGTGTGTGATATCTGTATATTTCAAATTGTTCAGCTATGTTTAGTTTTCTACTTTTAGGTAAGTAGTGTAATATTTCCATGTTGTGTTCTATGTTTGTGTAACTGTGGTTTTCGTTATGTAAATGTGTGGCAAATGTGGAATGTATGTAGTTTGTGGTGAGGGCTTTTAAATGTTCAGAAAATCTGGAAGAAAAAGATCTTCCCGTCTGGCCGATGTAGTATTGTTGGCAATCATTACAGTTTAATTTATAAACCCCTGTTTTGCTGTATGTGTCAATGTCTTTGTTAGTATTATTTATGTGTTTTCTAATGGTGTTGTTGGTTCTGTAGGCTACTTTATAATTGTGTTTCCTAAATGTGTTTGCTATTTTATGTGTATTGGAATTGTAGTATGTAAGTGTTATGTATTTGCTGGGTTGTGTGCTGTTGGACAGATGTGTTTTACTTTTTGTGTTGAGGATTCGTTTGTGTAGTTTATTTATTAATTCGGGGTTGTATCCATTTTTGACTGCTATGTATTTAATTGTGTTTAATTCATCTTGGTAGTCATGTGTGTTTAGGGGTATTGAAGTGAGCCTATGGAGCATGTAGTTGAAAGCTGCATGTTTATGTTGAGTTGGGTGGTTGGATGTGTTGTGTATGACCATGTCTGATGTGGTGGGTTTTCTGTATATTTTGTATGTGTGTGTTGTTTGTTTTGGTGATTGTAAGGTATAAGAAGTTTATGCTGTTATTTAATTCTATTTCAAGTGTGAATTTTAATTTATGGTGTATAGTGTTAATGTATTTGTGGAAATTTTCTATTTGTCTTTTGTTGCCGTTGTAAAGGAGTAAAATGTCGTCAACATACCTGTGCCAATATATTATTTTATCGGTGTATTTGTTGTTGTTCAGTATGTGTTTCTGTTCTATGGTGTGTATAAATATTTCGGCTAGTATACCTGATATAGGGGAGCCAATGGGTAGTCCATCTGTTTGTGTGTAATACATGCTATTGTGTGCGAAATAATTTTGATCTGTGATAATTTTAGTTAGATGGATGATCTCTTTTATGTGTGTTTCAGGTGTGTTATTTATTTTTAGTAATTGTTCTAATGTAATTATGGTTTCTTTTATGGGAACATTGGTGTATAGGTTTGTTATGTCGAATGAAGCAAGTGTGGAATTGTGGGGAATATGTACATGTTGAGTTTTATTCACTAGATCTAAATTATTTTTGACAGTGGTGTTGATTCATGTGATTCATGTATGTGCTCTAAAAGAGGACATACGAAACTAGTGAAAAATTCAGTAATGTAGTAAGAAGGGAGTGACATCATTATTCTCCCGAGCATGGGAGAAGTCCGTTGGGATGCAGCCAATGAGGTGAGAGCGCAGCATTGTCAAGTGTATAGTAGTTGTCTTCATATAAAGCTCCAATTATTTAACTACCGGTAAATAAATAACTATATATCTATTCTATTTTTTGCTCATCTATTATCACAATGTTATTAAAGACAGTAATGACATTTTTAATTTAAAATAATTAATAAGTAATATATAAAACGTTTATAAAATTTTTCTTTTATAGAATTGCTAAACTGCTATAATTGTTTTTATTATTTAGACAAAGCTTTTCGTCATTACTGACATCTTCAGGTCTTAAACAACGCTTTAGGTTGTTTAAGACCTGAAGATGTCAGTAATGACGAAAAGCTTTGTCTAAATAATAAAAACAATTATAGCAGTTTAGCAATTCTATAAAAGAAAAGTAAGGATGGCTGCTAATTTAAACAATATGAAGAATAAGTTTATAAAATTATTGTTTCTTATTGTAATCTAATCTGATGTAAAGATGTTTATGCTGAAAAACAATTTAATTTTTAAATTGGTTTTATTAAGTCACAATTATTAACAGAATAGTGATATTTTATTCTACATTAAAGAAATACTTATATTCTAATTTGTAAAAGAGCAGACATAGTATTTTATACTATTGTATTTTTATGCCAAGATATCTTTGAGTTATTGTAGTTGTTTATTAACGTGAAAATGTGCTTTGTAACAATTTATTTTATTTTGATTTATTAAATTTAAATGACAAAATAATTGTCATGTTATATTACACTTTAGCGACACACCAACAATTTGGTTGTGTGCTTTGCTACAGATTGTAGCGCTGATATAGAATGCAGTGTGCCAAAATTCTCTTATCGACACATTTTATGTAATTAATTGAATAAAATATTATAAATTTAAGTTAAATATTATAAATATAAATTATTAGGTTTTGACAGCATGACATTGAAGTGAATCTACCTTAAATTGCTGTTAGTGTGTCGGCAATATCTGCATCGTCATCGAGGGGGGTGGCTAGCACTTCTGACGCACTGTCGTCGTTGTCACACTCAGTATCTGAATAATTGCTGTCCGTATCATTATCATCTACCAGATTGATCACTATTTTATCAAGGTTATCCGCCCTTGCACATTCTTTGTCAACATCATCTTCTTGTAGTTTTTCGGCATGTGTAATGCGCGATTGCCAGTCCTCTTTGGTCACTCGGCCAAGTGCTTCACGGACAAGCGTTTCGACATCAGACAACTTAAATGTCTTGTTATTTTCAGCAACGTCCTTCTTAACCTTTGGCCAAATCAGCTCGATCGGGTTATACTGGCAGTGATATGATGGAAGTCTAACCACTGAATGACCCATTAAACTGGCAGTCATATCCAGTTCGTAAGTTTTTTCTTTGTTCTTAAATAGCTTCACCTTTTCTAAGGGTTCCACCTTAGTTTCATTATGACTAAAAGGAATACACTTTTCGGTAAGCCATTTCTGAATTTCTTCTTTTTTCCAGTTAGTGGCTGGTATTTTTTCTGCCAGCACCGAGTGATAAGGGGCATTGTCCATTACTATTACAGAACCTTCCTCTAGTAGGTTGAGGAATGAGATGAACCATTCTTGAAAGACTGAGCATTCATCTCATCATGATAGTCCTGGCTGTTAGTCTTCGATTGGAAAACCCATTCACAGTCTTTCATAAATTCCTCATTCGAGCCAACGTGGCATATTATAAGCCGTCTTCCCTTACTGAGGGGTACTTTAACGCCAAATGATTCGTTGTTATCTTGCCAACCGTATTTCAGACTATGGTGTTCGTTGACCCATGTTTCGTCCAAATAATAAACAGGGCGTTTATCTTCAGACTGCTTTAACTGGTGCATTGTCCTTAAAAATCTTAAGCGTGATGCCACGATGTCACTTCTCTCCATTAAAAATTTCCTTCTGTCATCCATTTTACGATATTTGAAACCAATTTTTTTTAACAGTCTACGAGTTGACCAAACTGAACCCTTATAGCCTAAACTGTTTCTTAAATCTGTAGTTATTTTTTCTGCTGTTGGAAATTCTCCCTTATCATAATACGAAAATATTGTTCTCCGTACAACGTCCTCATCAAATTTGTCCATTTCAGTCATTTCACATTTTCTTTTTCTTCCAGGGGTTGAAAATGTTTTATCAGATGGATAGCTGATATCTGTTTTTTCACTGTTGTATTAGCCATCTTGCAAACTCTGTTTACAGTCTTTTCACTGATATTGCAGGCTAAACTACACAATTTTGCACATTGATTAAAGTTAAGTTTCCCTAAACTGCGGATTCGAAAGCTTTTTAAAAAAATTGTATACATTCCAAACAATGTTCCTCTCACCACTATGCAGGGTTTTTCCTTTTTTTCCTGTACTTCTAAAAGTATTGGCGTTAACACCTGTAACTTCCATGATTACACAAGGTAAAACACTTTTAAACACTTAAAACTTCACTTCAAAATCGGATAGCACTTGTCACAAACTGAACAGTTCGAACGCTCCCACTCAACTGAATCATAACAAGAAAAAAAGTTGGTACAGGATGTGTTCAGTCAAGTCACCTTTTCCAGGAATAGTCTAAAAATAGTACGCGATCAGTGTGGCAACACCGCTCCGCACTGATTTGTTTGTTCAAAGTTGCATGTTCAGTAGGCTCCACCCTCAACGGACTTTTCTGAAATCTAGAGAGTAGTAACTATAACATTACTCTTTGAGAAAGAAGACAAAAATAAAATGGTGAAGTACAGGGAATAAGCATTTTGAACTCGTTATAATATTTATTCAGGGATACTGAGTCTCTGAGTCAGGGAACATCAGTGGAACAAATATAAGAGACGAACATTCTGCTTTTGTGAAGGATATTCATGAATTGATAATGTTTTTATATTCAACAAATTATTCAGAATACGGGAGAATATAACCTACTCTCCCATACGGCCTTGTACATTTTGAGGAGGTATTTGATAAACAGACAAATATTACATTAACATTATTCATATCGAGACATATTATCATTAAATGCATCAGGACTTTATGATCATTTAATAAATATATGCCATATACGGAAATCAAGCCCAAATAGTAACCAACAGCCTGATTTTCATAGTGAACATATAATTATTAACCAACAAGTTAGCTCATTACCCACACCTTTTAACATTCTGTGATTATCCAATAAAACTGTGGAAAGCAGTATGCACTACCAACAAAATACAAATCAGCAACATCAACCTAGAATTGTTAATTTTTGCCAGCTAACTGAAGAATAGAGAGTAAAAAGGACACGTTGCACCTTGCCTTGCATATGAAGAGCCAACTATTATTGTTAAAAATGTCCATTTACCTTTAGCATAACTAAGTTGATGGAATTACATAGAAAAACTCTGCAAACTATAAGGTCATCCTTGCAAATGAGTCTGCAGAGCACATTTCACTTATTTAGTATGCTAGATTTTCTCACAACCAAAGGAGTTAATCACCAATAAATTGTGCAAATATCAGATTACGTGACATGATTAATGAATGTTCTTAAAGGTAAAAGAAGTCAAGGAAGACCCACAAAATTGTGGAAGAAATGGACAATGGGACATGTAAATAGTCCTAAGCATTGACTTTACTTTAATTATACAAATAAATGTTATAGTCAAGAATCAGCTCTATATGTTGTGTTAACTGTTTTTGCATTAAACTGTATTTTCCATCATGCTTCATTTACTTGACAGATCCTAATTCTTCTCTTTTGCATAAAACAAGGCTACCCCTTTCAATTAAAGTACTGTATACTCTACATACCCTCAGAAGCTACATCATAATTTTTCGTCCTAGATACCTCTCTCCAATATCCTTTCAGATCGTCTTCCAAACTCTGTAGCCACCTTTTCCTTGGTCGCCCTCTCCTTGTTGGACCACAAAACACTCTACACATTCTATTCTTCTACATTCAGTTGACATGCTTTCAGCAAATCAAGAGGTCTGATCTATGTAATTATACCACTGCATACATATTTACATTTACCCTTCTCAGTGCCAGGGACCAATCGCATTAGCCCAGCGGTATATGCTAAAAGTGCCAGGGGTGACTCAATCAACTGCCAAAGTTCTCGAAGTTATAGTTCAGTTATTTGCTAACCAATTGCATTGATTTCTATACCATTAGAAAGAGGCATTATTAGTTTATACACCACGAAAAGTTTTCCTTTTTTGTCCAGGAGGCTTTGGTTTAACGTGAGATTGAATAGGCTGTTGTTTACATTTATGTGAGTTGTGGTGTCATGCATGGTGTAGCATGTGTTTAGTAATTTCAGTAATATTTATTTAAAAAATCAGTGTTTTTATGAGAAGATGAAATAGAATGTTTAATTAACTATAGTGTGAGTGAAAATTTAATGAGCGACAATGAGAATTACTTTTGTGACAATGAATTGCAAAACCGTATCGGTGATAATTATAACCTGTTAACATGTTGAGCCTAATTAAAAAATTTATAAAATCAAGTTTGTGACTAATATCTATAACTTGTACATGGGCTTGTTAGGAAAATTATAAGCTTTATGAATTTAGAATTTCGTAGTGTTACATCTACATACTTTTTACAGAATTTCTGTGTGAAAATTACCAAAGTGTAGTTTTTATGAAATATAATTTATGTAGCCTACATTTTTAATATATAAGTTTATGAAAGACACATAAGAAATAACTTTATCATTTGGATTATACAGTTATGTTTTAGGTATATAACAATTTCATTGAATTATCTTTAATATTAATTTTTTAATTGAATTTTAAGTAAATCCAAGTTGTGTAGTAAGAAATCAGCCTGGCACAGGACTCCCCTAAAGACAACCTGTTGGCACTGAAAAGGTTAAAATCTTCTAACAATTTATATGTTATATAAAAATATTGGAGGTATTTCTCCTCATTTACAGTCTGTACAATGCATGCATAAACGAAAATTCAAACTCACAAAATGAACTTTGCAAGTATACTATGATGCTGTGAGATTCTGTAACCAGAAAATGTTGAGCGAAACACGTGAACAGTGATAGTACTGTATAATTGGTGTCTTGGTATTTTGAATAAAATATGCTTTTATTAATAATTATTATTTAGTCTGTAAATTTCAAGTATAATTAGAGTAATAATAAGTTTTTCAGTTTAATACAAGTTTTTCGCAGCCCACACATTTTACCCATACTACAAGCAGATATTCTCAGTCGACTGATTGGACTATTGAAAAAGGTATGCAGACTCACAAGACAGGAATATAGAAGATATGGAACATAATGGGAATTAATATACGCACACTGCAATCACCTGACATAAATAGGTTAATATGGTCTGGATATATCAGGAGGATGTTATATAAATGATGGTTTATGGTACATAACTGGTCATCTCCAAATAGAAGGAAGACAGCATGGAGGACGCAATGTGGTGTAAATGACTCATGGATCAGGACTGTTTGATAAACAAAGGTGGACAGTTGTGAGAGGCAATGTCAAACATTAAACAACTCGCTATAATAATAATAATAATAATAACATATATTTTCTGGATACTCTAAATAAAAACTGGTTGGAAAGTAATTCTGATCAAAAAATAATCTTGTGTTTTCACAACAGACTACAATAAAAATTTTTAATAATCAAGTATTAAAGTGTTTAATTGCTCAAGTGTATGAGCCTTTACAAATATTTTTTTGGCAGTTACACATAGCATATTTTACTTACTTCTACTAATAATGAAACATTCACAACAAAGAGCATATAAAAAATTATTTTAAAATCAGAAACCATTTTGCACACAAGTTAATAAGGCAAATGGCAAACAAGTGCTTAGAAACATAACATTTGTACAACATTAATAATAATAATAATAATAATAATAATAATAATATTAACAGTCTTCTTACAGTTATGTACCATTACATACCAAAAAATACATAAATTTCTGCCTATTTTTGTGGCAAAAACAACCACCATTTAAGTGGGATTATATCACTATTTATAAACTTTGTGTCAATGCAGTGCTTTTTATGGAATAAGTGCCATGACTCTTATAAAATACCATGTTCATAATTATCGACAAAGTTTATACACCTTAAAAACTTTGCAGCTTAACCTAAAGTAGAAAATATATTATTTTTGACACACCACTGTTTACTCCATGTACCTGCTCTTATCAAACTTGTAAAATACAAATACAAAATCAAAGTACACTGTTAGGAAAACACATTTTTAAACGTTCATTGTGGGTTTATAAAGGGAGGATGCATACTGAATTGAATTTTACGGTACAACAGACAAGCAAGAAAGTCATTAACAAAATTAAGAAATATGTGTATGTTTTACAGATTTGGAAGAAACTACTAAGATGAAGGCAAACACATGGTACTAGAGATTTAAGGAGGTGTGATCACAATGCTATTTGCAGATGTTACGGTTGTTCTAGCATACAGTGAAAGAGGTATGTTACGACGGTCTCCTTGATCGTCGTATGGTACAGTGGAAAAAAAAATAAAGACACCCATGAAATCACTAATAACCAGCTTTAATTATCACAATCAGTAATTCGTAATCAACTCGTACAATAATTCCAGTTAGATCTGTCCACACACAATAATAATGTCAAATAATAGAGGTCCACACAAGTTATAACACAATAACAAACACTTGATCCACGCTAAGAAAAATCGCTCACGTAACTGACTTGACAACGCCAGACACTCTTGCTTTTATAGGTTGCACAGAGGTCCAGTATAGCTTTCCCTCTTTACTGCATGCCGGCTTATTGCATATCTCAAGTGTTCTTGAACACACTAGAACCCACTTGTTCGCGGCCTTGACTGAGGCAAAACCTGCCACATTTGACGGGGGACGTGGAGAATGTTCTGGGCTGTTCGACAGGCTTCTTGTTACAGGTATTTACAATTAACTTATTTACCGTCATTCCATGTCAAACCAACAAGGCACTCAAATTGACTATCTCAGATTTCTTTGAAACTTTGGTTAACTATACTCTTTAACATCCTGAATTCAAATATAATTTTTAAAAAATTCTATCTCTTACAGTTTTTGAGTTATAATTTTTTGAAAATTGTAAAATATCGCTTTTTTTACATGCGCTCAGCGCTAAAAAATGTTCTAATTCCAGTTCTATAAGTCCTAGAGAGTTGTGTAATAGTTCATTTTAAAGAGGATTTAACGGGCTTTAATTTGATATTAAACTTCAACACTTTTTGGTAAAAAAATGTTTTTTGAAAAACTCCAAAAAATGTTTTTGAAAGTTTTTTGAGATAGTGTTTTTTAAAAATTTTGAAAAAAATATTTTCTATGGTGACTTAGTGAATAAATCATAAAAATTTCAAAGTGGGGCCATGATGGGATCAGCAGTTATGACGAAAATGCATCACAATAGTTCAGTATTTTAATGCGTTATTAATGCATATTAACAATACAAAATATTAAATAAATAAATACAATTGCATTGCATACATTCTAATTTTAATAAAAACATTGATAAATAAAATGCATTATTTAAAATTATTGTACCTAAGCTAGGATAAAGAACATAAAGAAAACAAAATAACTAATTTTTATTTAAACAATACCAAAATGATACTTTTATGAACAGAGCCTAGTGTTTGAAAAAGTCTCAGAAATAAACAGTTTTCTGTACATTTAACCTTGCCTCGTACAGCTATTTATTTCTTCCTTTTGATCTGGAATGGAGCTTTTAACTTGCTTTTATACTTTCAAACTCTGTCAGATGATAAACTCTTCCAGTTTGTGTTGTAGGGTCAACTTTAGTTAGTACCTCAGTTTTATTCACAATTAAGATATCTGGTGACCTAGGATACTTAAAGGATGGAGAAGGTCCATGAGGTTCTAGAAAACTTATTTTCACTTCCTCATCTGCAATTCCTAAAACACATCCTAACCACCATTCGTTATTATACTCACATGTCACAAAACCAACTACGTCACTTAACTCCAAATCACCGTCAACATCATTTTCTGAAACTAGTACCTCTTCTTTTACATCATCTGAAAAGGAATAAGTTTTAACCAAAACTCTGGTTTCATTTTTTGGTCTGTAGCTGTGAAACTGTTGAGTTCCTTTCACTGTTTTGGCTTCTTCAAATCTTGTTTTCAAAAATGTATTTTCCTGTTCATATTCTTCTTGTGTTGAATAAATGAAATCGATACTTTTAATATTGTCTTTAGTCCAGTCATACAATTGGCGAGGAGTCATAATCTGTTTGTTGTATACCATACGAAGACTTGCTTGCGCGGCTAAACGCTTAACCGAACGTCCTACACCGTCACATGCATTTTTCCCATGTGAAGATGCAAAAAAGGTCCATTCTGCTTCAATGGAAAAGTCTGCAGTATGATGACAGAGGTTAAGGAAATTTGATTTATTTTTATATTGGGATGCTGCTCCATCTGAAAAATAATGAATCTTTTCTAGTTTTTGCGGTAGTTTCTGCTTCAAGAAAGTTATCATGAGCCGTTGGAACAAATGTACAGCAACTGTATCATGAGCCATGCAATCAGAAATGATAACTAAGCTCAAGTGCTGTAACTTATCTTCCATGTAGTAAATTACAAAAGGATGTATCGTTGCTTGAGCATTGTTCCAGTGAAATCCTTGAGCAGCGTCTTGGAGGACAAAAGAATAATTTTCAGCAAAATCACACAAAACAATGCATTGATTTAGAGGTAGATTCTCTTTCATATGTCTCAGATAAGATGATTGTTTGGTAGCAATAAAAGAATGTTTCAGTAGTTTGGGCAAACTATCAAACAAACAGTCCAAGAAATCTTCAGTGGGTTTGGTTATGGTTTCAAGGACAGACTTATTATCAATCCGCATCCACTGTTTGTATGTCACATTATCGATGCTGTTTTGTTCAAACAAATCTTCAAATTACTAACACCTGGACAGTTTATACATTGATTGAAATAACACTTGTCTGTAGGAATTTCACAAACCATTTTACTAGTCAAGTCTTTATAAGTTTTGATTGGTATTTCTCCATTTAGCAACTCTGGTAGTTTACATTGAGCCATCATTAACTTTGCATTTTGGTGTATAGTGCATACGCAAACTGAATGCGTCTCAGCAGATCTAACAAGAACACAATGCTTTGGGCAAAGTTCACAGAATTTAGAAAAGCCTATTTTCTGTCCTAGATAACGTTCTTTGAAGAGTACAAAAGTTTCCCTTAATGTATTTAAAATTAGAAATTTTTGAACATGGACTCGTTTGTCATTTACTCTAACAGAAACAAAGTCTTTCTTACCTGGCATCTGCCGACTCACCTCGTCAGACTCATAAAACCTTTGAACTAAATCTACTGTCTCCGAGCTTAACGCCTTGCCAGGTTTTGGATTGGGAGAAGACATTATACCGTTTTCTTTTACAAGATTTTTAGCTTTTCTAGCAATAAAATTTGTCACTCCAAATTCAGTTTCTATTTTTTTCAAGGTCCAGCTTTTTGGAAGTGTAGTTAAAATTTGCATTTGTAAACTTTTGTTTGTCGTACTATTGAATTTTGCTTTTAGTTGGTTAATTATTTCACTATCATTTTTATTGGGCTCAACTGGATTTTCCGGGCTCAAACCAAGTATTGTGGCCCTAAAAGCTTCTGTGACCTTTTTTAATTTTTTCTCTGGATATTTCTTTTCACTTAGACGATATTTTTTAATGGGAGTTTCATCAATCAGACTGAGACTTATTTAAAGTTTCCATAGCTTCAGCCTTTTCTGGGGTTGAAAGTTGAATTCCGTCTTCTTTCGTGAACATCATCTAATCAGTCTTCTGCTTCTAGGCTAAGTACACGTAACTTAAGAACAGATTTACGGCAACCATCACATAATTTATCACCATCAACTATTTGTTTATGACGTTTTAAAATATTATTGTTTACAGTTCTTAAATTTTTTTTGTGATATTCATGTCCTGGCCGTTTAAATGGATTGCAGCAGTATACAGACATTATATTAATTTTTGAAGTACTGGCCTCTGCCATTTTAGGTCTTAAAAATTAGTTGAAAATTTTTTTTTTAAATTACCATAAAAGGGTCACTTTAAAAATATGTAACATTTTAAAATATGTTTAATAAGAAATACTACACTTTTCCTTAGTTTTCTTTGTAGACAACTTAGATTAATGAAATGATTGTTTTAACACACTTTAAATGCACTGAAAATACCAAAACACACTTTTCACCAAGTTGAAAAATATTATAAACAAAAGGAAAATGTCAAAAATTACAACATCAACACGAAATCAAATACTAATGTTATACTTGTTCACTCTCTGAAAGCAACATGAAGACTGTAAGCAACCTGTGGAGTCATGAGCCACAGCCAGCTAGTCCTGTTGGGACATGAAAGCTACAGGTCTGCACAAGCATCATATATGTAGACTGTTGCTACATTGTGATCTGCTGTTCTGAGTACTGTTATTACAGTATACTGTTACGTTCTATTACTTTACCTTACCAATTTCCCCCACGTGACTTCTACTTACCTCGTGCGATCTTTTTACGCACTCGCCCCGATTACACTTTACCCTGACTTACCAAAACAGAAGACTCCAAATTACTTATAGGTCGCCACCAATATCTTTAAAGGGCAGATATGGAGACCTTAATACACTTTCCACTTTTAGAATTCAATTACTTACCAGGTTCGTTAGCTGAAATTTGTTTTACCCCTTTTGCCCCGTTACAATACCATTGAGTTAGACTATGATGTATGGTATTTACAGTGTATTAATAAATAATTTTAAATAATGCATTTTATTTATCAGTGTTTTTATTAAAATTAGAATGTATGCAACGCAATTGTATTTATTTATTTAATATTTTGTATTGTTAATATGCATCATCAAAATACTAAAAAAAAATGTTAACTTACTAAAAAAATAGATAAAAAAGGCTAGTTATTTAAATACTAGGCCTACTAAGTTAACACAAGTTTTGGTCATTTAAATCCCAATCTTTCCTGGGACAAGCCCATATGCCAAAACGCATTAAAATACTGAACTATTGTGATGCATTTTCGTCATAACTGCTGATCCCATCATGGTCCCACTTTAAAATTGTTATGATGTTATTCACTAAGTCACCATAAAAAAAATATATTATTTTCAAAATTTTTAAAAAACACTATCTCAAAAAGTGTTGAAGTTTAATATCAAATTAAACCCCGTTAAATCCTCTTTAAAATGAGCTATTACACAACTCTCTAGGACTTATAGAACTGGAATTAGAACATTTTTTAGCGCTGAGCGCATGTAAAAAAAAGCGATATTTTACAATTTTCAAAAAATTATAACTCAAAAATGTAAGAGATAGAATTTTTTTAAAATTATATTTGAATTCAGGATGTTAAAGAGTATAAGTTAGCCAAAGTTTCAACAAAATCTGAGATAGTCAAGTTGAAAACTATTTTTTTTTTGTTGATTTGATATGGAATGACCTATAAGTAATAAGTGAGGAATTGCTCTACTGTAAATTAACTCTGAATATAAGACAGCTCCCAAGTGACAGGATTATATGCAATGGGGTAAGAACACTAGATAACACTATAACAGTTCATTTTATTCACAACAGCTCACTATAACAGTTCACTATAACTATTAATTTTTTTAGTACAAGGATATACATAATATACAACAGAAATTATGAGTAGTGATACCTGATAGTGATAACTGACTACAGATTGGTAAACAGTAAAAAAAAAAAGAGAGATGATGGAAACAGGAGTAATACAAATTCTAGAAACAGGTACACTGTGTAGTTATAACAAAAATCTGAGGAAGAACGGAAAATAATTAGTGATGTAAAATATGAATGTTACAGTCAAAAATTATAAAATCACACTATTTAAAGAACAAGGAGATAGAAAAAAATCAAGATACTTGTAAAAAAAAAGAATTGAAACACTATAAAATACAGAAGCAGTAACAGAAGAAAAGGACACGGAGCAGCCATGGAATTTCTTTTAGAATACAATAACTGATATGGCTAAACAAACAGATTATGTGGAGTGAATATACGTAGTAGTAACCAGGAACAAATGCTTTTGAGAAAAAAAAGTGAGAAAAAAAAGGGCATAGAAAAATTATTTCAGCAACAGAAGTAGAAGTATAACATTATATATATAAACACACATTTTCAAACACAATAAAAATGCACACTTAACAATGTTGAATGTAACAATTAAAATTTACAATAAGAAAGTCAATTTTAACAGTTTCTTTTTTATAGTATGACTAACAATACATCTAAACATAATGGCTAAAAATGTATGTAACACTTTAATTTTTGTAAACAGCCACTTTAAAGGTGTAACCAGCCAAAACTGCTTGCAGGTTAGCCATCATTTAGCAGCAGCAAGATCAATTCAACCCCTTGAAGCTCCACCATACACCAGCCAGTCTGAACTAATCTGTGGCAATTTCTTCTTCTAAATGTAACACAATTACATTAGTATGTGGATCAGGACATGATGCATGACAGGAAATGCATGTAGAAGAAAAAGCTTCTTTGGTCGCTTATTGAGGATGATTATGAAAATATGTTCTTTGTCTAAGAAATTAAAGGACATAACTATAAAATGTGTTATTTATTGGGTTGATGAACTGTGGGCCAGAATAAAGAGTGAGACCATAAAAAATCCTTGAGAAATTAGTGTCCTGATATACAGACATTGATCAATGAATGTCTTCAGAAAACAAGTGGAACAGAATTCATTCTTCTGGTAGCAAAACAGCTATTTGGTTGTGAAGAAAGTGCTGAGAATAACATTATTCAATGGTCATTGTTTTATTTGAATTAGCAGTCTCTGTAATTCCAACTTTGTTATGCTTACTTGCTGAACTACTATCTGTCATGCTCCGGACGAGGCATTTCAGTGTCTCCACTATTATAAGACCTAAACCATGTCCTAAGCCTTTTGAGTATATGGAGCCTGCCCTCTGCAATTGTTAGGCCCATCATGGAGGGTTACCTGCATAGAGGGGGTGGGAGTCGACCATCTTATGAAGACACATCGACAACTCGCAGTTAGTCTTTTGCTGTCAGAACAGTGTCATAACCCATGCTCCAGCCGTCATCGTTACTTCTAGGAACCTATTGTTACTACAGTCTCACTGATCACTGTACAGTGGAAACAAAATATAGACACCAACGAAGTCATTAATAACCAGCTTTAATTAATCACAAATAACAATTTGTAAACAACGCATACAACCTGATGCTTAAAAATCGTTTAAAATATATATTCCATAATATGACACACATATTATAAATGTTTCAAATGTTAACATGCCTGTATAAAAATTTTGAATATCACATGGTATTATGCACAGGAGTGAAACTTGATGGTTTGTTTCACTGTCCAACTACTGAATATATTTACACTACACTACACATATAAATATTTACACTATTAAAAATACATACAGTATATACACAGTTGTAAATAATTTATATTTTGGATACTGTATGGTAAACTCTGAAACAGTGTGAAACGCACAGTGACACATCACAGTCAGGATAATAATAGCAAGATTCACGTTTAATCTTTTTACCATTTACGTCAGGTACATGGGCGCACACTGCACATTGTTTTGTGGGATTTGTTTCATTTTTTTGCAGTCGGCGGTAAATATTCAACAAAATGGTGGCCAACTAGTCTAAGTGGTGTTGGAGTTGAACTTGGACGACCAGCCCTAGCCCTAGTTTCACTGCGATACTTTTCAATAATATCATTGATGAAATCTAATCTGAATTTTACGTGAGGTTTTGCTGTTTGACGGTATCAAAGATAGTCAATTACAGCCAGTGTTAAGAATGGCATGGCATCATACTAGCTCAGACGCTCTTATTCATACTCTCTGTTTTGAAGCTGCCAAGTTGGTGACCTACATTAACCACTTATCTTACTAACCTGAATTTACTCTGAATTCAGGGTGGCTGTTTGTATTATTAACCCAAGTTAACTTGGGCTGTCCCATATTGTGCCTTTCATTTTATTCTATAACCAAACTGACTCATTTCAATATGAACACGCTCTGAAATGTTACTTTATAACACTGTAATCTATTTTTAGCTGCATATTGCATGTGACCTTAATGTTGTATAATGTCAGTGATGCAGGTATTTTGGATCACTGCATTGTGTTTTGTGAGAAAGGATTGACACCAATTACTGCTCGGAAGAGATTTATTGTTGCACAGAGAAAACTCTGCTAATAATAAACAAAGAAATTCTTAGAATCACTTGTCACGGAACCACATGGGTGGCCAAAAATTTCCAGACCCTTGCGTTACCTGCGGTAGCAGTTTACTCACTAGTTATGCCTGTCATTGCTGCCTTTGTAAATCTACTATTAGTGCGACATATTTATGATGTGCAAATTCCAGAGCCTTTTTGAACTTGATGTGTCTGTGTGCGTATTTTGCCACAGTGGTATGGTTCTTTGTGCAGTTATGTCTGTGGTCAACTACTTTGCAGTACGTTTCGTGTTTTAGTATACAGTGTTTGTACATGTATTTCAGTGTGTGAATATACATTTTCAAAGTTTTTTTTTACTCTGTTTGGTTGATATTTGTTGTTAGTGTAAGCTTTTAGAAAATAATTTTTATAGTGACTGATGAAGAATCTCTCAATATATCTGACATTTCTTCTATGTCTGTTGATGTTAGTGTGGATGATACATCTGAATGTAGTTTGTCAGTAGACAGCTCAAGTGAAGAGAGTGGCATTGGTGACGCTGCCGTGTGCAAAACCCGTGTCTGGTGTAGGGTTGATGCACAAAAGCCTCCCTCTATCACCTCCACCCTTCTCATTCATCGGAGATGCTAAAATAAATTCTGAAATAGATGTAGGTAGTGATACTTCTTTAGATTTTTTAAAATTGTTTTTTCGATGACAGTCTTCTTCAGTTGATCACAAATGAAACAAATAAATATGCCAGGCAAAAAAATAGTATGGCGTGGACAAGTAAAGACGCGCGCGATATACCACCCGATCATATTAATCACATTTGTCATCCAAATAGAAAAGTTGGACTTGTTACTTGTTTAATATGTGATAGTGTTTTCTGCAAGTCTGATTTTACAAGAGAAGTGAACGAAGGAAAAGGATTCTTTATCTCTAGACACATAATTGTGTGCCCTGTACATCTTAACCTATCTTTTGTTGACATTCAACCATGTGACCAGGATACTGATATTGAAAATAGTAATGTCCAAAAAAAAATTGTTAATTATTCAAAAACATCTAGAAAATATTAAAAATGGTCTAAATGTGACTCAAGATGGTGTAAGTGATAATATGGATACAGATGATAAAGGTGAGGATGATGATGCTGTATCTATCGTATCAATTGCCAGTGAAAAAAATAAAAACCGTAAGTGTGAACAAAATTTTGAATGTGAGGATTGTCGGGACTATATAAGAGAATTAAGCTATGAAAAAAAATGAATAATAGTGAATTAGTGAAACAAAATAATGAGCTACGTGAACATAACCATGAGTTGCGTGAAAATAACAGTTTCTTAAGATCATCTGCTGTAAATGTTGAAAAAAATTTTGTAGACATTAAAAATTCGTATGCTGATGCTGTGCTAAATTTACCTAAAAAGCAAGAATGTGCTCGTTTGACAATAAAGCCAAAGGAAAATTTCAAAGGCAGTGCCCTAAATATTATCAAAGTGCAAATTTCAACCAAAACTAATGCCAAAGTTTTAAAAATTAATAAAGTCAATAATGGTACAGTTTTTCTAAAGTGTATAAATGAGCAAGATTCTGAAAAAATACTAAAGGTTATAAACAGTGAAATATTGACAGCTGAGCATGTGTTAAAAAAAATCCGCAAATAAAAATAACAAACATATCAGAAGATGTCGATAAAATAGAACTCGAGAATGATATCATACATAGAAATGAATTACCATCAAATAGTGTAAACATTGTACACAAATACAAACAGAGAAACAATAATCATGCTGCGCTAGCAGAAGTAACCTCTGATGCATATGCCAAGATAATGAAGAATAAATCTGTTTTTATTGGATGTGAAAACTGCAGAGTGTATGACAATTTTAATATCAAATGTTGTAAAAACTGTTGTGGGTATAACCATTCATTGAGAAAGTGCAAAGACACTTTTAAAAGACAACAATCATGCTACAAATGTTCAGGTAACCATGATGCTACAGTATGTATCTCTGATATAAATAAATGTATTAATTGTATTAATGCTAACAAATACTTAACTAAAAAAAGATCCATAGATCATTCTGCAAATGATATTCAAAACTGTGAAAGTTTTAAAGTAAGATGGGAGCAGTATGTTTGTGATACAAACTACCCCTGGAAACCAGAACCTCCATTTAATTACGTTGCAACTAGTTGATTAGATAACATTTTGTATTTAAGAAGAAAAAAGAAAAATAAAAAATAAAAACTAACCTATAAATAAATTTTTTATGGAAATACAAGAATATAACCTTAATGATGAATTAATTTTTAATAGTACAGAAGAGATAAATCTCAACCCCATTTTTTGTGACTCTGAGCTTCTGACCCTACATGTCAATATCGGAAGTATACAGAAAAATATATTAAAACTTGAAACTATGTTAAGTTCTTTTAAACATAAACCAGATGTGATAATATGCACTGAAGCTTGGCTCATGGATAATATCAAGCTTATAAATATAACAGGTTATACACATTTTAAAAATAACAGCAGAATAAATACAGCAGATGGAGTGATTATTTATGTAAAAAGTAACCTACAGTATCAAACCATTAATGAACAATTTAATGATTTAAAAATCACTAGTCTGCTCATAGAATTAACAAATAAAAGTATTTTTAAAATTTCTGGACTATATCGTTGTCATGATTATGAGATTAACAAATTCATTAAAGATCATAAAAAATTTATCTTAAGTAACAAAACTGTTGCAAACCACATGATTTTGGGTGATGTTAACTTAGATCTCATTGAGTTTAATGAAAAAACTGAGGATTATTTCTACCAATTACTGCAAAATGGTTATGAATCGATGATAAATACTTGTACTCATCTTATAAAGAATTATAAAGACGGAACTTGCATTGACCATATTTTCATGAAAGGAATATACACAGCAAAATCTGGCAAATTAATTGACTCAATCACAGACCACTACCCCATTTTAATATCAATACATGGAAACAACATAAAATGCAAACTTACAGTATCTTTTGAAATAAACAAAAAAAGATTTTTGGAGCTGTGTGCTTCAGAACAATGGCAACAAGTCTGTAATACACCAAATAACAATGAAGCATTAGAATTGCTAATAAACAAGATTCAAACTATCAATGAACTTTCACACAAAACTAAGCCAAAAATTCAAAAACCAAGAAAGACCTGGATTACCCCTGCTCTCATTAATTCAGTTAATAACAAAAACAAATTATATAAAGCCTGGAAGAATAACCAAGACGACTTGCTAAAAAAAGAGCTGTACTTAAATTACGAAAAATGACTTAAATCATTACTTACGACTGCTAAAAATAGGCATGAAGAAAAACAACTACAAAACGCTGATTCTAAAAAAATGTGGAGATATGTCCATCTAACATTGGATCGTAATTCAAAAAATCGACAAATAAATGATATTTTGATTAATAATAAACTAAACAGCAATGATTGGACAAAGGCTAATTATTTTAATGAATTTTTCAGCACAATAGTATCTAGGCTGAATGAAAGTGCGACTTCTCCTATTTTGCAGCATGAAATACCAGATATATCAATTAATCAGCATACTATGTTTCTAACACCAACAAACAAATGAGTCAGAAGTTTACCAAACTATTCGTGAACTCAAAAATAAATCTGGAGGGTGTGATGACATTCATGCCTATACAGTTAAGCTAGCTGCTCCGTGCATAACTCCTGCTTTGACTCACATTATTAATACTGCTATGATACAAGGTACATGTCCATATCAATTTAAGAAAGCTGTAATTTGTCCTATATATAAGGAAGGTTTAAAAAGTTTGGTTAACAATTATCGACCGATCGCACTGATATCAAATTTAGCTAAGATTTTTGAAAAAATTATTTTTACCAGATTATTTAAGTTTGTAAAGAAACATAACCTGTGAAGTGCTAAACAATTTGGCTTTCTCAAGAAGAAAGGTACAGATGATGCTATAGCCCTACTTAGCAAATTTATTTATGAAAATCTAAGTCTTAGCATACCAACTGTTGTAACTTTTTTGGACTACTCCAAAGCTTTTGACACTGTCGATCATGGCATACTTATATCCAAATTACAGAATATGGGAATAAGAGGTGTAAGCTTATCCCTGATAGCCAGTTATTTATATGACAGGACGCAAGTTGTAAAGGTGAATGGGACTAGAAGTCAGCCTATTAAAACAAATGTTGGAGTGCCCCAGGGCTCTATATTAGGACCTTTATTGTTTATTTTATATATCAATGACTTACTAGTGTTACAAGATGTATTAATAGATGTATTAATAAAGAACTCCACTTATAGTTAGTACATTCTTGTACAATACCCCAATTTCTTACAGCTGCTTTTTAGAAATAAAAAAAATACCTCAATTTTTCTGATAACCAAGAGTTTGATGCTACAATTCATCCAAACCCAAAACTAAACAAAATTTACCCAGTTGTTGAGTATCTTGTTCAAAAATTTCAACTTTTCTTACAACTGATGAGAGTCTTCTTCTATACAAAGGCTGGCTCAGCTGGATTCATTATATACCCCTAAAACGGGCAAGATTTGGAATAAAAAGTTATCTTCTCTGTGAGTCCAAAAGTTGTTTTGTTTAGAATCTTATTATTTATGCTGGAAAAAGTACTTGCCTGTTGCCTGAGTATAAACATCTTCCAGTTTCATCGCAAGTAGTTGTGATTATAATGGAACCACTGTTGGGGAAAGGGTTCTGTGTTACAATGGACAGTTACTACAGTTCACCCCAACTGACACATTCTTATTTCAAAAAATACTGATATGTATGGTACAATCAATTTGAGAAGGAAAGAGGTGCCAAAAGAACTGCAGCAATGAAAATTAAAAAATGGTCAAATTGAGGGATTTCAAAGGGGGAAAGCGACAGTAGTCAAGTGGATAGATAAAAAAGATGTTGCACTGATTTCTACATTTCACTCATTACAGACCGTCAAAAAAAAAGGAAATTAAGAAGTCATTAGTTGTTGTCGGTGATTATAATGACACTATGGGAGGGGTTGACAGGGTAGACCAGCATCCTGCTGAGTATTATAAAAAAATTTAGCCATCTGATTGACGTATCAATCTGGAATGCGTTTATGAGCAATGTGAGCAATCAACGGTCAGAAGTCCTCCAATTCTTCGGGATAAGGCAATCTTGTCAGTTGGTTGAATTTGCTTCAAACTCTTGATGGCTCTCCCCTCAATGATGTCGCCTCTCTTTAAGCTGAACATGGCACACTTCACACAAATGCTGGTCACCGTACCGTGATTTCAGAGCTTTTGTTAATTCAGCATAGATGTTATAGCTGTCAGATGGCACTTTCTGTATTAGATCTGCGGCAGGCCCTTTTAAAGCAAGAATGAGTGAAAAGCCTTTCTCTTCTTCTGTCCATTTATTTACACAAGCGGCAGCTTCAAATTGGTGAAGGTAAGTTGCCCAGGTCCATCAAACATTGAGAATTTTGCGTAAACTGGCCCTACTACAGTTAATGGGTTTTTTTGATTTCTCTGATATTTTGAAGCTTCTTCAGGATTTATTAATGGTCTTGCTTTATCAACTGTTTCTTTCACTAAATGTTTGACCTCCATTTTAATTTGATTTATTCAATTTTCAATAGAACATTCCAATCTTGACATATTTGTTTTCATAGTTCTCACAGATTTTTCTAGTTCAGATATTCTATCAACTTGCACTTATATCAAAGTCTTAGTTTTCTGTTTCACAAAAAATTCTTCTTTTTGCCAGTTATTTGCTAATTCAATTCTACACTTACATTTTTGTCCCATAATTTTTCTGCTTCATTTGCTTCCTGTGGGTGTCATTCCTTGATCTGTGATCATTCCTTAATACTGCTTGGAATGCTTCTACCATCTGGCTGGTATCCATTCTCTTTTTATCAATTACCACTCATATTACTCTTCTATGAACTGTCCTCTGTTTCTACTGTTAAAAGATTCTATCCCACTTCTGACCCACTTTTACGATGATCTCACGGATCATCGTATGGTACCGTGGAAACAAAATACAGACACCAATGAAATCACTAATAACCAGCTTTAATTAATCACAAATAACAATCTGTACTCAACTCGTAAAATAATTCAAGTTATATTTGTCCACATGCAATACTAATGTCAAGCAATAGAGTTCCACACTAATAATAACACTTCTCCACATTACTTTGAACCGCACTTGAATAAATTGCCACTTATAACTGACTTCTAAGCGGCAGCTGTTGCTGACTATAGCCTGCAGGGTTGCAGACTAATGTTCCATAATATGAGTCCTTAATAAGCACTCAAAAACTCCAGATGACACTTGAGTGTGGCCTTGGCAGAAACACACACCTACTCGGCTAGCAGGGAAACATGTAGAATGACACTCTTCGTTGTTTGAGAACATTCCGTCGTTACACTATTATCTCTATAAAATAATACAAAGAAAATAACTCATTGGGCCTGGACTATCAACGGCAATGGATTTAAGTTAATATTTTTATTCAACCAATAATTTGAGTGGAAATATTGAAAAAATATACTGAATAAAAGTTATTCAGGATTTAAGCTTTCGGAGACCCCCCCCCCCAGTGGTCTTACAATTCTCATGAGAGAAATTGTGATGCACACTTCTCACTGATGCCTGAGCATGCAAACTGGCAACCTGCAAACAGTTCTTGATTCTATTGTACAGTATTAGTATATAAATAAATACATGTCTAATTAAACTATACAATGTTTAAAAGTAGTAAACTGTTACAATAACCACAATATGCTTTACCCTGTTGTGGCACAACTAATAACGTTGATGCTTTTTTACCCCTGAGTGAAAAAATAAAATGTATTTAAAAAAGAAATTCACAACATTATCCTACTGAACAAGAGGAAAATGTTACGCTGTATAATACGCACTCATTTTCATTGCAACAAACTTTGTAATATTGTAACTCTACTAAGTGTACAGTTTATATTGGTTTCCAATACCAATCACAATACCGCCCCTTTTTACCAATTCCGATATTTCTGGTATTAAAGTTTTTCAAATACCGAGATTCCGGTATATTTAGTATTTTCGATATTTAGGGAAAAATATGAAAATTAGACGTTTACTTAATATCTTATTGGAGGCAGTCATCCCTTACGAAAAAACCCTGAACTATGATTTGTGAGTACGAAATTACACTCAACTGAGAGTATAGAAATACAGGAATATGAATATTTACAGAAGTTGAGTGTAATTTCGTACTCTCAAGAGTTAAGTTCGGGTTTTTTTTTCGTCAAAGATTTTATATAAAAATGTCATATTTTAAACCGTTTAATAAAAACATATTGGAAAAACTTTATAATCAGCAAAGTTGCATTTATTTAAGAAAAAAAATTATTAATTTCTTCACACTTTCATTATTATTATTTTATATATATATTTTTTATTATATATAAAATGTACTTGCATATCAAATAATAATTAACTTATTGTTTGTTTGCGTGAGACTTACAATAAAAATATTATATTTTAACTTCGCTCAAACTTTGAAATATAAACCATACTTAACTAATCTTCCTAAACCTGCGTTATTAGAATAAAAACTTCCATTTATAGGCAAGCCTATACTTTGCCGATTCTATCAGTAATATTTTTGAAAAATTTCCTGTACACATAGTTTATGGTTAATTTCATATAAAATTGTATAGAATGGTTACTGGAGCCACCTATTGACTAGTTCACTGAACTTACTACTTTATACAATGTAAGTCAGAAATCGGTCGTAAACTATGAGTACAGGAGAATTCCTATCCAACGCTGCCTACGAATTATGCTGCACTATTGTGGATGCGGGTGACTCCGTAAGTACCTAGTCAAATGAGTAGATAAAACTAATTACACTAGTTGATCAGTTTAATACAAATTATGTTGATAGTAGTTTCATACAAAATACATATTTTTTAGTAAAGTACAAATATCGAAAATCCTGGGTTTTTTTATTATTTCAATACCGGTTTTTGATGTACTCTCATAAACCCGGTACTTAACTCCTAGTTTGCAAGCAACACTATTGTGCAGCATACCTATAACCAACAACAAACCATCATACTCAACAGTTCTGATTCTAGTCAGACTTGTTTGCTATGTTACTGTTTTACAAAAGTGTTCTGGTATAATTCACAAGGAAAAAGCCCTGCTTCAAAGTAAAGTTTACGTTTTTTAGTATATTCTAAACATGTCAATATACTGTATTTCAAGTTTGCAGCGTTTACAATGTTGATTCCGAATTCATTAAATTTCATTTGTATAACTCTCCAGACTATCTTCCTTTTCATGTTTCCGCCTATAACAGAAAATTCAAATGATCACACACAAAAAATGCAATGGTTGAATATACAATTATGAAAAATAATTATCAGCTTAACTAAATAATTATACATTTAACAAACATTTTCAGACATATACAATTGTATTTTATTCAAAAAAGTAGAAGGGACCCAAAGAGAATGGATGTACCAGAGGAAGTGGATGATAATGTTACTTGGGACTGTTGTATTAGTCATTTTGGACCAAAAAAATGTGCAATCATAAGAAAAGACTTATGCATCTTCAGACATCAGAAAAAAGGTTAGAAAGTTATTTTGGGGATGTGACGTATATCAAAATCAAAGGTAATCAATTATTATCAACAGGAGAAAGAATTGAATTTTATAAAAACACAAACACCATTTGACTTCGTTACAGCAGACCTATATTATCCGTTACTGAAAAAGAGAGGACTTCCTTATGCTTTTGTGGCCTCTGACACCTTGTCAAATTTCTGAAATTGTACAGTATAAAAAGCGCAATTGGTACATATTTAAGTGAAAGGTTACCTATGATTATTTGACAAACATAAGAAAATCAAAAGTTAGCCTTTTAGTTTACTAGCGGTATATGGAGACAAAATCTCAGGTGGGAAGGGATTACAAGAAAACATGCAGCAGTATATCATCCACAATCAAATCAGGTCGGGAATAATGAGAGAGATTGGTAAGGTATATTGTCATGCTACACACAATGAATGGCCCTATGTTTTATAAACAAAACTGAAAATTGGTTAAATTGCACTACATGTGAATTTACTGGAGTTACTCCCTGAGTTTTATACATGGAAAGCAACTGGACAGAATATTGGAACAGATTTCTGAGTACTCTTAAGAAACGGTGAAAGATGTTAGAATAAAATTAAAACTTGCTAATGAGAATTTGTTGACAAAAGGGGAAAAGATAAAAGCATGACATGATACTCAAAGGAAATTAAATATGGGGCAGGGCAAATTGTATTGGTTAAAAATCATGATTCATTGGATGCACAAAGGGAAACTAAAAAATTCTTTCTACTGAATGAGGGTCTGTGTGAAATAACTTCACTTGAAATAAATAATTATTATGTTCAATGAAATCCAGAAACCAGAGAGTAAATAGGCACTCATAATGTAACTAACGTCAAGGCGAGGAAATGTATTATGAGGAAAATTGGTTATTTTAGTAGAAGGGGTTTTTGATTATATATATTATAACGTCACCAAATCTCATTGATTTGGAGTTATATGTTAAAGGTTACTATATTAATGTTTAAACAAATTTAAAACGTTGAAACGCAACTCTTATAATGTAGCGTGCATCTTAACGCATGGTACACAGCCACACGGCAATGCCAGCTGCCGCTTACGTAACACACACACACTATAAACCAATAGGGCACGCCCAAACTTTCAATTATGAATATTTCGGAAACCGGTGAATTTAGGAAAAATCTAGAATAGCCAAAATGTTTGCCGAAATATTAATAATAGGGTGTGCGAATTTTATTTAATATAATTAAACATTAAGGGAGATAATTGATTTTATGTTAATAACTTCCTTAGAAATTGAGCTACACAGAAGAGCTTTTAATATGTAATAGTCATAAGAATTTACAACCAAATGTATATTTTAGAATTAGCATAACTTGGCTTGCAGCCAAGATAATTGCAATATAAATTGCAACCGGACGTCCGCACCGGCAATCAAAATCCGGTGTGTTAAGAATATTAAAAATAATATAAATTCTCAGACTGTGGGAATCAGTTTTGTTCTCATGGAATGAGGTGACCACAAATTTGAGTAGAAGGGAGAGTGTGTCAGCCAATCAAATCATTCAAAGAAATTGGACCTAAAACGCGGAGTTTTCGGCTGACAAAACACTCGACTGCCAGTACTCAAGAGGAGCACACGTACATCTTCAATCGTCTCAGTAACACACATTTTGTGAAGATACATCTGTGAAGACTTGAGGTGTCAACACGCATTATTACGACCATCTTATTTAACAGATCAACTGTAACGACTCGTAATAATAGCGACTATTCAAGATACTCTTTCTGATCATCAAATAAGCGTATCGCGCATTACATTAACTGTTGGCGTATGCACACAAGAGATCAACCACACTACAAGAAACTACTTCAAGAGTACGACAGAAGAGGCCGTCTATATCCAGTGGTACAAGCAGAACAACTGACAAGCAGAGCGACAACCCGTGACGAGACACACACGCCAGAGTGGAACGTGAATCGAACGAGGAGCCTGACGCAGTTGTAGCAGCCAAAACTACAGACGTAAAACTATCACCAGTTGCAGAAGGAGCAGAGTGCTGCTGATTCCCGAACTCATCACCAAAATCCAGGACGCTCAGTAGATCGTCGTCTCTAGCAGATTGGACCAGGACAGCGAGGGATTCCCGGAGCATCTCTAAATCCTCTTCAGAACCAGGAAAGTCAAAAACAAATTATTCACTTCTAAAAGAACAATTTTTCCTTTTTTTAAAATCATTGTAAAACAAATAATTCAGATGCCATTATATCAAAGACTCTAAATTAATAAGTAATATTCAATTGTGATCATCTGTATAGCATGTATGAGTAACTAATAAGCCCTAGCTAAGAATTCGATAATAGATTAAAAGAAAAGCGCTATACAAATCTTATTAGAGAATTAATTGATTGGTTATGCTGCAGTATACAAGAGTCAAATCACTTGAAATAAAGCCAAGTTGAACTAGATTCACTGCTAGTTTATTTCAGAATATTTACAAGAATTTTAGAGTAATTTAAAATCATTTTAAAGTCATTGCTAATTAAATTAAATTCATTAATTAAATTATTTAAAATTAACTTCTTTGGAATCAAGTAAAATACAAGTAATATAATTTGAAATAACAAGCTCTTTTGCTGAAGAATACTAACCATTCAGAAAATATCATACTAAATTTTATTTACTGTTTTTAGTTAGTAAGAATTATTGTAACTGTAAGTTTTTTCATTCTTATGTGTGTTTAGTATAATAAACCCCAATTTTTATTACCTCACACTGTATTTTTATTGCTGTACTACGGACCCTACCAACCTCACAAAACTCTTCACTATAATTATAACAAGATTAGTGTTTTGTTGTTGTACACTCGAGTTAACCTACTTGCGACTTCAAATCCAAAATCCACACGCCCATAGTCGGAAGAATCCGCAAGAACGGACAGCAGGTAGGTGCTCATTAAACACAGAAAACTTTACATTGCAAAAACAACAACACAAACACACGTCATTTATATTGTAATAAATGGCGCTCCAAGATCGTGGGGCTCGATAAATTTAAATTATATTAAATTTAAATTAAATTCATTTTACGTTAAAACAAAGTTTGCTGTTTTAACTATTAAAACAGCTGGCGTCCAACTCTAACAATCCCCAAAGAGAGTTTTGTGAATTGGTAGTGGTACAGCAGTGAAGTGTTTGAAACTATTGTGTAAAAATGGATACCGAAAAAATGTTTAAACAAATGTTACAAAAAATGGAACAAGCAAACGCGGAATTAGTAGCGAAAATAGATGCGAGATTTGAACAAAGTGCAGCCAAAGCTGAACTAAGTACCGCGGAATTAACGGCTAAAATAGAGGCGCAAAAAGTAAGTTTATCCGAAGCACTAGAACATAGTAACGCGGATATAAATGCCGAAATAAAACAAAGTAATAAAAACTTAGATGCTAAAGTCACGGAAATAAAACAAAGTAATAAAGAAACGACCGCGAAAATCGATGAAAGCGTAAAGAACTTAGATGCTAAAGTCACCGAAATCGGAGAAAGCAATAAAGAATTAACCGCTAAAGTCACGGAAATCGGAGAAAAAGTGCATACGGTAGAAACGAAAATAAACGAACGGTTCAAGGTTTTTGAGACCACGATGCAGAAATCGTTTATTGAACAAGTTACGCATATGGAGGGCCGATTCAAAGAACACATTGGTAGGTGTGAGAAACAAACAGCCGAGGTTGTGAAAAAAGTAGATACACTCGAAGTAAGAATTCAAGCAGACATGACGGAAACACAACGGCGTATTGATAGGCTTGATGCTTCGATAGTAGAGACCCGTTCTAATATAGATTCGAATAAAGAGAGTGTATTGCAAACACTTAATGACGAGCTATTAAAAGTACGACAGGAAGTACGTAGGAGATCCGCTCCTAATATCCTAGTACACGGACAAACCGATGAAAAGAATTGAGTATATTTCACAGGGGAAAATAATGAAAACCCGATCGAATTCTTGTTGACATGTGAGAGGGAAATGGCGAGAGTAGGCTCGCGGTTAGATGATCAAGATCGCATTCAATGGATTGTAAATGCGATGTGTGATTCTGCGTGAAAATGGTATAATATTGTACGTGATAAAATTACCACATACGCGGAATTCAAACAGAAGTTCGAAAGCCGGTATTGGAATTCACACACACAGAGAGTTTTAAGAAACGAACTCAAATACGGACGTTACGAGAGGAAGCACGGAATAACGCCCGAAAATTATATCATTCAGCAAGTAGAGCGCGCCAAGCATTTGACACCAGCGTTTGCGGAAATTGACACTGTCACTAAATTAGCATCATTTCAATCATAACATACGTGTACCCGTGTTTACACAAGGGATACGTACGGTTGAAGAGTTGCTTATTTTAGTGTCACAAAGCGAAACGGTTTTTGATTTAGGCGGGTGGCGATATAACCCGAACTTTCGCCGGAATAACGACGGTCAAAATACACGGGTACAATACCATACCCAACCTGATCAAAGACCCAGCACTAGCGCGACTCCACCCCAGACACCTCCAAAACCGTCAAATAAACCCTTTGACTATAAAGGTAAGCCAAATGTCGGTAGACAGAAGGTGCAAAATAAAGGCAACGATGGGACCCCAATCAGAACAATTCAAACAGTCGATGTATCGAAAAGCGATATGACCGCGCAAGAGAGCGAAACACAAAGCGTTAGGGATCCTATCAAAAAACCAAAATGCCATCAATCTGCAAAAAACTTGCCGAAATGCGCCTCCAGGAAGGACGTGCAATAAGCCCAGCAAAAATACGTAGATGTAAGCATGTTAGAAACAAGAACCATATGTTGTGTGAAAAGTGTACTTTTGATGATGTAATTTATATGCCTGTTAATAATGTGTTCCCACCGGACGTCAGGGATCCGTTGCTGGAATCCGGTACCGCGCAACAAAGGCCAGTGAGTGCGGCGTGTCCGGTATTGCACGCCTTTGTAAACGGTGTTCCCACGCAAGTGTTATTGGACACAGGGAGCGTTGTTTCCGGCATAAGTGAAAGATTCCTACGTGCGAACAAAAAGTATTTTCGTACAGCCCCGTCACTTCCAATAAATCAATTCTATATACGCACAGCTACAGATACTAAAGAAAAAATTGACACGAAGTATTATCTAACAATTATGGTACAAAACGTGCAATTTGAGGTGTGCGTAGTAGGTATAAAAAATTTGATATGCGATGTATTATTGGGGGTGGATGTATTACAGCAAATACGCATGGAGATTAACACTAGCGATCACCTGTTAAAATGTCACATTAACAATATTAGTTACACCTTCAAATTGAACACACACACACAAATACAAGAGCATGGTGACCCAATTAAAATTACGCGGCCGCCAAAACATGTAATTAATTACGAAAACGGTGAACAGGGGGAAACGACCTTAGATTCCCACACTGAACGGAGATTGTCATCGCTGCAAGAAGAGTTCAGCGAGATCTTCAATGAGGAACATTCAATCACGTCAGTCTATGAACATAAGATCAACCTTGTAGAACCGGAGAAGTTCATAAAAAGGATCTACCAGGTACCTATAAAGTACCAAGCCGAGCTCCAGCAGGAGATACAGCGGATGTTGGAGGAAGACATTATAGAAAGATCTAATAGCAACTTCCTCAACCCACTGCTCGTAGTCCGCAAGAAGACTGGAGAAATACGGCTCTGCCTGGACATGCGGAATTTAAACAACCTGGTAGAAAAGGAATTCGACTGCGTACCAACAGCGGAAGACCTCTTCATAAAATGTGAAGGAGCTAGATACCTCACGAAGTTAGATCTGACAGTGAGCTTCTGGCAGGTTCCGCTGAGCGAACAGGACCGAAAATATACAGCATTTATCTATAACAATAAATGCTACCAGCACAAGGTGGTACCTTTTGGCCTTAGCACGAGTCTCGCCGCTATTGTAAGATGCCTCGAGAGAGCTCTAGGACCCGAGGTAGACCCTTACACAGTGATATTCGTAGATGACATCCTCGTGATATCCCACACACTGGAGGAACATTTTGAGCATCTGAGGAGCGTCTTCCAGAAACTGAGGCTCGCCAACATCAAACTCAAACTACACAAGTGTGAGTTCATTAAGTCTCAAATGAAGTTCCTGGGACACATAATCTCAGCCACAGGCATCAGCACGGACCCAGAGAAGCTCAGGAGTATTGTGGAGTTCCCGGTGCCCAAGAACCTCAAAGCACTACGAGCATTCCTAGGACTCACGGGATACTACAGGAAATTCACCAGCAAATACGCCGAATACACAGTCCCCTTGCTACAGCTGGTACGCAAAAATATAAAGTGGAAATGGGGTTCTGAACAAAACGATGCGTTTGAGAGGGTTAAGGGTTTATTCGAAACTAACCTACAGTTGTTCCATCCACAACAGGGCAGGAAGTATGTAATGTATACTGACGCTAGCGAGTACACTATTGGCGCCGTGTTGCACCAGGAAGACGAGCAAGGAAGTCTTCATGTTGTTGCATATGCTAATAGAATGCTCAAAGGCGCTGAGTTGCATTAATGTACATCTGAAAAAGAAATACTCGCCATCATAAACGCTCTCAGAAAATTCAGACATTACCTATATGGTACCCATTTCGAGATCCATACAGATAATCAGGCATTATCCTTCATATTGAAATGCCGGCTAGCCAATTCCAGACTAACACGTTGGGTGTTAGCTATTCAAGAGTATTCTTTTACAATTAAATACTGCAAATGATCAGAGAATACCATAGACGACACCTTAAGCAGATATCCGCCTATAGAAAAAGAAGAGGTATACGAAGCAGCTGACGACGAGTTGAGGGTATTAAACATGCAGTACACTGTCGCGCCGGAAGCAACAGACATGCTACGGAACATAGGACGTGAGCAGGACAATGCCCCCAGACTCCTTGCTAAAAAGCAAATGATAGCAGCTCACCCAAGTCCGCATTATCTGATACAAGATAATATAATGTATAAATTGCTATAGGGCAAATGGAAGGTGGTATTATCTCCAGCTATGCTTGCGTGTGTAACACAACCATTACATATAAAAATGGCACACGCGTCACCAGTAAAATGTGTAAAAATATTACAGGAAGATTTTACTATCACCAATATGTATCGAAGAGTGAGGAGGTTATTAAAATCGTGTCTTCCATCCCAAACAGCAAAAGCACCAAATTTACACACGTTACCATTGCCAATGTGATAACGGAAGGAAAGGGACAGATGATCGCCACCGACTTCCTGGGACCCCTATCTAAGGCTACCAGAAACTTAAAACATATTGTGGTTTGTGTAGACGTCTTTACAAAGAAAGTCAGCCTATACTCGATCCCTAGACCCACCACGAAATCCGTATTGAATATTATACTCAACAAATATATTCCGCAACATGGACCGATTAAGAGCGTGCTTAGTGACCAGGGAAAACAATTCCAGAATAAGCACTGGGCAGCAACCCTGGAACGAAATGGCATTAAGGCAATCCTCACTTCGATAAGAAGACCACAGGGTAACCTCGCCGAAAGAGTGAATAGGGAAATAGGAAAAATGTTCCGGATATATTGCTATAAAGAGCAAAGCAAATGGCCCGAGTTCCTACCATTCTTTGAAACGGCGATAAATGAAAATTATCATAACACCACTGAATATACACCAGCAGAGTTAGACTCTGGAGTAAAACCAGAGAGATTTTGGCATGATTATTTGCGCACGCCGAAAACCTATAACCTACCTCTGCCAGTTCAGTGTAAAAACCAACTTGTAAAAGAGAGGATAGTTGCGAAAGGGCGTAAGCGAGCGGAGAGGTTTAATACGACTCATAAATTAACGAACTTTACGCTAGGAGAGAAAGTGCTTCTCAAGGCAAACCCCGTGGGACGGAGAGACTTAAATGTTGCAGCAAAGTTTTTTCGGTTATACAACCTATTAGTTGTATTAAGTACCTATTAGCTGAGCAACTAGCACCTCACACGTTCATCGTTACGACGCTCGACTGAAGAAAAACGGTAGGAAAATATCATGGGAGCTCATTAAGAAAATATTATGAGTAAGATGAAATTCCAAGGCGCGTCGGTACGAAATATTACGACCTTTTAAATATAAAGTATAGGGTTAAAAATAGTGTAATTATTAATAATCATTATTAAAATAAATTAAATGTATTAGATATAATAATAATAATAGTAAGTAAATTATGGAATAAACGACAATTCGTTTGTAGCGCGTAGAATAAAGCAAGCGAGGCGAAGTGAGCCACGGTGGCAAGAAACGGTTATGTAACGCTGTGTAGCGCACAGCTGATTTGAAATGTAGGTTAATAGGAGACGGGTGCGCTTTGAAAAAAGTGTAAACAAACAAAGCACATTCCTGCGTGCGCGTGCCACTGTTGTCTGTCGCTATCATTGGACCAGGACAGCGAGGGATTCCCGGAGCATCTCTAAATCCTCTTCAGAACCAGGAAAGTCAAAAACAAATTATTCACTTCTAAAAGAACAATTTTTCCTTTTTTTTAAATCATTGAAAACAAATAATTCAGATGCCATTATATCAAAGACTCTAAATTAATAAGTAATATTCAATTGTGATAATCTGTATAGCATGTATGAGTAACTAATAAGCCCTAGCTAAGAATTAGATAATAGATTAAAAGAAAAGCGCTATACACATCTTATTAGAGAATTAATTGATTGCTTATACTGCAGTATACAAGAGTCAAATCACTTGAAATAAAGCCAAGTTGAACTAGATTCACTGCTAGTTTATTTCAGAATATTTACAAGAATTTTAGAGTAATTTAAAATCATTTTAAAGTCATTGCTAATTAAATTAAATTCATTAATTAAATTATTTAAAATTAACTTCTTTGGAATCAAGTAAAATACAAGTAATATAATTTGAAATAACAAGCTCTTTTGCTGAAGAATACTAACCATTCATAAAATATCATACTAAATTTTATTTACTGTTTTTAGTTAGTAAGAATTATTGTAACTGTAAGTTTTTTCATTCTTATGTGCGTTTAGTATAATAAACCCCGATTTTTATTACCTCACACTGTATTTTTATTGCTGTACTACGGACCCTACCAACCTCACAAAACTCTTCACTATAATTATAACAAGATTAGTGTTTCGTTGTTGTACACTCAAGTTAACCTACTTGCGACTTCAAATCCAAAATCCACATGCCCATAGTCGGAAGAATCCGCAAGAACGGACAGCAGGTAGGTGCTCAATAAACACAGAAACCATTACATTGCAAAAACAACAACACGAACACATGTCATTTATATTGTAATAATATATATTTTTTTTCTGTTTACCACAAAGTATGAAAGGGGTTCCCCAATTTAGGGACAGTCATATCATCACCATCCCAGACTATGGAATAGGCTTCTCAGACGTAGTCTATAGTTAGAACATACTCTGCTTTTGGCTGTCAGATAACCACAGTTCCCCTCTGTCAGACTGATGAATTTAGAAGACTTAACACTTGAAAATGGGGAAGGGGAACCCAAAACATTCATTCGAATAGCGGCTATGCACTGAATCGTTGGTAGTCTGCAATGAGGGCATATTGTAATTTATTCCCTGTAATGGTGGCTTGAACACCATTATCATGGTGGGTTCCAAAATAGAGTATCAAGTGTGTCCTTAACAATTTCCATGTATTGTGGAAACAACTGGCTGAGACAGTACCACCATAATATAATACTGTAGTGGACAAGAGGTAGCTATGGTACTGAAACACCCCCCTTTTATTTTATTAAGTGTTTTATGAATTTTTTTTTGTTTTATTTTATTTTATTTTTTTTTGTGTAAAGGGGAGAGACATAATATTTAAAACTAGGTAATGAACCTAGAGGAAGCCTAAAGTGTGCCAAGACCCAAGCCACAATTTCAGACATGTCCACTGGTTGGATGACAGGACTTGCAAATAAGCAACTCTATTAACAGTAACAAATTTATATTTATTTGATGTCCAGTCTGTACATAATATAATAAGCGTGAGTGAAGTACAATTATATAAATGCCACTGGGTACTATTAAAATACAAATATATATGTATATCCTAAGCATCATGTGAATGTATGCAAGAATTTTTAATCACCAAAATGTATTGCTCTGCATATGACAGTCATCACTATTATAAGTTATGTGTATATATATATATATATATATATATAATCATTATGCATGTACAATTATTGTAAAACACCATAGATTTAGGCATGAATGCTTAATGCAGTGGCTAGTAAAAAAAAATAAATGCAACTCAAGGATAGATATTTGATATTCACATCTAATATTCGATATTTGATAATTGATATACGGTATTTGATATATATTATTTGATATATGAAATTCAATATATGATAGTTAATATATAACACTTGATATTTGATATCTGATACATGCTATTTGATCTATGATATTCCATATAGTATTTGATGGCAAGGTAGCCTAGAATTACTATTTCTGTCGACAGTCCTGATAGCACATGTGCTATACATCATTAACATTATATTATATTCTCTTTTTTTTATATTAAGAATTACACATAAACACGTGCTACACACACATATAACACACACCCCAATTCCTGCATCAACCTTTTCGCTATAACCCATCATATAATAGAAATTTTACAACTATACCCAACTTACAATTCAGATACTTGTGTCACCATTAAGATGAAAATTCATATAACCCAAAGCAACTGATTTGCCCCCACATTACAAGATAACTTAAATTTGTAATTTAATACAGGATTCATGCAGTCTGGATTAACAACTCAGGGAAATAGTCATAATTACTATTAAGGCCTGAATAATGGCACGAAATTCAAACACCCCAGTCCTGCATTATGCCCACATGGAAGTACATGATTAAGCAGGCCACAACCAACGCTCTGATACATTAAACACGAGAGACAAGGGAACTCAGAGCTGTTCATCTAAGTACATGCACATATGTAATCCCTTACATAGTATAAGAGTGTCTTAAATATACATAAGGTGTTTATCTATGTACAGTGTCCGAGCATGCAGGCATGAAACCTAACATGTGTTGTTATACTATTTTATTACTGCCCAATAAATCTTATATGTAATATCAATAATTTTATTCAACTTTTGTTCCAGGTGCCATCTCGTGATATGATACGAGAATATTTACTTACTTTAGGTCCAGAATTCTGTTACGCGAAACTCGAAGATAGCGGAATGTGTTATTTGAAATAATAACTCTTGCTTGAAATGTTTACCAAATGACATTACCTTTTAATAACATCTTACTACAAAACCTGTGACTCTATCGTGCGAAATACGCACGCTTCTATACACCCAATAGGTGTTACATCATGAGACGCAGTTACATTGATTAAGTCAAAAAATTCCCTTAAACATTTCAATAGGCCCTCCAAAATAACATTCAATTATATTTTTTATGTTTTAATAATATATTACTACAAAACATGGCTCTACCGTGCGAAATAAGCACGCTATTATATGCCGTTTGGCATTGCGTCATGAGACGCAGTTCTACTGTATAAGTTTAAAAATTTCCCTTAAACATTTCATAAACCCTCCAAAATAACATATTCAATTATATTTTTTTTGATATCATAATTATAAACAATTTCACAACCCAGCACTTATTAAATGTAGTTGGACATTCTCTCATTCACTCACGCTCCCATTCTTGGTTCAATTTTCTATTACTTTTCCCCAAATTGAGCTCATTTTTACTATTATTGAATTCTAAATGAAATATTAAAATATTTGTTTTGTACTGACCACATTTTGTCACTTAGCTGATATTATTGTCCTGCACACGTCCCATCGCTGAAAACGCACTAAGATGTTAAAAACTTTAACAAAACGTTTGTTTATGTTTTACATTGCACTGTTATTTATTTTATATAAATACTTCACTGTTTTACATTGTACAACAACACTTAGTTGTGTAAATTTTAGATCGAATTAGCGTTTGGAGATATACCGGCCGGTACGCTACACTGATGAGTCGAGACTGTCTTTGTTCGTTACTATGCAATTCAGAGGTGGGGGACAAACTGCGTCGTCATTCCGTTGTGTAACTACACTCCAGTTGTAATACGCATTGCTTATAGGCACAGAAAATGCGTAGTGGAATACCTTGGCTGATGAAATCATGTGCGCAGCTTGTGACACATTTTTGTATGACAACTGTTTTTGCTGTTTCTGGACGTCTACACTCGACCTTGACGCAATCCTATACACTCGAATTGCGCAGTTGCAAACCCTCAATAAAACTTTACCAATTTTTTATATGTGACTTGGAAATGAAAATACAATTTATATCGATTATTCCCCAAAATATAATAGGGTCAGAATTGTACTGTTACAAAACCCCCTCAATGAAAGATTTTATGCTGAAGCATAAAAACTCTCATTGACACACTCATACTTCCTAAAGGGATCAGCTAGGATATGTCGCCACAACCCCTTTACTGTTTATCAAAAAAAAAATAATTACTCACCCTTGGTCCGATGATGGTGACAGTACCTGCATGACCTTACTGGACTTCTCCTACGAGATCCCAACACCATAAGGGCAATTAGGTGCTTTACGCTCCTGCTCTGACGCGCTGGCCAGCTCAGGACCGCCGTCACATCACCAAACACTGAAACAATAAATCAAAAATATCAAAATAGTGGCTTGGTATAATACTATATCCCTAACTGATCTGTTTCCCCTTAGCTACGTGCTGGTTTGTGTTAAGAAGCACTGGGTTTACTTTAACTCCACAAGAATTATACAGAAGTTCCATTCTCTTAATTCACTACTCTTAACATTATAAAATTTTTTCGATTCCAATCGATAATAATTAATCCTTTCCCATTAACAAGAAGAAACACAAATCTTTATACTAGTGCAATAATACTTTCTAAATATCCAAACACATAATCTACATTTACTCAAATAAAATCATCTATTTCTCCCTCTTTCTACAATTCTGAAACATTTTCTTATTATTATTATTTTTATTATTATTAACAGTAAGTAATCCGGTGCTGTTAACAATATATACCCCTCTTTCTCCTCCACACACACTATTACCCCCCTGAACTGTTGCGTTCAGTTGCCTCCACAAGGACTGAGGCAGAAGGAGTGAGCACTTTTTTCTTTTCTCTCTCTCCCATCCTTGCTTCAACTTTACAAAAACTTCAGGGTAAGTACCCCTACTTTTACTCTTATAATATGCCCCTAAGGTCTACCACCCCTACCGAGGTGAAGTAGCCTATTCTCAAAAATAGTCTTAGATTCCCCTTTTAAAACCCCATTAAATTTCTAAATTTAACCAATTTCAAAGGCAACCAACTATGGTCAGGTTTGACAATTGCTACCCACAGCTGGTTGTCGTCCAAAACCACGATCTGGGATGGTAAGGCCGAGATCGCCCGAAATGTAGGGAATCGCAATAGTTTGACACATTGTGTCGTATATAGTTACATTTGTAACTACTCCCAAATTCATACATTTATACATACATAGAAATTCCTACACTAATACATAATAAACATAATACATAATGATACACTCTTAATTAACTTTGCGATTATTTCATTAAAATAAACAATTCACATTTAACTTTGATAAAAATTTAAACACCCTACATCTTTAAATTTGCATTTAAATTATAAACATCACATTTTAATCAATTAATTATTTTAATTAAACTTTTATTAATTAGCCATCAATTATTTATTATTTACTACCATTTAATTATTCACAATTTCAAATTTATTATTAATATTCATATTACATTATTATTATTATTATTTCATTTCTTATTACCTTTCTATTATGAATTTTCTACTTAACCTTTCACATTTTTATCATTGATTAGTCTGGGTGACTCCTTTATTCACTATGCTTTGACTTATTTTATATATGCATTAACATTTATTATCTTACTCCCTTTCTTCCTACTAACCACCAAATTTACCTATCATGACACCAATTTCTCAATTATAACTCCCTTCACATTTTCCACTTACCTCTGGCACCGCTCGTCTTTGTACTAGGATGTGTGTTCCCAACCTGGCTATATACATATCTAACCCTTTGCCCCTCCAAAATATCGGCAAACACTCCCTTAAACTACTCTATCCCCGCCACAACGCCACACGCTGGTCTCTCGCCACGCCGCACGTTGATTACTCCTTACCACCTCATCCTTACTACAAAATATCACCATCAACAATTAAATGTTTAACCTTTACGTTACTCACCTCTCTACATATACTCACTACTACTGTGTCCCTAAAATATCTAATACTCTCTTTGTATTATTTCCTTTAAAACTCTTAACTATCTAACTCCCATTAAATTTGATTGAATAACTCACATGCCTCTATTTATTAATACACCCAGGCTCTATTCCCTTTTAAACACTTACTGTGATCATTGACAATTGCATTATAAAATTTATCTCTCACCTACTCATAACAGTACGTCTCAATCTTCAAATATATATTTTTACTTAATCATTTACTATTCATTAGAAATCTCATAAAATCATTTAACTTCATTACTACTTCAGTTATAAGTTTAGTACAACTTTCTTTTGTACCACATTAATTCAGTAATTAATTTTCAACTATTTAATTCAATTATTTAAAATTTATTATTGCTTTCACTTAGCAAAAACATGTTAATTGTTAATTATTAAAACAATACATAATACATGGTGTACATAAAAGTTACCTGCAATACACAACATCAAAATACATAAATACATTGATATTAACACACTTAATATAATGAAAAATATACAATCCAACTTCATTATTTTGTCATTAATCAAAATCAGTCCATAGCAGTCCATTTCAAAATCACTGTTCACATATATTAAATGTTCATTACACAATTAAAACAATCTATCCTCCATCGTTGAATAACATTCTAATCTTAGGTCTATTTATCTTATTGTTTAGTAAATACATTTTATTATTATAATCATTATAATATTTATCAAACTTTTTATATTCATTCACAATTTCAATCGGTTTATTATATACCAAGTCACGATCGGTTACAGTTCTGTCTACCTCAGTATCATATGTTATAATCTTGTTAGTCATATAGTCATCATAATTTTCTACTACTACACCTGTTACCTCCCAAGGTAAGTAAATGTTATCATTATTCTCACCATCTACTGTTATTACTATCTCAATTTTACCACAAGGTAAGTATTCATTATAATTATTACTTCTCTCTCCGCCTAACCTTTCTACGAATTCTCTATACTTTCTGTTTGCTTTAAAAATTTCTATTACTCTCTTATTCTCTCTCTCAATATATTTCTTACCATAACACCAATTTACACTCTCTCTCTCCAAATATGCAGGGGTCACTAACTCATAATTACTGCACCACCTATGAAGTGCACAAAAAACCCAGGGAAATTTATTTGCAGACATATCGTCTTCCAAATACTCACGTGAAGCCATTTCTCCACCCCCTACTACAACATTAAGGGAAAAATCTACCCCCTGCATCCACTCTACCTGTAAATCCTTTCTACTCTCTCTCTCTGATTCATCACACACAAACATCTCATTTTCAACTTCTACTCTCTCTACAATTTCGTTATCACTATGAATATCCACATAATTATTTTCTACCACCATATTTTTACTACCTGTAAATTCACTATTCAAATTATCATTGTTACTCACCTTGTTAGCACTTAAACTAACACTATTTTCTGTAAATGTATTATCATTACTACCCCCACTTTTATTCTTGTAATTCTCGTCTAATTTACTCTTCGGTATATCAAATATCTCGTCTACTAACATTACTGTTTGTTTTGTCATATTATCGAAATCCGTATGCATTTCCTCGATTCTTTTATCAAAGTGGCAATTTTGGCTTTTAATTTCGTTTTTTATTTCATCACAATTTACCTCAAAACTATTTTTGATTTAATTTTTCTGCTCGTTAAGTATTTTATCAAAATTATCGAGCCTTACATCGAATTTGTTCATCAAGTTAGTATATTGAACATCAGAATCAATTTTTTGCTCATCGAATTTCTTATTAAAACTACTCTTAATTCCTTTAATTTCGCTTAATAGTAACTGCATCATGGCAGCAGTTGTTTCGTCTGTTTTGTTTTCATGAAGTGACATGGAGGTTACTGATACTATCTCTGTCGCTACAGATGCAGTCGTATCCGACTCGCCAATCTGACTAATTGGGGTTAATTGAACATCCATCTCACTCGTAACTGTTTCGTCAGCTATGCTGACTTTTGCATTATTATCTTCATCAGTATTCATTTTGCTTATTTATAATACACGCATGCATATAATCTTACAACATAACCTCGTAGAAGATAGGTTATGGGAAAATTATATCTATTAATTCAGATAACTGTCCGCTACTTTCCGTAGGCTTACCCACATAAAATAAAATTTTAATTAGTGTCCCTGTTCGCGAAAGCCAGTGTTATACTATTTTATTACTGCCCAATAAATCTTATATGTAATATCAATAATTTTATTCAACTTTTGTTCCAGGCGCCATCTCGTGATATGATACGAGAATATTTACTTACTTTAGGTCCAGAATTCTGTTAAGCGAAACTCGAAGATAGTGGAATGTGTTATTTGAAATAATAACTCTTGCTTGAAATGTTTACCAAATGACATTACCTTTTAATAACATCTTACTACAAAACCTGTGACTCTATCGTGCGAAATACGCACGCTTCTATACACCCAATAGGTGTTACGTCATGAGACGCAGTTACAGTGATTAAGTCAAAAAATTCCCTTAAACATTTCAATAGGCCCTCCAAAATAACATTCAATTATATTTTTTGTTTTAATAACATATTACTACAAAACATGGCTCTACCGTGCGAAATAAGCACGCTACTATATGCCGTTTGGCATTGCGTCATGAGACGCGCAGTTCTACTGTATAAGTTTAAAAATTTCCCTTAAACATTTCATAAACCCTCCAAAATAACATATTCAATTATATTTTTTATGATATCATAATTATAAACAATTTCACAACCCAGCACTTATTAAATGTAGTTGGACATTCTCTCATTCACTCACGCTCCCATTCTTGGTTCAATTTTCTTTTACTTTTCCCCAAATTGAGCTCATTTTTACTATTATTGAATTCTAAATGAAATATTAAAATATTTGTTTTGTACTGACCACATTTTGTCACTTAGCTGATATTATTGTCCTGCAGACGTCCCATCGCTGAAAACTCACTAAGATGTTAAAAACTTTAACAAAACGTTTGTTTATGTTTTACATTGCACTGTTATTTATTTTATATAAATACTTCACTGTTTTACATTGTACAACAACACTTAGTTGTGTAAATTTTAGATCGAATTAGCGTTTGGAGATATACCGGCCGGTACGCTACACTGATGAGTCGAGACTGTCTTTGTTCGTTACTATGCAATTCAGAGGTGGGGGAAAAACTGCGTCGTCATTCTGTTGTGTAACTACACTCCAGTTGTAATACGCATTGCTTATAGGCACAGAAAATGCGTAGTGGAATACCTTGGCTGATGAAATCATGTGCGCAGCTTGTGACACATTTTTGTATGACAACTGTTTTTGCTGTTTCTGGACGTCTACGCTCGACCTTGACGCAATCCTATACACTCGAATTGCGCAGTTGCAAACCCTCAATAAAACTTTACCAGTTTTTTATATGTGACTTGGAAATGAAAATACAATTTATATCGATTATTCCCCAAAATATAATAGGGTCAGAATTGTACTGTTACAGTGTTTGCAGATTTTAAACAAGTTCTGAGCGGATTTTGTAAGTCTGTTTTTGAGTGTCTACAGATGCACCGTGTTATGGTAGATGATGGTGTTAAATTAAATTGAGATGGATCACACCTGAATTGTCCAATGTAGTAGGTGGCCATGTGTCTAGGTTGAGCAGTAGTTGAAACGGACGATTTCTGGGGGCAGAATTTCTCTAAGAGTTTGCATCTCTCTCCCGACTGACGGCGTCTCAAGGCTTAAGTAGTTTCTCTGCACCAGGGGTTGGCAGGTCTTAGGCCAACCCTGACACCCATCTCACCATTGGCCGAGCACCTGGAGCTAACTTTAAATTATTTTTCCATAGTAAAGGGCTTCAACCGGCAGAATGATTCAGGCGCCGTCAGTCGTAACCAATGAAGACTTCTCCTATAAGGTTGGCAGAGAAAAGAGAAAGAACGCGAATTGCACCCACGAGACATCTTTTTTATTACAGGATACGGCAGCAACAGCTGGCCCATGGCCGACATGATTTTCGTCGCCGTAACTAACACGTAGCCCGCTACACAGCGACGATGCACTATACAGAGCAGTGCCCGACTGGTAGAATGCGCGAGTTTTAAAAATGAAATGATACACGCGCGTACCACTGAACTTAGCATATGAACAACGGAGCGCCGAATGAAGTACGGCGCAATACTCTATTGTATTTTATATGTATATACTGTACAGTGTTAACAATGTATTATATCATGTTTATGACCTTTTATACTTGTCATTTGAAATTTATGTTGTATTTGTATTTTGTAAATCAAAATATATTAAAACTATATATGTTTCATACTTATACATTTTTTCACATCTACTCATTGTTTCTTCAAGGTCCTGGGAACATTCCTATGCTTCCCATGTTATTTTATTTCAGTCACACATTTTTCATTTATTCGTTTTTATACTTATGCTACCATATACTTACGTCTCTAGGCATACAAAACTTCTTTATACGTTTAAATATTAATGCTGATTAATGTCATGTATATTGCAAAAGTGAAAGTCTGAGTGCAAATTTTTGGAAGAGACTGTAAATTTTAAGGGTACAATAAATTAATGCTGGTCAGCTGAGTTAGCTAGCTTAAATTCCTAGGAATGTATGGTATTTGTTCACTGCTTGTAAAGATTCAGTTTGTTGCTGTTTCTATTAGAGATAACATCATAAGTGGAAAATGAGTGGAAGAAAGAGGAATTGAGTATGATTGCTGAGAAATTAAACATTTTGTAAGTAGTGAAGGAAAGTAGAAATAAGAAGTGAGTACACATTGCCAAAGAGACGGGGACTATTCTGCCGACATGAAATTCAATTGTGGCTAAAGCAACAGAGACTGAAGAAATTGGTCGCGTGTTTGGTGTTTATCGTAATAAACAAACATGGTTTCAAGGTGGACTATATGAATGCTTGGAAGACTGTTACAGTGGTTCCAGCAGGACAGGATGGAAGCAATTCTTATCAGCAAACCAGTGCTTACAAAAAGGCAAGTTGGCAGCCAGCTTTGATGCAGAAGATTTTCATACATTGACAGGCTGGCTATATTAATTTAAGGTAAAGCACATCATCAGCAGCAAAACGTGTGTGATGAGAATAAGAGTGTAGATATTATACAGTACGTGAATTCAAAGAAAACCATTTAAGGGAATTACCTTCGCAGTATGCTCCCAAAGACTTGTTCAATGTGGGTGAAAGAAGCTTTTTCTTTACTTTACTGCCTGATTGCACAATGGCATTTAAAGGGGACAACTGGCATGGTGGGAAACAGAGTAAACAACATGTAATAGTGTTGTTATACATAAACAGTGACAGAAGTGAAAAACTGCCTTCCCTAACTGTAAGGAAAGCTGTCGTTTTTCAAAAATGTAGCAACACTCCCTATGAAGTATGTTAACTACAATAAGTTTTAAAGACTTATGACAAAAGTGTTTGAAGATTGGTGTTGATGGTCAGAAAATCTTTCTATTTGTGGACTGATGCACAGCGCTCTCTGGATATATAACACCTAAAAAAGAAACGTGACTGTTGAATTTTCCCCTGCAAAACGAACAAGCTAACTGCAACAGCTGGAGGTTAGTATGGCATGTCATCCACAGTGTAGACACTGGAAAGAAGGATAAATTGAAAATTCAAATTTGGAATTCAGCAGGAAATGGGTGAAGAAGAAGAAAATGGTGATGATGGGCCTCCTGTATGTTTTAGTGATGCTGCTAATTCCCTAGCGAAGATTAAACACTCTGTCACACACCATAATGTATTGGATGAAATTATGATAGGGTTGTCATAATTTGAGTGCTGTTTATGCTGTAGGCACAGAAAAGAGAAAACAGGGGAAGATAATGGCTTTTTGGAGGAAATGATTAATTACATCTGTGTAGTTTTTCTCTGCATATATTTTGCAGTTTATAAGTTTATATTGTGTTATTCAATAATTGTGTTACAATTGTGTTATATTGTAAATTGTACGTAATTTCTATTCGGTATTATACAATTTATTTATAGTATTTGAGTTCTTTCAGATATTCGTTTTTCACATTTACACATTTTTTTCTCTGAAGTCCCATCAGAAACATACAAATGAAATTTCACTGTACATTATTTTGAGTAATTTGATTATAATGCCTTTGTCCCAGAATGAATAATTGTTAATTGCATTTGTTGATATTTGAAATGTGTATGCTGGATTAAAAATTTTTATTTTGTAACCTTTTGAATGGGTAATAAGATATTTTGGAATTTGTTAATAAAGTTAATAAAAACTGTTCATACAGTTAATAAAGGCGTAAATGTGTGCAATAACATAACTTGACTTCATTTATTTAAATGTTTAATTGTTTTGTTGTTGTAATGCTTATGTTGCAATAAAATTTAATGGATTAAATTTCTGATCTTGTTTAAATAACGGGTTCAATAAGATTTAGTGAATTTTTAATTACTAAGTAAAGTAATTCTTTTGCTATTATATTTGCATGGTTATTCTGTATACTAATATGAAAGAAACATATGCATTTTTCATGAAATGTGTGACAGAGTAACAATGAGTTTTTTTGCATCTGGCATCACAACCTTCACCGGCCTCTCACATTTATATATCTCACGATGTATCAACTATGAATTTGTTTATTTTAATGTCAATGCTGACTGTAACCTAATCTATGATCAGAGAGTTCACCTAATGGACCAGGGGAGGATATCTTTTATGGAAGACTAAAAAAATTGTGATTTATGTTGGAGGGGGTAGTGATACAGTAATCGCATACTAACTACAAAATGAAACTGGCGATCCTATACCTTTGTTGGGGGCTTTGAGTGATAGGCTTCCTTCCCACACTTCTTTGGTCACCACTTATAAATTATTTATTTAATAGATGAAGTAATATACAGGTAACACATTATTAACAGCTTTAAATGCAAAGCATCAATTCCTCAAACATGCTATACTTACATGTGACTAATGAGAGTTGGTAACATCATAAATTTTTCACAGCATATTTTACACTCATAAATTCGTTGTATGTTATGTAAACGCCTATGGCGAAGTAAATGTGAGACATGGCCAAAACTTCTGTGGCAAGTGCCGCATGTGTATGGACGCTCCTGGGTGTGAGTCCTGTACAATTTCAAACAATTTCATTTTATTGCACATAAATTCCAAGAAATTATAGTAATAAAATATAGTACTGGCTTAAAAACAAAATCTATATCATATACTCTTTTGATGCAGATTTTTAATTATTATGATGATGTTTCGATTAAGGCACAATAATAACTTCATAATGTCTAATTTGCAGAAAATTATTCAAAATGTTATTGGTAATCAGATTGCAGTTAATATCACTAACATGCAAGTCTATTGTTTGACAACAAACTGATTCACACTGCGGTAAAAAAAAGAAATATTACAGTCATTTCCTCTTTCTCACATTCATGTTTCCTTTCAGCATACATGTGTAACTGCGAACGTGTTTTTTTCTTATTTCACTTTTTGAATGTTGCCACGTTCACTTCATTGTGCAAAAAGAAAGAATTTTCTTAGTAGTAGAATATGTATCACTGCAGTTATTAGATTACAGTTCAAAATTGTCAAACGTTTTCCTGCATTATACATACGTTTGTTGTCTGCCTAGTTTTGTTTTTATAAAACAAACAGAAAAATTAATCTTCTTGTATTCAAAGGCTGATATTTCTGGCATTCAGAAAAGGAAATCACCTTTAACTTCAAGGGAAGCTTTTACTGCACTTACGACTTTTAAAACTTAAAGATATGACTTGATCATATACTTATGTTTAGACCATTACAGACCATTCTACGTACTCGTCACTACAGACAGTACTCTTCTCTTCCGAGAAGAGCCAGTATATTCACTACCCATTATTCAAACTTACTTCTTAGTAACAAAAAACTAAGAACACTTTTAACAACTCTATAATGTAGTAAACATACAAACACAATAACAGCCCACTACACACTGACAATACACAACAGTTTCCCTCCGAATTACACATTGCATAAGATGCACTAGGGCACCCACCACAAATTGTGAGATCTACAGTGGGCATGCAAGTGCGTCTGCAGCAGTAAATGTGTTAAAATGTGATTTACCCAAATAACTCGGCCAAGCAAGTAACACTATTGGACTATATTAGTGACTGATTATATTATAATAAATACTGACATATACAGTCCAATAACAACTACTGTAGGACTACATGCTATTATCGATAATGTACTATACAGCAATAAAAACTCCTTGCTTTTACAAATCTGATATAGCTTAGAGAGCATAACCATAAAACAATTTTAATTAGATATCAAAACAACAGAGTTGGAAACTTGGTCATGGTAGGAAGTTATGAAGAAAAGATAAAATTATAATAGGTACACATTCTTGGACACAGGTAGAGAATATAAAATCTTACTTTATTTTTCACACCATAACTATCCAGTTATTTTATTAATGTTTAAACAACCTAATACATACCTCTGATGAATCTTCAGATCGTGTTTTTTAAAAAAACTCTTTTTACATACATTACATGTGTGTGGTCGATGTTTCAAATGATCACGCCTGATATGTGCCTGAAAAACACAATATTTAATTAATAAAAACATACTGTTCACACAACTACAATGTATTAATGAAAATACAAAATTTTTAAATATTTTTTAACTTTTATGTTCATACGGTACATGGTAAATATGATTATCACTGTTTACACGGTATGTGGAATAATACACAGGCAATTTCTGACATTTCTGCACTGGCTGTAAACATTGTAGCGGGTCAATTTTGGGTGTTTTTTATTTTTAACAGTATGGGGCATTTATATCTTTTATTTCTTTCATTTTGGGCGGGCTTGTCAAAAGTTAGGAAAATTATTGTGCAACGTTCTTTTCCGTGTAACAGAACGATGTTAAGAAACAGTGGTAACAAAGCGATATGCAGTTGTTATTGTGTAACGCGGCGAGCAAAGAATTTACCTCCTTCAAAATTCTCAGAAATCCGTACTTGTGTGGCATCGCCCATACGCAACTGTACGACCACGAGCACAAGTGACGCTCTTGACTAAAACTCAAGATGGCCAGAGCGCAAGAGTATTCATCGGCTTCTCAAAGACCATCCGGAAATACTGTTAAAGCCCCGCCTACTATTAATGACATCAGCAGAGCCGAAGCCAATATCGTCCTTTGGTATCCAGAATATAACTCTGCTATTCCATGCATAAAGTGGTTACCTCACAACAACTGAGGCTTGAGCGACGAAAACATAGTGGCAGTGAACCACCGTTCCCGCCGGTGGAAGCAAGAAGTACCTGTTACATTACCGTTCCAGTCTACAAGCAGCAGTTCCCGGTACCGGGCTGGTCCCAAGTAGGCTCGCCATAAAAGTTTTTATTTATCAGAAAAAAGTTGTAGTTACCAAAAAATTGTTATGTGACCGCGGTCAATACAACTAGGGAGCCGTATTCAAGAGTTTTTTCTTTCTTTCGGAACATAAATACAGTGTAAACGGACAATGAGTGTGCGCGGCGACCGCGTGGCCGGCATTTGGGGTTTGGGGATTAAATTGTAAAATGTTAAGGGCGTTATAAATTCTGATTGAATGTGAGAGCGAGCAAAGCTGGGCTGTTTCTGTTTGTATCTGTGTTGGTAATTGTGTTTTGTGTGATATACAAGGTAAGCTGTAGTTCATAAGTTTGATTATGCTAGCGTTGCACAACTTTGAAAACATGTATCTAAATGAATCTTCCGAATTTTACAACAGCTCAAAAGTAAATGATAATAAATAGTAATTCTCTTCAAAAAATGAGTTGTGTCAGTGCTTTGCGTAACCCATAGACCATGTTTGTATCCAGCTACATGTGATCGAACCCTTGGACCTGGTAGAAGTGATCGTGCCGGTAAGTAAAAGTTAATTTGAGATTTGGATATTAATAAATGTGATCGAAAGATTAGTAAATCACAATTTGCGCCCGAATTACAGGGACTAGTACATTACAATTGGCGCCACGGAACAGGCACGAATTGTAATTAATGATATTTAATTAAAATTCCACATCTACAAAGATACAAACATGTGTTTGGGGTTAGCATAGCAAAATAATATTATATTACAAAATTTAATTAATTACATTATTTACTTAATGAATTTATTTAATCAATTCATTTAATTTAATTTAAATAATAATACAAAATGTCAGATAAAGAAAGTAATGTAAATGAAATGACGAATGTCGAAGTTTTTGAGTAATTTTGAGTTACATTCGACTCCAAGTGCGAGTCAAGAGAAAGCAGAGATAAATTTAAGTGACCAAAGTAATGTAACTGATGATTCGGGTGTGCAACTGACCCCGACTTCAACAAAATGTAACGCACAATTTAACAGTGAGGTAATGAGTATGTTACAATTACTTCTAGAACAAAATAAAGAAATGAAGAGTGATTCAAATATTAAATATAATGACATAAAGGCTAGACTTGATGAGAAATTCGAGGTTCAAAAGAACAGTTTTGATGAGTTAACAAACCAAATTAAAGAAATGAATAAATGTTGTAAAAATACCCATGAAACAATAAGAACCAGTTTGAATAAATTAGAACGGAGTGTTGAGCGGATGGGAGTACATGTGATGAGTACAGAGAAAAATAAAACAAATGAAAATTGTAATGACAAGTGTAAAAATATGATACCAGAGAAAGAGTTAATAAATGATAACAATAATGTTGAAAATAATGAGAATAATAGTAATGTATTTGAAGAATTAGCATCAGAGACTGATACGGAAAAAACAAAGAATGAGAGTACTGATGAGTTGGTAGAATGTGATTATGAGATGTTAATGTGTGTGTATGAGTTAGAGAGAGAGAGAGGAAAAATAATGTTGTAGTAGAGTGGGGACAGAGGGCAAATTTTCCCTTTATTATTTATGATGTTTATGATGATGATTTAATGTGGTCACAAGTGTTGTGGAAGGGCAAGAGTTCCGTATTGATAGATGAATTGAGGTGTTTATTTTTGTTGAGTAATTGTGTACCCTCTGTCCAGAATAATTGTGAGAGTGTGATGTGGTGTTATGAAGAGAGAGAAGTAAGTAGAGAATGGTATGTAACAGAACTGTATAATTTGCACAGAAAATATGACGATTGGAAAGAAAGTTTGAAAGTATATGTGAATGATAATAACTATAATGATTTGAATAAAGTAATTAACCCAATCATGAATATATTTACCGATGGAGACGTAACAAAAATACCTAATGTAGACCGGTTTCATGAGTATTTGAGTATGATGAATGAGTTTAATTTTTATGGTTACAACACACAAAACAGTCATTTGTGTGGTAATACAATTGAACGAGGCTATGTAAAACCAAGGTTAATCTGGAACGATGGAGGATAAACTATTAAAACAATAAAAGACAGTATAAACATTATGTTTTATGGTTTTTTGACATGGCAGAATGGGACAATGAAGTGCGGAAAAAACTGAACAATTAATAGCAAGAGTTTGTAAATAATATGTAGCGGGTCGATTTTTGGGTGTTTTTGTTTTTACCGTATGGGGCAAGTATATTTTTATGTATTTCGTTTTGGGCGGACTTTTCATAAAATCATTGTGCAACGTATGTGTCAGTATAACAGTCAATGTAACAGAACAGTGAAACAACGTAAGACGCAGTTGTTGTCGAGGAATGCGGCAGAGAATTCGCGCCAACCACAAAATTCTGAGAACTTTGTACCTGTGTGTGGCAGCGCACATACGCAACTGCTCAATCACGCTCCAAGTGACGCTCTGGCAAAAAACTAAGATGGCCAGAGAGGGAAATTTTCATCATTCATTTGGTTTCACTACGGAAATGCTGTGTTAAGTCCCACCCACTTTTATGACATTAGCCAGTGCCTATTTGAAATCGTCTGCTATCGTCACTCCAACAACTACGTGACTAGTATGAGTCGAAACTGGGACGACTAACTGGAAGGCATTGATGTCCGTCGTCTTGACTAAAATGCTCCCGGAGTGGGGAACTGAGAGACGCCGGCAGTTCGTTGTCGACTCCCGCCTGCGCAGGCCGCCCGTCAACCGGGCTCCGAAACAAATTTTTTATAATTAATGTAACAACTAACAATAACAAAGTATGTGACCGCGGTCAAGTAAAAGTGCAGAACATAGTTATATATATATATTTTCGGACACTAAAAAGAAATACAAAGGAATGAGGAGTGCACGCGAGGACCACGTTGCCGACGGGGAGGGATATTATTAAAAAATGTTAAGGGTTCTATAATTTTTTGTGTGTTTGTGTGTGTGCAAAATTGCAGGCTGGGCAGTCTTGTGTGTGTGTGTATAGTGATCACTAAGGTAAGCTCTTAGAATAAGTAGCATGTAGCAGAGGCTAACCGAACAAAGAAAACTGTAACTTAATCTGTAAAACAATGATCAAAAGTTTTTGAACAAAATTTAAATATGATTCTGATTAATTAAAAAATCTAATTTCTCTTCTACCAAATTGCGAGTTAGTTTCTTTCACAACCTTAGTTCGTTTTATGTACTGTCATAGTTCGTCAAACGAAATGGGTGTACCGCCACTACTCGATCCGGCCAGATCCAAGTTGAAAGGTAAGTGGGAGTTGTGATCTGAATAAAATAGAGTAATAACCAAAAGAATAAAGTTACAATTGGTGCCGTGACTGCAGGATGTAATGCAACAAAAAAGTTGTATTACACCGGCCTACATTTTGACAGTGCATTGAATGAAGTACGGTAGTGAAAGCGAAATTTTAGTTACATGAAATGTACGTAATTATGGTAAGGTTTATTTTATATGTGCTGTAGTATAACGTTTTGGAAGGGAAGAGTAACCAATTGTAGTTAACACTTAAGTAAAACTAAGCTATAAACTAGAAAAAAATGTCTGAGAATACTAAACAAAGCAATATAACTAACGTAGAAAGGAGTGAAAGTGGCCTTGAGTCGCAATCGCTGGATGAAAGTGGTATGTTGAGGGGGGAGACGGGTGCCGTTACAGAAACAGCTGGCGGCAGTAATGTAATAGCTCATTCCACGCCGATTGCGTCTCAACCACAAGTAAATGAAACAGACATTGATTCGGGGATTCAATTGACCCCCGTTTCAATTAATAAAAGTAAACAATCAGAGGAAACAAATATGATGAGTGTTATGCTCAGTCAATTCGAGAGAATGAATAGTAATTTCAATGCAATGAATAGTCGTTTTGACATAAATGAGAAGGAATTAAATAAACGTTTTAATGATAACGAAATAATTTTAAATAAAATGAAAAGTGATTTCAACAATAAATTAGATGAACAGAGAAGAAAATGTGAACAACAGAATATTCAGTTGCAGCAGAATATTAATGTGCAATTTGATAATTTGAGTCATGTATTAGACAAACATATTGATGAACGTTGTGAAAGTATGAAATTACACCTGTCAGAGTCACTAAATGAGCAATTAGAGTGCCGTGTTTCTGATATTACTAATAATATAACTGATAAAGTAGAGAAACAGATCACGGAACAATATAGCATAATGAATACAGTTTTTGAGCAACAAATAAGTGAATGTAACACCAATACTGAATGTAAGGTTAGTTACGCTATGAGTCAGATTGAAAATAATAACCTTAAAATAAGTGAAATAGAAAACAATTGTAAGATCGAATTTAAGACCATACATAATATAATAAATGACCTTGAATGTGATAATAATCTTAAATTAATGAATGTTAAAAATGAATTGAGCAAGGCCATCAGCCAACAAGTTAACACTGTTACCGAGCGAGTAATCATGACTCGTGACGTAAGCAATGAAGTTGAGTTAGAGACATTCAGTTGTGATAACAAAAAAGTCCACCCTATGCAGTTCATAAGTAGAGTGAGAGAGTTCAATAAGTTCAGTACTAATAACTGGGAAGTCCAATTATTAAAAATTTTAAAATGCTTTAGAGGTAGTTCGGAGATATGGGCCGAAGTACATAAAACGGAATGGGAGTGTTTTGAAAATTTTGAGTATGCATTTATAAATAAATATTGGTCGGAAGAAGATCAAGAAGTGTTACGAAGTAGAATCATGGGAACAGGGAATTTCGGGGGGCCCAATAATAATATAACCGGGTATGTGATGAAAATCTTTAACGAGGCGAAATACTTAGAACCGCCATTGCCATTTAGATCCTTTGTGAGGCATATCAGCAAGCATTTGCCAAGGGAAGTACAGATAACACTTATGACAAGGGAGGTAGCTAATATTAGCGAACTAGAGAATATTTTAGATGTGTTTCAGAATATCCGGGACCAAGAATTGAGTCGCCGTCAGAACCAGCAGAATGGAAATAATGGAGGTAATCAGGGACCGCCGAGGGGACCTACAAATGGACCGGCATACCCTAGACGAGAACAAAATAATCGAGGACCCACGTGGACTTGTCCAGCATGTTCACAAGAGAATTATGCGACACAAAATTTTTGTTTTAGATGCAGGAGAGAGAGACCGGGTCAGCGACAGGGACCACCACCCGCACAGAACCAGCATGCATACCAGCGAAGGGGAGAGGGCCCAGGAGGAGCACAGAGAGGCCAAACTCATGAACCGCGAGGAAACCAGCATGAGCGAGGATACAACCATGCAGTGGCGAGCACCTCTGCGGGAAACTAAGAGAGACAATGGAACACCGGACCCGACCGTTGTCGCCGGAAGTTTCTGGGGTCCAAATGGATGATAGATACCAAAATAACATTGTGATTACAGATTTATCGGAGGAATTATTGGAGGAGGAAGACTTCGCAGCAGTGAGACGTGAGAATGGACGGACTGAGGTGAAAATCAACATAGAAGGTAAGGAGATTAAAACTTTAATCGATACGGGTAGCGAAATCTCTGTTATTTCTGAACATGTATTAGATGAATTAAAAGAAATAAATAAAAATATTCCATCTTTACCAGTAGCGGGGGTGACGATTGTAGGTATTACGGGAGTTAGAAGTAAGAGAGTCACGAAACAAGTACAGTTAAACATGATAATTAACGGGGTAGGATATGATAATACATTTCTAGTTGTACGGGGACTAAATCTTGAGGTGATACTGGGAAATGATTTTTTGATTAAACATAAGGCGTTGATTGATTTTCATAAACGGGTATTAGAATTAAATAATGAAGGGGAACCAGTCCGTATTAATTTTGAACGGGTGTTAGATGCGGTAAGAATTTCAGGGGTAAGGGTGATACACAATCGAAATGATAAACGAGACATGGAATTTAGCATGAATGTATGTAGTGAGAGTAAAATAGAATGTGAGGAGAATGTAGATCACTTATGGAATGAGAGAGCACTTAAATTTTGTAGTGAGGGTGGCGTAATAGGGAGTTCTCAACGGGCATCGTTGTGGCGGGTAGTAGAGAATTTTAGAGAAGTGTTTGCCGATGTACCAGGGAGGGCAAGAAACTATGAATGCGAGTTAAAGGTAAGGGAACACGCACCCTATGTGCAAAGAAGTTATCCGGTGCCCTATGCGAAGAGAAGAGCGGTCCAGTTTGAGTTAGAGAAAATGTTAGACGGAGATATAATTGAGCGATCTGTGTCACCATATTCCAACCCCTTAGTAGTCGTGATTAAAAAAGATGGTAGAGTTAGGTTATGCTTAGATGCCCGCAAAATCAATCAAATAATTATTCCAGATAGGGAGTCACCCGAAGCTATTGAAGAAATATTTCAGAAGTTTAGCGGTGTACAATATATGACCTCTTTAGACCTAACCGCCGGGTATTGGCAAGTGCCATTAGCAGCAAATAGTAGAAAATATACAGCTTTTTTATTTAATGGAAAAAATTACCAATTTAAGAGACTACCGTTCGGTTTGAACACAAGTGTAGCTAGCTTTATCAAGTGTCTTGACGAAATTTTGCAACCACACACCTTAGATTTTTTAACTATTTACGTTGATGACATTTTAATAGCATCCAGAACATTTGAAGAGCATGTAGAGCATTTGGAATATGTTTTGGGGAAGTTATATCAGGGAGGTTTGACAGTGAATTGGGACAAATCGAAATTTTTGCAAACGGAGATACATTTTTTAGGTTTCATCATAACACCTACAGGAATACGTGCCAATCCGGATAAAGTAGAATCCATCCTGAAGTTCCCGGAGCCCAAAAATATAAAACAATTGCAAAGTTTTCTTGGTCTTTGTAATTTTTACAGGAAGTTTCAGAGGAACTACGCACAGACGACGGCCCGACTCAGCGCAGTGTTACAGAAGAACAAGCAATGGAGATGGGGCGATAACGAAAGAGCGACGTTTAATGACATCAAAATTAAGTTCACAGACATGATACTAATGAACCATCCCAATTTTAATGACAAATTTTATTTGCAGACAGACGCTAGTAACATAGCATTGGGAGCGGAGCTTTACCAAGAGGACGAGGAGAAGGAACATAAAACTATCGCCTTTGCCAGCCGGACATTGCTAGCCGCTGAGCGCAACTACACTACCACAGAAAAGGAGCTCCTCAGTATAGTGTTCGCCGTGAGGAAGTTCCGAACGTATCTGCTGGGTAACAGGACCATCATCAGGACGGACCATAAAGCGCTATCGTTCCTCAATACTTGTAAACTCACACACAGCCGGATAACCAGGTGGGTGTTAGCTCTTCAAGAGTATAATTTTTCTTGGGAATATATCAAGGGTGTAGAGAATAGGGTGCCCGACACACTATCACGAGTAGACACAGATAGAAATAGAACAGGGAGAGATATTAAAGAGATAGAAATTTACAGATTATCCCGGGAAGATAAACTTTTTGGGGAAGAATTAAAAGATATAAATGTAATGCAAAGAGCTGATAATAAATAAAATAAAATAATTACTAGTATAGAATCAGATGTAGATGAGTTTGGGTATAAACAATATTTTCAAGTGTTTAAAGGGAGTTTGTTTAAAAAAGTAGAGGGGAGAGAGAGAGATTGGAGGTTAGTCATACCTGAAGGGTTGATAGAGAAAATAGTGTGGGACTGTCACTTTAGATACGGGCATTTTGGGGCACGGAAGTGTGTGAATGTATTAAAGGAATCTTGTTTATTTAAGAACATGGAGAAACGAGTCCGAAGAATACTTAGAGTTTGTGCGTTATGTCAGAAATCCAAAGTTGTAAATTATAGGTTAGAGGGAGAACTAAATTATATTAAAGTAGAAAAACCGTTTGATCTGGTAGCTGTAGATTTGTACGGCCCATTACCGAAAGGTAGGGGTGGAGTGATGCATATTTTTGTTGTACTTGACACTTTTTCCAAATATGTCAGACTATATAGCGTGAAGCGAGCAACGAGCAAGGTGCTGAGCGAGAAGATCACACGCGACTACATGATCAATGTGGGAAAGCCGAAGGTGATATTATCCGACCACGGTCCGCAGTTCATCAGCGGAAGATGGCGCCAGACTCTTGGATGGGAAGGTATTATCCCAAAGCACACTGCCGTATATCATCCACAGTCGAATCAAGCTGAGAGAGTCATGAGGGAGTTGGGCAGAATTTTTCGAACATACTGCCATGCCAAACATAGCGAGTGGCCACTCTATGTGCAGAAGATTGAAAACTGGCTAAACTGCACCACCCACGAGTCGACGGGGTTCACGCCTTATGAGCTAATAAGAGGAAAGCGTCCACAGAGGATTTTGGAACAATTAATTGAATATCCACCGGAAACCGACACTATCGGTAACGATGTTAAGCTGAGACTAGCCAATGAAAGTCTGTTGACAAAAGGGGAGAGGAGAAAACGGAAACATGACATGAAAGGTAAGTGGACGAAGTATGAGGTTGGACAGCTGGTATTGGTACGACGACACGATTTATCAAGTGCACAAGATAAGGAGATCAAGAAGTTTTTCTTATTGTACGAGGGGCCGTACGAGGTAGTGGAAATAAAAATGAAAAATTCATATGTGTTACAGAATAGAGAAACCAGGGAGATAGTGGGTACGCACAACGCTACAAATTTGAAATTATTTTGGTCAGCATAAGTATTTTGTTAATTTGTAAAGGTATGAATGTTATTTAATTATTCTTTTATGTTTTTAGAAGGGCTCCTCCCCCATTTTCGGGCGGCCACGATCTTACCAGTCCTGGCCGTAGAATTTGGAAAGCGGAGGCGGGCCATGGTTGGCAGGATCTTCCTTCGGGCGGTGAAAACAACGATGGTCCGGCTCCAACAAAATTGGTACAAAATAGAAATTTAACCACATATATTTGAACGGGGAGGGGGACCCCAACAGGTACGTGACTCGACTTAAAATTTTTTTAATACACTCATGGTGCAGCGGTTTTGGTGTGCCTGTCACGTGCCTGCACTGCCTTAGAGTGTTTGTATATAATGGAGGCTGCATTAAATAAAAGGCAGTGCATTCAAATTAAATTTTTTGGTGTCCAGGGCAAAATTAAAGTTAGCCTTTGACAATATCTTCTGATTGGTCTGAAAAGACGAATTTTGTGGCAAGACGGTTGGGCGCACGGTAGAAAGCGGGGTAGAAGAAATGCTAGGAGAGGGGAGTAGTGTGTTTCAGAGGGGGGACGTGAATTCACGTAGTATATCTACCGGGTTCCGATCCGTTTTGCAGCGAAACCCGACTTTTCTGGCGGTTACTGTCTTACTAGCATTAATCTCGATTTGAGAATGTTAGTCAGCCTCCAGTGTAAATAGATTTTTGGAAAAAAAAAAAAAAAAAAAAAAAAAAAAAAAAAAAAAAAAAAAAAAAAACCCAAATAATTTTGGATGTGTATAATTTTAAATTTAAGATATAATTTTTTTCTTCTAAATTTTTTAGCATTAGGTGACCAAATATAATTGTTGGATTTTAGTAGTAGTGGGTATAAGAACGTTTTGAAGAAATGTGGTAATATAAGAACTTGTTATCAATACAAGATGTGGGGATAATTTTGGGGGGGGTAGTTTGGTGCTCAATGAAGGGACATAACAGTGTAGTGTGGAACTGCTATGGTGGAAAGTTGTAGATTTTGTATTAATTATTTTATGTTAATAATGGTTAAGCTTCCATATAGAGTGGGTTAAAACCCCATCTCAATTAATATTGTCATTTAAATTTTAATTTAATATTACAAAAGATATTTTACTTGTGATTCCCCAAATTTTCGGGCGGTCACGGCCTCACCGAACCCTGACCGTGGAATTGGTTTAGCTTTAACAGCTATGGTTGGGGCACATTACGATTACGCGCTGACCATAACTGGCCATAGCTGTTATCGTTGTAAAGGTGTATTTTGAAATTGATGGGGGGTAATAAAAAGGGGAATCACCAAACTATGGAACAGCGGCTGCCACTCTGTTCGAGAAGGAACAGCAGAGCCAGGTGGTAGATCCGTTTAAGGGTGCATGATTATTAACGAGAACATGATGATGTTCACCAATTTAAACTTAACAGCGGAAGCAGAGACACGGAGAGGTAAAACCCTGCTCCAAAATATACAGTCTCTGTGGAAGCGAAAGGGCGAGACAGTCCTCCATAATCGGAAATAGTGTGTGTGGCTGGGAGGTGACGTAAAGGAGTCACGAATTTAAAATTTTATGACGTAAAAGTTTTGCTTATTCAAAGTTTAATCCAATCAAAAATGATTGTGCTCTGTCCACACAATTATATGCTCAGACTCGTAAAATAAGGTTCATACTATGATTTTAAAGGTATCATTTTATTGCTGTGTGTTAGATATAGTTGTTGATAAAATGTATTTTCATTATGTGTGTAATTTTTTTGCTAAGCCAATCATTAGACGCCTGGCAGGCAATCAACATAATAGAAGTAAGTGTTGATAATGTATTACATGTAATTGTTCAATTTTGAAAGGTATTCATGGTGTTTTAATTATGTTAGAATATCAGCTGATCAGCAATACCATGTCACTGGTATATTGGTTTATAAATGTTACAAGTAATTAATGTTTAGTGTACTACAGGTATTTTGAAGTAAAGATAAAGAGAATATGCAGAGTAATAAAAGATAATTTATGGGTGATAAATGTTTTATGGGACATGCAGACCTGTCCGAGTTGAATTAAAAGTTGAATTTGCAAGAGTAGAGATGAATATAATGTAATGTTGTTTTTGAGTTAATGTATGTTATAGAAGTTGGTGAAGTATTAAGGTTGACACAGTTGTGGGGAATTTATGTAGAGTTTTGAATGATCTATATTTATGTTGATAGTTAATGAGGTTATTTTGTGTATTTGTAGTAAAGTAATGAGATTGAGATTTTTGGGGAAGGCAATTTTGTATTAGGGGGTAGTGTATTTGGGGAGTCCGCAACAAGGGTTGGGACGGGATTAGAATAGATTTTAGTGGGGCTGGGGTCGCCTTAGGTAAAATCCGGGGGCCAAATAAGGGAAATGAGTTTTTGGGAAGGAAACACGTATCCTATGTACAAAGGGTTAGAGAGTATTTTTTCATATATGTAGAGAAGGCGGCGAATTGTGTTAAATGATAAATTGGGGTTTAGAGTGTCCTGATTAGTAGATATTTTTGGTAGTGTTGGGTGTCATGGTAATTGAAGTTGATAAATATTAGAGTCAGAGGGAGAAAGTTTATATATGTATAGAAATCTAATACAGAAAAACGAGAATAAATAATTTACATCACCCACAGTATATTAAAGTAAGATTGTTGAAAAGAAAGAGAGATTCATGATAAAGAATATATAATTGTTTATTGTTTTTCAAACCAGTGACAGAATTTTGATAGAAGTGAAAATAATGTAAAGTCAAGAAGTGTTTAATTTAAATGATTTAAATGCCAATTTGATTATTATTTATATTAATATTTTGGTTATTATAAATATTCTATGTTATTATGTTTTGTATTTCAAGGTAGGATATTGAAAATGTTCAAGGTGTTTTCAGAAATCATACATAACATATGTAGGTCAAGGGTTTTGGACTTGACCTAGTTATGATCAGCTGATGAGTTCATACACCTACTAAGCTTGTATAGTAGGAATCCAATTTTAATTTGTTTGTTTAATTAATTCAAACCAATATTTGAATAATTTTAATAAATGTTATTTAATAAATAAATTTAATAAATATTTAATGAATAATTTTTTTGAATTTTAAAATTTTGAAAATTTTAATAAATTTTTTTGAAAAAAAAAAAAAAAAAATTTTTTTTGATTTTTCGCCTGCCAGCGAGTGAATATGTTAGATAATTATTATTTTATTATGTATGTATTAGTGATGTTTCTTTTATTGTATTGCTTTATATTGGTAGACTATAAGTGATTCTCCATGTTAGAATAGAAATGTTTATATTAGTAGAAATGTCGAGGTTAAGTCAATTGTAACAAAAATTAGAAAAAAGAGGAAGAGAATTTTTTGATAAACGATTTTTTCATGAATATTGAATTTTTTTTGAATTTATAATAAATTTTAAAGGAAGTTTTCTTTTAATGTGTTATGATAATATGTAATGTTAATGTGTGTGAGCCCAGTATCTGCTAAAGGCAGCCCAGCTTGCAAAAAGGGGAAACATATCGGCGGAGGAGCTGGGATAATTTTAGCCCGGGATTGAGGATTTTGGGGGTAGCATGTTAGAAGGCGAGGTGTGCCGTGGTGCGAGTCTGATCGATTTCTCGGTGTTGGGATCTCTAACGGAGAAGTCCAGTGATCTCGTTCAGATGAGTCCATGGTCGCTGAGCCAGGGGGGTCGTGTACCCATGAGATTAAGAACAAGGGGGTTGTGGCACCAGTTCCTTACCGATCCTCTTCGGGGTTATCGATGAGATTTCTTCTGTCATGGACAGCAGAATTCTCATCGAGGGGGTATTGTAGCGGGTCGATTTTTGGGTGTTTTTGTTTTTACCGTATGGGGCAAGTATATTTTTATGTATTTCGTTTTGGGCGGACTTTTCATAAAATCATTGTGCAACGTATGTGTCAGTATAACAGTCAATGTAACAGAACAGTGAAACAACGTAAGACGCAGTTGTTGTCGAGGAATGCGGCAGAGAATTCGCGCCAACCACAAAATTCTGAGAACTTTGTACCTGTGTGTGGCAGCGCACATACGCAACTGCTCAATCACGCTCCAAGTGACGCTCTGGCAAAAAACTAAGATGGCCAGAGAGGGAAATTTTCATCATTCATTTGGTTTCACTACGGAAATGCTGTGTTAAGTCCCACCCACTTTTATGACATTAGCCAGTGCCTATTTGAAATCGTCTGCTATCGTCACTCCAACAACTACGTGACTAGTATGAGTCGAAACTGGGACGACTAACTGGAAGGCATTGATGTCCGTCGTCTTGACTAAAATGCTCCCGGAGTGGGGAACTGAGAGACGCCGGCAGTTCGTTGTCGACTCCCGCCTGCGCAGGCCGCCCGTCAACCGGGCTCCGAAACAAATTTTTTATAATTAATGTAACAACTAACAATAACAAAGTATGTGACCGCGGTCAAGTAAAAGTGCAGAACATAGTTATATATATATATTTTCGGACACTAAAAAGAAATACAAAGGAATGAGGAGTGCACGCGAGGACCACGTTGCCGACGGGGAGGGATATTATTAAAAAATGTTAAGGGTTCTATAATTTTTTGTGTGTTTGTGTGTGTGCAAAATTGCAGGCTGGGCAGTCTTGTGTGTGTGTGTATAGTGATCACTAAGGTAAGCTCTTAGAATAAGTAGCATGTAGCAGAGGCTAACCGAACAAAGAAAACTGTAACTTAATCTGTAAAACAATGATCAAAAGTTTTTGAACAAAATTTAAATATGATTCTGATTAATTAAAAAATCTAATTTCTCTTCTACCAAATTGCGAGTTAGTTTCTTTCACAACCTTAGTTCGTTTTATGTACTGTCATAGTTCGTCAAACGAAATGGGTGTACCGCCACTACTCGATCCGGCCAGATCCAAGTTGAAAGGTAAGTGGGAGTTGTGATCTGAATAAAATAGAGTAATAACCAAAAGAATAAAGTTACAAATATAGTGAATTCATTTGGGTGTATTATGAAACGTTAGGTAAATAATGTGTATATGTATTAGAAAATGTTGCGATAATAATAATAATACCAATATTTTGCAAGTTAAATAAATATTAGAATTAATTGTGAAAACAGTAATTGATTAATGGTAATGGTTTCGATAACTATATAATTTATGTTTTTGGTAATTGATTTAATTAAACCAATTTGATATGCTTGAATATTTTGATTGCTTATTTAAATGTTAATTAATTAATTTTTTATGAATTTAATTTATTTTACGAGATGGAAATTTGGTAATGAATGATTAATTATTTAATTTAAACTAATAGATTTTGTGAAATGTTTCAGAGATGGTAGTGATTATGTTTTGTGTGTATATCGTGTTAAATGGAGTGTAAGTATGAAAATTTTATAATCATGTGTAACAAAAATGTTTACAGGTAACTAAGATTTTAATTCAGTAGTGATTTTAATTCAGTAGTGAGATTTTAATGCAATCATTGTGTTTAATAAATATGATAATTAAAAAAATTTTTTATAATAAATGAAAAATGATATATAATGATTATTAAATATAAATTTTGAAAATTTTAAGAAAGTCAAATGGTAAAAAGTTGTGAATTGGGTCAAATGATTATTGATGAAATGATTATATTTATATAATGTATATAAAGTTTTTTAATTAAGTAGCTATTGCGGGGGTGGCCTGTGCTCTCGCAAATAGCGAAATGGGTTGGGGGTAACAGAGAGTGTTACCTCCATCGGAGGACAAAATGGCGAAAATGTGCGGCACAAATTTTTTTCGTGTAAAATAAAGTTTACACACTGCCAAACGACCGTGTCGCACATAACTAGATTGATGTGTAACAGGCAGTCAAATTGAAGTTTAGATTTCCCCGACTTTTCGGGCGATTACTGCCTTACCAGCACTAATCGTGGATTTGGCTAGCGGCCAGCTATGGTCATATCAAGTCCCTTGACCATAGCTGACTTGAAATTGGTACAGATTTGAAATTCAATGGGGGGAGACAACTAGGGGAAATCTCCGGAACTATGAAACAGCGGCTGCCACTCTGCCCGCTTGGGGGTAGCAAGACAGGTGGTAGAACCGCATTAAGGGTGTGTAATTATAGACCCGAACATATTGATGTTCAATACTTTTAAATATAATAGCGGAAGCAAAGACACGGAGAGGTAAAACCTGCTCCAAAATATACAGTCTCTGTCGAAGCGAAAGGGCGCCATAGTCCTCCATAATTTGAAATAGTGTGTGTGGCTGGGAGGTGACGCAAAGGAGTCACGAATGTAAATTTTATAACATAACATTTTTTTTATTCAAAGTTTGATCAAATAAAACTGCTTGTGCTCTGTTCAGGTAACTAGCTGCTTAGATATTTAAAAATAAGGTGTTCATTATGCGCTTTTAAATGTATTATTTTATTGTTGTATGTTAGGTATAGGTGTTGATAAAGTGGGTGTTTTCATGATATGTGTATACGTTAAAGTAAGCCAATAATTAAAAGCCTGGCAGGCAATTAATGCAAGAGAAGTGAGTATTGGTTCATATATGTATATTCCATGTAGTTTGTTCAAATTTGAGATGTGTTTTCATTATGTTAGGGTATCAGCTGATCAGCAATACCATGTCACTGGTATATTGGTTTGTAAATGTTACAAGTAATTAAAGTTCAATGTAATGTTTTGATGTATTACAGATGTTTTGGAGTAATAACAACAATAATGATAAGGAGAAATAAAGTAACAATTTATACAAGATAATAAGAGATAGTTTTTTGGGTGATGCGTAATTTATGGGACACATATATCTGTCCAAGTTAAAATCAAAGTTGAATTTGAAATAGTAGAGATGGATATGATGTAATGTTGTTTTTGAGTTAATGTAATGTAACAGAATTTTGTGAAATATTGATGTTGACACAGTAGTTGTGGAGAATTTATGTGGAGTTTGGAAGGATATATTTATGTTTATAATTAATGAGGTTATTTTGTTGTATTTGTAGTAAGGTAATGAGATTGAGATTTTTGGGGATGGCAATTTTGTATTAGGGGGTAGTGTATTTGGGGAGTCCGCAACAAGGGTTGGGACGGGATTAGGACCGATTGGCGCCGGAAAGGGTTACCTAGGGAGGGTCCAGGAACCAACATAAGGGAATGAGCTTTGGGGAGGGAAACACATATCCTATGTACAAAGGGTTAGAGAGTATTTTTTTTATGTGTATAGAGAGAAGGTGGCGATTTGAGTTTAATGATAAGTTGGGGTTTAGGGTGTTTTGGGATAGATATTCTGATAGAGATGGGTGTCATGATAATTGAAGTTGATTAATATTAGAGCCATAGGGAGAAAGATTATATATGTATACAGATCTAGTACAGTCAATGAGAATAAATAATTCATATCACCCACAGTAGATTAAAGTAAGATTATGAATATAGAGAGTGATTCATAATAAAGAATATAAAATTTTTCATTTTTTAAGCCAGTGACAAACTTTTGGTAGAATTGAAAATAATGTCAAGTTAAGAATTGTTTATTATAAATAATTTAAATGTCAATTTGATGATTATTTATATTAATATTGTGTTTGTTTTAAATATTTTATTTTATTATGTTTTGTGTTTCAAGTTAGCTTATTCCAAATGTATTTTCAGAAAGCATACATAACATATGTAGGTCAAGGGTCTTGGACTTGACCTACTTTCGATCAGCTGATGAGTTCATACACCTACTAAGCTTGTATAGTAGGAAGTCAATTTAATTTGTTTGTTTAATCAATTTAACCAAATTTTAAATAATGTCTAAATATAAAAGAAGCAGCTTTATAAATTTAAATATTTTTTATTTTTACAATTTTTGGAAATTTTAATTTTTTGAAAAAAAAAAAATGATTTTTCGCCTGCCAGCGAATGCATATTTTAGGTAGTGATTGTTTTATTATGTGTGTATTTACTATGTTTAGTTTACTGATTTCTTGTACTGCACTGTATCGTTAGACTAAGACATGTTAGGTTAAGGATTTGTTCAAGTAGAAGAAACGCTTAATTTAAGTCATTTTAAAAGAAAAAAAAAATATAATGAAGAGAATTTTTTTTGATAAAATATTATTTTGAATTTTTTAAATTTGTTACAAATCTTAAAAGATAATTTTTCAATTTTACTATGTGGTATATCAATGGGGAATGTGAGTGTGTGTGAGCCCAGTATTTGCTAAAGGCAGCCCAGCTTTCATAAAAGGGGAAACATATCGGTGGAGGATCTGGAATAGTCTGAGCCAGGGATTGAGGATTTTGGGGGGTAGCATGTTAGAAGGTGAGGTGCGCTGTGGTACGAGTCTGTTCGATTTCTGGGTGTTGGGATCTCTTACGGGGAAGTCCAGTGATCTCGTTCAGATGGGTCCATAGTCGCTGAGCCAGGGGGGTCATGTACCCATGCAGATTAAGAACAAGGGGGTTGTTGGCACCAGTTCCTCACCGGTCCTCTTCGGGGTTTGTCGATGAGATTTCTTCTGTTGTGAACAGCAGAATTCTCATCGAGGGGGTATTGTAGCGGGTCAATTTTGGGTGTTTTTTATTTTTAACAGTATGGGGCATTTATATCTTTTATTTCTTTCATTTTGGGCGGGCTTGTCAAACGTTAGGAAAATTATTGTGCAACGTTCTTTTCCGTGTAACAGAACGATGTTAAGAAACAGTGGTAACAAAGCAATACGCAGTTGTTATTGTGTAACGCGGCGAGCAAAGAATTTACCTCCTTCAAAATTCTCAGAAATCCGTACTTGTGTGGCATCGCCCATACGCAACTGTACGACCACGAGCACAAGTGACGCTCTTGACTAAAATTCAAGATGGCCAGAGCGCAAGAGTATTCATCGGCTTCTCAAAGACCATCCGGAAATACTGTTAAAGCCCCGCCTACTATTAATGACATCAGCAGAGCCGAAGCCAATATCGTCCTTTGGTATCCAGAATATAACTCTGCTATTCCATGCATAAAGTGGTTACCTCACAACAACTGAGGCTTGAGCGACGAAAACATAGTGGCAGTGAACCACCGTTCCCGCCGGTGGAAGCAAGAAGTACCTGTTACATTACCGTTCCAGTCTACAAGCAGCAGTTCCCGGTACCGGGCTGGTCCCAAGTAGGCTCGCCATAAAAGTTTTTATTTATCAGAAAAAAGTTGTAGTTACCAAAAAATTGTTATGTGACCGCGGTCAATACAACTAGGGAGCCGTATTCAAGAGTTTTTTCTTTCTTTCGGAACATAAATACAGTGTAAACGGACAATGAGTGTGCGCGGCAACCGCGTGGCCGGCATTTGGGGTTTGGGGATTAAATTGTAAAATGTTAAGGGCGTTATAAATTCTGAGTGAATGTGAGAGCGAGCAAAGCTGGGCTGTTTCTGTTTGTATCTGTGTTGGTAATTGTGTTTTGTGTGATATACAAGGTAAGCTGTAGTTCATAAGTTTGATTATGCTAGCGTTGCACAACTTTGAAAACATGTATCTAAATGAATCTTCCGAATTTTACAACAGCTCAAAAGTAAATGATAATAAATAGTAATTCTCTTCAAAAAATGAGTTGTGTCAGTGCTTTGCGTAACCCATAGACCATGTTTGTATCCAGCTACATGTGATCGAACCCTTGGACCTGGTAGAAGTGATCGTGCCGGTAAGTAAAAGTTAATTTGAGATTTGGATATTAATAAATGTGATCGATAGATTAGTAAATCACAATTTGCGCCCGAATTACAGGGACGAGTACATCACAACATTCTTCATCCGCTTGCACATATGCTACATGCTTATGTATAAATGGTGTTTGTAAGCACATGTTGGTAGTAAAAAGACAATATAATGTTGCATATTAATTAAGTTTTAATATAACATTAACAAATTATTTAACTAATAATGCTGAATTTGGGGGAAAAATTGCATTCCACTTATTCCTCAAATTAAAAAAAAAAACTGGCATACCAAACTACGATATGTAATGCATTCATATTGTTACGATGGTTTAACTGATCGTCGTATGGTACAGTGGAAAACAAAATACAAGACACCAATTAAGTCACTAAAAACCACCTTAAATTATCATAATTAACAGTTTGTAATCAACACATTATTCAACAAGATTATACTCGTACAATAATTCAAGTTAATTTGTCCACACCAATAATAATGTCAACTAATAGAGTCGTGCACATTAATTACTTTTTATACATTTCTCTTTAACCTCTTGTTCTTTCGCTTCTCTGATCTTTTTTTTAATGATATTATTTATCGTTCTGTGTTCGTTTTCTTTGTTTTTAACTTTTCTCGTTTCTTCCATCAGTTGGAGTATTTCATCCATCATCCAGGATTTCTTTTTTGTTTTATCCGGGTTCATCAATTCTTCTTTGACCCTCACAATTTTACTATTAAATTGCCTGAGTTGTTCTTTATAATCCAATGTATTTGAGAGAGATTGACATTTCTCATTAATACCAGTTTTAACTTGACTTCTTATTTGTGGGTCTTTTAGTTTACGGATGTCGTGATGTATAATATTTTTCTTTATTGTTTTTTCATTCTAACTTTAAATGTTGCAACCAGAGGGTTATGATCCGACTGCAAATCAGCTCCCGGGTATGTTTTCACCAAACTACAGCTGTTTCGATATTTTCTGTTTACTAAGCTGTAGTAAATCTGATTTCTAATTATATTTCCATACGCATCCCTAGGTGATTTCCAAGTGTATAGTCTTCTTGGTGGGAGCCTATGCCATGTATTTGTCACCACAAACTCCTGTTCCTCAACAAACCTGCTAAGCAACTCCCCGCACTCATTTCTTGCTCCTGTTCCATATGGGCCTATTAGGTTTCCTGACCTTCCTTGTCCTACTTTTGCATTAAAGTCTCCCATTGTTATTATTAGATCTTTTTTGGGTAACTTCTTTAATGCCTCTATTATCTTACAGTAGAACTCTATCACTTCATTATCACTGCGGTCTGTTGTTGGTGCGTATGCTTGTAATATATTAATGTTTGAGGGATTTGCAGTTATCTGTAACAACAGCATCCTTTCAGATATTGGTACGAAATTCGTTACACATTTAGCAACTGATCTACTTACTACCACACCAACTCCATTTCTATAACCATATAACCAACTAATGACAATTTAACAAATGCTGTTTTCATCACCTGTTGCAGTGAATGTGAATAGATATGCAATCTAGAGAATGAGTTGAGTACTATAAGATCTGGTTTTGTTTTAGAATGACTCCAACGATGTGTTTACACGCACAGCACCATACATACACACAATGACAGTGCAAGACGTCAATTGACATTAAAATAATTTTACTGTAATAGTATGCTCTGTAAAGTAAAAGCTACCAACCATTTGTTACTTATATATTAATGATACATTTACTGCAACTTTTTTATTTGGATGTTTATTGTTAGCAGTCTCCATCTTTATGCTATTAATTTGTGTTGTCAGTTAGCTAAATGATTTGTTCCGGATTAATATAACTGATGTGATGACAAAAATTAGCCGTCACTAATTTGTGAATGTCACTGAATAATGTTCAGAAAATACATAAATACACAAGAGGGACAGACTGTTGTTGAACAGGATCTGATGATGGTTGAAACTTATTCAGAACAAAGTGATCAGCACAATTGTTATGTTAAAGCTTCCTTATATAATTCACATACATGATACCTGCATTAAAATCGGAGATGAATATATCTTATTGCATGATGAGCACTTGTACTGAGGAGTATTTTCATTGTGCTTCACAAGATGTTTATTTAATGTTGACTTCCAAGCAAAAGAGAAAGCACAAATTTCACATGAGTATTTTTTACGGCTGTCGTCATGCACACCTGAAACAACCATGTTTTTTAAACATATTACTGATTATATAAAAACTAATACTACAGTATGAATGTATTTTTAAAATTCTCATAAATATGAATCTGTAGCGGGGCATTTTGGGGGCCTACCTGAGGCAATCTAAAGAAATTTGTATATTTTTGTAATAAATAAATAAAAATCTTCATTTGGGATAAAACATACAAAACTTAGGTAAATTTGTTATTTTGGAGCGATCGTGACGATGGCAGCACTGCTTGAGACGGTGAAGACAATATTATTATTCGTTGATATTTTAAAACAGCTTCAACAGACGCAGAATTAATAAACTGCCGCTGTGTCAAGGTCAGACAATGACGAACACGAAACCAGTAAACACATTATGTAACGGTAAACAAATTATGCAATGAAACATCAGGCGAGCGTTACGTCAGAGCCTATCCTTGATGAGTAATTCAGTTATGTAACGGTGACATGCAGCTGGCGGAAGGATACAAACTAAAAAACAATAGGACTTGATCACACCACAACAGCCGCTTCACAAAATAGCGCCTTTTTCTCAGCTCAGTCTAAATTCAATGCTCGCGCGAGCAACACATATTAAGTTCCGGAACACATTTTTGCGGGCCCGCATACGATAAAATGTGATTTTAAATTCAAATTAATAAATTTTAATAGCCATGAAGTAAAATGAAGTGACAGTTTTTGGTGATATGTAAAAAATTATAAGCAATAGAATTGTGCGGAGTGGACAGAATTATGTAAGGAGGCTGGACTGGGTCGAATCGCTAAAGAATGGCAAGATAAGTAACCGACATGGGGTAAAACCCAAGAAATTTTCAAAATTGTAAAACCTTTGAATTTTAAAAAAGAAATGGCAGCCTAAAATATCTATACATAAATTAAACTAAATAAGAGATCTCTAAAATAACTTGGTGTGTGTGTTGCGTGTGTACGTGAGAATGTAACTATATTAAGAAGTCTGGTTTGCGTTGTTTTTAAAAGATTATTTCAATTTAATATCTTGATTCATATAAGGTTTATATAATATTTCAATGCTGTTTTATTCTTTTTTACACTAAAAGTTTTTTTTTCTTTACATTAAAAGTTTCTTTCTTTCAAATTATTTTATGTGCGTTTCTTTTTGTTTTGAGAAATGTTAATAAATTTTAATTAATGTGTAAACGTATAAAGTTTTCTTTATTTGTTTAAACAACCATTCTGATCTCCTGTTCGCCTAAAAAGAACCCTAACATGGTAAGCACATATTTTATTTATTTTTTCTCTATATACATAGTTGGCCATACAAGATGGCGCTCGACGAAGTGAGAACAATTACTCAATAAGATTAATCAATCATATTTTGTTAAATATCAATAATATCAAACATATCAATGGCTTCTGAACAGGGACAATTTATATAATATAATTATATAAATATAAGCCTACGGGGAGAACAGAATGGTTGTTGAGGTAAAAATAAAATTTTTTTTTTCTCGTACGTAAAATAGACATAGATAGGGGTTATGTTGTGATGAGTGTGAAAGGTTGATGTTGATATTTTATAGCGGGTATTGTGAAGCAATATGCATAATAATTAATATGTATGATAATTATTAAGTAGTATGAATAAAGGGTATTATATAAATAGATTTTGAAATGAATGAAGTATAAATAAGGTGTATAGAAAGTTACGTAATGTAACGCAAAGTGTTGTGTAAGTAGAGTACATTGTTGTGTGAAAAGTAGATATGATATATTAGTATTTTTATTTAAAGTAATAAGCTTACTATTAAAAAATGGAGAATCAAGAAGTAAATTTAGAAAACACTCTTACGGAGTCGATGGTACTTGATAATGTATCGGCTCAATCTACCCTGTCGACAACACGAGTTGCAGAGTTGTCGATGGCAGATATATTCAATTTAATGAAAACAATGTCTGAGAATTTGAGTAGTGATATCAATAAAATGAATAGTAGTTTCAACGGGAAGTTTGACGTTCAGAACAGTAAATTAGATGATCAAAAGAATAGTTTTGACAGGAAATTCGACGAATTAACAAACCAAATTAACGAAATAAATAAATGTTTTAAAAATAATAATCAAACAATAGTAACCAGTTTAAATAAATTAGAACAGAGTGTTGAGAAGTTAGGTGACAATGTTTTAAGTATGACAAATAGTAAAAATGACGAAATAGTGGAAGATGTAGTATTAAAAAGTAATGATATTAATTACAATTCTGAGAGTATAGTGGGGGTGAAGGATAATGGAGAGACAAATGATGAAAATATAATCAAAAATGGTACTAATGAAATTGCAGAATGTAGTGATTATGAGATGTTAATTAGTGTTTATGAAGTAGAGAGAGAGTGGAAAAATAATGTTGTAGTTGAATGGGGACAGAGGGCAAATTTTCCCCTTATTGTTTATAATGATGATGATGATTTAATGTTGTTTTTGCAGGGCAAGAGACCCTTATTGGTAAATGAATTGATGTTGTATAATGTTGTACCCTCTGTCTGTAATAATTATGAGAGTGTGATATGGTGTTATGAAGAGAGAGATTTGTGTATTGAGAGAGAAATAGAATTATATGAGTTAAAAAGAAATTATGATGAATTGAGAGAAAGAGTAGTAGGGGTGAATTATTTTGAGAATATTTTTATAAATGATAATGACTTACCTGATGAAAAAACAATTTACCTGACATTAACAAATAACACTGATTAGACGGGACAATCCTAACTTATGGTGACAAGATTTATAATGGTACAATGGATGAAATAGAGTTGATAGGTTATTATGATAGTAATAATTATAACAACTGGTATGTGGATAAAAATAATGTATGTCACAAATATATTCGATATTTATATGACGATGGAGGTTGAAATAAAAAAATCAGTGAATAGACATTGTTGACTACTGTAAATTTTGGTAATGACCTTGCAGATTTGGACATGACGAATATTTTGTAAATATAAATATTTTGTGAATTCATTTGTGTGTATTGTGAAATGTTAGGTAAGTAATGTGTATATGTATTAGAAAATGTTGTGTTAATAATAATAATATTATTAATATTTTGCATTCTGATTAAATAATAAAATAATTATGAAGACAATAATTGATGACTTGTAAAATTTTGTGTTTTGAAATACGTTCTATTTTAATAATCAATTGAAGTAAATAATTTGAGATGTTTAGACATTGTGATGGAATGTTATGTGTTTGAATTTTATAAGGTAATTAAATTGTTTGATGAGTTTTAAATAATTAATGAATTAATAAATATTAAATGGTTTATTTTGTGGATTAACTTAATGGTTAAAAATATATGTTAATAATAAATTTTGAAAATTTTGAGTAACCTAATTGCAACACAGGATAAATAAATAATGATGCTAAATACAAAATAAGTTAATGAAAAGTTTTAAATAATAATGTTTTTAAATTTTTATATAAATTACTTAAAAGGAGAATTGTTTGTTTAATGTATGCTAATAATCCAGGTTGATTTCTATTGGTGTATTATGTTGTGTAATGTATTATACAAGATGTGGGGATAATTTTGGGGGTAGTTTGGTGCTCAATGAAATGATAGAACAGTGGAGTGTGGAACTGCAACGGTTGAAAGTTTAGTTTTTCCATTCTAATTAATTAGTTAGTAAGTTGCTGTTGCTGGGGCGGCATGTGCCCCAGTAGATAGCGGAAAGTGTTGGGGGTAACCGAGAGTGTTACCTCCATCGGAGGCCAACATGGCGAAAATGCACGGCACACCCTTTTGTATAATTTTATATTGTACTTTGATAAATTGCCGTGCCGTGCATAAAAATGATGATGTATACATGCCTGAAGGAAGAGATGATTTCCCCGACTTTTCGGGCGATTACTGCCTTACCAGCACTAATCGTGGTTTTGGCGAGCGGTTGGCTATGGTCATACCAAGTCCCTTGACCATAGCTGGCTTGAAATTGGTCTAAAATAGAAATTAATGGGGGGCGAACTAGGGGAAATCCCGGGAACTATGGAACAGCGGCTGCCACTCTGTTCGAGGAGGAACAGCATAGACAGGTGGTAGAACCGTATTAGGGGCGCATAAATATAGACAAAGATATGTTGATATCTATACTTTTGAAATGTAACGCAGAAGCAAGGACATGGAGATGTAACATTCCTCCAAAACCTCAGTCCTTGTGGACGCAACTGGACGCCACAGTCCAGGGGGGGTCATAGTGTGTGTGGCTGGGAGGTTATCCAAGGGGATAACGTATTAAAAATTTGCTATATTTTAATTAATAATGATGATTTGCTACTCAATAATTTTGTTTTGATTTGAAAAATCGATGCACTAAATACTTCCTATAATGTGTTTATTATGTCTTAGTGTGTTAATTGCATTTAGTATGTTAGGAATAAGAATTATAAAAATATGATAATATGTTTTCAATGTGTTTATAGATTTTAAAATAAAATGAAAAATAGTTGTGATAGGTAAAATTTTCAACGGGTTGCAAAAGATAGAAGTGGGTGATAGTAATTGTTTGAATAAAATGTTTGAGTCAGTTCAAGTTGAATTTTTGTGGGACATATAGATCTGTCCAAATTGAAGTCCGAGTTAAAGAAATAGTAGAGATGAAAATAATGCAATGTTGTTTTGAGTTAATGTATGTTATAGAATTTTGAGAAGTATAAGTGGAGACACAGTAGTAATGGAGAATTTATGTAGAGTTTTGAGCGATATATTGTTTATTTTGATGTTATTTTGTTGTAGTTGTAGTGAGGTAATGAGATTGAGATTTTGGGGATGGCAATTTTGTAGTAGGGGGTAGTGTAGTGTGGGAGTCCGCAACATAAGGGTTGGGACGGGATTTGGTATAGTTTTAGTGGGAAGGGTTGCCTTAGGTAGAATCCGGGAACCAGAGAACGGGAATTGAGCTTTTTTGGGGGGGGAAACACTTATCCTATGTACAAAGGGTTAGAGAGTATTTTTTTTATATAAGAGTAGAAGGTGGCGAATTGAGTTAAAATAGTAAGTAGTTAGAGGTAGAGAAGGGTTAGTAGAATTTTTGATAGAGGGGTGTCATACTAGTTAAAGATTTTGTAAGGGAACGTTAGAGTAATAACAGGGGTAAGATTATGAGTAAATGCCAAGTTGATAATGGGAGTTATAATGAGTAACGTAGAATCACCCAAATTAATGAAAGGGAATAATAAATGAAATGATGTGTAACACGAAGTTGAAAAAAAAAAAAATTTTTTTGAGAAACGACTTAATAAAAGTTAAATGGAGATCTATGTATTTTATTATTGAAAGGTAATTTTCTGATTTTATATGCAAATTTAATGATGTAAAGTGTGTAACATTTTAAATGTAAGTTGTTTTATTTTAAGAGGAATTATTAATGTACTATATTTTCCTATGTTATGTTATGTTGTTAGGTATTATGATATATATGTTAGTAATAAGTGAGTAAAAACAAAACCAGTGCTTCTTAGCGCAAACCAGCACCGCTAGGGGGAAACAGATCAGTTGGGGATATGGTGTTGTATAAGGCCACTATTTGATATTTTGATTTGTTGTTTCAGTGTTTGGTGACGCTGTGGCGGCGGACCTGAGCTGGCCAGCGCATCAGAGCAGGGACGTTAAGTATCTGTCTGACTCTACGGTGTTGGGATCTCGAGAGAGAAGTCCAGTATTGTCATGCAGATGCGGTCACAGTCACCGGACCAAGGGTGAGTTGATTATTTTTTTTGTAAACCGTAAAGGGGGTTGTGGCGACATATCCTGGCTGATCCCTCTAGCAAGTATGAATGTGTCAATGAGATCTTTTATGCTTCGGCATAAAATATCTCATTGAGGGGGTATTGTAGCGGGGCATTTTGGGGGCCTACCTGAGGCAATCTAAAGAAATTTGTATATTTTTGTAATAAATAAATAAAAATCTTCATTTGGGATAAAACATACAAAACTTAGGTAAATTTGTTATTTTGGAGCGATCGTGACGATGGCAGCACTGCTTGAGACGGTGAAGACAATATTATTATTCGTTGATATTTTAAAACAGCTTCAACAGACGCAGAATTAATAAACTGCCGCTGTGTCAAGGTCAGACAATGACGAACACGAAACCAGTAAACACATTATGTAACGGTAAACAAATTATGCAATGAAACATCAGGCGAGCGTTACGTCAGAGCCTATCCTTGATGAGTAATTCAGTTATGTAACGGTGACATGCAGCTGGCGGAAGGATACAAACTAAAAAACAATAGGACTTGATCACACCACAACAGCCGCTTCACAAAATAGCGCCTTTTTCTCAGCTCAGTCTAAATTCAATGCTCGCGCGAGCAACACATATTAAGTTCCGGAACATATTTTTGCGGGCCCGCATACGATAAAATGTGATTTTAAATTCAAATTAATAAATTTTAATAGCCATGAAGTAAAATGAAGTGACAGTTTTTGGTGATATGTAAAAAATTATAAGCAATAGAATTGTGCGGAGTGGACAGAATTACGTAAGGAGGCTGGACTGGGTCGAATCGCTAAAGAATGGCAAGATAAGTAACCGACATGGGGTAAAACCCAAGAAATTTTCAAAATTGTAAAACCTTTGAATTTTAAAAAAGAAATGGCAGCCTAAAATATCTATACATAAATTAAACTAAATATGAGATCTCTAAAATAACTTGGTGTGTGTGTTGCGTGTGTACGTGAGAATGTAACTATATTAAGAAGTCTGGTTTGCGTTGTTTTTAAAAGATTATTTCAATTTAATATCTTGATTCATATAAGGTTTATATAATATTTCAATGCTGTTTTATTCTTTTTTACACTAAAAGTTTTTTTTTCTTTACATTAAAAGTTTCTTTCTTTCAAATTATTTTATGTGCGTTTCTTTTTGTTTTGAGAAATGTTAATAAATTTTAATTAATGTGTAAACGTATAAAGTTTTCTTTATTTGTTTAAACAACCATTCTGATCTCCTGTTCGCCTAAAAAGAACCTTAACATGGTAAGCACATATTTTATTTATTTTTTCTCTATATACATAGTTGGCCATACAAGATGGCGCTCGACGAAGTGAGAACAATTACTCAATAAGATTAATCAATCATATTTTGTTAAATATCAATAAAATCAAACATATCAAATCTCATAAAATCTTTTGCATGGCGCGCGGTTCTATGGTTGTTTATGGGTCTGAAACAAGAAAAACAGGGAAAAGGAGCAAGAAATGAATAGAGGCCTCTGAGACATTGTGTTGGACGAGGATATATGGAATCTCATTGACAAATTGAGTGAGTAATGATAAGGTATTTATATTGATAAATGAAAGACTAAAGTTATGGAAAATCATAGCACAAAAGCATAATTACTTTATGACAATGATGCTATATGGAAAAAGTAATGGAAGAATTGCTATAAGAAGACCAATGAAAACGTTCCTGGATCGAAAGGCTACTGAGGTAGGCATGAAGGGATACAGAAAAAATTATCTTGTGTGTTACAGAGAGAATAAAATTACACTACCTTCAATATTTGTAAAACATGCAGTAAACAAATTAACATCCTGGGTCCACATCAAGATGAGTAGTAATGTGACAAAACCATTCTCTCTAAACAAGTACATAATTCTAAATTTAAGACTGTATTGTGTTAATAAAGCTTTAACTACTCCATACTCAGAACACAAATTCAAAGATAGTATTACAAGATCTATACTTGCAACTGTGAGTTCCAGACAACTCACTTATAACAATCAATAAAAAAAAGAAAAACAGAAAACATCAACTTATTGGTGAAAAACTGTATTGCTGATTAAGAACTGAGTAATTTCTCCTGATATTTTTTTGGGGGTATTGGGAGTATCCAGTAACTGGACTAAGTTCTAACAGAATCTGCTACACAACACACTCACTACTTAGTGAGTGTTTTTTTTTTCAATAACCTGAAGTATAAACGCTTACACTTACCTGATAGGAGTTATCAGTTTCTCTACCAGATACACTAAGTCTCAAAAAACAGCCTAAAGTCGAAAGTTATAGACTTTGCTGCCACATAGTTAAAATAATGGGGACAAGACTTTAATGCATAGTGATATTTCATTTTCATATACCACAAAAATACAGTAAGACGAAATAATAAATCTTGTAGCAACATGTGAAAAAAATGCTTAGTAAACATGGCTTTCCTTTCAAGATGGGAACAATATGTATCACAAACAAATCATGTTATATCAAAATGCTATCCAAAAGTATACTGTACATAGTTATTATGTAATGGAAATAAAGCTGCTAACATTGTGCTAATTTCTATGGCTTTCTACTTATTAAACAAGAACGTGATTATAACAACAAAATAATTAAAAAATACCATGCTAGACTGTGCTACGTGTGACTTACATAACAGACACATATATGTATTATTTCGATTAGTAATTACCTATGCTACTGGCTTGGAGATCACAAATTCATGTTATGTTTTGTTGCTGCTTTAATGTTAATTCTAATAATAATGAGTTTTACACAGAAAACTTAGCAATTTGTGCACGAATTTCAATTCAATTTTCAATCGCTTGAAGTCAACAATTTTTACAAAAAACATCTACCTTATGTTTTTCCAAATTTCCAGGACAAATTCAAAATTCTGTATCTTTTTCGATAAGTACTAATAATTTTTGTTTGTTTGTTATTTTAAACTTCACTTTGTAGTCTTTAGAATGGTATAGTGCATGTAACAATATTTCACGTTTTGAAATCACTGTAAATCTTTAAAAATTCTTTAAAAATCCCAGTATTCTGTACCTGTCAAAGTAAAATAGCTCAAGGCTGAAAGTGTAACTCAGAGACTGCTACTTGTTGTGAATAGTGGTTAATAGATAGATGTGTGTGACTTTTGACAAATGTGACTGTTGCTTCTGTGTTACTTAACTTAAACGTTATAAACTATTTTATTAATGTCACTAGCATAATGTCAATAGCAAAAGGCTACTGAGGTAGGCATGAAGGGATACAGAAAAAAATTATCTTGTGTGTTACAGAGAGAATGAAATTACAACTCGGAACACAAAATTTTTTATGGGTAAAAACGTAAAAGCTTTACCTTACAACCTGAACCAGTTTTCACTTTTAAAAAGCTTCTTCAGAGATTGCCGCTGGTAGTATTATCCGTCTTGTTGTTGGCGATGAAATCAATTTTCGAAAGCTCGATGTTGTGTGCGTGAGGTGTGATATGTTTGAATAGTGCATGTGATTTGAATTGTGTCTGTTCGTTTAGGATGTCATTTTTATTTGTTTTCGTGTGTTTGTATATTTCCAATTGTTCTAGAGTGTCTAGGTTTTGGCCTAAACGAACAGATGCAATTCAAATCACACGCATTATTCGAACATATCACACATCACGCACACATCGATCTTTCGAAAATCGATTTCGTCGCCAACAACAAGATGGATAATACTACCAGCGGCAACCTCTAAAGAAGCTTTTTAAAAGTGAAAACCGGTTCAGGTTGTAAGGTAAAGCTTTTACGTTTTTACCCATAAAAAGTTTTGTTCCGAGTCGAGTCGTAGTGAAATAATTATATTTAGTTAAGAAACGGACACGTCATGGACAACGAAATCCAAGAATGCAATTACACTACCTTTGTAATGAGTCAAAAAGGGGGACATACATTTTTCAATTAGCAAAACAAATGTTCGAAATAAAATCGATCCCAGTGTGAGAATCGAGTCAGCTGTGGTGACGGCGAGTCATTATTATTTTTGTGTATTCCAGCAGTGACGCTACTTGTTATCAAAATAAAGCGAATTAATCCAGGGACTGTCAATAATAACCGTATACAGACAGCAATACATACTGAACCATTAATTTGTCGTTATTGTATTACGATGTGAACGACAGAAATCTAGTGGGCCGTGCAGGGCGTAAACGGCAAAGTGAAACGCCTTGTTTCCGGCATCTGTCCAGTCCACGAGTCTTCTTCAACCCGGCCGGGTGGCATATTAACAAGTTTTTGAAAAAAGACTCAATTCACAGTATAATGTAGCTATTTACAGCAGCTATTCAAATATAAGTCAACATCGTAAAAACATCGTAACCCGATTTTGGACAGTTTTATCGACTACCAGAGAAAAACTGCGCAAAAAACATGGAGGTGCCACGTGCTACGAACGAGAACTAAAATATTGTGAAGACATCGGCCAGGTACCTGGTGAACATATCACCTTAAATTTTATTGTTTTTTAATAACAAAGAGCTCTAATACAAGATTGGGTGGGAAAGAAATTTATGTATGCCTTTGGCTTTGATTATTTTATTACGAAATATGAGGGGAACTAAAAAAAATGTAACAGTATGAAAGCGTGTGTGTAATTGTGCGAATGAAGAATATATGTAAGAAGTGTTGGGTTTGCGGAGTATAGTTAACTGCACTGATGATGTAGTATAAGTTGATGTGGATATAATAATGTTTTTATAACTTGTTTTACGCCTCCGGGCAGAATAGTAATCTATTTTGGATATAATAATTCCTTGTAATTTGTTTTACGCCTCCGGGCAGAATAGTAATCTATGTTGATATAATAATGTCTTGTAATTTGTTTTACGCCTCCGGGCAGAATAGTAATCTATTTTGATATAATAATTTCTTGTAACTGATTTTACTTACGCCTCAGGGCAAAATAGTTGTATTCATTCTGAATGAAAGTCAATATAAAGAAAATAATACATTAAACCGAATTTCTAAATAACCAAAAGGTTTGTGCAATTTGTTTGCTGGCGGGCACCTATTGCGTTCTGAATCACTGTTTATGACGTTTCGCATAAACGATCTTGGGAACTTCTGAAGATGATTTCAATATGTCAGATGCCTAATTTAGTTGTGTGTTAGCTTCAAACACTCTGGCGACTCTGGGCACTTATGAAGGTAAGTGGGTATGTAATGTACAGGTACTACTTCTACGAGAAGGAAGGAGGATGGTAAGTTTACATTTGGCGAGTCCCTGCTAGGATGGTTAAATGCGCGGAATATGCTCAACGCAGGTTACAGTTGATTGAGAACGAGAGTAGGTGGCGTAATATATATATATATATATATATACATACACACAAAAAATTTTGTGTCAGAATAAATATCTTGAATATAAATCATTACAAAATGGCAGATAAAGATAATGAAGTCAGCATAACTGATGAGACGTTTATGAGTGAGATGGGGGTCCACTCGACTCCAGTGAGCCAACTCGAGGGAAGTTCCACCGAGTCAGTTAATATAAATGGCCCACCAGTCCAGTCAACACCCATCTCAACCAGACACGAAAGTAAAACAGATGAAATTAAAGACATGATGGCAATGATGCAGTTGCTATTAAAGCAACAGAGTAAAATTTCAGATAAATTAGAAGAACAGAAAATTGACAGTAATAGTAATTTAAGAAACACAGACAGTAAATTTGAAAAGATCGATTATAAATTCGAAGAACAAAATATAAAAAATGAAATGAATTTTAAAAATTGGAAAGAACAAATATTAGAGTCAGTAAACTATGAGTGTAGCGAACAGATCAAGGAACTGAAAGATAACCTAGAAGATCAAATTATTAAAGTAAATAAACAAACAACAGACCAGATTGATAAACAGATCAAAGAGCAATGTGTAGAAGTAGAAAGTAAGTGCATGAATACAATTAGTAAGAATAGAATAATGATGATATTCAGAATAAAATTGTTGACCTAGACAATAAGTGTAAACAAGACGTACAATCTGTACAAGAAAGCATGGGGGTTTTAAATGAAAATTACCTCAAATATGTAAGTGATAATACTGATAAATTTAAAACAATCGAACAGAATATGTTCGAGATTAAAGATGAATTACATGTGGTAGTAAGCCAAAAATCAAATAATGTAGCGGAGCGAATACTATATACTCGCGACGCGAAAGACGAAGTAGAACTTGAAACATTTTGTAATGAGAACCGTAGAATATATCCAATGCAATTTTTAAATAGAGTACGGGAGTTCAATCATTTTAATAATAATAGTTGGGAGGTGAAGCTTTTGAAGACTTTGAAATGTTTTAAAGGTAATTCCGAGATATGGGCGGAAGTGCATAGAACAGAGTGGGCGAGCTACGAGAATTTTGAAACGGCATAATGAAACAAGTATTGGTAGGAAGAGGAGCACGAAATATTGCGGAGCCGAATAATGGGAACAGGGAATTACAGGGGACATAGTAACAATATTACTGTGTACGTAATGAAACTCCATAACGAGGCGAAGTATTTAGAGCCGCCCTTGCCATTTCAGTCGTTTTTACGACATATCAGCAAACATCTACCTAGAGAGGTACAAATCACTTTGATGACGAGAGAGGTGAGTAATATCAATGATTTAGAGAGTATGTTAGACGTTTTCCAGAATATTAGAGACCGGGAAGTCAGCAGACGTCCACACCAACCCAATGTGAACAGCGGAGGGAGTTATACGCAGCAAGGAGGACCACGCACGGGAAACACATACAACGGACGAGAACCAAACAGAAGACATCCGATCTGGAAATGTGTGGATTGTCACGCGAAAAATTATGCCATCGGAATTTTTGTTATAGATGCAGGAAGGTGAGACCAGGTCAGCAGAACCGGATGCCGAAAAGGGATATCAACCCACATCAACAAACTGGGGAGGATCGAGCAGGAATACCCAGGAATGGAGTAAACAACCGTACGGAGAGAGTGTACACACCAGGAGGTATGGCCAAGCGGGCGGAAAACTGAGAAAGACAATGGAAAAGGAGGCCCGGCCATTGTCAATAGATGACTGCGGGGTCCAAGAAGACTGATGGAAGAAGAGGAGATGGGAACAATGAGACCAGAGGCATGGTTGACTGAGGTAAAGCTGGAAATTGAAGGTAAGCCAGTGATGACATTAATAGACACGGGCAGTGAAGTCTCAGTAATAGCCGAACACATATTAAACAAGTTAAGGGAGAATAATAAACATATTCCATCTTTGCCAGTTGCGGGGGTAACCATTGTAGGCATTATGGGTGTTAGAAGTAAAAGGGTGACAACACAAGTCCAATTGAGCGTAGTAATAAATGGGGAGAGTTATGAAAATAGATTCTTAGAGGTAAGGGGATTAAACTTAGAAGTAATATTGGGTAACGATTTTCTGATCAGGAATAATGCTGTAATCAATTTTAAGAAGAGAATACTAGAACTAAATAATGACGGTAAACAAACAATGGTTAATTTCGAGCGGGTGTTAGATACGGTGAAGATTTCGGGAATAAGGGTTATACCGAATCGGGGTATAGATAGGGACACGGAGGTTAGTATAAATACGTGCAGAGAGCGAGTGAGTGATGAGAGTAAGGAGCGAATATGGAAGGATAGAGCGGTTAAATTTTGTAGTGAGGGTGGCGCAATGGGGAGTTCTCAACGTGAAGCGTTGTGGCGGGTAGTAGAGGGTTTTAGGGGAGTGTTTGCCGGGGGTATTATACAGGGTGATTCACGAAGATATGCAGAGACTTTAGGAGCTCATTCTACTTGTAAAAATAAAGAAAAAAGTTCATATAAATATAGGTCCGCAAACGCTTCGTTAGCGAGTTATGGCTAGCCAAATATTTAACCCTGATTCCAGCTCCTCTGGTCATATTAAGCCGTACTGAAATTCTAGGAACCCAAATTAAGGGTCAAACTTGATGATTTCATATAGTTTTTGATCTGAAAAATTTAATAAAATAAGTAGTTATGGAGCCCCTATGGAAATCTATACGGGTCAAGGGAGAAATTTCGAATCAGGAGTGTTTAAAAAATTATGCCGTCTACTCGGAATTCGAAAGACCAGGACAACACTTCTCCATTCTCAGTCGGACGGGATGGTTGAGAGATTCAATAGGACACTTGAGCAGTATCTTGCAAAGGTTGTTGACGAGAACCAAACAGACTGGGAGCAATGTATACCACTATTCCTCATGGCATATAGGTCATCAGTACACGACACAACCGGCATGACTCCAGCAAAATTGGTGTTTGGGCAGGAGATTCGTCTTCCTGGGGACTTAATGTTTGGATCACCTGAGACTCAGTCCCAAGAGCCACAGATCTATTCCCCGCAATTAGAAAACCAACTGCGAGAAATGAATCGCTTGATAAAGGACAGCTGAAGATTGCCAGTGATAAAATGAAAACTCGGTATTCACAGCAATAGTGTGGGTTTTCAAGAAGGAGATCAGGCCTGGTTGTTCATTCAAAAGCGCCGTCATGGTCATTCACCTAAGCTTCAGTCTAATTGGGAAAGGCCCTACACTGTGAAAAAAAGAATCAACGATGTTGTTTATTGGATTCAACAGGAAAGACAGCAAACGTTCAAGGTCGTCCACCTAAATCGCCTGGCTATGTATTACTTCAGAGACGGTTTGCTAGTTAGGGATGAACAGGCTTAAGGAGAGGGCTTAATAAAATTGAATTAAATAAAAAGTGTATTTTTTGACTAAGATTTTTTGCGTTTTTCACCAGTTTTCCCAAAAACTATTGAAGTTACAGTTCTGGGACTTATTTTATTCAATTTCTCAGGTAAAAAACTATACGAAACCATGACGTTTGTCCCTTAATTTGGGTTCCTAGAACTTCAGTACGGCTTAATATGACCAAAGGAGCTGAAATCAGGGTTAAATATTTCTCTAGCCATAACTCGTTAACGAAGCGTTTGCGGACCTATATTTATATGTACTTTTTTCTTTATTTTTACATGTAGAATGAGCTCCTGAAGTCTCTGCATATCTTCATGAATCACCCTGTAGAAAGATCAGTGTCGACCTATTCCAACCCTTTAGTAGTGGTCATCAAGAAAGACGGGAGAGTTAGGTTATGTCTGGACACTAGAAAGACTAATCAAATAATTATTCCTGATAGGGAGTCACCTGAAGCAACTGAAGAGATCTTCCAGAAGTTTAGTGGGGTAAAATATATGACGTCACTGGACTTGACGGCCGGGTATTGGCAGGTACCACTAGCACCAAATAGCCGCAAGTATACCGCATTTTTATTTAACGGGAAGAATTATCAATTCACTCACCTACCATTTGGGTTGAACACCAGCATAGCCAGTTTTATTAAGTGCCTTGACGAAATTTTACAACCTAGCCATTTAGATTTTTTGACCATCTATGTGGATGACATTTTGATAGCTTCTAGAACGTTCGAGGAGCATGTAGAACATTTGGAGTACGTGTTAGATAAGTTATACCGGGGAGGCTTAACAGTAAACTGGGATAAATCAAAATTTTTGCAGAAGGAAATTCATTTTTTAGAATTTATCATAACACCTACTGGGATCCAAGCTAATCCAGACAAAGTGGAATCCATCATGACGTTTCCGGAGCCAAAAAACATCAAACAACTGCAAAGTTTTCTGGGTTTGTGTAACTTTTACATGAAATTCCACCGGAACTACGCCCAGACTACAGCGAGACTCAGTGCTGTGTAGCAGAAGAATAAGCAATGGAGATGGGGAGAAACTGAGAGGGAGGCCTTTTGTGAAATTAAGAGTAACTTCGCCAACATGATTTTAATGAACCACCCAGAGATTTCAATAACAAATTTTACTTACAAACGGACGCTAGCAATGTAGCTCTAGGAGCCGAACTGTACCAGGAGGGCGATGATAAAGAACACCATACCATCGCTTTCATCAGCCGGACGCTGCTAGCGGCCGAGAGAAACTACACTACTACAAAGAGCTTCTCAGCATCGTGTTTGCCGTTAAGAAGTTCAGGACCTATCTGCTGGGAAATAACACCATTATAAGAATGGATCACAAAGCTTTGTCGTTTTTGAACACCTGTAAGCTCACACACAGTAGGATAACCAGGTGGGTGCTAGCCCTCCAAGAGTATAATTTCTCTTGGGAATATATTAAGGGGGTAGAGAACCGGGAGCCAGACACCCTATCACGGGTAGATACAGATAGGAATAGAACGGGTAGAGATATTAAGGAAATAGAGATTTACAGATTGTCCAGGGAAGATATACTTTTTGGGGAGGAACTAAAAGACATAAACATAATGCAGAGAGCAGATAACAAATTAAACATAATCATAAATAGCGTAGAGTCGGAGTTACATATTTACATAGTTAAATAGACAGTATTTTCAACTATATAATGGGAGTTTATTTAAAAGAATAGAGGGTAGAGAAAGGGATTGGAGGTTAGTTATACTGGAGGGATTGATAGAAAAAATAGTGTGGGATTGTCACTATAGGTATGGCCATTTTGGGGCAAAGAAGTGTGTGAGTGTATTGAAAGAATCTTGTATATTTAGAAATATGGAAAGGCGGGTGAGAAAAATACTTAGAATTTGTGAACTATGCCAAAAATCTAAAGTGGTGAATTATAGGGTAGAGGGTGAGTTAAACTATATTAAGGTTGAGAAACCATTTGACTTAGTAGCAGTAGATCTGTATGGCCCATTGCCAAAGGGTAGGGGCGGTATTATGTATATATTTGTAGTGCTTGATACTTTTTCAAAATATGTCAGATTATACAGCGCGAAGAGAGCGACAAGTAAGGTGCTGAGCGAGAAAATTACACGTGACTACATGGTCAACATCAGAAAGCCGAAAGTGATACTATCAGACCACGGGCTACAGTTCATCAGTGGAAAATGGCGCCAGACTCTAGGATGGGAAGGCATCATCCCAAAACACACCGCAGTATAACATCGGCAGTCCAACCAGGCGGAGAGAGTCATGAGGGAAATAGGCAGGATTTTCCGAGCTTACTGCCACGCCAAACATAGCGAGTGGCCCTTATACGTTAAAAAAATTGAGAACTGGCTGAATTGTATAACACATGAGTCGACAGGATTCACACCTTACGAGTTGGTACGAGGAACGCGTCCACCTAGGATTTTGGAGCAGTTGTTTGACTATCCACCAGAAACGAATACCATCGATCAAAATGTGAAGTTGAGATTAGCTAATGAGAGACTGTTAACCAAAGGGGAGAAGAGAAAATAGAGGCACAATATGAAAGGTAAGTGGATGAAATATGAGATAGGGCAGTTAGTGTTAGAGAAGAGGCATGATTTGTCAAGTGCCCAAGACAAGGAAATAAAGAAGTTCTTTTTGTTATACGACGGGCCTTTTGAAGTGGTGGAAATTAAGATGAATAACGCTTATGTATTGCAGAACCAAGTCACTAAGGAGATCGTGGGTACTCACAACGCAACAAATCTGAAGCCTTTTTGGACAAATTGAAAGATGGTAAGTGGTAAGGTACACAAGGGGGTAGTCCCTGCGAAATTTTGAAAAAGAAAAAAGTATTTAATTTTTGGCTATATTTATGGTGTGTATTATTAATGCTTAGTAATGAACGTTGACATACAAGTGTTTTGTGCAGGTAAAGAGTAAAAAATGTTAACTCAAAAGTAAATTATATAATGTGTGGTAAAGACATGGTGAAGCTATAGTGCTACTGTGGGGATGGATAATCCAAAATTAACACTTATAATGTATAACGTCTATAAATGTTATGTTAATTTAAGGGTGACCCGAATGAGGGTGAGATACATATTGTGTATAATTATTCTTTTGAATGTTGATATAACAATATATAAGGTAAATCATGAAACATGATTGATAATGACAGATTTCCCCATTTTCGGGCGGTCTCTGCCTCACCAGCACTGACCGTGGTTTTGGCCGACAACCAGCTGTGGGCAGACATTGTAAATGACCATGGGTGGTTGCCTTTTTGAAAATTGGTGTGACATAGAAATTAACAGGGGGGTGATCCAGGGGAAATCAAACCGGAACTATGGAACAGCGGCTATCACTCGTTCGTGTGGGAACATAAAAAGGGTGATAGAACCGTCTTAAGGGCACATAACTATAAGATCAGTAAGATATTGTAAACCCTAGTGGTCAGATTATCTGAATTTTATTTGTAACGCCGAAGCAAGGACAGGAGATGACAAAATTCCTCCTTAACGCTTCAGTCCTTGTGGAAGCAACTGGGCACCACAGTCCAGTCATGAGGGGACATAGAGAGATGGATGGCCGGTGGCAACGTTACATGCTGCGAGGGTGCGACTCCGTCTTTGGGGACCTAGTCCTCATGGGCAGAAATAATAGTGTTATACCAAAATGGGTGAAGACCTTGAGGGCACTGACAAATGTGTAACGCGGGGTATCAGGGGTTAAGGGAAATTAGTTTAAGTTGGGGGGATTAGTATAAGTTGATGTAGAGTGGAAGGAGGTTACTAAATTGTTAGTAATGGAAAAAAAAATTTGTGTCAATGAGGTAGTTGATCTTATGAGAAAACTAAATGATGTTGTATTGAATTAAGGAGTATAATGAAGATGCTTAACGACTGTTAAGTAAATAATCTGTTCTGCCATAGTTGATTTAATGTGTTTTACTCTATACTGTATAAGGAGTTTATTAATTTTAAAGTGTGACTTATATAATAGACGGTATTTGTATGTTGGAATGAGAGATGTTTATTTAAATGTTTATGGGAATCAGCACAATAATGTTGAATTTTGGTGTAAAAATTAAAGAGAGAGAAGGTATACCGAACGTTGGTATGAAATTTTTACAAGGCCTTCTGTTAGATTAAGTATTCAAAACCCAGTACTTCTTAAACGCAAACCCACACAGCTAAGGGGAACCAGATCAGTTAAGGATATGTTATGATACAAGGCCACTATTTGATACTTTGCTTTCATGTTTCAGTGTCTGGTGATGCTGAGGCAACGGTCCTGTGCTGGCCAGCGCGTCAGAGCAGGAGCGTCAAGTACCCGTCTCGCCTTGCGGTGTTGGGATCTCGAGAGAGAAGTCCAGTAAGTTCATTCAGGTGCGGTCACAATCACTGGACCAGGGGGTAGGCTAACCACGCTTTTTAATAAGACATACAAGGGGTTGTGGCGACATATCCTAGCCGATCCCTTTAGGAAGTATAAGAGTGTGAATGAGAGTTTTTATGCTTCGGCATGAAACCTCTCATTGAGGGGGTATTGTAATGAGTCAAAAAGGGGGACATACATTTTTCAATTAGCAAAACAAATGTTCGAAATAAAATCGATCCCAGTGTGAGAATCGAGTCAGCTGTGGTGACAGCGAGTCATTATTATTTTCGTGTATTCCAGCAGTGACGCTACTTGTTATCAAAATAAAGGGAATTAATCCAGGGACTGTCAATAATAACCGTATACAGACAGCAATACATATTGAACCATTAATTTGTCGTTATTGTATTATGATGTGAACGACGGAAATCTAGTGGGCCGTGCAGGGCATAAACGGCAAAGTGAAACGCCTTGTTTCCGGCATCTGCACAGTCCACGAGTCTTCTTCAACCCGGCCGGGTGGCATATTAACAAGTTTTCGAAAAAAGACTCAATTCACAGTATAATGTAGCTATTTACAGCAGCTATTCAAATATGTCAACGTAGACAGTGCGTGACCTAGTAAAAACATCGTAACCCGATTTTGGACAGTTTTATCAACTACCAGAGAAAAACTGCGCAAAAAACATGGAGGTGACACGTGCTACGAACGAGAAATAAAATATTGTGAAGACATCGGCCAGGAACCTGGTGAACATATCACCTTAAATTTTATTGTTTTTTAATAACAAAGAGCTCTAATACAAGATTGGGTGGGAAAGAAATTATGTATGCCTTTGGCTTTGATTATTTTATTACGAAATATGAGGGGAACTAAAAAAATGTAACAGTATGAAAGCGTGTGTGTAATTGTGCGAATGAAGAATATAAGTAAGAAGTGTTGCGTTTGCGGAGTATAGTTAACTGCACTGATGATATAGTATAAGTTGATGTGGATATAATAATGTTTTTATAACTTGTTTTACGCCTCCGGGCAGAATAGTAATCTATTTTGGATATAATAATTTCTTGTAATTTGTTTTACGCCTCCGGGCAGAATAGTAATCTATTTTGATATAATAATTTCTTATATATATATATATATACACGCGACATAGTCATAGATGCTGAAACGGCCATACAACACACGCATAACAAAGACCATGACACTATACGTCATGATATAAAACGTAAATTACAACACACACACGAACAAAAACACCATAACAACAAAATCCAAACACTAAAAAATATAAAATGTAAATTACAAGAACACAACCTAACCATACTCAAAGCAGATAAAGGTAACATAAACGTCATAATAGAAAAACAGGATTTAAATAACAAATTCGAAACATTTTTTACTGAAAACAACATAACCAAATTAAATAAAGACCCCACCCAAAAATATCACAAACAACTAAATAAAATCATAAATAACACAAAATACATAATCTCACCTGACAACATCAAATATCTGAAACAAATTAAACCAAACCCCCCCTACACTGAATGCACTACCAAAATTACACAAACCTAATATCCCCATCAGACCACTTATAAACAACACACAAGCACCTGCACACAAAATAGCTAGACACTTAGATAAATTAATCAGAAATAACATAAATTTAACAAACACCACCACCGTCAAAAATAATTTAGATCTGGTGAATAAAACTCAACATGTCCACATTCCACACAATTCAACACTAGCTTCATTTGACATAACAAACCTATACACCAATGTACCCATAAAAGAAACTATAACTACATTAGAACAGTTACTAAAACTAAATAACACACCTGAAACAGACATTAAAGAGATCATCCATCTCACTAAAATTATCACTGAACAAAATTATTTCTCACACAATAACATGGTTTACACACAAACAGATGGACTACCCATGGGCTCCCCTGTATCAGGTATACTAGCCGAAATATTCATACATACCATAGAACAAGAACACATATTAAACAATAACAAATACAGCAACAAAATAATATATTGGCACAGATATGTTGATGACATTTTACTCCTATACAACGGTAACAAAAGACAAATTGAAAATTTCCACAAAACATTAACACTATACACCAAAAATTAAAATTCACACTTGAATTAGAACAAAACAATAGCATAAACTTCCTGGACCTTACAATTACCAAAACAAACAACACACACACATACACAATATACAGGAAACCCACCACATCAGACATGGTCATACATAACTCATCCAACCACCCAACTCAACACAAACATGCAGCTTTCAACTACATGCTCCATAGGCTCACTTCAATACCCCTAAACACACATGACTACCAAGAAGAACTCAACACAATCAAATATATAGAGTCAAAAATGGATACAATCCCGATTTAATAAACAAACTACACAAACGCATCCTAAACAAAAAAGTAAAACACATAAAACCAACAGCACACAACCCAGTAAATACATCACACTCACATACTACAATTCCAACACACACAAAATTGCTAACACATTAGGAAACACAATTATAAAGTAGCCTACAGAACTAACAACACCATCAGGAAACACATAAATAATACTAACAAAGACACAGACACATACAGCAAAACAGGGGTTTATAAATTAAACTGCAGTGCCTGTCACCAGTTCTACATCGGCCAGACAGGAAGATCTTTTTCAAGTCGGCCGACTTTATATTACCATGTGTATAAATATTCAATCAAAGTATTGAAAGTTTAATCAAAGATACAATAAATTCAATATAAACAGTTACGGGAGTGCGTTCGAACGAAGAAAGCGGTCAACACGAGCCTGTGCAACAAACCACATGAACACGCAGCGGACAGGTAACTAAAAACACTGACTATTCATACTAAAACCAATTTAAAATCAATGGTGATTGTTTATTATAAAAGGAAAATTTTATATATAAACCTCTAAGGGAAAGGGGCTTTTATAAAAGAAATAGGGGGGAAAAGATATAAATTACATACTGGTTCATTAAAAATATAAATAGTTTGTCATAGGCTAGTTAAGTAAGAAATATTCAGTTTGTTAATTTGTTTGATTTTATATGTTACTAATTCGAAGAGTATATTAATATACCAGAAAAGAAGTTAGAAATTTAATGTCATCAAAGTGAGACGAAGTAATTAATTTATCTAATAAACCAGAAGCAATTTGTTTTAGCATAAACTGTTTTATTATATTTTTACCGCTCATCTCAAATAATCCTTTCTGCAGCGGGTTTCGTCTGTCGGACCCTGGAAGAGAGCCCGAAGGTAAGATGAAAACGAAGTTTGCATGAATTTAATATATTTTATTAAATTGAAATAAATTCTGTTGTCTCAGTGGTGCCCGAACAGGGACGGAGAGTGTAATTTTTTATTACACAAACCAGACCTATTAAGCTGCAGAACGGGTTATTTGGAAGTGAGGGCGTTGTTAGAAATGTTTTTAGATCATAGCTAGAAAGTAACGAAAGTAAAATTGATAAATTTTAATAACTGTGTATGCAATTGAAAATCATTTAATTAAAAATAATTTCATAATGGAGAACACAGAGAATAAAATAAATACAGCTGACGTAACTGTCATGAATGAGTCGGGAAATCAGTCAAAGACCGAATCAGCGGTAATGGACGAGGTCAGAGTTCATTCAACTCCTGTCTCGACTAGGGATAGTGATAAAACAGATGACAAAACGAGAAATTGGTTTCGTGAGACAATGGGGGAGATTAAACAAATGTTTAATGATAATAAGAGATATGATGCTACTGACGATTTTTTGCGTAAAAGTGTTAGTGAATTAAGGGAAAATATTAATAGTTGTTTTGACATAAATGAAACTAACTTTAATGAACTTAAGGCCGATATGAACAGTAAATTAAATGCCTTAAATAATCGTTTAGATGAAAAATTTGAGACAAAATTCAATGAAATAAGTAGCGACATGAATAAACGTTTTGACACCATGTAACGGGGCTAAAAATAGGGGTTTTTATTTTATTACAAAATCATAAATTTGTTTTCCATCTGTGTGGCCAGTCACATGTTAAATAAAAGTTTCGTCGGACAAAGGAACAGTGATGTGAAGTTGGGGCGTTGGAATGCGAGGTATGTTTGTCAACGCTTTACAATTCCAAGAACACAAACGCGCAAATACCAGCGGGGCGGCAGACGACGCTCGGACCAAGCCGAACCAAAATGGCTTTTGTAAAATTTGTTTGCCATGCGGTCGGGTGCCGACGGAAGTCTTGACGAGACCCCGCCTATCTGGGTGACGTAACCAGTGGCTTCAAAATTTCGTCAACGCTTTGGGAGCACTCACAAACCATTAACAATTTTCCACTACTAACAATTTTCCACCTGAAGGCTGTGAACGACGGCGAAATTTGGTAGACGAAAGGCAGTGATTTCCGCCCGCATGTAAACAGCAGTCGAACTTCAGCCGCGGCCTCACCCGGCAGAATACCAACCGTGACTCATCAGTAAATTTTTTTCAAATATAAATTAACAACTAACAGTGTAGTGGGGAAACAAGTTTCAAAATGAACAGTGTGGATAGGATTTAATTAAAGAAGAAAAAATATGAACTCATAAACTTTTGGACACCTAAAAGAGGACTTTGTGCGTGACGCGCCACGAGGTCAGGGGAGACGCCGCTACAACAAGTAAACGTATTCATGCAAAATTTTAATGATTGCCTAAAATTAATAAATGGGGGGGTAAAATGGAATGAGAGTTGTGTGTGGGCATTGCTGGGTCGTCTCAAGAGTAGAATTTAAGCTAATACTTTAATAACCTTATATTTTTTGTTCTCAGTAAAGAATAATTAGATAATATGTATAATTTGTGTCTATTGTTTGGAAAATAACTCCGGGAGAAAGATAATTCAAAATAATGAATATTCACAGTATATCAGAACAGATAAATTACTATGTTTGGTTGGCATACGTTTTTTGAAAATGGTAGAAAAGATCAATGTTAGTTTTTGAGATTAAATGAAAGAGGACAACAATAAAATTCAATGTCACAGAATGAGTAAATAAATACATCTATTTCTGAATACAATTGAGAGTATGATTTATTGAAGAGTGTTAACCTAAGTCACGCTTATTCTTCACGAGTTCGTGCGAAGAACTTTGGACCCGATTGAAGGTAAGAATAGTAAGGATAGTGTATGATATTTCAATTAATTACTTTGCTATTAATTAGTTGCTTCTCAATGCCGCAACAAACAGTGACAAGTTTATAAAAATAAATTTTAATAAACCGCACCTAAATGTGAACATAAGCGTGAGTTAGGAGTACGTAAAAAGTACGAAAAATTAGGTTATATGTAACTAAGACCTAATGAATACCTAAGGTATGTAAAATAAGAAGTGTTAAAATATAGTATAATAAAATAAAGGTGATAAATTTACAATTCAAAAATGTCAGAAAATAATGAAAGTACTGTAAGTGAAATAGCTGAATTTGATGAATCAGCTGTTATGAGTAGTCTTGAAGTACATTCAACTCCGAATGTAGGTCAGGACGACAAAACTATGAATATAAGTGGTACGAATGAAACAGATAGTACAGATGATTCGGGGATTCAGATGACCCCAAAATTAATTAAGGAAAGTAATCAACCTGAAAATAATATGATGAAATATCTATGTAGCACGCTGTGCAGTTTGAATAATAAATTTGATAAATTGAGCAGTGACGTTAGCGAAGTCAAGAGTAGCTTTGATGTACAGAATAGCAAATTTGATGTTATAAATAGTCGTTTTGACGTTCAAAATAATAATTTCAATGATAAATTTGACGAGTTGAAAAGCGAAATACACGAACAAAAAATAAAATGCGAAAGCAATTTCAGTGAGTTAAAAACCCATATCAATGAGGTTAATAAGCGTTTAGAAAGTACCAATGAAATATTTAAAAATAACTTCAGCGAATTAGAACAGAATATTGAGAGAATGGGAGTGTGGGGAATAAATACAGGTAAGAACACAAACAAAAGTGATGGAAATATATGTATTAATGGTAGTGGTAGTAGTTTAGATGCAAAACAGGTGACGGTAGAACAGGTGAGTAATAGCGATAATTATAATAATGGGTTAACGAGTGATAACAGTGGTGAAAGTAAAAACGTGGTGTTAGAAAGTAAGGTTGTGAGCAGAGAAAGTGTGGATGAAATGGGGAGTGTGTGTGTAGAGGGGCAGAGGGCAGATTTTTACCAAGTTTATGGTGAAGCACAGTTTTCACAGTGGTTGTATGAGGACAGAGTTTCCTCCGGTGGTGGTGTGGAAGACGAGGTGTCTTCGGATGGTCCCTTAGTTTTTTGTGATTTTACCTGGTAGTAGAGGTAATAAGTATTTAGTGGTGCCCTTTGCATGGAATGAGATAGTTCAGTGGGGTTATGAGAGGTGTTGTAATGAGAGAGAGAGAGAGAGAGAGAGAGAGAGAGAGAGAGAGAGAGAGAGAGAGAGAGAGAGAGAGAGAGAGAGAGAGAGAGAGAGAGAGAGAGAGAGAGAGAATAATAGAGTTGTTTACGTTGAGAAGTAGTTATAAAAGGTTGAAAGAGAGATAAATGAATATTTAGATAATACCTTTATAAATGATAATAACTTACCTGATATTGTAGTAGAGGAATATAATGATGGTAAAATAACTTACCTTGTGTTGAACAAAAATACTTACAGAGGCAGAACTGAAATTACCAATGTAGACGGGTTTTATGAATCAATAGGTAATAATAGTGTCAAATACTATGTTGATAATGGTCATAATAATAATAATAATAAATTGAAGGTCGATAAAAATAATTTATGTTTTAAATATGTTAGATATTTACACGATGATGGAGGTTGAATTAAAAAATCAGTGTATGGACATTCTAAATATTTTAGTTTATGGTTCTGACCTTGCTGAATTAGGAAATAAGGTGTGGAAAACAGAAAAATAATGACAAAGATTTGTAAATAAATTTTAGTGAAATTAACTGTGTATGTATTGTAACAAGTATGTAATGTAAACAACATGTGTAGGTAGTAGAAATTGATTTTAATAATAATAATATTTTATCAGACAAAATAAATAATGAGTTTGTCATAAAGGAAATGTAATTGTTTTAGAGTAATGCAATTAAAATGTTGTGTTTTCGATACTGGTTGGAATTAAAATAATTTGAGATGTTTAAATATTTTTGATTGATTTAAAATGTTGTATAAAGAAATTTTGATGATGAATTTAAATTATTTTATGAGATTTAAATTTGATAATAATTAATAAATAAATAAATGTTAAATTGTGTTTAGTTTGTGGAATAACATGATTGTTAAAATGTTTCAGAAGGTACATGGAGTTATTGGTGTTTGGTGTTTATATTTGTGTATCTATGATAGTGTAGCGGGTCAATTTTGGGTGTTTTTATTTTAACCGTTTGGGGCATTTATATATTTTTACTTATTTCATTTTGGGCGGACTTGTATAATAAATTTGTAAAACCGTATTATTGTGCAACGTATAATAGTCAGTGTAACAGAACAGTGAAACAAAGCAATAAGGCGCAGTTGTTGCTGAGGAATGCGGCAGAGCATTTGCACCTCCACCAAAATTCTAAGAACTCTGTAAATGTGTGTCAACGCTCAAGCGCAACTACACCTGCACGCGCTCAAAGGACGCTCTAACAAAAAACTCAAGATGGCCAGAGCGTAAAAAATATTCGTCGTCTTCTCTAAGACCTCCCGGAAGTCGCATTAAACTCCGCCTACTGTTGGTGACATCAGCGGAACCAAGTCCAATATCGGCCTCTGGACACACACCCATACCAGCTTTAATCCATATATAAAGTGGTTACTTCCCAACAAATGAGGCCTGAGCGACGAAAGCATAGGGGCAGTGAAACACTGATTCCCGGCAGAAAGTAAAAAGTACCTGTTACATTACAGCCCAGTCTAACAGTTGTATCCACCGGCGCCGGTACAATTAAAGTAGGCTCGCCAACCAAGTTTTACTTTATCAATAGAAGAGGTGTTAATTATGGCAATAATTTTTATGTGACCGCGGTCGACCCAACCTGGAGTAGAGAAAACAGTTTTTTTTTTTAAGAGGAACAACCAACTTTCGTGTAAACTATGAGTGTGCGTAGGATCCGTGTGGCGACGTCTACGTAAGGGTTGGGGGGGAGCTTAATATGAATAATGGGTAACGGGAATTTTGGTAGGATTAATAACCACCTAACCATATATGTGATGACCATATACAACGAAGCTAAATATCTAGAACCGCCGTTGCCTTTCCGATCATTTGTAAGACATATTAGCAAACACCTGCCCAGAGAAGTGCAAATTACGCTAATGACTAGAGAGATTACAAATGTAAGCGAGTTAGAAAACATGTTAGATGTATTACAGAATATAGGGGAACGCGACATAGGGCGACGTTCAACCACACCAGTAGTACCACACCATAATAATAATAAATCCATCATAACAGGGGTACACAGAATTTTCATAGAGGAGCGCGGGGAGGAAGTTTCGATAATAGGGGCGAGAGTTGGAGGTGTAGAACATGTGAAACCGACAATTATGCTAATCGAACAAATTGTTTCAGATGTCATCGAAACAGGGAGTGCGCCAGGAACGAGCGAGCAAACCCACCACCCAATCAACAATCGAGAGGAGGAGAATTTCACAGAGGAGCGCCGAGAGGAGGAGGACAATATAACAGAGGGAGAGGGGGAAATCATCCAGCTGTGGCGGGTCCCTCCACAGAAAACTAGGCAGGACAATGGAGAAGCGGGCCGAACCATTGTCTACGGAAAACAGGAGGGTCCAAATAATCAACAGATACCATAATAACGTTATCAAGATGGACATGGCGAAGGAACTGTTAGAAGAAGAGGAGAACAAGGTGATGGAACGCAGAGCAGGATTAACTGAGGTGACGATTAACCTTGAAGGTAAGAATTATAAAACTTTAATTGATACTGGTAGCGAGATCTCAGTAATTTCTGAAAATGTCATGGGTGAATTAAAAGAGTTAAACAAGAATATACCGTCATTACCAGTTGCAGGGGTTACTGTAGTGGGGGTAACTGGGGTGAGAAGTAAGAGAATAACCAGACAAGTACAATTAAATATTCTAATAAATGAAGTCGAATTTGAAAACACTTTCCTAGTAGTTAAAGGGCTGAGTTTAGATGTAATATTGGGAAATGATTTTTTGGAAAGAAACGGAGCCGTCATAGATTTCAATAAACAAATAGTAAAATTTGAGAAGGGGAATAAACCAGTCAGAATAGAGTTTAAGAAAATAGTAAATGAAAATAAAGTCACGGGAATAAAAATGTTACATAAACAGATAAATGATAGAGAGATAGAAACTAAAATAAATATATGTCTTGAGAGTGATAGCATAGAAAATGAGGAGAGAGAAATGCATGAGCGTAATGAGAGTGTGTGGGCAAATAGAGCCGATAAATTTTTCAATGAAAATACAATTGTAGGAAATACTCAACAACAGGAGCTGTGGGCAGTTGTCGAGCAGTACAGAGAGGTGTTTGATGAATCACCAGGGAAAGCGAAGGACTACATCTGCGAGCTGAAGGTTCGGGACCACGCACCATACATGCAGAGAAGCTACCCAGTGCCGTTTTCGAAGAGGAGGGCTGTACAGGAGGAATTAGACCGTATGATGCAAGGAGGCATAATTGAACGCTCAGTATCACCCTATTCAAACCCTTTGGTGGTAGTGATAAAGAAGGATGGCAAGGTAAGGTTATGTTTAGATGCTAGGAAAATTAATCAAGTTATTATACCTGACAGGGAATCTCCAGAACCCATAAATGAGATTTTACAAAAGTTTAGCGGAGTCAAATACACGACGTCCTTAGACCTGACCGCTGGATACTGGCAGGTGCCATTAGCAACAGAGAGCAGGAAATACACAGCTTTTCTTTTTAACGGTAAGAATTACCAGTTTAAACGCTTACCTTTTGGATTAAACACCAGTGTTGCCAGTTTTATCAAATGTTTAGATAATATTTTACAACCTAAGGATTTAGATTTTTTAACAGTATATGTCGATGATATCCTGATAGCCTCTAGAACGTTCACTGAACATTTAGAACACATAGAATATGTATTAGATAAGCTACAAAGAGGGGGTTTAACAGTGAATTGGGACAAGTCTAAGTTCCTGCAGACAGAAATACACTTTTTAGGATTTATTATTACACAGGAGGGGATATTAGCCAACCCTGACAAGGTCGAAGCCATAATGCGATTCCCTGAACCTAAAAACATTAAGCAACTACAGAGTTTTTTAGGCCTATGCAATTTTTACAGGAAATTTCAGGAGAACTACGCACACACAACATCCAAACTGAGTGCTGTACTGCAGAAGAATAAACAGTGGAGATGGGGCGATGCGGAACGAGCTGCGTTTAACGAAATTAAGAGAAAGTTTAGTCACATGATCATGATGAATCATCCCGATTTTAATAAGATTTTTTATTTACAGACCGATGCCAGCAATGTAGCGCTAGGTGCCGAGTTATACCAGGAGAGCTGCGACAAGGAACACCTAACGATCGCCTTCGCCAGTAGATCACTGTTATTGGCGGAAAAGAATTACACGACCACTGAGAAGGAACTACTAAGTATTGTGTTCGCCGTGGGTAAATTCCGCACGTACATCCTAGGGAATACCACGATCATCCGGACGGACCACAAGGCACTGTCATTTCTGAATTCATGTAAGCTAACACACAGCCGATTAACCAGGTGGGTATTGGCCTTACAAGAATATAACTTTTCATGGGAGTACATAAAGGGGTCAGATAATAAGGTACCAGATACACTTTCTAGAATAGATGTTATAGACAATAAAACTGGTAGGGACCTTAAAGAAATAGAAATTTTCAGACTAACTAGGGAAGATAGAATTTTTAGTGAGGAATTAAGTGACATTAAAAACTTGCAAAGATTTGATAGCAAACTGAGTAAAATAATTGTTAGTTTAGAAACAGATGTAGAGCGATCTGAATACAATGAGCGATTTCAAATATATCAAGATATTTTGTTTAAAAAAGTAGATGGTGGGGAGCGTGATTGGAGGTTAATTATACCTGATGGGTTAATAGATAAAATTGTTTGGGATTGTCATATAAGGTACGGTCATTTTGGTGCGAGAAAGTGTGCTAATGTTTTGAAAGAGTCATGTATATTTAAGAATATGGAGAGGAGAGTGAGAAAAGTGTTGAGAGTGTGCGATTTATGTCAAAAATCGAAGGTAGTGAATTACAGAGTAGAAGGAGAGATGAATTACATAAAAGTAGATAAACCTTTCGATCTAGTTGCGGTTGATTTATATGGACCATTACCCAGAGGTAGAGGGGGGGTGTTATATGTATTTGTAGTTTTAGACACTTTTTCAAAATTTGTAAAGTTATATAGTATTAAGAGAGCAACTAGTAAGGTGCTTAGCGAGAAGATAGTCAAAGATTATATGCTTAATGTGGGAAAGCCGAAAATTATATTATCTGATCATGGTCCACAGTTTATAAGCGGCAAGTGGCGGCAGACGCTTGGATGGGAAGGCATCATACCCAAGCATACGGCAGTGTACCATCCTCAGTCGAATCAAGCAGAGCGGGTGATGAGAGAGATTGGCAGGATATTCCGGGTGTACTGTCACGCCAAACACACAGAATGGCCATCCTACGTGAAAAAAGTAGAGGAGTGGCTGAATTGTACCACCCATGAGTCCACGGGATTTACGCCGCATGAGTTGATCAGGGGAACAAGGCCGCCCAGGATATTAGAACAACTTTTCACATACCCACCTGAAGGTCAAATTTTGGACAGAAACATGAAAATTAGATTGGCGAACGAGAATTTACTTACTAGAGGAGAGCGACGAAAACAGAAACATGATGCTAAGGGTAAATGGACCAAATATGAGGTAGGTCAGTTAGTGCTAGTAAAAAGACATGATTTGTCCAGTGCTCAAGATAGGGAAATAAAGAAGTTTTTCTTGTTATATGAAGGACCTTATGAAATTGTTGAAATAAAAATGCAGAATGCGTATGTGCTGAGGAACCCAGCGACACGGGAAATAGTAGGTACTCAAAATGCGACGAATTTAAAGTTATATAGGTCACTTTAATTGTTATGTTTATAAATAAGTTTTCCAAACATTATTGTATGTTTTCAGAAGGGATCCTCCCCCATTTTCGGGCGGCCACGATCTTACCAGTCCTGGCCGTGGAATTCGGAAATCGGAGGCGGGCCATGGTTGTCAGGATCTTCCTTCGGGCAGTGAAAACAACTGTGGTCCGACTTCACCAAAATTGGTATCAATTAGAAATTTAACTACATTATTGAACGGGGAGGGGGACCCCTAAGGTATGTGGAGATAAATTTTATACACTCAAGATGCATAAATAAGCACAACACCACGTACCAACATTGCCTAAGGGAGAGTATGAAGACAAAAATAAAGTGAGGCAATGTTTCAAGTATTATTTCACCACTGTCATTTGCAAAATAAAAATTTAGCAAATGATAGAAGTTCCAGTATATTAAGAAAATGGATTCTGTGGAGATGGGTTTGGGGCCGGACAGACGGCATGCATGGATGAATGAGAGGGAGAGTAGATTTGTATAAATTGTAATTAAGGTAGTTGAAAAAAAAAGGTAATGTGAGTTAATGGTAGATTAGGGGAACGTGAATACACGTATGGTGTCTGTCCATCCCCAACTCCATCTCGGCAAAACCCCATTTTCGGGCGATCACAGATTCAACATAAAAAAAAAAAAAAAAAAAAAAAATTTTGGAAATGTATAATTTTAAATTTAAATAAATTTTAGCATTAAGTGACCCAATATAATTGTCGAGTGTTAGTATCAGTGAGTATGGGAACGTTTTGAAACGAGGTGTAACAAAATAAAAACTTGTTGTCAATACAAGAAGTGGGGATGATTTTGGGGGGTAGTTTGGTGCTCAATGAAGTGATAATAACAATGGAGTGTTGAACGGCATTTGTAGAAAGATTAATTTCATTTATTAAGTAATTAGTTAGTTATTAAGTGGCTATTGTGGGGGTTGCCTGTGCTCTCACAAGTAGCGAAAAGGGTTGGGGGTAGCAGTGAGTGTTACCTCCATCGGAGGCCAAACTGGCGATAAATGTGCGGCACACCTTATCCGTGTAAAATAAAATTTTTACACACAATACTAAATGACAGTGTCGCACATAAAAATATTGATGTGAAACAGGCAGTGAAATTAAAGTTAGATTTCCTCGACTTTTCGGGCGGTTACTGTCTTACCAGCACTAACCGTGGTTTTGGCTAGCGGCCAGCTATGGTCATACCAAGTCCCTTGACCATAGCTGACTCGAAATTGGTATATATTTGAAATTTAATGGGGGGACAATTAGAGGAAATCTCCGGAACTATGGAACAGCGGCTGCCACTCTGTTCGAGGAGGAACAGCAAGACCGGTGGCAGATCCGTTTTTAAGGGTGTATGATTTTATAACAAGAACATGATGATGTTCACTAACTTTAAAACTTAACAGCGGAAGCAGAGACACGGAGAGGTAAAAAACCTGCTCCAAAATATACAGTCTCTGTGGAAGCGAAAAGGCGAGACAGTCTTACATAATCTGAAATAGTGTGTGTGGCTGGGAGGTGACGCAAAGGAGTCACGAATTTAAAATTTTATGACAAAAGTTTTTGCTTATTCAAAGTTTAATTTAAATAAAACTGCTTGTGCTCTGTTCAGGTAACTAGCTGCTTAGATATTTAAAAATAAGGTGTTCATGCTATAATTTTAAGTGTATTATTTTATTGTTGTCTGTTAGATAAGCATTGATAAGAATATGCAATTTTATTATGTGTGTATTTGTTTAAGCCAATAAGTAAATCGTCTGGCAGGCTAATATAAATAACCAGAATCAGAGAAATGGGAAACAGTGAGGCGAGAAGGGAGAATAAATAAAAAATAAATATGTATATTCCATGTAATTTGTTCAATTTTGAGATGTGTTTTTATTATGTTAGGATATCAGGTGATCAGCAATACGTCACTGGTATATTGGTTTGTAAATGTTACAAGTAATTAATGTTTAGTGTACTACAGATATTTTGAAGTAAAGATAAAAAGAATATGAGAAATAAAATAACAATAATTTATGCCAATTAATAAAAGATAATTGATGGGTGATAAATGTTTTATGGGACATGTAGACCTGTCCGAATTGAATTAAAAGTTGAATGTGAAATGATAGAGATGAGTATGATGTAATGTTGTTTTTGAGTTGATGTAATGTAATAGAATTTTGAGAAGTATTGAGGGTGACACGGTAGTTGTGGAGAATTTATGTAGAGTTTTGAATGATATATATTTATGTTTATAATTAATGAGGTTATTTTGTGTATTTGTAGTAATGTAATGAGATTGAGAATTTTGGGGATGGCAATTTTGTATTAGGGGGTAGTGTATTTGGGGAGTCCGCAACAAGGGTTGGGACGGGATAGGAATAGATTTTAGTGGGGAAGGGGCCGCCTTAGGTAGAATCCGGGCCGCCAGATAAGGGAATTGAGTTTTTTGGGGGCGGGGAAACACGTATCCTATACAAAGGGTTAGAGAGTATTTTATATGTAGAGAAGGTGGCGTTTTGTGTTAAATGATAAGTGGGGCTTAGAGTGTCCTGATGAGTAGAGATTTTGATAGAGATGGGTGTCATGGGAGTTGAAGTTGATGAATATTAGAGTCAGAGGGAGAAAGTTTATATATGTATACAGATCTAATACAGTAAATGAGAATAAACAATTTACATCACCCACCGTAGATCAAAGTAAGATTGTTGAAAAGAAAGAGAGATTTATAATAAGGATACAATGTTCATTTTTTTTTTACCAGTGACAGAATTTTGATAAAATTTGAAAATAATGTAAAGTCAAGAATTGTTTATTTTAAATAATGTAAATGTCAACTTGATTATTATATTAATATTTTGTTTATTTTAAATATTTTATGTTATTGTGTTTTGTATTTCAAGTTAGGATATTGCAAATGTTCAATGTGTTTTCAGAACTTATATATAACATATGTAGGTCAAGGGTTTTGGACTTGACCTAGCTACGATCAGCTGATGAGGTCATACACCTACTAAGCTCGTATAGTAGGAAGCTAATTTTAATTTGTTTGTTTAACTAATTCAAACCTATATTTGAATAATTTTAATAAATATGTTATTTAATAAATAAATTTAAGAAATATTCAATGAATAATTTTTTTTTTGAATTTTAAAATTTTGGAAAATTTTAAATTTTTTTTTGGAAAAAAAAAACTTGATTTTTCGCCTGCCAGCGAATGAATATTCTAGATAATGATTTTTTTTATGTGTGCATTAACCATATTTCTTTTATTGGATTGCATTATCTTGATAGACTATAAATGATTCTCATGTTAGAGTAAGGATGTGTTTATATTAGTAGAAATGTCCAGGTTAAGTCATGTGAAACAAAAATTTAGAAAAACAAGGAAGAGAATTTTTGATAAAATATTATTTTGAATTTTGAATTTTTTGTGAAATTTTCAATAAATCCTAAAAGCAAATTTTTACTTTTAATGTATTATGGTAATATGTAATGTTAGTGTGTGTGAGCCCAGTATTTGCTAAAGGCAGCCCAGCTTGCAAAAAGGGGAAACATATCGGCGGAGGAGCTGGGATAATTTTAGCCAGGGATTGAGGATTTTTGGGGGTAGCATGTTAGAAGGCGAGGCGCGCTGTGGTACGAATCTGTTCGATTTCTCGGTGTTGGGATCTCTTACGGAGAAGTCCAGTGATCTCGTTCAGATGAGTCCATGGTCGCTGAGCCAGGGGGGTCGTGTACCCATGAGATTAAGAACCAGGGGGTTGTTGGCACTAGTTCCTCACCGGTCCTCTTCGGGGTTATCGATGAGATTTCTTCTGTTATGAACAGCAGAATTCTCATCGAGGGGGTATTGTAGCGGGTCAATTTTTGGGTGTTTTATTTTAACCGTTTGGGGCATTTATATATTTTTACTTATTTCATTTTTGGGCGGACTTGTATAATAAATTTGTAAAACCGTATTATTGTGCAACGTATAATAGTCAGTGTAACAGAACAGTGAAACAAAGCAATAAGGCGCAGTTGTTGTTGAGGAATGCGGCAGAGCATTTGCACCTCCACCAAAATTCTAAGAACTCTGTAAATGTGTGTCAACGCTCAAGCGCAACTACACCTGCACGCGCTCAAAGGACGCTCTAACAAAAAACTCAAGATGGCCAGAGCGTAAAAAATATTCGTCGTCTTCTCTAAGACCTCCCGGAAGTCGCATTAAACTCCGCCTACTGTTGGTGACATCAGCGGAACCAAGTCCAATATCGGCCTCTGGACACACACCCATACCAGCTTTAATCCATATATAAAGTGGTTACTTCCCAACAAATGAGGCCTGAGCGACGAAAGCATAGGGGCAGTGAAACACTGATTCCCGGCAGAAAGTAAAAAGTACCTGTTACATTACAGCCCAGTCTAACAGTTGTATCCACCGGCGCCGGTACAATTAAAGTAGGCTCGCCAACCAAGTTTTACTTTATCAATAGAAGAGGTGTTAATTATGGCAATAATTTTTATGTGACCACGGTCGACCCAACCTGGAGTAGAGAAAACAGTTTTTTTTTTTAAGAGGAACAAGCAACTTTCGTGTAAACTATGAGTGTGCGTAGGATCCGCGTGGCGACGTCTACGTAAGGGTTGGGGGGGAGCTTAATATGAAATGTTAAAGGGTTTGTAAATTCAGTATATATGTGTGAATGGCAAAGCTGGGCTATCTTTTGTGTGTGTGCTTTATAATTGTGCTGGTTTCTGTTTGTGTCAGCGTTGAAAATTGTATTTCGTGTGATGTAAAACAAAAATGATACCTAAGGTAAGCCATATTAATAAGTAAGTAAGATGCAAAAAGCAGGATAAAATCTTCATTTGTTTTTATTTTATGATTAAAATTTTTTTTTATTTTGATGGTTTGAGCAAAATTAAAATCGATTCTCTTCATAATAATGTGTTGTGCAAATTATTCACACAACCTTGAGAAATTGCGCCTGTATCATCAAGTACGTGTGACGCAACCTTGAAGCCCAGTGATGGTAAGTAAGTTTCTCAATGCTTGTTTTGTATTGTTATTATGTGGATAATTAATGATCATGACAATAGTATGTGAGTGATGTAATGTAAGTATGAATTTCATAAGGCAATTCAAGTAAAGCAAAATGTTCAAATGTTTAAATGTAAAGTATATGATAACTATATAATTTTGTGTATTGGTAGTAATTGTATGCAGTATGTTAGGGGTAAGAATTATGAACATGTGTATTTTATATAATTTTGAAATATATCTGTAGAAAGGTCATTCACCTGACCAGGATCATCAGCTGATTGCTGGAATTATAAATGTAGTATATCACTTATAAAAGATTTGCAAATTTTTCAATGTAATTAAATGTTTGAATATAATTAAAATTGAATATAATTAACGATTGAATAATATATTTTCAATGTGTTTAAGAGATTGTGAATTAAATGGTAAAATGAATTGAGATAGTTTTGAATTTTCAAGAGTTAAAATGTAAAATGTGGTAAAGGTTATAATTTGGGTGATTATTATTTCGTTAGGACATTTAAATCAGTCCAAGTTAAGTTTAAAAGGGGAGTTGAACAAAATAAGATTGTTGCGAATAAGAGTAATGTAGAATTTGAGAGGTAATAGTGACACAGTAGCTATGGGGAAAATATGTAGAGTAATGAGTGATATATTGAGGTAATAAATAAATCGAGATATTTTGTAGATGAAAGTGATGTATTGGGAGAGTAATTAGTTGATGGGAATTTTGTAAGGGGGTGGTGTGATAAGAAGTCCTCAACGAAAAGCGTTGTGGCGGGAAGGGAACCGATAGGCGCCGGAAAGGGTTACCTAGGGAGGGTACAGGAACCAAATAAGGGAATGAGCATTGGGAAGGGAACACACATCCTGAGTACAAAGGGGTAGAGAGTATTTTTGTTATAAGGGTAGAATGATGCGAAATGAGTCAGAGTAGTAAGTTAGAGGTAGAGAACGGGTGGTAGATGTTTTGATAGATGGGTGTCATACTAGTTAAAGCTGTTAAGTGAGTATTCAAGTCAGAAGGGGAGTAAGATTATATGTAAATGCCAAGTTAGTAAATCAAAGTATTATGAATAATTAAGTCACCCAAACTAACTGAAAATGAAAATGTTAAAGAAAGAAAGTCATAGTCAAAATATAAAAATTACCTGAAACAAGTGACAGATTGTAATAGAATTTGAAAATAAATTAAAGCTGTAAAATGTGTAATTTTTGGTCAATGTAAATGTAAATTTTATTGTTTATTGTAAGATAACAACAACTATGTTAATTTTGAATGTTCTATTTTATTATGTTGTATTATGTTTGAAGATAAAAATTTTAAAGAGGTGTCATGTACTTTATGATGTAGCTTTGTGTAACATATGTATGTCAAGGTCATTGACTTGACCCAGATAGATCAGCTGATGGTTGATATTAGAGACAAGACCAGTTTCTAGCAATTGATTGATGCAATTTTGTCGCTTAATTGAATTAAATGATTTTAAATTTTTCTGAGATTGGTAAAAATGATATTTTGATAAATTTAAATTTTGTTTGAAAAAAAAAATTTGATATTTTTCCGCCTGCCATATAGGTGATGTTTGAGTTTCAAGTATATTATTGTTTATGTGTGTTACTAGTGTTTATTGAATTATATTGTTTAAAATATATGTGTAAACAAATGTTAGAGTAAGTGAATTCATGTTTTAATATGGTGTTCAATTTGTTTTTTCTTTAGGATTGTTATTAGTAGTGAAGAAAATTAATAGAGTTGATAGATTCATGTAAAAGATTTTTTTTTTTCTTGGTTTTTGGAGAAAGTAATGGAGATATAACAATTTGGTGTTGAACTTAAATGAAATTTTGAATTTAAAAATAAATATGTTACGAATTTTAAATAAGGAATTTTTAGGATGTATTAATGAATATGTGTACGCGCCCAGTTTTGCCAAAGGCGACCCAGTATGCATGTAAGGGGAACATATCGGTTGAGGATCTGGCATGGTATAATACCAGGGGTTTGGATTTTGGGGTGGAATGTTATAAGGTTAGGTGCATTATGGGGTGTATCTGTTCGATTTTACGGTGTTGGGATCTCGTATAGAGAAGTCCAGTAATCTCGTTCAGGTGCAGCCATAGTCGCCGAGCTACGGGGGTAGTTTACCCATGAAGCGTTAAGAAATTAACAGGGGGTTGTTGGCACTATATCCTCTCCGATCCTCTTAGGGGTTTAGCAATGAGAGTTCTTCTGTCTCGACAAAAGACTTCTCATTGGGGGGGTATTGTAACGGGCTAAAAAGAGGGGTTTTTATTTTATTAAAAAATCATAAATTTGTTTTCCATCTGTGTGGCCAGTCACATGTTAAATAAAAGTTTCGTCGGACAAAGGAACAGTGATGTGAAGTTGGGGCGTTGGAATGCGAGGTATGTTTGTCAACGCTTTACAATTCCAAGAACTTCAGTGCTGTGTGGCGCACACAAACGCGCAAATAGCAGCGGGGCAGCAGACGACGCTCGGACCAAGCCGAACCAAAATGGCTTTTGTAAAATTTGTTTGCCATGCGGTCGGGTGCCGACGGAAGTCTTGACGAGACCCCGCCTATCTGGGTGACATAACCAGTGGCTTCAAAATTTCGCCAACGCTTTGGGAGCACTCACAAACCATTAACAATTTTCCACTACTAACAATTTTCCACCTGAAGGCTGTGAACGACGGCGAAATTTGGTAGACGAAAGGCAGTGATTTCCGCCCGCATGTAAATGGCAGTCGAACTTCAGCCGCGGCCTCACCCGGCAGAATACCAACCGTGACTCATCAGTAAATTTTTTTCAAATATAAATTAACAACTAATAGTGTAGTGGGGAAACAAGTTTCAAAATGAACAGTGTGGATAGGATTTAATTAAAGAAGAAAAAATATGAACTCATAAACTTTTGGACACCTAAAAGAGGACTTTGTGCGTGACGCGCCACGAGGTCAGGGGAGACGCCGCTACAACAAGTAAACGTATTCATGCAAAATTTTAATGATTGCCTAAAATTAATAAATGGGGGGGTAAAATGGAATGAGAGTTGTGTGTGGGCATTGCTGGGTCGTCTCAAGAGTAGAATTTAAGCTAATACTTTAATAACCTTATATTTTTTGTTCTCAGTAAAGAATAATTAGATAATATGTATAATTTGTGTCTATTTTTTGGAAAATAACTCCGGGAGAAAGATAATTCAAAATAATGAATATTCACAGTATATCAGAACAGATAAATTACTATGTTTGGTTGGCATACGTTTTTTGAAAATGGTAGAAAAGATCAATGTTAGTTTTTGAGATTAAATGAAAGAGGACAACAATAAAATTCAATGTCACAGAATGAGTAAATAAATACATCTATTTCTGAATACAATTGAGAGTATGATTTATTGAAGAGTGTTAACCTAAGTCACACTTATTCTTCACGAGTTCGTGCGAAGAACTTTGGACCCGATTGAAGGTAAGAATAGTAAGGATAGTGTATGATATTTCAATTAATTACTTTGCTATTAATTAGTAGCTTCTCAACCAATGATGCTAAGTTTAACGAATTATTTAAACATATTGACGAAAGTAACGAAAAGTGGGAAAGAAATAGATATAAATTAAAAGAAAATAAAGAAAGTGACCTAAACCAGGTGAGTAGTTCTGATAGTGGAGGTAATAATAACGCTGATACTTTTACAAACAACTGTATTAATTTAAGTGCAGCGGAGATAAAAAATGAGGTAAGTGAGGTCAATACAAATAATAATCAGAAAGAGGTTAGTTTAAATGTAAAACAGGTGGCCGTAAACATGGTGAGTAATAATGTTAGTTATGATGACGTTAACAAGAGTGAAATATTATTGAAGAAAAATAGTAGTGATATATTGAGTAATAGTGGTAGTGATATTGAGAGCAGAAAATTAGTTGAGGTTGGAGGATTGCTAGTTAGTGATCATAATGAGTTAGAAAGGGAGTATAGAGATAGTGTAATTGTAGAGGGTGAACAGGGGGAAAATTTATATGGGTTAAATGTGAAGCAGAGATTTCACAAGTTGTTTATGGGGATAAGAAATCCTCACTAGGACATTTGGGTGACAATGGGTTGGCAAATGGTCAAAATAGGTTTTTGTGTATATCTGGTACAGCCAGATGGTGTTTAAATAATAAAGTGGTTTTGCCCTCTGTGTGGAGTGATAGAGACAAAATGAAGTGGTGTGGTGATGAACATGATTATGAGAGAGAGTTAGAGTGGTTCAAGCTAAATAGAGGTTATGGAGAGTTGATAGAGAGGATGAATATTAAGAAAATTATGATAAATAATATAGACTTACCTTTTAGTACTTGTTTGTAGTAGCGAAAGATGATTACATTGAGATCAATATTGATAATAAACACTTACCTGTAGTGAGGGTTAGCGTATTAGTAACAGCGGCCAACTATAGTGATGAAAAAATAAATGATCCAATTGTGACAAATGAGACAAACGGAGACTTAACAAAAAATAACAATGCAGACATGGACTATGATAAAATAATAATGGGGGTAACCCTGAGCATTATTATTATGGTATATTGGAAAAAATGAATTTTTATGGTTATTACACAAATGATAGCCATATGAGATATGCAAATAAAAGTGAAAAATGTTGTGTGGGCATCCGATTAATTTTCGATGACGGGGGTTAGACAAAAAGTGAATGAACTTTAATTATTTGAGTCAATGGTATAATTACTTGGCTTATTTAGGTAATGAAGTGTGGTAAATAATAATTGGATACGACGGAAATTTGTAAATAAATGTGTTAGTGTTAAATGTATTGTGTCAAGATTATATTGTTGGAATGTAGATTATAGCTTAGGTAAGTTTGTTGGCAATGTGATACATTGTGTGGATTCATCGATTGCCATTTTCCCATTCCCAATATCCAACAATTGTTTTGCGAAACGTTCAGCGGATGCATCATGTTGTAGCTGTACACGCATATTGGTCTTCAAAGTCAATTTCTGTACGTGTCGCCATAAAACTGATGATTTGAGACATGCATTAAGTTCATCAGTGTGTGTTGAACGTGGTATAACTGGTAGAATTTGTCGAAAATCACCAGACAATAAAATGAGTGCGCCACCGAAGAGCTGTTCATTTCCTCTCAAAACTTTTAGTGTACGATGAAGCGCTTCCAATGCTTTTTTGTGCGCCATAGTACATTCGTCCCATATAATGAGTTGACATGATTGGAGTACTTTACCCATTCCAGAATTTTTGTTGATATTGCATGTGGGTGTCTCAGTGATTTGTATATTCAACGGCAATTTCAGTGCTGAATGCGCTGTTCGGCCACCATCCAAAAGAGTTGCCGCAATTCCAGTGCGATTGCAAGTGCAATATTTTTTCGTGATCGTATGGTTGCCAAAATAAGTGAAATGAGAAAAGTTTTGCCTGTGCCTCCGGGCGCATCTAGGAAATACAATCCCCCGCTTTGGCTTGTAATTGCATGCATAATTCTGTCATACGCTATGCGTTGTTCTGGAACCAATTTCGGAAGATTCGTTTGAACAAATGTACCCAATTCGTCGATATCAAAGTGTTTTTCTCGTTGCACATCATGATCGAAAAGGTCGTTTGCAGATCGATTCGGCGCAGCCATTCCCAATTGTACCAGTGCTTTGTTAGCGATTGCCAAACATGTGTCCTCAATCGAAACCAATGCCTCATTATACACGTTTGGTGTGAATTGAATGTCCGGATTTTGATTCGTTGCACGCAAACGATGTAGGATGTCTTCACTCATGTAGTCTTTGTACTTTTCCCAAAGATCTTTTGGATTGGATGGGAAGCACGTTGTCAATATGATTGCAAATAACGTGCGTATTTGCTGTGGTTGAGCAGTATTCGATGCGTCAGCGAGTGAAGTGTCCCAATGTGCATCGTTTTCAAGAAGATTTAATTCTTGGCAAGCTTCACGATAAGTGGCACATACTTGACCGTTTACTGTTCTCAATTCTTGGAAGGATGTCGGTCCACGTATGTTGATTAACAGTAATCGCAAGTAAAAGCATTCTGCATTGTTTGGGTGAACAGTGTACAGGCGGCCTAACGCGTCAGTCGAATATAAGTTGGGATGTCCTTCAACTGCTTTACCTTGTTTGCGACGTTGAAACTTTTTCGCTGATGCATTCCATGTGTAGTATGTTGGCACTTCAGAGTAAAGTAGCGTCTTTGCAAACATATCATCCCCGCACAATGAGAAAAATGCAGTTAACATTGTTGGCGGTGGTGACAATGCTCTTGCACGTGCATTTCCTGTTGTGAAGTACACACGCTGTCCATTCTCAAGGTGCACTGCCAAATGAACAACTGTTGGATGTCGTTCATGGATTGGAAATGATAAAATGCGCCATACTGCTTCATTGCTACGAATGTAGCGTCCCAGTTGATATTGGTCGATTTCATTGATAGATGCAGTTGCATTTCCCACTCCAAAAACTGCCATATCGCTTCCTTTGTTAACATATTTGCAAATGTACTTGATCGATTTCACCGAATTGCAATACTCGACATTGATGTGTGCTTTGTACGTTTTCGAGATTAACGGTGAATAAGGTACAACCCAACGATTATCGACTTCAACATCATTGTTTCGTACTTTTAAAGTGATGGATTTGCCGCCATCTTCAGTTGATCGTCGACGATAGAGTGGATATCCGTCATTGCCAGTGATAGTCTCGGCAAGTAAGTCTCTTGGGTATCGTTTCGTGCATTTCCCATCAGACATGCATGGTGAATTGTTGTTGAGTAAGCCACATGGACCATGAATCATGTTTTTGGTGACGACTTCAAATAAGTTTGGATCAATGTCGACATCTGGTATTTCTGCTGAGATGACTTGATCAATTTGGTCTGGTGTGACTTTTTCGATCAACCAAATCAAAATGTGTGCATGTGGCAATCCTCTTTTTTGCCATTCAACGGAATACATCCAACAGCATGTCTCTCCAAAAACATGATGCTTGACAATGAAATCCATTAAAGATTTCAATTTTTGTTTGAACATACGCGCGGAAATATCATGACGATCCGATGATGATTGTCCAGTTAACAAAAGTTCTTTTATTTCATCCCACGTAGGATTGCATGTGAATGTAATAAACAAATCTGGGCGGCCATATGCGCGAACATATGTCATTGCATCTTGTGCGTATTCATGCATGTGCCGTGGACTCCCTGTAAATGTGGCCGGTAGTATGACCATTTTTCCCAGTTTATTGGGATTCACATTGCCATCATTAACAACTGCATCACATAAATGAATGTACTCTTCGGAACGCAACTTGGTTTGATTTAATCGAATGTAGAGGAGTCGTTCGGTTTCGATTTTCGCATACATATCGACAATGTATTGATGGAACAATTGTCGACATTTCAAGATATGATTTTCAGCGTTTTCACGAATCATCAATCGATATGAATAGTAATCCATGGCACTGACTTTCTTATTCGTTTCCTCATCTGTTTGTGGATTTCTCAATTTGATGTTGAAATGATATCCATCTTCTCCTTGCCAAAATAAAATCGGATATTGCAATCCGTCGTATGAGCGATGAGTTTCTGAGACTCGCTGAACATTACCATTTCTGCGATGAAGAATTATATCACGCGAGTTAAATTCTTCGCCAACTATAATGATCGCCACTTCATCAATTGTTGGTGCATTGTACTGTCTTTCGTGTTGGCCGACAGGTGTTTTGTCTGCTCTAACTACAACTTTGTAGTCATCAGCTGGCATTTGTTCAAGGGCAGTTCTGAACAATCGAATTAATTCGTTGTGTTGATCGAATAAAGTTTGTGTAATGCAGCGACAATTTCTCGTTTAGTGCCCGTATTGAATCGACAACGTTGATCGATTTGTTCATCAGTGTTTCCCGTGAAATAAATTTGAAGAAATTTGTGATCTGTGTTCGACAGTGGTAGTAGTGATCCTGCACGATGATAAATTTGCCCTTGCACTTTGAATGTTGGCATGTAATTCTCGCGCACGATATTTGTTGCACCGAACGATGTCATTTGGAAAGATGAATTGTACTTGCGTATGTTTGCCAAGAAATGTTTCGATTGGCTTGTGTCACCTGATACCAACGTTGATAATGGTTCGGGTGGTGAATGTAATTCTGGCAATTTCACTTTTCCACCCGCGCAGCACATTCCTGGTGTTTCATTCTTAAATTTGAGGGCACTGCAATACACGCATAATTTATCCATTTTTCCAATAACCACACTTGGATGAAGACTCTAATCATAATTAGCATCGTAATGGAATGCACCAAGATTTAAATCAGCGTGCAGTGTTCGTCTGGATCGAGCAGTGCGTACTCGAACGGTTTCCAGTCTTGCTTCCCGTTGCTCGTCTGTTTCAGACGAACGGGCTTGAGCAGTGCGTACTCGAACGGTTTCCAGTCTTGCTTTCCGTTGCTCGACTGTTTCAGACGAACAGGCTTGAGCATTGCGTACTCGAGCGGTTTCCAGTCTTGCATCCCGTTGCTCGACTGTTTCAGACGAACAGGCTTGAGCATTGCGTACTCGAGCGGTTTCCAGTCTTGCATCCCATTGCTCGTCTGTTTCTGAAGCTCGTGATGCCTTTTTCTTTCGTGCTTGAGGTGTAGATCGACCAACCGCTTGTCGTTTGGGTGGCATAATTGATTTGAGAGCGAAAGTAATGCTTTGTGACGACTATTACAAATTCACTTGGAAAAAGCAAAGAAAATCTATGTGATATCTATTATCTAATGTCGACCGGCAATTGGAATTTCACAATCAACACCACTTGTTATGTTATGTTACGAACTGAAATGTCGCTGTTTGTATTTGATTCAATTCAATTCTGTCAAGCGTGCGCACTCATACACCGAAAACACACGAACTGCCGCTAAACTATATGAAATACACTCATTTGTTGAAACGAATATTTACCTTTTAAACTAAACAATGGGTTTCAGAAGTGGTACACTCGCGCGCCACCTATTGTAAAATGGTTGTACTAATTCAGAAACCGTATTTCTAGGTACGTTTTTAACGAAAAAAGGCACTGATACTACATCACTGACGCTCATCGCATAATTCTCGATGAAGTAGGTTAAGTATAATTCTCGACAATTAATTATTCCTACTGCACATAGGCCTACTGAATATTCAAATGTCGAAGAGTATGGTTTGTCAGAATCAACGTGTACTATAATTATAATCAATGTTACAATATAATCAAACAACTAATTATTGTATTGTTTATAAAATTCCATATCCCTACTAAAATGTAAATATTCAAATGGACTAACTGATATCAATATACTTATGTATACACTATTTGTATTATTCTATACGAATAAACATTTCATCTAATTGTGTTACTGCATGTTTGTAAATATCTACTAAATTATCAAATTTTGATTTTACGTATCGAGGAAACATGAATGATGGATCTATTGCTTTTGGATATTCACAACTTACAATATAAGAATATTATTAATATAGATGTACCATTAGCAATTTACCAACTCTACAGTTACCACAACAATCATATACAAATATTCGCGATCGAAGCCGCGGGTTTAAAAAAATGCGTTTTTTGCAATAACTTCGGTTCTTTTTAACCTATTGTTATCAAATAAAGTGGAAAACTTTCCGTTGGGTACCTGCTATCAGCGTGCAAAATTTCATCGCAATCGGATGAATGGTATAGCAGAATACCCGTGCTTCGCTACGGAGTTTCACGTTGTACGTAATGAAAATGTTAGTTTAATTAATAAAGTTCAATTAAAGTAGGTTTCTTAAAAATAAATAGCTGTTGCCCACGACTTCGTTCACGTGGTCTTCAATTTAATGCGATAATATATTTAGAACAGAATCTATTCTATTGGGTTGCCATAGTAACCAAATCTAATAGTTTTTTAAGACCCCAAAGGACCCCCCAGAGGATCGTATCGAAAAAATGTCCTATGTTGGTTCTCCCGTTGCGTAAAATATTTGTGCCAAGTTTGGTTGAAATCGGTCCAATGGTTTAGGAGGAGATGTGGAAGACCCCAAAGAACCCCCCAAAGGATCGTATCGAAAAAACACCTATCCTATGTTGGTTCTCCCTTTGCGTAAAATATTTGTGCCAAGTTTGGTTGAAATCGGTCCAGTGGTTTAGGAGGAGATGTGGAAGACCCCAAAAGGACCCCCGAAGGATCATATGGAAAAAACACATATCCTATGTTGGTTCTCCCGTTGCGTAAAATATTTATACCAAGTTTGGTTGAAATCGGTCCAGTGGTTTAGGAGGAGATGTGGAAGACCCCAAAGGACCCCCCAATAGACCCCGTCAAAAAAAACACCTATCCTATGTTGGTTCTCCCGTTGCGTAAAATATTTGTGCCAAGTTTGGTTGAAATCGGTCCAGTGGTTTAGGAGGAGATGTGGAAGACCCCAAAGGACCCCATCGAAAAAACACCTACCCTATGTTGGTTCTCCCGTTGCATAAAATATTTGTGCCAAGTTTGGTTGAAATCGGTCCAGTGGTTTAGGAGGAGATGTGGAAGACCCCAAGAACCCCCCAAAGGACCCCATCGAAAAAAATTCATAAACCTTCGCGGGCATGCGCACAACAACTCACCGAAGTTTCATCGCAATCGGATGAATGGTATAGGAACGCATACGGGACAAAGAAAGAAAGAAACATTCATTTTTATAGATATAGATTGTGTATTTAAATCAAAAATGTTCTAAATAATGTAACTAAAGTTAAACTGTTTTGATTTGAGTTGAAATGAAGCTAATTTAAAAATGTGAATTTTATTAATGAAGTTGAATTAATTTTGATTTAAATTTTGATGTGAATTGTAACAAATAGTAATTGATTAAAACGTACAGACTAACATATTTATTTACACTGAAATTTGAAGGAAGTGCTAGTGGTGATGTAATCTGGAATGTTGAGACTGAGTCAGTGTTTATAAAACAAGTCTTGTAGACAACCGTTGATATAAACAGGTATAAATAATCTCTATAGTAATGTGACGTTAATTAATTATTCACACATTAAATCATAAAATTATTTGTCTTCCACTTACCTTGTTTTGCCCAGAGTTACGTCACACGAACTTCGAAATGCAAGGATGATTGCAAGGTTATATTAATAACAGACTCAACTTGCATTTATGAAGAGAAACAATTAAAATTTTATTCCATGTTTTAAAACCTTTTAAACATTTTATCTACTTCTTTTAAATTCTACTCAAAGTTACTCAAATTTTCTGCTAACTTAAACTTCTCTGTCGTCACATCCTTTACTATTACTTTTGTTATTTAAAAACATAAACAAGACCTTGAATCATGTTATACTGACAAATATACATTTATTGATACATGAACCTAAATATCTTATTTTATTATAGACGACCCAGATTGCTGCACACTCTACTCTCATTCCATCAATTTACATCCCCATTCTTTTAGGTTTAGCGCTTTTGAAAATTTAATACACTTAGAAAAATTAAGAAAACAATTGAATACCCTATTAAACATGAATTCACTTACTCTAACATTTGTTTACACATATATTCTAAACAATATAATTCAATAAAACACTAGTAATACACTTGAAATTCAAACATCACCTATATGGCAGGCATAATTTTTTTTTTTTTTTTTTTACCCAAAATCTCCTTATTCATTTTTCAGAAAACAAAAATATTGAATTCAATAAAAAAAACAAAATTGGCATCAATCAATTACTAGAAACAGGTCTTGCCTATAACACCAACCATCAGCTGATCTCTCTAGGTCAAGTCAACGACCTTGACACACCCATGTTATACAAAGTTACACCATAAAATACATAAAACATCTTTAAAATTTCTTATCTTCAAACATGATACAACGTAATAAAACAAGGCATTTAAAATTAACATGGTTACTATTACAATAAACAATAAAATTTACCTTTACATTGACCAAAATTACACATTTTATAGCTTTACATCATTTTCAAATTCTATCAAAATTTGTCACTTGTTTCACTTAATTTTATTTTTTGACTATGACTTTCTTTCTTTAATATTCGCAATCTCAATTAGTTTGTGTGACTGAATTATTTATAATAACTTGATTTACAACTTGGCATTTATATATATATACTCTTACCCCTTTTGACTCTAATACTCACTTAACAGCTTTACTTAGTCTGACACCACTCTCTCAATATATTTACCAACCATTCTCTACCCCTAACTTACTACTCCAAACTCAATTCGCATCATTCTACCCTTATAAAAAAATATACTCTCTACCCATTTGTACTCAGGATGTGTGTTCCCTTCCCACTGCTCACTCCCTTATGTTGGTTCCTGGACTCCCCCTAGGTAACCCTTTCCGGCGCTAATCGGTCCCTTCCCGCCACAACGCCTGTCGTTGTGGACTCCTTACACACCACCCCCGCTTTACAAAATTCCCATCAACTAATTACTCTCCCATTACCTCACTTTCATCTACAAAATATCACCTGATTTATTACCTCAATATATCAATCACTACCCTGCATATTTTCCCCATTTCTACTGTGTCACTATTACCTCTCAAATTCTACATTACTTTTGTTCACAACAATCTTACTTTGTTCTCTCTAACACCCCTTTCAACTTAACTTGGACTGATTTAAACGTCCTATCACAATAATAATCACCCAACTTCTAACTTTTACAAACCATTTAAAATTATTAACTATTTCAAATTATCTCCATCATTTCAATTAAAATCTTTAACCACATTGAAAATCTATTATTCAAATTTTAATTATATTCAATTTTCATTATATTCAAACATTTAATTATATTAAACAAAAAAAATCTGCGAACTATTTCTAAGTGACATAGAAATCAGCTGATGTTCTTGGCAAGGTAAATGACCTTACTACTGACATATTTCAAAATTATATAAAGTGCACATGTTCATAAACTCTTACCCTTAACATACTGTATACAATTAATATAAATACACAAAATTACATATAAAATTAATACTCACAGTATCACTCAACACGATCATAAACACACAAATATAACCATCAAACACCAAAAACTCCATGTATCAAAATTAAATCTCATACAATAATTTAAGTTCATCATCACAATTCACATATATAACATTTTAAATCAATCAAAAAAATAATTAAACATCTCAAATTACTTTAATTCCATTAATTATTGAAATACAACATTTTTAATTACATTACTCCCAACAATTACAATTCATTAATTACCCACTCATTATTTATTTTGTCTGATAAAATATTATTATTATTAAAATCGATTTCTACTACATACACACATTGTTTATATTACCTACTTGTTACCATACAAACACAATTAATTTCACTAAAATTTATTTACAAATCTTCATCATTAATTGTTCAATTTTACCACACTTCATTTCCAAATTCAGCAAGGTCATAACCATACATTAAAATATTTAATATATTTAAAATGTACATTTATTGATTTCTTATCTAACCGCCATCGTTGTATAATAGTCTTATTTTTTTATAACACCTCTCATTCGTACTCACACTCAATATATTATTATTATTATTATTATAACCTATTACCTCTATGTCATTCATCTTCCCTTTTATTATTTCACAAACCTTGTCAATATTGGTTATTTTTGTCCAGTCTCCGTAAGTATTTGTTGTTACACCCAGGTAAGTTATTTTATCATCATTATATTCTTCTACTACAACATCAGGTAAGTTATTATCATTTCCAACAGTATTATCAAAATATTCATCTCTCTCTGTTTCATAAGGCAAGTCACTTTTTTCCTTTCTCTCAATATCTAACACCTGCACTAACCTTTCATAACCTCTATTTATTTCAAAAATCTCTATCTCTCTCTTTCTCTCATTACACCTCTCAAAACCACACTGAACTCTCCCATTCCATGCAAAAGGCACCATTAAATACTTCTTACCTCTACTACCAGGTAAACCACTAAAAACTAAAGGACCATCCGAAGACACATCGTCTTCCACACCACCACCAGAGGAAACTCTGTCCTCATAAAACCACTGTGAACATTCCATTTCACAATAAACTTGGGGAAAATCTGCCCTCTGCCCCTCTAAACTCTCTGCACACACTCTCATACCCTCATCAGCACTTTCTCTGCTCACAACATTACACTCTAACACCACGTTTTTAATTTCACCACTGTTATTACTCATTAACTCATTGTTATAATTATCGCTACAACTCACCTGGTCTACCATCACCGGTTTTGCATCTAATCTACTACCATTAATACATATATTTCCGTCCCTTTCGTCTGTGTTGTTCTTACCTATATTTACTCCCACCACTCCTATTCTCTCAATATTCTGTTCTAATTTATTCAAGTTATTTTTAAATATTTCATGGGTATTTTCTACATGCTTATTGATCTCATTGATATGGTTTTTTAACTCATTAAATTTATTATTTTGTACGTCAAATTTAATATTTTGTTCATTGAATCGACTATTCTGTTCATCAAATTTAGCGTCAAATTTACAGTTCATTTTATCGAAGTCATTTTTGACTTCTTTATTGTGTTCTTTCAATTCATTAAATTGTTCTAGCAAAAAGCTCATTACGTCATTGTCCAATTTATGACATTTAGTTGAGGTTGGAGTTAACTGAACCCCCGAATCCTCTGTTATATTTGTTTCATCTGTAACATTTATTTTTATTTTATTGTCCTGACTCACGTTTGTAGTCGAGTGGACCTCAATATTATTCATAACAGCTGACTCATCAAAATTGTCAACATTCGTTATTCCATTGACATCATTAGTTCCTGCCATATTTATAAGTATATTGATTTAAATTTTCTTACATAAAAACATCTACCACTTAACTCTTAACATTTGAACATTAATGTACTATTTTATATATGCTATGTAATTTTTACGTAGTTACTTAACCTTCAATCAAACTTGCATTTTACTTGTAGGTGTGGAATTTTAATTATTATTTAATTAGAACTCGTCCCTGTTCGGGCGCCAATTGTGACGTTAATTAATTATTCACACATTAAATCATAAAATTATTTGTCTTCCACTTACCTTGTTTTGCCCAGAGTTACGTCACACAAACTTCGAAATGCAAGGATGATTGCAAGGTTATATTAATAACAGACTCAACTCGCATTTATGAAGAGAAACAATTAAAATTTTATTCCATGTTTTAAAATTTTTTAAACATTTTATCTACTTCTTTTAAATTCTACTCAAAGTTACTCAAATTTTCTGCTAACTTAAACTTCTCTGTCGTCACATCCTTTACTATTACTTTTGTTATTTAAAAACATAAACAAGACCTTGAATCATGTTATACTGACAAATATACATTTATTGATAAATGAACCTAAATATCTTATTTTATTATAGATGACCCAGATTGCTGCACACTCTACTCTCATTCCATCAATTTACATCCCCATTCTTTTAGGTTTAGCGCTTTTGAAAATTTAATACACTTAGAAAAATTAAGAAAAGGTTGTCCTGCTACTTCTCTGTTCCCTTGTTCGCCCACGTGTTGCACTCTGGAGATTCATTCAAAAGTCCACGATTCTGTTCTCACTATTAACTTTAATGGTACGGTTGACTTGCCTGTTTTTTACGGTTATACTCATTTTAATAAACACTTTAAACGGTCGGGTTGTCACTTATTACATTTAAAAGATTACTTCTGGTCCACGAGTCTTAGCTTGCGTCTGGCCGCCGCCGCGGCTATAAGTCGACTGCTGTAACAGCGGGCGGACATCACTGCCTTTCCTGCTACTAAATTTTGTCGCTGTTCATAGCCTTTGTTGTTAAAGTCTTAGTCGTTGCACACACAACACGTGTGATTTACGTGTGTTTTATACGTCGACAAAATCTCACTGCCTCTCTACACGTCACAACAATGGGCGTGACTTATCCATACTTCCACCAGCTTGGGCCACGTGCGAACAAAATTAGTTACTTCGTGCTATATTGGTTTTTTGTTGAAGCGTCCCATCCGCGCGCCTGGTTGTTATTGCGCGTAACCCAGCCCTTGAGTTCTGCAAATTCAATTGCGTTGTCGAACACACGCATTCCATTGTAGCTGGTTGTTAGTTACAAAGTTTTCTACTCTTCTCCCCAACGGAAAGCACCGGCATGTGCGCACTGGAATTCTGTGAATTAAACCGTTGTTGACCACACCGTCTTCCAACGCGCTGAACCGTTTTATGTAGGTGACTCGCTGTTTTGGGCCCGTATAAAGTGAATAAAACAGAATAGAATTACAACAAAATATAATACCCCTTTTCGCCCCATTACAGTAATGTTAGTATGATTCATTTGTATTATATGAAACTAATGTAACATGTTGATGATGAGTTGAAATCATTGTGGTAGAGTATGAGTATGGACTTAATAATTGAAGTTGAATTAGTCAATTTAAAAGATGGACTATATAAAAAAAAATTGGAATAATTTATTTTGGCCTTGTAGTGAATAAGGTGGTAAAGTTTTGTTTGTAATTCAATGTAAAACTGGTAATGTTTATTTGGAATGTTTATCATGTTGTATACTACATATGTAATTGTGTACTGAATAATCAGGTAATAATAACTGAAGTTTTAACAGAAGAGTAAAGAAAAAGTGATAATGAAAGGTAAACAGAATGTTGATTTAATGTTGGTGATGATTTATTTGTATTCTGTGTAAGCTACTTGTACTTTTGGTGTGGAACCATGTTTTGTTAGGGGAGAAAATTGCCAATATATAACTGGTATGTGATTTTTATGTATTCAATGTAAATAAATGTAAGTAGACAATAAGGTTATATTGCTATGTAGACATATGCATATTGTATTCTCTATAAAAAAGAACCAGTACTTTGCCAATAATGAACCAGTACAACTAAGAGGAAACGAATCAGTGTGGGATATGGAGTAATGGAAGGCCGTTTGTTAATCTTTTAATTGTTTCAGAGTCAGGTGATGCTGTGGTGGGTGCCTATCTGATTTTATGGTGTTGGGATCTCGAGCAGAGAAGTCCAGTAAGGTCGGATGGGTGCAGCCACAGCCACCGGACTAAGGGGGTGAGTACCCATGATTTTAGTAAGGACTTAAGGGGGGTGGTGGCACCATACCCTCGTTGATCCTCTTAGGTTTTAGGCAATGAGTTTTTATGCTTCGGCATAAAACCTCTCATTGGGGGGGGTATTGTAACGGTACAGAATTGTGTGCTACAAGGGTTTCAATTTAAATCAGTTAATTTTAAAGCAGTCAGTATTCACCTAAGGGGTACCCTAGTAACCAGCAAAACATACAATATTATTGCAGACTGTTGATGTCTAGACAGCCAAGCCAGACGTATTATGCAACAGCCTGCCAGCTCAGTCTCTGTGTAAATCACAGTAAGAACACTTTACCATCCCAGTTTGCATCAGACAGCAGCAGATTACAGTCATCTGCAAGTTAGCTAAAAACAGTGGCCTCGAACGTGTAAGATAGGCCATAAATAAATTCGGCCTATCCAGTACAACTATTAAAGTGTGTGAACTATGTAGCGGTCAACTAACTTAAAACCTAAGTGCTCAAGCAAGTTCAAGTCGGCCGACTTTATATTACCATGTGTATAAATATTCAATCAAAGTATTGAAAGTTTAATCAAAGATACAATAAATTCAATACAAACAGTTGCGGGAGTGCGTTCGAACAAAGAAAGCGGTCAACACGAGCCTGTGCAACAAACCACATGAACACGCAGCGGACGGGTAACTAAAAACACTGACTATTCATACTAAAACCAATTTAAAATCAATGGTGATTGTTTATTATAAAAGGAAAATTTTATATATAAACCTAAACAATAGAGATCTCTAAGGGAAAGGGGCTTTTATAAAAGAAAGGGGGGAAAGATATAAATTATGTACTGGTTCATTAAAAATATAAATAGTTTGTCATAGGCTAGTTAAGTAAGAAATATTCAGTTTGTTAATTTGTTTGATTTTATATGTTACTAATTCGAAGAGTATATTAATATAACAGAAAAGAAGTTAGAAATTTAATTGTCATCAAAGTGAGATGAAGTAATTAATTTGTCTAATAAACCAGAAGCAATTTGTTTTAGCATAAACTGTGTTATTATATTTTTACCGCTCATCTCAAATAATCCTTTCTGCAGCGGGTTTCGTCTGTAGGACCCTGGAAGAGAGCCCCGAAGGTAAGATGAAAACGAAGTTTGCATGAATTTAATATATTTTATTAAATTGGAATAAATTATGTTGTCTCACTTTGTACAGACATTCAGTATTTTAAATCCCACTGAGGAAGACGAACACCACGTCGAAACGTCTGGGAAACATAACTAAAAAGTAAGTGTTCACAGTGAAAGTTTAATATATATTGTGACAGTACAAAAAGTCTGATATAAAAAGTATGGTATGCAAGGTAGTAAATTATGGTATTTCGATGTTTTTAAAGTCATTTCTATGGGTAATACAATTTCCCTTGGTTTTTGCCTACAACGACGCAGTTCCGAGACAACAAAATAATTTCAAGGACAGCAGTGTACGTGCAGATAAAAAGACTTATAATGGTTACAGCCGCCAGTAACGGCGCTACTTGCTCCCATTTCATTGGCCAACAACGCCAAACGTCATTAAAACAACAATGACGTGATTAAAATACGTAACTAACAAGGCGATTATATAACAAGAGACAAAGAACGATGATGTTTACTCACACACACATACGTAAAATTTGCATAATTTTCGCCCCAGTCGCCAGTACATCACCATGGCAGTAACACGTTAAAAGTGTGCTGGCCGAAAATAGTCAGCTAGTGTTTTATTTCAATTAACAAGATGTAACTAAAAGTAAATAGTGAACAACAACAATAACCACCATGTAAATTCAGTGTAAAAGACAGACGAAAATAGATATACAACGTCTGACCCAGTCTGCAGAAATTCATCATGGCGATAACACGCTAACAATTGTGCTGGCCTGAGTTAGTCAGTTTAAGTGATTTAAAATATTAATAATGTAATCACAATGTAAACCAGTGTTAACTACAAAAAAATCTAGACAGTGTGAAGTAATATTTTCAAAAGTAAATGTAGAATCAGTGTATTCAGAAAGATGTAACCTCTCCATTTTGGAATCAACATGTGACGCTACTAGAACTTCCAGACTATTTAACCAGGGAAGTGACAAACCCAAAATTTAATTAAAGAGCTCTTTTATTCGAAATTGCCAATATTATGTGTACACAAATGAAAGTAAATTAAAAATTGTATGTATGGATGAGAGAGCGAGAGAAGTGCGTGAACGTTAGATGTCGACTTCTAAATGGGGGTTGGTTTGCGGTAGTGATAAGTAAATAGCATACAGGTCAATTAACCATGAAACTAATGCATATTACATAATTAGAATTTGATGAATTAATGTTTGATAGAACATAAAGAAGTTTTATAACAAAGAGCCAGTATAAGTAATGGCCGCCATATTAAAATGTTATTATGTGTACACGCTTAACCAAAATTACTGAATAAATTAGGATTGATGGTAACTGTTTTCAATAAACGTATTCTCATTTCTGTGACCATCTCTGTCAGCAATCTCGCTGAGTCGAATCCTTGGACCCTAGGTAAAAATAAGAGTAACAAAATTGAAACAACCAGATTCACAAATTATGGTAAGTACAATAATTATGGTGTACGTGACCCACGTGCTTCATTCAAGTAAGGTAAATAGAGATGAATATAGGTTACTGGATTCATTTTGTGAAAGTCCATATAAAGAATATAATACATTAAACCGAATTTCTAAATAACCAAAAGGTGTTGTGCAATTTTTGTTTGCTGCCGCGCACCTACTGCGTTCTGAATCACTGTTACCGACGTTTCGCATAAACGACCTTGGGAACTTCTGAAGATGGTTTCAATGAGTCAGATGCCTAATTTAGTTGTGTGTTAGCTTCAAACACTCTGGCGACCCTGGGCACTTATGAAGGTGTTACGTTCTACAAATCTTACAAATTTATCAACAACTAAACTTTGTTTATTTTTACACTTACGGCTAGTGCAGCCGCCATGTTGTTTATTGCCAACATAAAGTTTTACTCACCGGGGTCCAGGTGTTCGAATTAGACGAGCTGAAAAATTAACAAGATGGTTGCTTTGAAATGATTACCTCAAATTTACTTGTATTTTTTGCAAACTTGCATTTATTCATTATTTTGGTTATTATATATTGATGACAATGGCAAAATTTACTCCCTCCATCTTTTACACTTTTACGATTCAAAGATAAATACAATACATTGTTTTCTTTAACTCCAACCTTTCTTCAAGATATGATTTCAAACTAATTTATTAAACATTGAAATAGATGCTGAAAATTACTAAACTAACTTCAATTAACGTAAACCAGTGCTTTTATTCTTTTAGATTAATTAGGTACCTCCACACACACACTCACGCAATTGCACACGGTACATTCTTTTTTATTGATCTCAATTTAAAAGGGCTAGTATTTTAAGTAATTGTGAAATGTCTACTTCCCTGCTGATGCGTAGAAATTCGACGCCCCAGGCATCAACTCGTGGCTTACACGGTTTGCTGTTTTTGTAGTTCTCACTTTCACATTTTCGGCCGAACTGTCAATTTACTGCAAATTTTCTCACTGTCTCTACTGGTTTAGTTTAATATTGTTTTAGATCCAAATTATATCAAAGTAATCACATTTTTAGTTGCTTTGCGGGCGCCCGCGATTTACGTTCCGGAACTTTTATGTGCTATTCGCACTAAAGATGACTGTAGACTGGGAACGAATGTATTGCGTTATTTTCTGAGGTGGAGAGGGTGTCACGTCACCAATCTTATTGTCTGCGGATTATGATGACTCAAATTTTAAGGCGAGGCATATTACGCACTGCATTCTCAAATGACATATTTGCAGGCTTGGCTTGTTGACTTAATCGGCCAGAGTTCGTTTGGCTAAAAATAGCTGTTGTTTTTGCACATACAATGTTGACCTTGATACAATTTCCTGCACATGCCTGCATCGTTACAAAACTTTACCATTTATTTATGCTTTTGCATTAAAAATAAAATTTATATTTGTTTTTCCCCAAAACATTATATGGATAGAAATGTACCGTTACAAAGGTAAGTTAAAGAAGACCGGCGGTATTATATTGATTATTATTGTATTCTGCCGGTCTTCAATAATTATCATATTGCCCATGAGCTTATCAGCGCCAAAACAGCAGTGAAAGCCATCCCTGATCCAAAAATGCAAGACGATGCACGTCATCTGGTAAACAACCGGTTCAGGATAATCATGAACACACACATTTTGCCTAACTCATCTAATCGTTTAACTAATAACAATAGTTCCAGAGAAAACTATAAAATACTGAAACAGATAAAAACCAGATTACTTGATAATAATGCGATCATTAGTAAGGCAGATAAAGGCAGAACTCTAGTAATAATGGATAATATAACATACACGAATAAAAGTACAAGTATAAAAGTAACAGATTAATAAAAGTACACGTTTATTTGATGAATGTACTCGCCGTTACTTAAAACCTTGTAACGCTAAAGCCTCGATATTAATTGGATTGCCAAAAATCCATAAAAATGATATGCCAATTAGACCGTTAGTTAATTTCACCACAGCGCCAGGGTTCCGTACAGCTAAGAAATTAGTAAAGATCATTAAGGATAATTTAACTATAGAAAACAACCACACGTCAAAAATGTAACTGATTTTATACGTAAAGTTAATAATATCAAATTATTTCCTAATTATAAATTAGTGTCCCTCGATATCGTCAATTTGTATACAAATATTCCAATAAACGATACACTAAACATTCTAAGGGACAATCTGATGAAATGCAACAAATTAAACACTCAAGCAATAGATGAATTATTAAACCTACTTGAAGTTATTTTAAAGCAAAATTATTTTGAATTTGACGACAGATTTTACAGTCAACGCGATGGTTTGGAAATGGGCTCACCGCTATCAGGCCTTTTGGCAGATATTTATTTAAATCATTACGAAAATACACACTTGTTTTCTAATAATAATCATAAGAAAAACATCATGTTCTACGCACGATATGTTGATGACACATTCATAATATACAAGGGCACATTACGTCAAATAGAAAACTTTAAAAATCTTTTAAATAATATCAACAAACACATTCAATTTACACATGAAACAGAAATAGATAATAAACTGAATTTTCTTGACTTGACCATCACCAAATGTGATGATAAATTGAAATACAGTATATATAGGAAACCCACTACCACAAATGTAACCAGACCTGCTGACTCACACCACCCATTCTCGCAGAAAATGGTGGCTTATAATTATTTCATACACAGGTTGTTAACGAAACCTCTCAATGAAAATGATTTTAAGATTGAATTAAATATTATAAAACACATTGCTGTTGCCAATGGTTACACATCTCCCATGGTTGATAACCTCCTTAAAAAGTATAAGCGTAGATTGTCAAAACATCGAATGATAAAAAATAATTAACCAACCTTTATTTCAACAGCCTACACCAGTATTATGCCCAAAATTTTATCAAAAGTATTAAATAGTAACAATAGAACTGTAATATTTAAAACCAGCAACAATCTGTTTAATAAGCTTCGTAATAGAACCAGTACACCTTTGGAAATGAAAACAGGTGTTTATAAGCTTTCATGTAATGACTGAATGCTTTTATATTGGTCAGACAGGGAGAAGTTTTTATAAACGTTTCGTTGAGCACATTCCAAAGCATAATGTAAAGGATTTGACAACACAATCTTTATAAAGTCTAACTATGCTCGTCATCTTATACAGGAGAACCATAATTATACAAGCTTTGACACCAATTTGAAACCCTTACATGTAAAGGCGCTTATTTAAATGCACGTGAAGAATTTGAAATATATAGAGCACATAATGACAAATACTACCGTAATTTCATATTAAACGACCACTTACATTTCAAGTCGAATCCATTATATGACACAGCACTAAAATTTATCTGTAACTGATATCAATCAGTGTCCGGCCGGCTTTCGTCGAGTGCGCACTCGCATCACATAAATACTTATATGTTTGGTTTTCGATTTTGTGATTTTGATGTTTTAATTTTTTAACGACCTCATCGAGTGATTTAAATTTTAATATATATTCTGATGACGAGACATATGTCTCGAAACGCGTAAATTATATTCATTGCGTTAAATACATGTGGTCACAAGACAGGAAATAAGGTAAATATATTTATTATTAGTTATGTTTTGTTGCTGCTTTAATGTTAATTCTAATAATAATGAGTTTTACACAGAAAACTTAGCAATTTGTGCACGAATTTCAATTCAATTTTCAATCGCTTGAAGTCAACAATTTTTACAAAAAACATCTACCTTATGTTTTTCCACGACAAATTCAAAATTCTGTATATTTTTCGATAAGTACCAATAATTTTTTTTTTTTAATTTGAAACTTCACTTTGTAGTCTTTAAAATGCATGTCTTAGTGCATGCAACAATATTTCAGGTTTTGAAATCGCTGTAAATCTTTAAAAATTCCTTTAAAAATCCCAGTATTCTGTACCTGTCAAAGTAAAATAGCTCAAGGCTGAAAGTGTAACTCAGAGACTGCTACCTGTTGTGAATAGTGGTTAATAGATAGATGTGTGTGACTTTTGACAAATGTGACTGTTGCTTCTGTGTTACTTAACTTAAACGTTGTAAACTATTTTATTAATGTCACTATCCATATTATGACAAGTTTCTTAGTGCTTCCTGTTAATTATTATATTTTAATAACCAAAGGTAATCTGAAAACATATTACACACAGTAAAATTTAAACATACCTAAGTGCTGTTTGAAGTTACTTAATTTCTTAAAGCGTTTATCACAGATGGAGCAGTGATAATATTGTGTATCCGCAACTGAACCATCACTGGTTGAACTATCGCCAGCAGAACTTTCAACAGACAGAGTTGTAGGAACATTAAGTATTTTCTGATCTGTAACTACACAAATCATTATTCTATTACTTGTTTATTCACAACTCATTACTAATCTACAGAACAGAATTATATAATAGCTTTAATAATTTAGTCCGTGGCTGCAGAAGTAACAGTACAGTACTTCTTCTAATTGACAGAATTAAACACGCTGTCATATTACAAAATTGCTTTATTAGGAGATACTTTCTGATAATGCTTTTCCATTTCCAATTCCTATACATAAGCTGTTTTACCATTTCAATATCCCGCATGTCTGAATACTTATTTCAGTACAATTATAATTAATATTTAGTGAATACACTTTAAAATAAAACTTGTGTACTTTCTTAACATCTGAAAGCTAAGTACGTTCACATTATCTTGCATTTTATAATAACTACAGTTAGAATAGGAAAAAAACACTAGGTCTGAATTAATTTTATATCTTATTATTATATACATACCACCAAAATCAGTAAAATTCCATTTTTTTAAATAATGAATAAGGCCCTTTCGAAATATTAAAATTTCATAATCAGTTCATACACTGTAATGTTCCACTACAGTGGAACTACAGTTAACAACAGTTATACATTTAAAGAAAAACATCATAACAGGAACATTACAGTGTATGAACTGATGATGAAATTTTAATATTTCAAAAGGGCCTTATTCATTATTTTAAAAAATGGAATTTTACTGATTTTGGTGGTATGTATATAATAATATTATAACAAGTCAGTGGCATAATGTTTGGCAAAATAATTTTATATCTGTACACAATTCTGTCATTCGTATACACATCACATATAAGAAAAATTGTAGTAATCTTCTTATGTCTTTTAATACTTAATTTCTCTCAAATATAAATGCTATAATAACATATCATCCTTTTTAACTAATATTACTTTAATTATCTTGTTTGTCCATCCTCTTCATTCACTTTTTTAATATTTTATATATATTAAACTTTCACTATGAACACTTACTTTTTGGTTAATCGGCCAGATGGGAAGATCTTTTTCCTCTAGATATTCTGAACATTTAAAAGCCCTCACCACAAACTACATACATTCCACATTTGCCACACATTTACAAAATGAAAACCACAGTTACACAAACATAGAGCACAACATGGAAATACTATACTACTTACCTAAAAGTAGAAAACTAAACACAGCAGAACAATTTGAAATATACAGATATCACACACTACAACCAAACAACATATTAAATGAACAATTACATTATAGATCACACATACTTTTCGATACACTGATTCAAACACACACTTTGAATCCCAGCGCCATTTCCCTCCCACCAGCAACCCCCACCACACACACCCACAACCCGTAACCGTTACTTTGTACAGACATTCAGTATTCAAATCCCATTGAGGAAGACGAACACCACGTCGAAACGTCTGGGAAACAAAACCAAAAAGTAAGTGTTCACAGTGAAAGTTTAATATATATAAAATAATATTACTTTGTTTTCATTTCTGTTTATTTAAATCATATTTCTTATATAAATTGTTAAACAATGTTCTTCCGATATACGACCAGTCAGTTGAAAGTGACTGTTGGTGTGTCATTGTGTGTTAATTCTTGTTTCAATTATTTGTAACATAGTTAAACTACTTTTATGTGCCTGAGCATCAATTATACACTGTACACATTCAGTGGTTAATAAATGTTATGATGGTGTCACAAGAGATGGGGAAAATACTTAATTTTTAAAAAGAGGGAAATGACAAATTGCCAGGATATTTACACCATTTGAAAACTAAATATGCAAAAAAATCAGACAATTATGTTTAAAAAAAACTAATGTAACCACAAATACAAGCCAGGTAATGATTTTCACACTTATGTGATAAAATAGAGAAGGTTCTGACACAAAAAAAAATAAGAAAAAACACTTACTGAAAAGCAACCATAAAAACAAGTACGATAACTAAAAAGTGCATAATTTGTGAATTCTGTATTGCAAAGTATCAAGAAAGATATTTACTTCCTAAATTTTAAAGAACAACAACTAAGTAAACAAACAAGATTTAAATATTAAAGAAGAAGAAATTAAGTGATAGAAAACAACAGACTGGGCTGCCAGTTGTGAAACATGATTGGTGATCAGATTTTTTATCACGAGAAATATAGAGAAGATGTTTTGTTCTGATAGACATTAACAAACGCTGAATTTTCTTGATATTTCATGATTTTGTTGAATGAAATTGTGATTAAGATGGCTTTCAGCAATGCTAATGGCGATTCATACAATAAAATGCTTGTGTGCAGACTTTGAATGTTTCTGTGGTTTGATTGGGAAGGAATTGATTTAAGAAAAATTACATCTTAGCTTGCTGAGTGACACCAGAAAGAAGACAATAGTTGCTGACTCGTAAAGAAAAAAAATCATAAGGTACACCAATCAATAAAAATTCATAGTTTGTTTTGTAAATAAAAAATAAAATAAAATAAAAATAAAAAACCTCTGAGAAAGTTTGTTTTGTGTGCAACATGAAAAGTATGATTATCAAGTTCCAGTGTTGTGACAATGCACAATCACATGGCACATGAACTGTCAACTCATTTTACTGGAAACAAGTCAAATTATGTTGGCATGCCACCAGTTATATAGAAAATTATTCTGGAGCATCTGCGGGACCTATATAAGCAACCGTGCCCTGCTTAGAAGTTAGTTACACCTGGAGAGATTATTCTGGATTATTGTATTTGAATTAGTGCAGAACTCTATTAGCTGAGATTATTACTGCGTGTGGACAAATTTAACTTGAATTATTGTACAAGAGTACCTTGTTGATTACAAATTGTTATTTGTGACTAATTAAAGCTGGTAATTAGTGACTCATTGATGTCTGTCAAGGCCGTAGCTAAGCCGGGGCCCCAGGTCCAGGGAGTCCCCAAAAGGCAAATATTAATTAAATATCACTATTACATTAACGACTCGGAACACTAGGTTTTTTATAAGTAAAAGCATAAAGTTTTACCTTACAGCCTTAACCGGTTTTCTAACCAGTAAGATAAAACTTTATGCTTTTACTTATAAAAAACCTAGTGTTCCGAGTCGTTAATGTAATAGTGATATTTAGTTAAGTAACGGACACGTCATGGACAACGAAAGCCAAGAAATATTAATTAATTAAAAATGACATTTTTCATGGTGAAAAGGAAGCTAGACCAGACATAACACATGTTTTGTTCAAATTATGTTGAATTAAGTAACTATTTTCATAAGACGTAGGAGCCGGCTTGATACTGGAATAGCAAACTACCGCATGTGTCTCAGTGCCAGCCGCCAAGTGACCGCATACGTAAATCATTTTGCCAATATATCACCGAGCTTACACTAGACATACAGAGCATTCATGGATACGACTCATTCTCTTATCATGGACACAACTCAAGATGCCAGTAAAATTGATCAGCTGAGTGAAGTGTTTTGTTACGTGAAAATAGTAAATGATGGTAATGGAAAATCTTGTGAACTGAAAATTTGTGAAGCATTCACCTCCTTCACTGCTGTAACAGATCAAAATGCTTTGCGAATTGAAAATCTGATTTTAATATGTATTACAAAGGCCTGAATATTACAAAATGCAGAGGACAAGGGTATGACAGCGCATCTGTTATGAGTGGCATGTATAGTGGTGTTCAAAAAAGAATCCAAGAACTTGCTCCCCAGGATTATTTTGTCCACTGTGCCAGTCACATCTGAACTTGGTCCTTAAGGATGCTGTAGAGTGCAATTGGGAAATAGCTCAATTCTTTTAAAAAGTTCAAAATCTTTACACCTTTTTTGGCCACAGAATTGTTCAATGGCAAGAGCTTAAAATATGCTCAGATGGTTCATCAAACATGACTCTGAAAACATTAAACCCAATACGCTGGGTGGGAAGGTATTATTCTGTATTTGCTCTTGAAGAAAGATTTTCTGATGTTATGAAAGCATTTAGTCAGATTATATTGACAAGCAAAAAATCCACTGAAAGGAATGAAGCCAATAAGTCTGAAGAAACAAATTAAGTCTTTTAGTTTTGTCATACTTTTGATTGTTCAATATAAGATATTGGAGCAGATCAATATTTCCACTAAAGCTTTACAAGCTGAGTTCTTAGATATAATGACAGCCTATGATCTTCTGGGAAATGCACTGACAGAAGTAATGGATCTTCAGAATTCCTTTAAAATGGTCATTAAAGAAGCTACAAAGATATGTCAAAGTGGGGAATTACAGATAATAAATCCTCTGACAAAAGGGTTAGAAAGGTGAAAAAACACTTTGACGAACTCTGTGAGGACCAACAGAACCTAAAAGCAGGTTTAGATTGACAGTCTTTTATCCTATGATTGACACAATACTATCACAGCTAGACAACAGATTCAAAAGTATGAAAGCAGTTATAGACATGTACAGAGTAGCACAACCTTCCTTGTCACATCTACTGAGGTTGAACTTCTGGACGAAGCTGATTTGTACAAAGATTTTCAGATTACATATGTATGTATGTATCACCACTGTTTCAGTCACAGTTGATATCAGTCAGAAGGACTTTCAAATCAAAGTTAGAGACAGATGTGAAACAGCTTGCACACCTACTTGAAAACAGTTCCTTAACTTCAAGCTACCCAGATGTCATCACTGTTTGTTTGATGTACTTTTACAGTCCCTGTGACAGTGGCAAAAGCTGAGAGATCATTCTCAAAACTGAAACTAATAAAGAATTTCTACAAAGCACCATGACCCAACACAACAACTTAGTAGTTTGGCTCTTTCGTCTATCAAGAACAACACAGAGCAAAATATTGATTTTAGTAGAATTATTGACACCTTTGCAAAAGTTAAGTCTAGAAAAAAATCATTCTTTTAATACATTGCACCTTGTTGAATAAGTAAACAAAATTGCTGAATATGTCAATTACGTAAAATATGTGTATATGAATAAATTTTGAACAGAAAAATTATTCAATTTTGTTTCATCCCTTCTATCTACATCTGTCTACAATTCATGCATTTTTAAGTCAATAGAATTATGTAAAACTGTAGTCTACACATAAGAGACAATATTCGCATAAGAGCAAATCTGTAGTTTAAGTAGTTCTACACGCATGTAAATACATATTGGTTTACCTAAACAGGAGTGGCCCCACATCACCTTTCAGTCTCAGGGCCACCAAGAGTCTAGCTATGGCCCTGGTGTTTGTATTTTGTTTCCACTGTACAATATGACAATCCGTGAGACCATCGTAAGAATAGTTACAAACCATAAGTGCTCATGCATTTTTCCTTTTTTTTTTGTAAATGGACCATTTGAAAAAAAAAACATGAGAGGAAAACAAAACTAAGAATATACAGAAACTGCATAATGGTTTCACTACACACTAACAAAAACAAAACCTCTCACGCTGTATTAACAAATTACACTGAGTCGAGCAAATGTCATAATAGCCAAGACAATATTTTCTGGACCCACACCATATAGTGCATAGTACAACATATTACAAACATCTGACCACATTGCCAATTTTGCATAGGCCAGTAGGGTGATTAATAAAACATAATACATTGTATGCGTCAGCTTATACTAATTTATAATTATTGTATTCTCTCTTGGGTGCAAAATGTGACAAATATACCACCAGATTTCTAACGTTATTGTCAGTAAGAAAGAAATCATGGAAGACGTCAAGCTATAAGTATACAAGACAGTTTTTCTAGTCACATTACGGGACAAACAACCTCACCCTGCTAGAGAAGCATAAAAGCAGACTGCAAGCCAGTGAAATGGTATTTTTGTGGTGAGCAACTGGAAATACTAGGAGAGAACAGATTAGTAATATGACCAAGAGGAATTTGCCCCTGCAGAAATAAGTTTTTGAGATGGAACAGAGAAGAGCACTGCAATGTTTTGGTCACATAATGGGGATCGATTAAAGAATTCTGAAGCTCAACATGGATGTGTGTCCAGACAGAGGGAGAGTAAGAGGAACACCAAGATTGGAATGGATCAACTAAACTGAGAAGTTGCCAAATACCAGGGGAATATAGAACAAATGCCTTCCCCACAATAGAAGAAAGTCCCAGAAGTGGCTGAAGGACCTTGATGTTTGGCAGCACTGGAGATGCAAACGAAAAAGAAGCGTCACACACACACACACACACACACACACACACACAATCTGAAATAGTTATTATTTTTATTATTGTCATCATCATTAACAATCTTATAATTATTAACTGTTTTGAATTTATAATTTATTATAAAAACTATCAAAATTTTGACAAATATAACTGAATAATTAAGTTTTACAAATACTAGAATCTTGTAGTATTGTAGATACTAGATAACATTGCAGGTCATACTGAAGTATTGTAGTATGAAATAAAATTTTTTACAGAATTATTTTATTGTGGTAGGTATAGCAAAATTGAAAGTTAAGGGCATGGGAATGCGCGAAATGCTTATGGTCAGAGGTGAATGGTGATATGGTGGAAGTCGCTTTGAGATGCGAGAAGAGAATTGTTATGAGAATCAGTGCAGCCAACGTATGAATATTATTTCGAATAGTAACCAAAACTCACGTGCAAGGTTTGTTAGTCATCTGTGTTCACTTACCATGGATCTTTCTCCCCCCCCCCCCACCAACCCCCCTCTCTCTCACACTCTCTCTCTCTCTGTTACATATCAAATGTTATATAAACCAATCTCGTCTTTTTTTTTTTTTAGTCCTGTAATTGTGTGCTGCTGAGACGTACATAACACAGCTCTTACTGGAATGGAATGGAATGGAATGTGAAAACTGCACTTAAGCACTTCTGCTGCTTAATTACACTAGAAAATCTCTACCGTTTATCATAAGGGACAAGTTCTTCGTACAGGTATTAGCTTACTGGTAAAAATCTTTTAATCCTAGACAACAAAAATCTGTTCCAAGAAGAAAGAAAAATCATGTTAATTTATACAGTATTTTAGGTAAATAATATCTATCAGCCCCACAAATGTTAAATTTTGTAAAAGTAACAGAAGAACGACAGGGAGATCATTATTTTATGTTTTTCCAGCTGGCAAAACAACCTTTTATTGTAAATAAAGCAAAAAGTTAAAGTTATAACATGCGATAATAAAAATTTTAATAATTTTTTCATTTCAATGTTCTACTTCATTTTATTATTACTCAAAACGAAAACACGAGCGTGTGCATACACACATGCGCACGTGTGTGTGTGTGTGTAATATTCTATTATTTCTGTACTGTTTGTTTTATAATTATTTATTTTTATTGTAAAGATAAGCAAGGCGTTAATAAAAAACCTTCAAACTCGCTCAAGTGTGTGCTAAAGCTAGCGTGAATAGTTCCGTTTAAACTATTAAAATGAACTGTAAAACAATGACATAATTAATAATAAACTGAGATAATAATATATAGACTAAGGTAGTACATAACACAGTAATTACCAATGTAACTAAAACATGACATTCATGTTGGCAACACCTTCACTTGTATAGCAGCTGATTCTCCGTTACCCTCCCGCCATTCACAATTTCAAAGTGGGCTCATCCATGAAGAAACTAGTTTCTTCGCATATGCCTTTAGCATTCAATTTTGCTATACAATTAATTTTTCATCAGGATAAAACAAATTTTCAACATACATACAACACATTTTCGTTGTCTCTTTGTACCTCCTATTATACATTTTATTCTCAAGAATCAAAGCTAGTTTTAAAAATAGAGTAAAATGTAAGCATAAATACAAAACTGAGTACCTAAGCGCTGCTTGTGGTCACTTAATTTCTTTACACGTTTATCACAGTTGGAAATATCAAAACACTGTGTATCCCCAGCAGTTGAATTATCACCAGCAGAACTTCCAACAGACAGGGGTGTAGGAACATCAAGTATTTCCTGGTCTGTAACTGTCACAAAACATTATTCTGTTATTTGTTTATTTACAAATCAACATCAATCCACAGAATTGATTTACATGGTAATTTCAATAATTTCATCTGTTGTGGCAGAAATGATAGTTTAGTACCTATTTACATCAGTTGAATTTTAAACACTGTTATATCACAACATTGCTTTGACATATATAAATATATAATTATATATTTACAAACCTGTGAATTATAGAATGATACTGTAATGTTAGGTTTACTAGCATGGGCCCAGAACACACCATACATAAAACAAAAGACCTAAAAACACAATGCCCAGGGTTGCCATCCATATTTTTACAGTAGGCATATGAAGACTGAATCCCTAATAAAGCAACATAAACACTTAAAACACAGCTTTCCCTTAATAGAGAACGCCGTCACCCCAGCCCTTTAGGCGAACCTGTTGAACAAAGATTAGTTTACAGTAAGGCGACATTTGAAAAAACGTCACTCATATCCATCTTAATATTTAAGTTGCAAAACACTGCTTTTGTTTATATTTATCTATTCTATGAAATTCTTTTGTTACAGTCATCAATGCTCACACTAGAGCATAATTATACTTTCATATTGTAACAGTACAGAATCTGGGGTATTCAGTTTATTAAATTGTCAATGATAAAAAGAGGGAGTTACCCACGCGGAGCCTCAGTTTTAACAATCAGCGTTCACTTGTGGAACACCCAGTTGCACGTTTGTCCTGTCCGCCCCACAACATGCAACAATTCCAGATGCTTAGGAATGTGTAAGAGTGCGCTTATGCCTGCGCGGACATGGTGAATGTCATGAACGATTTCGCGGCTCGGCGGGCACCAGTCTGGAGCAAAAGTAGATGTCACGTGACGCCCACTCAGCCTATGAGAACGCAAGTTGCCACGAGCAGGACGACGCCTGGCCATCTTGAGAAAATTACTTAGCGTCACCCAGCAGAACCGCGCAGTTCAATGTACAGGTTCGCGAGCCGAAAATTTATTCAAAGTATCAAAATGTGAGTTAAACTAGAAATTGAAAGTGGTCTAAAAACTGTGGGACATCTATTAATCGTCAGTGGTATCAAAATTAAACTGGGAGAACGCAATTCGGACAAACAAGTGATTAAAAATAAACTGAGTGCAACACGTGGTCGACACAAACAACATCAGTTAAGTAACAGTGTAATTCAAAATTAATTATGAAAATTTAAAAATCAAAAAAGCGCTTTAAACATAAAAGGTATGAAAGTGCGTGTGTAAGCAATTACTGGGTTGCCTTGTACAATATATTAATCATATGTTAATCATAATAATTAGTTATAAGGTTATAGAAATTATCTAAGATGTATTCAAAATCTGTTTTAAATAACGTCCAATAATGGACCATAATCGAGTCGAAAGTAAGAATACAAAAAATGTAGAGAAGAGGGGATGAATTTCTTATGTGAATGGTGGCTCAACAAGAATGACAGAGTAAAACGTAATAAAGTAATGTTTGATATAAACTTATAAATACGTATTTGTTTATTTGCATTGCCTATTATTCTCTGCCGAGTACACTAGACGACATCTTGGTTAATTTTCATACGAATGTCAAGATTTAAAACTATTTTAACGCTTCAGTTGACGTCCGATAAAGGTAAGGTAACGCAAAATTAAGTATTAATTACTGGGTATGGTTGCAAATGGTGCCCGAACAGGGACGTTGTAAATTAAAATTAAAATAATTTACAACCTAGTCGAAAATGGCAGAGAAAAATAAGAATTCGAATTTATGTGAGAATGTAGCGGGGGGGGGTCAATATTAGACGTTACACAAGACGATAAAATTAGAGGTAGGGCAACTAGTATTAGTAAAAAACCATGATCAATCATCAGCTCTGGATAAAGAGATAAAATAATTCTTCTTGTTATACGCAGGTCCATATGAGGTTAGTGAAATAAAAATGGAAAATGCTTATGTATTAATAGACCCACAAACCAGAGAAATAAAGGGAACTTATAATGTGACACAATTAAAAAAGTATGATCTATCTGAGTAAGGTTAATTATTCTTTTAAAATCGTTGATAATATATATCATTAAAAATTTTGATACATAAACACAGATTATTGTGTAATTAAATGAAAAGGGGGGTACATAAAAAGTATAATATTTGTGATTCCCCACTTTCGGGCGGTCACGGCATCACCGAACCCTGACCGTGGATTTGGATTATTGGTAGCAAGTGTGGTTGAGCAGATTGTCTCCTAGCCATACTTGTTATTATTTTCAAAATTGGTGACTTTAGAAATCAACCGGGAGGGGGGGGTAAATATCAGGGGAATCGCCACAACTATGGAACAGCGGCTATCATCGAAGGGGGTGGTAGTGCCATGTTAAGGGCTTATAAGTAATTTTTAGTAGGATTACTGGTATCCTCGAACATCAGTAATGCCGAATTTTGTATAACGCTGAAACAAGAACGGTGTAGGCAGCGTCTATACCCTAAAAACTTCAGTTGTTGTGGACGCACATGGGCAGTACAGTCCACCATCAGGAAAAAATAGTGTGTGTGGAAAAGGAGCTGGCCGTTACAAGCCAGGGGCACAGATAACGTATCTGTGCACAAGGTAAATGCTTGATCCGGTTTACCCGGCAGGTGATTTACCTAATTGTAACTGGGTAAAAGGGGGGAAATAATAAAATGATGAAGTAGGAGAAGTACCTGAGAGATCAGTAAGAATTAATGACCATAACAGTGGTAAAGTCAAGTTTACTTTGCTCTAACTAGAGAGTTTGTGATTGATGACCGAATTACCGTTCTGTAATGGTTACTATGTGCTTGTAATTCAATGATTAGTGATGAACATTCACTTATGAGAATAAATAACTTTAGATACTAGACTCGATGTTGTAATGATGTTATAATCAACAAGGACATTTTATGACGTAAATTGTATAATTTTGTGTATTTGTTTTACTTGTATTCAATGTGCCTAGGGAAAGGTCATTCACCTGGTAATGAGACATCAGCTGATGGCTGATGTTAAAGGTATAGCATGTTTCATGTAATCAATTCATAGGTTCTTTTTATTCATTAATTTAATTTATTAATTTTGTTTCTTCTTATTAATTGTCAGAATATATATTTCTGGAAATTAAATTCATTTAATTCTTAAAAAAAAAAAAAAAAATATTTTTCTTTGAAGTAAAGATTGTATTGTCTTTTCATGTTCATTATATGAAGTGATGCTGTGTTGGTAATGTATCAGCTGATTCATAGTGTTTTTATTATATTTTGTAACCAAGTGTAGTTGTAGGTGAGTTGAGGGTAGAAATGAGTTGTTTATTTTACAATAATTGTCAGCATATGATTATAAAGATTTATGATGAAAATTAAATTCATTTAAGAGATATGAATTTTGAAAATAAATTTGAAAGCTTGATTGGAAGGTCATGGAAGAAATGACGAAGTATCAATACAAAATGATGTAATACAATTTGAAAGAGATGAGGTAAATTAAATCGAAATGTGAACTTTGGTAATGAACTTAGATTTATTTTAATAAATGAATGAAATTTAGATAGTTTATTTTTGATTTGAAATAGTATTGGCAGACAAACAAGTAAAGGTCGAGTAGAGGAAGGGAATTGTATTTGTATGTAAAGATGAATTGTTCATATTAATTTAAAGTTGATAATATTTGTTTGAGGTTAGGTTGTGTAGAATCAAAGTGTTATATATATATATATATATAAGACAGCAAAGAACCTATGTACGCACCCAGTACTTTGCTACAGGCAATCCAGTATGTATAACGGGAGATATATCAGTTGAGGATCTGGTTGGGTATAAGGCCAATTATTGATATTTTTTCTGAAATGTTACAAGGTTAGGTGCTACTGTGGGAAGTGCCTGTCTGAGTTTACAGTGTTGGGATCTCGGACCAAGAAGTCCAGTAGTCATTCAGGTACAGCTATGGTCGCCGAACTAGGGGGGTAGATTACTCAGGATTTGTTAAAGAATTAAGGGGGGTTGTTGGCACCATATTCTCACTGATCCTCTTAGGTTTTAGCAATGAGAGTTTTTCTGTTTTGGCAGAAAACTGTTTTTATTGCAGAAAACTGTAATGATATTATGAAAACTGTTTTCTGTTTTGGTTTGGGGGGGTATTGTAACGGTACAGAATCCGGGGTATTCAGTTTATTAAATTGTCAATGATAAAAAGAGGGAGTTACCCACAAGGAGCCTCAGTTTTAACAATCAGCGTTCACTTGTGGAACAATATGTTTGATATGAATTTATAAATATGTATTTGTTTATTTGCATTGCCTATTATTCTTTGCCAAGTACACTAGACGACATCTTGGTTAATTTTCATACGAACGTCAAGATTTAAAACGATTTTAATGCTTCAGTTGACGTCCGATAAAGGTAAGGTAACGCAAAATTAAGTATTAATTACTGAGTATTGTTGCAATATCTCAAGGCTGCATCATTGTAATTAAAATTAAATTATTGGAATTAAAATTGAAATTAAAGTTGTATTGATACAATTATGAGGTCAAACAAAAACAACCAAATTACGAAAGGAAATAAAAACCAATTATAAAAAATGTGTATGAAAATTATAATTTACCATATATTATATGCATTAAATTATAAAATTATGCATAATTAAATCCTTAAATTCGTAGTGACCATCAATCAATGAATTTTTCAGTGAAGGGTTTGTGAGGATCGGTCAAAAAAATATAACACACATTTTAACTTATTTGTGTCGATGTTTCGACAATGTTTATTGTCATCATCAGGACCTGTATATGAATACAAAAGAAATGTCAAACACAACAGAACAATTATTTGGGTGAATGTGTTTGTGTATGTGAGTGTTTGTGCATGTGTATGTATCATTACATATGTGAAGGAGTTAAGATAGTTTGTTTACATCTTCAAATGTTTTCTTTAAGACAATGAGAAAATTATAAATCACAGAACTTAATTTAAACACTATTACAATTTAAATTACTATATGTAATGATATTTTTAATTAATTATAAAAGCAATAATCAACAATTAGATATTAGATTGGTACATAAAACGTATATGTTGACTGGTATATGTATAAACCAAATAATTGTTCTGTTGTGTTTGACATTTCTTCTGTATTCATACACAGGTCCTGATGATGACAATAAACATTGTTGAAACGTTGACACAAATAAGTTAAAATTTGTGTTATTTTTTTTACCAATCCTCACAAACCTTTCACTGAAAAATTATGCATAATGGTGGAACCATCTTACATTTTTTTGTCATAGTTAACAGACCAACAACAACAAATTCAAATTAAACTGTTCTTTATCGATTGTAGTTTTTTTGTTTACCCATACTTAATTAATTTTTATCATATCAACGCAAACCAGTTTGTGAAGTTACTCTCCTACTTTCTCATTCACACCACATACACCAATACCCCAAATACTTCAATCAAATATATTGCAACTTACTGTCTGCGGCTTTTTGAAACAACGTCTTCACTATAAAGTTAACATGTTTCGGGACACTTGTCCCATCATCAGAACTTAAAATGTTCGTGTATCATTTAACGTTGATACAGTTGTCAAATAATTAAAATCCAATATGAAACAAAATCACAATACTTAAATGTTTAAAACGGCCGCGACAGTTAAACGATATACATCGTACGGTAACTGACTGCGCACTGAATTACGTCTGGCTCCCACCACGACAATAACGCAAGGCAGTGTTGTACAATACATTTGACTTGAAAAGCAGTTGATCATTTAAAACACGCGGCTTGGTATCAGTATTATTATACGCTTTATAAATTTCGTACTCTTCAAGGGCATTCATATATCGCCCTTTCAAATACTGTTTATTCAATTTTTGCTACCCAATCCCCCACAATCAATATTCATTTGGTTTAGTATATTCAGCTGTACATCAGTTATTAGTAACACTGCGGTTGGCATAGTTTTGCTTTGCATATGGCCTGAACTCTAGTGTTCAAATCTTGCATATCACCTGGGCTGTAATTTCAGTTTATTATTCACTTATTTGTGAAATTTATAGTGTCGGTTGACTGCACTGAATAAGTAAACTTTGGTCTGCACACTACGTAAAGATCAAATGAGACTGTGCCATTAATTAATACTTTCACAAAAACATTCTTTTACAAGCCACCGCCTTCTTGAGTACATACAGCGTGATGGTTGGTCAAAGACTGGGTTAGCATCACTTGGTTCAACGTGTCATTTTCCTTTGTTTAGACTGGATGAAAATGGACTTAGTTTCCTTTGAAAATGGGTTGTATCTGGTTTTCTGCATGTAGGTGTTTGAACAATTTGCAAAATTGTTACCTACACACAAAAAAAATGTAATGTTTGTCACAAACAGGCTATATGACACTATGTAATAATCTATTTATTAATACAAATATAAATACATAAAATTACTTATTTTCCACCTACCTTGTAAACTGTTTTCTCCGCCCAAGGTCTCGTCACACGAACGTTAGAGGATGCAAGCATGATTTGAGGTTGTGTGAATAACTTACGCAACTCGTTTTTTATGAAGAGAAATTAATTAAATTTTATTTTTAATTTAAAATGTTCTATATCAAATTATTCGTTATTCATTTCTGTATGTTTAAAAAACAATCTAGTACTTCTAGTCAACTTTTAAATTGAATACAACTTACTTGAAATAATTGAAACATTATATTGTACCATTAAACTTATTTAATACATCTTACCTTATTATATACAGACAGCCCAGTCTGCTCTCACACACATTCACACTAATTTTAAAATACCTTTATTTTACAACCCCATTTTAAATTAACCTTGATATATATCGATACCCCTGCCGGCCATGTGTTTCTTAGTTCGCCAGTTTAATGCACATTAATTAACTTTGTTCGATGATAACTTCACTTCGTACGTTCTAATTTTGTAAGCCCGTTATCTTCTTGGATCCCGGCCGGTATGAAAGTTGTATTAGACTTAGTTCTTCAGGTTTTATAAAGTTCAGGCCGACCGGGTCCACGCGTCACTATATGCGTCCGTTAGGTGTTGTCGTTTCTCGTGGACTGCCCATACATGATGCCGGACATTACTGCCTTGGCTGCAATCATATTTCTTCGTCGTTCGCAGCCTTTGTTGTCAAAGTTTTAGTGGCTGTACACATGACACATACGATTTTTTGAGTGTGGGACGTCGACGATATTCAGTGAGCACTGGTCGACGTCACAAAAGTAGGCTGGACTTAAACTTACATCCGCCAGCTAGGACCATGTGTAAGACAAAATTCATCGCCAAGCCATCTTGAGCGTCTTTTAGTCAGCGTGGGTATGCGCACATGCTGGTGTAGTGCGTTTGGGAGTAGATGTCACACAGCCGCAAAGTTCTACGAATTGTGTCACCCGCACATTCCTTTGCCATTGTTTCACCACAGCTACTGCGTACAGTTTCTTTGTTTGAACTACGTTTTAGATTCAACCGGGGACTGGCCATACATATGGAAATAAATTGTGAAGTTTTACAACTAAAAATTTAATAAAATTTAACAAAAATAAAAACCCCTCACATTCACCCCGTTACAATACCCCCCCCCCCAATGAGAGGTCTTCTGTCGAAACAGAAGAAATCTCATTGCTAAACCCCTAAGAGGATCGGAGAGGATATGGTGCCAACAACCCCCCATTTGTTCTTATACGTCATGGGTAAACAACCCCCCTGGCTCTGCGACTATGGCCGCATCTGAACGAGATCACTTGACTTCTCTGTACGAGATCCCAACACCATAAAATCGAACAGACACGCACCACAGCGCGCCTGACCTTCTAACATGCCACCCCAAAATCCAAACCCCTGGTCTTATATCATGCCAGATCCTCAACCGATATGTTCCCCCTTATCATGCACACTGGGCTGCCTTTAGCACACACTCTTATAACTACATCCTAGCAAAATTTTCATTTTTACATTCAAATTTTATTTAAGTTGAAATTACTTTCTTCAACATCAAAAAAAAAAAATTCTTTTATCTGAGTTGATTAATTCTCTTCGTTACTATTGATAATTTGAAAAACAAATAAATTGAACTTTTACTTAAAACATGAACTTCCTTATCGTAACAGTTGCTTATACCTATATCCTAAACAATATACTTCAATAACACTATTAATACACACAAACAATAATATAATCAAAAGTCAACACATCAATTAGATGGTAGGCACAAAAATCAAAATTTTTTTTTTGTTTTCAAAAAAAAATTTAAATTTATTAAAATATATTTTTCTCAATATTAAAATTATTTAAATTAATTAAGAAACAAAATTGGCATCACTTCATTGCCAAAACGGGTCTAGTATAGAACATCACCCATCAGCTGATCAAACTGGGTCAAATCAAGAACCTTGACCTACATAAGTCATACATAAGCTATATCAGAAAATGCATTAAACCTCTTTAAAAGTTTACCTTCAAACATAATAAAATAAGACATTCAAAATCGCCATAGTATTATTACAATTAACAATAAAATTGGCATTTAAATTGCTCGAAATTACATATTTTACAATCTTACTTTATTCTCAAATTCTATTGAAATTGTCACTTGTTTCAATTAAAATTTTATATTTTTACTATGACTCTCTTTCTTTAATATTCTCAATCTCCATTAATTTGGGTGATTTAATTATTTATACTAACTTGATTTACAACTCAGCATTTATATATATATTCCTAATCCCTTTGGACTTTAATACCACTAACAGCTTTAACTAAACCTGACACCCATCTCTATCAAAAACATCTATCAAACACTCTCTAAACCCAACTTACTACTCAATTCAATTCGCATCATTCTACTCTTATATAAAAAAATACTCTCTACCCCTTGTACTCAGGATGTGTGTTTCCCTCCCAAAGCTCATTCCCTTATTTGTCCCCTGGATTCTACCTAGGCGGCCCTTTCCGGCGCCAAACGGTCCCTTCCCGTCCCAACCCTTTTGTTGCGGACTCCTACACCACCCCCTCTTACATAACTCCCATCAACTTATTACCATTCTCCCTACATCACTTCAATTACAACAAAATATCATCATTTACTTATTACCTCAATATATCAATCATTACTCTACATATATTCCCCATAGCTACTGTGTCACCATTACATCTCAAATTTTACATCACATTATTCATAACAATATTTATTCATCTCTATTACCACTTCAAACTCAACATGGACTGATATAATTGTCCCAACAAAATATTAATCACCCAACATCTACCTTTTACTATCTTTCACACATCGTTTAAAATTCTCAACTATATCAAATTATTTTCATCATTTAAAATAAAATTTTTAAAAACATTAAAAACATTATATTCAAGCATTAGTTACCTTGGAAATTAACAAACAATTTATAAGTGACATTCTACAACGGATCAGCTGATTTCCTTAGCAAGGTGAATAACCTTACTACAGATGCATTCTACAATTTTCTGAAATACATATTTTTACAATCCTTATATCTCTAACACAATAAAATAATACATTTATAAGACAGAATAAACACAGTATAATAAACATACGAACACCTATTTACCAAATCATAACACAATCATTTAATTAGTGTAATAGCGAGTTATCATCTTTAGGTTACAAAAATTTGAATTCGTTGCTCACCTGAGGCTACCTACTTATTTAATACATCTTACCTTATTATATACAGACAGCCCAGTCTGCTCTCACACGCATTCACACTAATTTTAAAATACCTTTATTTTACAACCCCATTTTAAATTAACCTTGATATATATCGATACCCCTGCCGGCCATGTGTTTCTTAGTTCGCCAGTTTAATGCACATTAATTAACTTTGTTCGATGATAACTTCACTTCGTACGTTCTAATTTTGTAAGCCCGTTATCTTCTTGGATCCCGGCCGGTATATGAAAGTTGTATTAGACTTAGTTCTTCAGGTTTTATAAAGTTCAGGCCGACCGGGTCCACGCGTCACTATATGCGTCCGTTAGGTGTTGTCGTTTCTCGTGGACTGCCCATACATGATGCCGGACATTACTGCCTTGGCTGCAATCAAATTTCTTCGTCGTTCGCAGCCTTTGTTGTCAAAGTTTTAGTGGCTGTACACATGACACATAGGATTTTTTGAGTGTGGGACGTCGACGATATTCAGTGAGCACTGGTTCACATCACAAAAGTAGGCTGGACTTAAACTTACATCCGCCAGCTAGGACCATGTGTAAGACAAAATTCATCGCCAAGCCATCTTGAGCGTCTTTTAGTCAGCGTGGGTATGCGCACATGCTGGTGTAGTGCGTTTGGGCGTAGATGTCACACAGCCGTAAAGTTCTAGGAATTGTGTCACCCGCACATTCCTTTGCCATTGTTTCACCATAGCTACTGCGTACAGTTTCTTTGTTTGAACTACGTTTTAGATTCAACCGGGGACTGGCCATACATATGGAAATAAATTGTGAAGTTTTACAACTAAAAATTTAATAAAATTTAACAAAAATAAAAACCGCTCATATTCACCCCGTTACAACTACTTGCTGCATATTCAAACTGCTTTCAATTCCACTTGCCACAATTATATTTTTTATTTTTAAAGTAAAATTCCCACTGATATAAAACATCCTGTTACAATACAACTTACATTTTAAAATTATTCACAGACCCTGTTTCTGGAAATAATTAGACTAAGTTTTTTTTTAAATGAAAATTTATGTTTAAGACGAATTGTTTGTTAGCATCCATATCAGTTGAATAAATAAAGTTACAGAGAATTAAACATACTATTTCATCGTGTGACTTCCTTTTTTTTTCAGACACTTTGAAACAAAGTCACAAGTGCAAGACATGATTAATGTGGGTGCTGGTAGAAAACCATTGGCAGGTCTACAGTTGTAAAGTGAGGTTCGTGCCATGATCAAGCTTGCTTTTAACAGCATAGAATTATTTTATGAAGTCATGATTTTATGCACACTGTTCAGACAAATTAAATACAACTTTGAAACATCCATACATAGCTAATTCCTAATAGTTTGTTTAGCAAAAAATAAGTTTATGCCAAATGTAAAGTAAGATATTGTGAAGAATCAAACAAATATATGATTTATGGAAATAATTTTAAGATTTCTGTATCTCAAAATTGTGCAGTCCACATTATCATTATGACTATTGGAATTAGACATTAAAAACGTCCCCATGAGCACATTCATGAGTGTCTGATTGGTACAACAGTTATTCATATACACTGAAACAGATTACTTAAATACTAGACTTAAGCCGGCTAGAGAACAACTCTGATAGTAACATTTCCAATATGTGAAATTCTGCCGTGCATATATCTAATCTTGTGGTACTGTATACATACTCAGCAAGGCAATTTCCAATCACGCACAGGATTGCACACATGAGAAATATAACTGTTATTATCCTAATTCACATTTACTAAAATAAAGAGAAATAGAGAATTGTGCCATAAAAATGCAATGCAAATTACAATGAATTTGCATTACATTTCCTGTGAGTTTTACAACAGTGGATAGAGATTATAGTGCGGACTTTGGGCAGTTTTGTCTCATTCATTGGTCACTGACAGTCCACAATTGCTTCCTTCCTCTTCTTCTTTGCTGTTGCTAACATCACCTACCAACCTTATTATTAATTCTTCAACCCTTTGTTCCAGGACATCACGTCAATTCCATGTCTCATTCAAAACGTGGCATGTATGACCAACAATGCTTTTCCATTCTGACCACTGGTGATATGACAAAGGTATGGAGGAAAACAGGACACTGTGTCCATGCTGTGCAACAATCTTGTTGATTTCATAAGCTATGAAACTAGATTTGATCACTTTCACAATTACTTTTTCAGGTCTCAGTTGAATGTTCTAATACAATTTTTCTCTAGTCAGTCCAATATATTACGATACATTTTGTGTATACAGGTTGCAAATACAAATCTATTTGTGTTTGAGGAGCCCCACGTTCTTGGGATGCCAAAATTATACAACGACACAATGTATTAATTAAATGTAATCTAAATTGTGTAGTGGTATAGCTCATACAACATTACTGATAACGTGTATGTATAATTGGAGTTCAGGTGTAATCATAATAAGAGTAGTCCTTTTATGAATCGTAACATGTTTTCATTTCTTTATTCAAACAAAAAATAAAAAAAATATAATAATGTATATGATAATATTTACTTCGCCATAAAATATTCATTATCACTTGTTTCAATGTTTCTTTGTTGCCGTACACTCATCATAAAATAAATCTTATATCTTATATTAGCAAAACTCTGTGTTAAATATTTCTTCGTGTAAAGGTACACAATTGTGTGCTACAATAGTTACAATTTAAATCAGTAAATTTTTAAGCAGCTAGTATTCACCCAAGGGGAACCTCATAGTAACCAGCAACACATACAGTGTTATTGTAGAATGTTTATGCTTAATGTCTGAGTATGCCCAGCCCAGACGTATTACGCAACAGCTTGCCAGCAGCAGTCTCTGTGTGTGAATCACAGTAAGAACTTTGTCACCATAGTGTTTGCATCAGACAGTGGCAGCATATAGTCGTCTATAAGTAAAACTTTATACAGTAGAACTTGGCTAATTCGAACGTGCATAATTCGAATTCGTGGATAATTCGAACTTTTACCGTGGTCCCTTGAATATCCTATGTAAAACCATGCAAAAACATCGTCTGTAATTTGAACTTTTTTTGGTTAATTCGAAATAAAAATTTTGCTCTAACTACAAAAAATCGCCTGCTGTATGGGCTAGACCACGTAACAATAGAGACACGACTGGAAACAGACAAGCAGGCATCGCCCTTTGTGAACAGACGCTTGTCTTTTGTGTCAAATTCGTGGAATTGCCGTCAGTATCTGGCGATGACACATGACTGGCTCGTGTAACGGTACCATCCGCCATTGTCCCTTGTTCCACGCCTTGTCAGTCAGCCACCCTCACTGTTGCTTTCAGTTCAGTCTGCCTGCATTCGTGGAAGTGTTAAGTCTTTTTGAGTTTCTACTGTGCGAGCTGTGTCCTGTAGTGAGAGACCGTTCCTTTCTTTATACAGTACTGTATATACAGACTGGTGTGTTTTAGTGACACTTATTGTGCAGTTTTATTGTGTTGTGTGTTCATCATGGCCCTTTCAAAACCAACACGGACCCAATACAAATCATTGACATTTGCCGAAAAAGTTGCCGTTATACGGGAAGTGGAAAAGGGACAAAAAAACAGAAATCTGAAATTGCCAAGGAATTCGGGATACCGCCAAATACGCTGTCAACGTATCTAAAAAATAAAGAGAAGATTTTGAATAGTGTGTGTAAAGCCAGCGACAAAGATAGGAAAAGAGCGCGAGGACCAGAAAATCCTGACGTGGATGAATGTGTAGTGAAGTGGTTTAAGCAAGCAAGGGACAAAAAAATTCCAGTCAGTGGGCCCCTTGTCAGAGCCAAAGCTGAGGAATTCGCATCTAGCTTAGGGAAAAATGATTTTAAGGCCAGCACTGGTTGGCTCGATGGTTTTAAAGAAAGGAATGGCATGTCTTTCAAAACTGTTTGTGGGGAAAGTGGATCTGTTGACGTTGAAGCTGCAAATTCATGGAAAGACGATTTGTTGCAAATGATTTCTGATAGAGACGCTAAAGACATTTTTAACGTAGACGAGACGGGCTTATTCTTCAAATGCACCCCCGACAAAACACTTGCTTTTAAAGGAGAAAGTTGTAGTGGCGGCAAACACAGCAAGGAGCGCATAACACTTTTAATCGGAGCAAACATGGATGGCTCGGAAAAACTGCCTTTGCTAATGATAGGGAAGTCAGCCAACCCACGTTGTTTCAAAAATGTAAAAACGAAACCAGTTGAATATGAATCAAACAATAAAGCCTGGATGACAGGTGAAATTTTCGAAAGATGGCTTTTGAAAATCAACAGGAAATTTCGGAATCAAAACAGAAGAATCGTCTTGTTTATTGACAACTGTACAGCGCACAACACTATTCCTGTGATGGAAATGTAAAGGTTGTGTTTTTCCCTCCAAACATGACTTCAGTAGTTCAACCTATGGACCAAGGTGTAATAAAAAATTTTAAGCATTTTTACAGACGGCTTGTGGTCCAAAACATTCTGTTAGGGGCTTATTTAGATGAGCACGAAAATATCAAGATTAACATCCTTCAAGCTGCCCGCATGTGCAACAGTGCTTGGAACCAAGTTACGCAAAAAACAATTGCTAATTGTTTTCGTAAAGGTGGTTTCTGCCACATTGAAGGTGAAGAGGAGAATAAAGCTGCTAGAGAAGTCGTACCCACTATGGATAACTGGGAAGATGTTGGACATGACGCAGGCATTCGTTACGAAGAGTTTGTAAACATGGATGAAGACTTGGCGGTGTGCGGTGAACAGACAGATGCGGAGATCGTGGCTGATGTTATGAACAAAAGAAATGATGGTACATCTTCAGATGAAGAAGGGGACCAGCTAGAACTTCCAGAGCTACCGATTCCAACGGCTTCACAGGCATCAAATTACATTCAAGACTTGAGACGGTTTGTTGAAGGACAGCAGAACGTAAGTGACGCTATTTTCCAAGCACTTAATAAACTTGAAGAGTTTACTACAACTCAGTGTATTAACTGCAAAATGCAATCAAAAGTTTCTAGCTTTTTTAAAAAACTGTAAATGCTATATTTTGTACTGAAACATGTTTATACGTTTGTAATACATATGTCTAAGGAAATTGTTTATTAAAATAACATATTGCTTTACTGAATTTCAGTTTTTGATTTGATTTTTCTACCGTTATTAAAAGTTTTCCTAATTCGAATTTTTGGATAATTCGAATTTTTTACTGGTCCCTTCAGCTTCGAATTAGCCAAGTTCTACTGTATCAGTGGCCTCGGAAATTTCGGTAGGTCGAAGCGGAAAGAGTAGGCTAGACCTACCGAAACGTATTGAAACACCAAGGAAGTATATTATAAAGAAACAGTGAACGTGATACAATGAACTCTTAAATTAAAGCAGTGATGACAGGGTAAGTGTGGTTAAAGTGAAAGTGCAAGTGAAGATGGCAGACTAAGTGGAATAGCCAGAAAAGTTAAGTACAGTAAATACATTGGCCAGTAAGTTTTTAAAACAGTAAAGCGCTTGGTAAAAGGGGAATAAAAAATATATATAACGATTGTAAAGAATGAGAGAGTGTATGCGAGTAAAAAGGGGAGTAATAATTAAAGTACTGGTTCATAGCGAAGTGTAATTGTTTAAAGAATTCTAATTAAATAGATTTGTTTATAATCGTTGAGTAAAGAGGGAATATGATATGGTCAATAAAATAAGATTTGTCTCAATATAAAACATGTGTTAGATTAAGTTATTACGCCATAACCATTTCCTATTCTGTGCTGAAAACCTCGTCTAACGTTCTTTGGGATTTTCTGAGTTTTAAGGGTAGTCAGATAGCGGGATTTTTATAAGGGCAAGAGTGTAAAGGTTTCGATATTAAACCATAAAATATCGTGGCGACCTGGGTAGTTTAATAAGGTAAGGTTTTTAAAGGGGAATATGACGGTAGGTAAAATTCTGGCAGCAGTGTTTTAGAAATATTATTATTGTATTATATTATTTTGGAATCTTCTGATAAAATCAATACAGTTACATTGGCGACTCGCTGCCAGGATGTTCGTATAAATATTATATGAACTAGACCTGTTTTGAGGCACAGAAAATAGGTTGTGGTAATGGCGTATTTGTAAAATTTTGAATTATTGCATAGATTTATGTTCTGGTAGCGTAACGTGCTTGTGAAATTATTGTTTATTTTTATATGTTGATAACGAGTTTCGGTGTAGAGTATTTTAATTGGGTGTGTAATTATTGTGTAATAGGAGGGTTGGAATTTTATAAAGGGGTATTATATAAAAAACTGAATAATCATGGTTGATGTAAGGGAAACCGTAGACAAAAAGTATTCATGGGATGACGTGTTGAACCTTTTGAAAACTATTGATGATAATAGGGAGAAGCGTTTTAAGGAACTACGGGGTGTTATTAAGAAGGGTTTTGACGATTTAATAACAGTATTAGATGAAGGGGCGGAAGTGATAGATACGGGTTTTAATAAACTTAAGGATGTTCTTGACAAACAAGATGAGAAGTGGGGAGTTGGTAGCTGTCAAGTAAAGGAGAATACAGAAATCGAATCAAAACAGGTAAGTGGAAATAATAGTGACAACTATAATTATAATGAGGAAATATTATTGCACGAAAATAATAGTGATATATTGAGTAATAGTGGTAGTGATATTGAGAGTAGAAAGTTAGTTGAGGTTAGAGGATTGCTAGTTAGTGATCGTAATGATTTAGATAGGGAGTATAGAGATAGTTTAATTGTTGAGGGTGAACAGGGGGCAAATTTTTCTGGGGTTCAATGTGAAGCAAAGAATTCACAAGTGGTGCATGGGGATAAAAGATCCTCACTAGGACATTTGGGCGACAATGGGTCGGCAAATAGTAAAAACGTTTTTTGTGTTTATCTGGTAGAGCCAGATGGTGTTATAGTAAAATGGTTTTGCCCTCTGTGTGGAATGAGAATGTGAGATTGGGTTGGGAGAGTGATTATGAAGAGCGAGAGAGAGTAATTGAGTTGTTCAGATTAAGCAGAGATTATGAAGGATTAGTTAAGGAGTTAAATAGTGAGAGAATTATGATAAATAATGTAGACTTACCTTGTGCAGTACTAGACGATTATAATATCAACAATAATGATAAATATGTACCTGTTGGGAGAGTTGGTGTACTTGTAGTAGCAGACAATTGTGATGATGAGGTAACTTACCTGGGTGTAACAACAAACACTAATGGAGACTGAACTAAAAATAACAATGCTGACATGGACTCTGATAAAATAATGATGGGGGGTAACACTATGCATTATTATTATGGTATATTGGACAAAATGAATTTTTATGGTTATTACACAAATGATAGCCATATGATGTGTATAAATAAAATTGAACAATGCTATGTGCAGAAAAGATTAATTTTCGATGACGGGGGTTAGACAATTTAAAAATGAACATTTAATTATTTGAGTTAAGGGCAATTACTTGGCTTATTTAGGTATTGAGGTGTGGTAAACAATAAAATTATGACAGAAATTTGTAAATAAATGTGTTGGTGTTAAATGTATTGTGTCAGGGTATATTGGTAGAATGTATACAATAGTTTTTGTAACAATGTTTGTAACATGCTATGATAATAATAATATTTTATTTTGCTAAATAATTAACAGGAGGTGCTAAGGAATTTGTTTTGTATTGTGTGTTCAAATTAAGAAAGCTTTAAATAATGTAATTAAAACTAAATTGTTTTTAGTAGATGTGGTATTAAAGTAATTTAAAAATTAATTTTGATTTGAATGGTAACAAATAGTAAGTGATTAATAGATCAACACGAAAAGATTCATAGATCAACACGAAAAGATTTATATAAACTGGATATTAAAGGAATTGTTGGTGATGATGTAATCTGGAATGTTGAGACTGGGTTGGTGTTTATAAAACCAGTCTGGCATACAACTGTTGATATAAACAGGTAGATTGTTTGTTTCTGCTGGAGTTGACAACGACAAGAATGTTGTAATTTGATGAATCAGTGCTATGAGCAAATTCTATTATGAAATAAAAGAAATACCAGACGTGAAGAAATGAAGTTAACTTTTTGCAAATAATATAATAATGAGGTAATTACCATAACTTAAGGTTTTGAGGAATTAAATTATAAATTAAATTGGTAATTAAATTAATTGAAAAGGTGAATTTTAATAATGAATTTAAACCTATTTTAATCTGAATTTTAACTGTAATGGTAAACTAAATAATAACTGATGAACGTAATGATTGAAATATTCATTTAAAATTGGAAACTGAAGGAAATTTTTGAGTAAAAATAATAAAAAATGTTTGAGTTAATCAATGTGTTATTTTGGAGGGGTAATAATGCATTGTGAACATTATTCAATTTGTATGGAATTTATATGATTTAGCTGTAAGTATACCGTAAGTTTATATGGTCATGTGGACATTGTATTTTAGGAAGGCCAGTTATAGAGTTGATGATAAATTGAATTTAATCAAAGTTGAATTAAGTAATTTAACAGATGGATTATCTAAAAGGTTGGAGTAATTTATTTTTGACTTGCAACAAATAAGTTAGTAATGTTTTGTTCATAACTCAAGGAAAAAATGGTGATGTCCATTTGGAATGTTTATTATGTCGTATCCTGTTCATGTAATTGTGTCTGAATATAGAATATAGAACAGTTGCCATTGTACGGCAACCAAACTAAATGAATAACCAGCACTTTGTATATAAAAGAACCAGTACTTTGTTAATGAACCAGTACGGCTAAGAGGAAACGAATCAGTGGGGGATATGGAGTAATGGAAGGCCTTTTAGTAATTTTTTAATTAAATGTTACAGAGTCAGGTGATACTGTGGCGGGTATCTGCCCGATCTTATGGTGTTGGGATCTCGAAAAGAGAAGTCCAGTAATGTCGGATGGGTGCAGCCACAGCCACTGGACTAAGGGGGTAAGTACCCATGATTTTAGTAAGGATTTAAGGGGGTTGCGGCGCCATATCTTCACTGATCCTCTTAGGTTTTAGGCAATGAGAGTTTTTATGATTCGGCATAAAACCTCTCATTGGGGGGGGGGGTATTGTAACGGTACAGAATTGTGTGCTACAATAGTTTCAATTTAAATCAGTAAATTTTTAAGCAGCTAGTATTCACCCAAGGGGAACCTCATAGTAACCAGCAACACATACAGTGTTATTGTAGAATGTTTATGCTTAATGTCTGAGTATGCCCAGCCCAGACATATTACGCAACAGCTTGCCAGCAGCAGTCTCTGTGTGTGAATCACAGTAAGAACTTTGTCACCATAGTGTTTGCATCAGACAGTGGCAGCATATAGTCGTCTATAAGTAAAACTTTATATCAGTGGCCTCGGAAATTTCGGTAGGTCAAAGCGGAAAGAGTAGGCTAGACCTACCGAAACGTATTGAAACACCAAGGAAGTATATTATAAAGAAACAGTGAACGTGATACAATGAACTCTTAAAGTAAAGCAGTGAGGACAGGGTAAGTGTGGTTAAAGTGAAAGTGCAAGTGAAGATGGCAGACTAAGTGGAATAGCCAGAAAAGTTAAGTACAGTAAATTACATTGGCCAGTAAGTTTTTAAAACAGTAAAGCGCTTGGTAAAAGGGGAATAAAAAATATATATACAGATTGTAAAGAATGAGAGAGTGTATGCGAGTAAAAAGGGGAGTAATAATTAAAGTACTGGTTCATAGCGAAGTGTAATTGTTCAAAGAATTCTAATTAAATAGACTTGTTTATAATCGTTGAGTAAAGAGGGAATATGATATGGTCAATAAAATAAGATTTGTCTCAATATAAAACGTGTTAGATTAAGTTATTATGCCACAACCATTTCCTATTCTGTGCTGAAAACCTCGTCTAACGTTCTTTGGGATTTTCTGAGTTTTAAGGGTAGTCAGATAGCAGGATTTTTATAAAGGCAAGAGTGTAAAGGTTTCAATATTAAACCATAAAATATCGTGGCGACCTGGGTAGTTTAATAAGGGGAATATGACGGTAGGTAAAATTCTGGCAGCAGTGAGTTTTATAAATAATATTATTGTATTATATTATTTTGAAATCTTCTGATAAAATCAATACCGTTACATTGGCAACCCTGCCAGGATTCGAACCTGGAATCTTCTGATAAAATCAAGACCGTTACATTCGTTACACTATAAATTCTCGACTACTCAGTCTGAATGTGTGCTTTATAAATTTGTCCTTATTTACATTATTATTCTATGCTTGGCATACATCTTAAGGCTTTATAACATTTTAAATAAACTAATCGAATCATCAGTCTTCTTTTATATTTCCAACTACTTTACTTTATACGCTTTCAATGAAAAATTAAAATTATTAAATCAATTGTTAATCCTCCAAGCAAGGATTTAAATTATCTTTAAATTAATTGGTCATCATTAAACAAAATTCTTAGTTAAATTACATTCTCTTATCTCTATCAACATAATTTTTCTTTAATTTAAAATTTTTTAATTAATGTCTTTTCAATGTCTCTATTCTTTTATAATTATAAATTGGTTTTTCGTCACCTCAATTCTGCAGATTGTACCCATGTCCTCCGGTGATCTGTCGGTCCTCTCCTACTGGATGTCCTCTTGCGTTTTCCGGTTCCACTGGTCGTTCTCCAGTCACTCGTCCTTCATGGTCCCATCTGCTGGCTGTAGACTGGAATGATGTCTTGCTCTGAATCAGCTGCTGTTGTTCTATTAACCGCCTCTATTGCTCTGCATATCGTTCCTCTGCTTGATGTTCTCTCGCCATTTGTCTAGAGTGTTGATGTTTGTAGTTGTAGACTGTTTGTAGACCTCCGATAATTGTAGTTAGTTTTTTTTTATTACTTGAACCAACGTATTGTCCGTTAGACTTTACAGTTTATAAACAAAAGATCTTGTCGAAATTGGACGTAGCGTCCAGCTATGTCTGAAGTAATTAAAATTCGCGTCTCTGAGGGACAGAGCTTACCGCTGCAATTGGAAACTGATTGAAGAGTATTAAAAATTCTCGTCGCTGACGGACATAGCGTACCGCCACGACTGAAGACGGATTGAAGAGTAAATTTGGCTCTCCTGGGCTCGTATTTATATTCACCAAAAAAGCCACACCTGTTGTCACAGGATTCTGCAGGTCAGAAGCTGTCCGTGGCGTCAGTTCCCCCACCATCATCCAATTCCACATATTCGCACATTTTTGCCAATTGCAATGTCTAATGCGGATTTCAAAGTGATCTAACATTGATTCAATTACACATATTATACGTAATTATCATAATGATCGCATCATTAGTGTAATTACTATGCTCTAAAAATCGCACAGAATTCGCACTGAACGTCATAATTACATAGAATTCGCACTGCACGTGTCTGATTTTTATGCATTTTTAGAAGTCTTTACAATCTTTCTAATATTTACGGTTTGCTTATAATTAAATAAAACTTTAATCTAGTATCTATATGGGGTGAGATTGCAAACTTTCAGGCTTGAACAGGCCTCACGCACACACACTATTTATTCGTGTGCACGCTCTCAGTGGCAATTGCGTGATCTTTCCTGCTGATTCCTGTTCATAATTCAGCTTTCAATTTCACACCTGCTTGTCTATTACATATTACTAAAATTAATTTAAATATTTATTTTATTTAATACATGCACATTACAGCATATGCTTGTATTGTCGCAATATTTCTTTTCTTGCTGCTGGATATAGCACCCTCTTTATTTGTAGCCAGTGGTATGTTACACTATGATTGAATTCTCCTTGATGTTCACAATTAAAGAATGTATGAACCAATGTTTTTAATTTATCTGAACACATTTCCTGATGGTTACCAATTTTCTTTAGTGTCTTCAGTGTTCCTTGCACAGTATCATTACTTAACACTTGTTGCCTTGTGTACCCAGCATTTACCCTAGTTCTGCAATGCTGAACCCAGTCCACCACAATTTCTTTAGGTTCAGCTTTCAATATTTCCCTCACAAAACAGCATCTCCATGCAACAATATCCACACAGTCACGTAAAACGTCTATCGGAAAAGTTTTTCCCTTAAACCCAATTTTCTTCAGTACATTGGCCAAACTGATATTTCAACTGAAAACGGTATCTCTCAATAAAACAAAATATATATATTACCAGGTAGGAAACTCATTTTCATAATACGTAATCATTAACACATCACCAAATTGCATCCTCATGGAAACTGTTGCTGCCTGATTCTTGGGTGTCCTCTCAATCTTACATTTTCTGATGTTGTGAGACTGCCAGGACACTTTTCTTACTTCCTACATAGAAGTCGACCTATTTTAAGACATTCTGCTATTCTTTCCATGACTTCTGTCACTGATATTAGCAGCCCACCATTATCTTTATCATTTTAGAAATATTAATGCAAATTTTATACAAGTTTTAAAGACTGATTTTTCAGACTAGTGTAACGGTACAGCCTGTACGCCTGAGATAGTGTATGTAAAATTGAAGGTTTTACATACACACATTGAAAAATTGAATAAAATGAGATTTTTGTAATATCAATTGTGAAGTAAAATTAGCGAAGATTCCAGATGCCAACACCGCACCAAAATACAGTAAGCATCGTAGAGAAGCGGTGTCTTGAGTTTGTGGACAAAAGTACATCATAAATGATCTAATTCGCATCAAAACAGTTTCTTGGCAACACATCAACCAAATAACAGTATAATGGTTAATATAATGGTTATTTCTTAACACATTTGTATAAATAAACACCGTCATTACACAATACAACTTAATAAATGGTTGGCAGCTCATTGTCAGTTAAAACTTTAAAGATAAAGATATATTTTGTTATCATTTAAATTCATAATTTTAATAATTTAATTGCCAACAAAGCTTGATTAGTAAGACAGAGTAAGTTTATGTTCTAAACAACGATCGCTAGCTACCGAAACGTATTCAAATTCATTCAAACTTAAGTTTATGGTTCACATACTCTATGCTCAACTTCTTTCAAGATATTTTTCTTTTTTCTCTTAAATTGTAATAATGGCCGATGTAAGGGCTCTAATAAAAAAACGAGGCACAATTAAAGCCTCAATATCACAAGTAAATACTTTCGCGGATAACTTCGATTTGTTAACCAGCGATCCACATGCGCTGAAAATAAAACTGCGTCATTTGATGGAATTATCCACCAAATATGATGAGATTCAGTCTCAAATCGAAGCTGAGGAAGCGGACGTTGCTTTAATGAGTGATAGAGTACATACGGAGGACGATCTTTGTAAATAGAATGTAAATTGCAACACCTGCTGGAGCAAGCTGAGCATATGAACCAAAAACCAGTAATTAATACTGAAAGTAAACAGCCTAAAACACCCCCCCCATTCAACTGGAACCAATAAAATTACCACGGTTTGCGGGTAGTATTGTTGAGTGGCAACATTATTACCATATTTTTCTTGAATTAATTCACGTCAGAGCAGATCTGACGGATATACAGAAACTTCACTATTTGCACTCATTACATGGCGAGGCGCTTAACGTAATAAAATCGTTGCCAATCACTCATGAGAATTACGCGGTGGCTATCGATCTGTTGAGGAATAGATATGACAGTAAGCTAATTGTTTCCGCCCATCATGTAGGGAATGTCCTGGACGTACCATTAGTTCAACAAGAATCCCAAGTCAGCATATCGAAATTTATTGATGAAATCTCTGCCAATATAAACGCTTTAAGAATCTCAAACTGCCAGTCAACACGTTCGAAATTATTGTCGTAAATTATTTAGCCAAAAAACTTGATAATTACACTTTCCGTTTGTGGAAAGAGAGTTTGTCGGAGCATAAATTCCCTGATTTTAATAATTTTATGAATTTTCTAAATTCACGAAGAAAATTACTGCAAAATCTCGATAACGCGACTACCCCAACGAGCAGGTTGAACAAAAGCGATAAGTCTCCTTATCGCAAGGCAGTTAAACAGATAAGCGCTCCAAAGGGCGCATTCCATTCTCATATCAGAAACAATTTATGTAGGCTGTGTAACGGTGAACATAGAATCATCGACTGCCTACAATTTACATCGCTGTCTATCCCTGACAGAAAAAACGTGTTAATAAAAAACAAACTTTGCCTAAACTGCCTCCGTTCGGGACACGAATGCTCAAAATGTCCCTCAAAATTCTCATGCAAAAAAATGTTCTAGGCGTCACCACACCACGATTCATGTCCCCAACAGGGACGTAACTTCTGTTAACAACCAATGTTCACTGAAATCACAGACCAATAAATCGGTATTGTTATCTACCGCCGTCTGTATGACCGCTAATAAGGTCGGTAAAAAATTTCCCGTTAGGATATTACTGGATTCCGGTTCTCAAGCGAACTTTTGCACAATGGATTTCGCCCGCAGAATGGGCCTCCAATTGGTTAAATCGCAACTATCCATCACGGGTATAAACAACTCGCTTTCCCAGGCTGACTTCAGTACTAATGTAAGGCTACATTCACGCTATAAACCCTTCACGTTAAACGTGCATTGTGCCGTATTACCCAGTATAACTAATAATTTACCGGCGGAGTCGTTCAATCTTGCCTCTTTGAATTTACCCAAGCGCATATTCTTGGCTGATCCTCACCTATATTGCTCGGCGCAAGTCGATATATTACTCGGCGCTCAATATTTTCTCCAACTAATTGAACCTATGAAATTTACGCGCGGACCACACTTTCCTATAATTCAGGAAACCAAGTTAGGATTTATTTTGGCCGGTGACTTACCCTTCAACGTCGATATAACTAAAACAGTTTCGTCCTTTATGGTCTGCAAGGATGACAATCAGATTTCCTCGCAACTAAAAGAATTTTGGAAGTTGGAGGAGATCTCTAGTCGCGAAGCCCGATCTGAGGACTCGCCGTGTGAAAAACATTTCGTGGAAAACACTAGCCGTAACCGCGATGGGAGATTCGTGGTATCCCTGCCCCGCAGATCTGATAAATTTCATTTGGGAGATTCTCTCCGCGGAGCCATCCGCAGATTCCAATCGTTAAGAGTTCAAGTTCAAGCAGAACCCTATCCTTTATAAGGATTATAGCGAGTTCATGAGTGACTACTTGAAACTTGGCCACATGTCGCCGCTTAATGACTACGATTTGTCGCTTGACAGGTCAGAGATTTTTTATCTGCTACATCACGCAGTCTTCAAGGACTCTAGCTTAAACACTAAATTGCGCGTGGTATTTGACGCCTCCGCTGAAACCACAAATAATTTGTCCCTCAACGATACTTTAATGGTCGGTCCTACGATCCAGCAGGATCTGTTTTCGATAATGGTTCGGTTCCGTACCCACCGATACGTACTTATTGCGGACATAGAAAAGATGTATCGCCAGATCATTGTTAATCCTAAGGATTCAAACCTGCAACGCATCGTTTGGCGTGATGCGCCGCATAAGGAATTGCGACATTACGCTTTAAGGACGGTTACATATGGCACTGCTAGTGCCTCCTTCCTTGCTACACGTTGTCTGGCTCAAATAGCCTACGAAAATAAATCCAACTATCCTACAGCTTCTAGGGCCATAGCAAATGACTTTTACGTAGACGATCTCATAACGGGTTCGGATGATCCGTACGGCTTAGCTGAAATGAATGCGAGATCGTGAAGTTGTTGAGTAGGTATGGTTTTACGTTACATAAGTGGTTCTCTAACCACCATAAGATTATGACCCTTCGCGCCCAAGTAACCCGTGACTTCAGCAAAGGTCAAAACGTGCGTATATTGGGAATCCAATGGAACGTTGAAAAGGATAACTTTTTATACACCGTTAGGGGTGATGATAATTTAACCGTGTTCAACAAGAGAAGCGTGTTGTCGGTCATCGCCGGGATCTATGATCCATTAGGTTTGATCACTCCCATCACATTTTACTGCAAGCATTTCGTGCAACAGTTGTGGTTGGCGGGCACAGATTGGGACGAACCCCTATCTGGGTCATTAGCCAATCAATGATTGGAATTATATGCTCAATTAGTCTCCGACACTCATTTTGAGATTACGATGTCGGTTAAGAGTTCGAACAATTACCCAATTAGTTCATTACAGCTGCACGGATTCGCCGACGCTTCGGCTAAAGGTTATGCGTGTTGCATTTATGTGTGGGCGGTCTATTTGAACGGCGTCATATCATCAAACTTGCTGTGTGCTAAATCCAGGGTCGCGCTGCTGAAACAGATAACGCTACCACGTCTTGAGCTTTGTGCTTGTTTATTGCTGGCGCAATTAACGTCCAAGGTTTTAAACGCCATCAATTACCATTTTGACGGACTATATCTCTATTCGGACTCGATGATAGCGTTGTATTGGATACATCAACAATCTTCCCGCTGGAAGGTATTTGTGGCCAACCGTGTCACGGAAATACAGCGTCTTGTTAGCAGCAGGGGAACTTGGCGTCATGTAGTATCAAATGACAACCCTGCCGACATTTTATCGCGCGGTTGCCTCCCTCGTAGTTTGCACTGTCATACTCAATGGTGGCATGGTCCGTCCTGGTTAGCGCATGAGTCAGCATCATGGCCAGTCAGCGCGTTCGACATTAATACTCCCTGTACTTTTCCCGACCTTGAGGAGGAACGTCGCAAGCAGGTTCAAACCTCACTAATTGCCGTGTCCTCAACACATAGTTATGTTGAAAATTATTCATCACTTACGAGGCTTATTCGCGTCTTCGCATATTGCCGTAGATTTTTTCGCAATTCTAGGCTCGCGGTTGTTGATAGAGACACGTCCTTTTTGTCGGCTCGGGAATTGTCTGACACGCTCTTGATTTTTGTCCGGCAATCTCAGCAGTTGCATTTCGGCGTAGAAGTTATGGAACTTAAGGCACACCGGTGCCTTCCTCGCAGTAGTAAAATTCTTGCTCTCAACCCATTCCTGGTTGAATCGGGCATTTTAAGAGTGGGTGGACGCTTGCAATTCCCCCACTTAGCTACGAGAGTAAACACCAAATAATTTTGCACCCGCACTCTCATCTCACGAGATTAATAATTGAATACAAACACATCCGTTTGTTGCACGCTGGAGTGCAATCAACTCAAGCTTCGCTTAGGCGAAAGTATTGGATCATACACGACAAATCCTATATCCGCTCAGTGATACATAAGTGTGTCACTTGTTTTCGTTTCCGGGCTAAAGGCGCGAATCAACTACTAGGTCAGTTACCCCCTTCTAGGGTCACACCTTCAAAGCCATTTTCAGTCGGCCGTGGACTACGCCGGTCCTGTACTTTTGCGCCATGGCGGGCAGCGCTCTAAGTCCATGACCAAGGCATACTTCGCTTTATTCATATGCATGGGTGTGTGTGTGTATGTGTGTGTGTGTGTATGTGTGTGTGTCCGTGTGGGTGTGTATCTAGGGATTATCTGCACCAGCTGCAGCAGCGCAATAAATGGCGCACCCGTTTAGGAATTTGAATGTCGGACAGCTTGTCCTCATTTTGGATGACAATTCCCCCCCTCTAGAATGGAAGCGTGGGGTAATTACCAGTGTTTTTCCGGGTCAAGATTCCTTAGTACGCGTCGCAGAAGTTCGCACCGCGCTAGGTATCTTATGCCGACCCATCCACAAATTATGCCCCCTCCCGGTGGCTACAAACTAATCGTATGCGCGCCATACGAGACATACTAGGATTGTGAATTTGTCACATTGCCTGGACCACGCCCGGGACATTCCCCGGGCGAGCATACAAGTCAATTGTATCATAAACATTGTAAGTATCATAAGCATTGTAATATTGTTTACGTGCCGCTAGCTATTACTGCAATAGTGACTGTGTTTCATATGTATTATCAATTATTTATGGATGTTGTGTATTGTCAATATGTTTATATAATTCAAATTCTGAGAACTACAAGTGTTACTTATAGTGTCAATTATTCTACATATGTATTGTATTTTCTAAGGGTCACATATTATGAAATTTATTGGGGTTGTTGTGTCAATATCATGGGGAAATTATTATATTTTTTATGGTGTTATCACTTGTTATTGTAATGCTTGGCAAATATCAATGGGTATTATTTGGGAAAGATCAATATCTACTTAATCATTGCATTATTGTGTGTATTGTGTTACTATTATGTTTTGAGTAATTTTAATGTCAGTTTGCCCTTGCTATTAGCATAAGGGTCAATTTATTGTATACCTTGTGATTGTTAATTGAATTCATATTATGGTTATTATGTCATTGCACTGTGGACAATACGCCAATTATTGTATCGCTTTCGCCATGTAAGTCTAATTATTGTATTATCCAATTTAACGTTTAATGTACAAAATCGTCCCGATTTTGGCGGGCAGTATGTTTAAACTTTGTACTTGTTTATCGGCTGTATGCGGTGTGCTGCCGCAATGCGGCGCGAGCGGATGACGTCACGTGCTTATCAAATGCTGCCGCCGGCCAGTTCGGCCGTCGGCAGACAAGTTTAGTTTAGTTTCTAACAAGGCTCCGAGCGGACCTCTCGTAAAACACTTCTCTTCCAGCCGCGGCTTCTGGACATTTTTTAATATGTATTCATAAGATTCAATTTAATTCAGATTACCTGCGTCCATCTACAATGGACCACGATTTCGTTCAAAATTAATTTTCGGGCGTTATTGCCTCAAATGCATCCGCACGTGCCGATCACAACTAATTAAATTTTCAATAAACGCATGTCAAATATTCGTAATACAGTCCACTTCTTTCTAATATACAACCAGCCTTTCCTGCTTAGCGTCTTTGGAATAACTCGCGATTCATCAAGAGCTTCCAAACCGCAACACAGGCTGTCCCTAACCAAGCAACCCTGTGTGTTTGACTTCAGTGGGCGGTGGCAAAATAAAACTGCATAGAACTCGGTCAATCACTCATTTTGGCTATTTACATAAGAAATTGACAAAGCAATTGACTCATGCACTGGCAAAATTGAACCAAAAGTGTGACCACGCACTATGGTACAACACCGAATAAAAGACTATGACCACGTTGATAAAATTGTGTGTGTGTGTAACAAAATGATGATCGAATTGATAAATTGATACTGTAAAGGTACAAACGATTTCAAGAAACATAAATTTACTACTTACCCCAACTCTTGTAAACTTACCTTATTATAAAAAACCAGAAGATTCCAAACTCGTTCAAAGGTCGCCACGATGTTTTGAGGCTCAACATCGAAACCATAATACTCTTTCCCTTAAGTAATTTAGATAATTTATTTTCCCTTAATTCAAAACTTACCCAGGTTCGTTTTAGGCGAGCTTCTCAACACGGAACAGGTTATGGTAAAAGGCGTGATAATTAAGCTAACACATGTTTATGCTATTAAAACAAATCTCATTTATTATCATCATTTACTTAATCCTTTCTGTTTTTCTTACTTATCTTTTTCTAAGTTACTTTTAAAGATTATTAAATATAAAAACTCTTTATGCAGAATTTTACTCTACAAACCAGTACTTTTACGGTTTCTTTGTATTCTCACACACACTCTCATTCTATCGACATTTCTTTATAACCCCCGTTTATTTATTGAGCTCTTATGTAATTATTGTTTACTTTCCTTCACAGAGTTCCGCCATAACTCTTAGCTCACTTTCACTTTCGCCACAACTAATACTGTTCCAATTATTCAAATTTCCGTATTCATTTTACATGACTCTCACTCTCTCTTCCTTATATTCTTCTTTTACACTTCCACAAGTTTCGGTAGGCCTCCACTACTGTAATCGCTTCAGCCTACCAAAATACTGAGGCTACGGTTATAACGTCTGGCCGGGTTGAATGTGTTTTGCTGACTGGGGCTAGCTTAGCTGGCGTGGTGACGCTGCTCATTCTTTGTGTACTCACCACGTGGTCCCAAACGGATGTAACACTCCACCCCCGTCTTAACTTATCAAAGCTTCCAGAATACGGAAAGTCGTTTTGCACCAAACACATGGTGAATTTATTACGCAGTACAGCCACGTGCTCGTCCGCTGCCCCAACTACGCTTTGTTCTAACTCACAATACGTCTCCAGCAGTATGATTCACAATAAAAGAATTATTCGTTAATAATTATTGACAATTATTCAACAAAAAGTGGTTCTACCCTCTTTGTCCCGTTACAATACCCCCCCCCCTACCAAATGAGAGGTTTTATGTACAAACATAAAAACTCTCATTGACTAAACCTAAAAGGATCAGCTCGGATATGGCGCCACAACCCCCTTACTTCCTTATTAAACTGTGGGTTACTCACCCCCCTAGTCCGGTGTCTGTGGCTGCACCTGCATGACTTTACTGGACTTCCTTCATCAGGATCCCAACACCATAAAGCCAGACAGGCACTAGACGCCCCTGCCCTGATGCGCTAGCCAGCACAGGTACACCTCCACAGTACCACCAGACTCTGCAACAATCAATTAAAACATCAATAAATGGTCTTTCACTATTCCATATCCTTAACTGATTTGGTTTTCTCTTAGCCATACTGGTTTGCCTTTTTCGAAGTACTGGCTTTTTATCTTAACTATCTAAATGCACAAATAACATTGTTTTATATAACCTTAACACAACATAATACATTTTATTTGAAACATATAACATTAAGATACATTTAAAAGTCTTAATTCAAACTCCACAAAATGATTCACCAATTCAATTATGAATTCAGTTTAACAATTCCATCTTACCTTTCCATTTAAAAATTACATTTTAATCTCAATTCCCTCATTACCAATTCAGATTACTATGGTCATCTTTACACAATACAAAATGTGATTACATAAAACAGAAAATTATGTAATACAACAAATACATAGACAACACAATATATACTCCAACTTGTAACTCAACAAACATTTTTAACAAAATCTAAACTGCCAGAATCTTACCTACCTTGCGATCTTTTCTCGCAGACTTACCTTTTTTCAAACACCATCAGAACTTCAGGGCCGCCACCTATATTTTTATAGTAAAATATGGAAAACTTTACAATCTTTCCCTTAATTAAAAAACACTGCGACAATTTCGCTATCCGACCTCCCTTAATTCAGAAAATCCCCGATTCGTTAGACGAGTTTTTTAGCACAAAGTATAGGAAATGGTTATGGCAAAATAACTACTCTACCACATATTTATTCTGTTCCAACAAATCTTATTTATTTTATTTAAATTCAATGTTCTATTCTCTTTTATCTGTTACTTTAATAATTGAAACATGAAATTACTTATACAAATTCCCTATAGAATAATTTTTCTTGACCAACCAGTACTTTTATATTTTGTTTTTTATATTTATATGTACACACACTCTCTCACTCTTATTTTTCACATTTCTTTACCCCCTTCTATTTGAGCTCATTAATGATTTGTAATGTTTTGGCCAAATGAATTTGCCTTTACACTTGTTACCTTTTTGCGTAAAATCCAAATGTTGCGCACGATGTTGTCCGGAAACTTTTTCACTAAACACTCTCCACTCCGACCAAATTAAAACGTCATTTAATCGTCACTTCATTATTTACCACTTGTACATTTTGTACTCCTTGGTAGGCCTCCTTTAATACTTTTTCGGCCTACCGGGGACTCATCCGACTATAGTTGAATTAACGACTGTACAGGTTGAAGACTGGTTTCCAACTGTGTGAGCCTCGTGCACGCGGTTGCCCACATGCCTGGTGTTAGACGTTGGCCACGCGGAATTAACTCGTTCGCTGATTGGTTATTTTTCATCGTATGTTTCGGTAGAATGGAGATGGAAATTCGTTTCTTTCACCACGTGGTCGATTCTACGAATTTCTAAGGTGTATTTGTTCTGCAAATTTACGCGCTGGTACCAGCGTGTACCTAGTACCGCTACAGGCCGTTCCCCAAAAGTTGTACATTGATTGGTTAAAACGGGTTGCCTAATCTGCCCCGTTACAAACTCCACTACCAGCTATATCATAAATGGTTCATATTTCACCAATGGATCATCTTCAGATAAACATTACCAATATTACATTAAAACAAACATTTCAACTCTGAATTTCTATTAAACATGTTAATCATTTACCAGTTATTATACAAGTTCAATTAGAAAATTTTTTTAACTTTCTTACCAAGATCCACATTTTCAATTAATTAAACCATCATAAAATTTATAATTACATACTGTCAATTATTCAATCAAACAAAATATTATTATTGTTGTAAACTCAATCACGATCATAATCATTGCTACACAACATACAATATACACACTCTGTGTATCTTCAGATACCATACCATAACAACATAACCTAGTACATACTACCTCTAACACCAATACAAATTTATATACAGTCTACGTCATATTAAATGTCATTGTTTACCAAAATCATTACATTATTCAGCCAATTTTCAAAAACCATTACATTCACATAATTAAATGTTCATTAACACCATATGTCTAACCTCCATCATCAAAGACTAATCTTACATCGTACATTCACAATTCATTTGTCATTAAACTCATTATATTACCCTTTTTAATATAATGCCCATTTAAACTTGTTTTATCCATTATACCATAACAATAATCTACAGGATTACTCTTTATTATTTCATCATAAAATCTGTCGCCATCTTTTATAGTCCAGTCACCCTTAGTATGATTTGTCATGATTAAGTAGGTTACAAGTTCACCCTTATTATCACCTGCTGCTACATTTGTTTCATTATCAGGTAAGTGCTCATTATAAACAGCATTATCCTCATTTACTGCTGCTCTTATTACGTCACAAGGTAAGTCTTTCATATAATCAAATCTCTCAATATTTAACCTCTTGACTAACTCTTCATAACCCCTATTAACCTTGAACATCTCTCTCCCTCTCTCTCATAATACCTCTCCCAACCCCATTTATTTCTCTCACTCCACGCAGAGGGCAATACAACATCATTAAAACACCATCTGGCTTTACCGGGTACATTACAACAACTTAAGGGACCATTTGGAGACACCTAGTCTCCCCCGGAAGAACTTTCATCCTCAATAAACACTTGTGGAGCCTTCCCTCCACATACATCATAGGGAAAATTTGCCCTCTACCCCCCCCATACTTACTTAAACTCTCCTTCCACTCTCTCTCAAGCTCATTAACACTTATTACTTCACCACTAACCTCTACTCTCATTATATTCTCATCATCACTACTATTACTTAATGTATCATTCTTAGATACCCCATTTTCATTTACATCACTATTATTATTATTCATCGTTATTTCACCATTATGATATTCACTTATATTTTCACTATCATCACTTACCTTGTCGTCTATTCCTTAATTATTTATATTCTCATTACACTTACCTGTATCTATTTTCCACTTCTCACTTTGTTCCTTAATATCATTCCATAGCAAAATTACTTTCAAACATATCATTTCGTTGTTTCATTTCATGTCTAATGTCATTAAATTTAATATCATTAACATCAAAACGATTATTTATATTATGTTTAATATCATCAGATATTGTTCTCATAAAATTCATCATATCGGCCATTGACCACTCTTTTTCTTTGGTTGACACTGGAGTAGACTCTGCTCGTGTCACTCATTACAACTGACTCTGTTAAACTACTTTCTTTTGTTGCAATTGGGGTTGAATGAACTCTAGACTCGCTCATCATAGCTGATTCAGTCAGACTAACATCATTTTCATTATTTTCCATCTTACGTATTAATTATATAAACAAAATTTTATAAACAATTTTTTGAACACAATGTTTTATATCATAATCTCTAATCACACATTTCGTGACTTATATTAACAATACAAAAAAACGCCGTTTACCAAAACCTTATTCCGTACTTCAAACCAGGCCTAAACTTATATGAATAAATTCATATAAGCGTCCTGGCAGGGTCGCCAATTGTAAAGGTACAAACGATTTCAAGAAACACAAATTTACTACTTACCCCAACTCTTGTAAACTTACCTTATTATAAAATCCACCAGAAGATTCCAAACTCATTCACAGGTCGCCACGTTGTTTGATACTCAACATCGAAACCATAATACTCATTCCCTTAAGTAATTTAGATAATTTATTTTCCCTTAATACAAAACTTACCCAGGTTCGTTTTAGGCGAGCTTCTTAACATGGAACAGGTTGTAATGGTACAGAATTGAGGGGTTTATGTTATTAATAATAAATGGAAATAAAACGGGGAAGCGATCAGACAAAGTTTTGATTTTAAAGCAGTGTGTGACTTTCGGAACACCCAGATGCACGTTTGTTCTGTCCGATAGGCCTCATACGCCAAGTCCAGGTGCTGTGGAATGTGAAACCGTACGCGTCTGCCTGCCTGCACAGAGTAATTGTCACGAACTTTTTGGCGAGCCGGAGAGAGCGAGTTTAGGGTAAAATACTCGCGCCAAAGGAGATATCACGTGACGCCCGCTCAGCCTATCCCATCCCAAGTAGCCGCTCAAGGAGGACGTTTGGCCATCTTGAAGAACGTCGAATTCAGCGTATCGGCATATAACTTCAGAACTGGCCGGTTCAGTGTACAAGCTCGCGGGCCAATTTTTAATAAAAGTATTAAAGAATGTGACTAAAAGTGCTAAGAAAATCATATAAAATAATATAAATAATGAAACATCAACACTTCAGAAGTGCTCAAAAATGTACACTTGATTTGGACAAATAAAGGAACCGAAATGAACTAATTTCAAAACGTGCTTCATGACAACTACAGGAAAGTCAATTGGGTAACATTAATCAAAGAAATATAATACATTACAAAAGCGCTTTAAACATAAAACGGGGAAAAGGTATGAAAGTGTGTGTGTGAGCAATTACTGGGTTGCCTTTATTTTATTTAATTAATCATTTACGTTAATTATAAGGAGTAAGAAATGTTTAAATTTTGTTTATCTTGGTTAAATGGGGTCTTGGCCTTAGTGTTGAAATCTGTTTAATTTAAATGATGGAGAATACATAATTTTATTTGATTCACAAAGGAGAGAATAATAACAAGAATGTTCAATAAAAGTTGAGTTATGTAACAGCTGAAATGAGAGTTGAATTTCTTAATAACATAAAACCCTAAATCACTTGTAGGTCACGAGTTCACGTGAAGACCCTGGGACCCAAGACAAGGTAAGAAATGTGTCTTTTTTATTAAATATTATTTGGTTATTAATGTGTAGCTTCTCAATGGCGCCCGAACAGGGACAGTTTTTACAAATTTTGTACAGACCACATTTACTCGTGAATATAAGGTGATTTAGAGGTTAAGGCAGAGTACGTAGAAATTACGAAAAAACGATGTTATGCTAGAATATTAGACATAAGTAATGCCTATACTATTGAATAATACTGAATGCATGCAAAATAAGGACTGTTAAGATATATAATTTTGTAATTTAAAAAAATGGCAGGAAATAACGAGAACAATATAAGTGACATAACTGACTTTAATGAATCAGCTGTCATGAGCGGCCTTGGAGTCCATTCGACTCTGAATGTGGGTCAAAAACGATAAAATAGACGAATTAAATGTTACAAATGAATCAAATGTCACGAATGATTCGGGAATTCAGTTAACCCCGATGTTAGATAGTAAAAATAAGAAACCTGATGAAATTATAATTAGTGAGACGGGAGCAAAATTGACTCCTGTGGTAACAAATATAATAGAAGCAGAGTGGTCAATAGATGATATGTTTAAACTTATGAAAGCAATGTCTGAAAATATGGTACGAAATGATGATTTCAATAATAAGTTTGATGAGCAAAATAGTAAATTTGATGAGTTAAAAAGTGAGGTACATAAACAGAAAATAAAATGTGAAAGTAATTTCAATGAATTAAAAGAGGAAAACAGTGATTTAAAAAACAATATTAATGAAATCAATAAGCGTTTTGAAAATACAAATGAGATATTTGAAAATAAATTTAACGAATTAGAACAGAGTATTGAGAGAATGGGAGTGTGGAGAATAAATACAAGTAAGTGCAGTATAAACGGAAATAACGAAATAACAGACGACCTGGGTGTCAATATAGGCGAGAATAGTGGTGAGATGATGACGAAAAATAGTGAAGAAATAATTAACAAGGTAAGTGATAGTTATAAAGAGGAATTAATAAGTAATAGTGATAAGATGGTTGAAAACGAGCTATTTAAGAGTGATACAGTGAAAACAAATAGTGGTGATGAAGTTTTTGTTGAAGTAGAGTTTAATAACGAAGTGTTAGTGAGTGTTGATGAAATTGTGAGAGAGCATGAAGACAGGTTAGGCGAGAAAAGGGCAGATTTTCCCCGGGTATATTGTGAAATGGAATTTTCACAAGTGTTGTATGAGGACAGAGGTTCCTCCAGAGGTTATGTGGAAGACAAGGTGTCTTCAAGTAGTCCCTTAATTTTTTCCAAGTTTGTGGTGCCCTTAGTATGGAATGAAGTAGTTCAGGGGTGTTGTGACAGATCTTATGATGAGAAGTATTTTGAGAGAGAGAGAGAGAATGATAGAGATGTTTACGTTAAGGAGAAGTTATAAAGAGTTAAGAGAGAGGTTAAAATTTGAAAAAATAGACGATATGAAAGACTTACCTTGTGCAATAGATATTGATGATTATTTTGATGATACCACTGTAGATGATGAGGTATTACATTGTAATACCTTACAATGTAATTGATATAGTAGACGAATATGATGATATAAATTACATGGGAATAACGAATAATATTAAGGGAGACTGGACAAAAATAACTAATGTTGACAAGGTTTATGAGATAATAATAAGGAATAATCCTATAGATTATTATGGTATAATGAATAACAGAGTTAACGGGGCAGTATATGAAAAATAATAATGTAATGAGCGTAAATAAAGATGAAAAGTATTATGTGAAAATAAGATGGATTTTCGATGATGGGGGTTAGATAAACAGTGAATGAACATTTAATTATTTTAGTTTATGGTAATGACCTGGCTAAATTATGTAATGAGGTGTGGTAAACAATAATGATATGACGAAAAAATTGTAGATACATTTATAGTGAGGTTAATTGTGTTTGTGTAGTAGGTTATGTTGTACTGTGTATTTTATGTAAACAATGTGTGTATGTAGTAGGAATTGATTTTATAAATATAATAATAACAATGGTATACCAGACTAAATAGATAACGAGAATAATTATGAAGTTTATAATACAAATGAATTGTAATTGTTTTGGAATAAGTTGATGAAAGTAACATTGTGTTTTTGAAAAAGATTGAATTCAATTGAGATGAATTAATTAATTAATGTTGTATAAAAGAAGGTTGGTAATGGATTTAAATGATGTTTCTGAAATTTGAACTTTATAATAAATAACAAGTGAGTAAAGTTAGAATGTGTTTAGTTGTAGAGTCATATGGTTGTTATAATGATCAGAAGATACATATGGTTATGTACGTTATATTTGTTGTAATGAATGTTTATATTTTTGAATTTATGACAGTAATCATGTTTTATCTTATTGAATGATTGACCATATTTAAGTATGAATTTTATAATGCAATGGAAGTAAAGTAAAATGTTTTAACAATGAAATTAAAAGAGTTTAAAAGGTTTTAAATTAGGTAATTAAATTAATTTGAGGTAGTTATGAATTTTATAATGTAATTTTCAATGATCATATTAATGTAAAAGGTTGTAAAAGATGCAGTTTGGGTGATGATTATTTCAATAAGGCATTGAGTCAGTCAGAGTTAACTTTAAATGGGTATTAGACCAAAAAGAATTTTGGAATAAAAGTAATACAGAAACGGGTCAGTAGTAGGGACACAGTAGTAAGAGTGATTGTATGTAGAGAAAGCGAGAGTGATGAAAGTGGAGAGTAAATAGGCGACAGCAGGGTACATATATTTTGTAGTGAGGGTGAGGTGTAAGGAGTCCTCAACGCAGGGCGTTGTGGCGGGTAGTAGGGTGTTTTAGAGGAGTGTTTGCTGATATACCCGGGAGTGGCAAGAAATTATGAATGTGAATTAAAGGTGAGGGAACACACATCCCAGGTATAAAGAGGGTACCAGGTATTTGATAATAAGAGGAGAATGATTTAAATAGAGTTAGAGAAATTAGTGGGGGTAAATATTATGGAGAGATCCATGTCACCCTATACAAATCTGTTAGTGGTTGTTAGAAGGAAGAAGGGGGTAAGGTTATATTTTAATGCCCATTAAATAAATCAAATCATTGTTAATGACTGAGAACCACCCGAACCAGTTGATGGTAGAAGTTCATAATTGAAATGTAATAATAAATGTAACAAGTTAAAGAGTTAATAGAATTTGAAACTAAACGTAAAGTTGAAATGTTTATAAATGGTTATTCAGATGCAAATGAGATGTTTATTTTGACTGAATGAGGTTTATGTTCTTTATGAATGTTTATTATGTTAGTGTGTAGGAATCTTAAATATATAACATATATTATTTATTTGTGATACCCCACTTTCAGGCAGTCACAGCGTCACCGAACCCTGACCGTGGATTTGGATTATTGGTAGCCAGTGTGGTTAGGCAGATTGTATCCTAGCCATACTTGTTATATTTTCAAAATTGATGAACTCTAGAATTTAACCGGGGGGTGAATAACGGGGAATCACCAAAACTATGGAACACGAAGGGGGTGGTAGTGGCGTGTTAAGGGTGTATAAGTAAATTTTAGTAGGATTACTGGTGTCCTCGGACATCAGTAATGCCGAATTTTTTTTATAACGCTGAAACAAGAACGGTGTAGGCAGCGTCTACACCCTAAATAAACTCAGTTCTTGTAGATGCAAATGGGCGCTACAGTCCACCATCAGGAAAAAATAGTGTGTCTGGAAAAGGAGCTGGCCATTACAAGCCAGGGGCACAGATAACGCATCTGTGCACAAGGTAAATGCCTAGTCCAGTTTACCCGGCAGGTGATTTACCTAATTGTAACTGGGTTAAAGGGGGGAATATAAAAAATGTTGACGTAGAAGGAGAGGTAACTGAGTATTCAGTTAAAATAATACTAAACCGTAATCACGGTGCAATTAAGTTTGCTGGGCTCTGATTAAAGAGGTGTGTATTGTTGACTCACTGTTATGGTAAGGGTTATTATGTGCTTTATGATTCAATGATTAATGATGAACATTCACTTATGAGAATTAATGATTTTAAATACTAGACTCAATATTGTAATGATTTTATAATTAACAAGGACATTTTTGACATAAATTGGATAATTTTGTGTATTTGTGTTAATTGTATTCAGTGTACCTAGAGTAAGGTTGTTCACCTAATAATGAGACATCAGCTGATACCTGGTGTTATAGGTATCGTATGTTTTGTATAATCAATTTATGGTTTCAGTTGAATTTATGGTAGTAAAATTTTTATTACTTGTGATTAATTGTCAGAATATATATATTTATAAAATTTAAATTCTATTGATTTTTTGAAAAAAAAAAAAATTTTTTTGAAAGTAAATGTGAAAGGGTGATTTAAAGTTCATGGAAGAAATGATGAAGTAAATAATTGCAAAATGAAATTAGAATCAAATGACTGGTTTTGAATAATGCAGTTAAAACAATTAATTGAAAGAGATGATGCAAATTAAATCAAAATGTGAACTTTGGTATTTTATTAAATAAATAAAATTCAAATAATTTATTTTTGAGTTGAAATGATAATCTCAAACAAACAATTAAAAGTTGATTAATGTGAGGGAATTTTATTTATATGTAAAGAAGAAATGTTTCTGTTAACTTGAAATTGAGAATCCTTATTTTACGGTTAGGGTTTTGCACAATGAGTAATGTTTATTTGAGTTAAGGTATTATGTTTAAGATAGTAAAGCACATATGTACGCACCCAGTACTTTGCTAAAGGCAATCCAGTATGTATAAGGGGAGATATATCGGTTGACTATTTGGTTTGGTATAAGGCCAGTTATTGATTTTTTTTTTTTTGTGAAATGTTACAAGGTTAGGTGATACTGTGGTGAGTGCCTGTCTGATTTTACGGTGTTGGGATCTCGAACAGAGAAGTCCAGTAGAGTCATTCAGGTACAGCCATAGTCGCCGAACTAGGGGGGTAGATTACCCATGATTTGTTAAGGAATTAAGGGGGTTGTTGGCACCATACCCTCACTGGTCCTCTTAGGTTAGCAATGAGAGTTTTTCTGTTTTGGCAGAAAACCTCTCATTGGGGTGTATTGTAACGGTACAGAATTGAGGGGTTTATTTTATTAATAATAAATGGAAATAAAACGGGGAAGCGCCCAGACAATGTTTCGATTTTAAAGCAGTGTGTGACTTTCGGAACACCCAGTTGCACGTTTGTTCTGTCCGATAGGCCTCATACGCCAAGTCCAGGTGCTGTGGAATGTGAAAGCATGCGCGTCTGCCTGCCCGCACTGAGTAATTGTCACGAACTTTTTGGCGAGCCGAAGAGAGCGAGTTTAGGGTAAAATACTAGCGCCAAAGGATGTAACGTGTCAAAATTTGGGTATTTTATTTTTTACCGTGAGGGGCATTTGTATTTTTATTTATTTCGTTTTGTGCGGGAGTTTTAGAAAACATTGTGAAATTTTATATTACGACAAAGATTCATTTCATTTACAACGGAACACGTGGTAAGGAACAGTGTAGCGGAGACGCAATTTCTATTGTGTAACGCGGCAAGCGAAGAATTTACCACCTTCGAAATTCTAAGAAATCTGCACATGTGTGTCGACGCACGAGCGCAACCATACAAGCACACGCTCGAAGGGACGCGCTCAAGTAAAAAACCAAAATGGCTAGAGTGCAAAATTATTCATCGTCTCTTCACAGATCATCCGGAAATGCTGCTAAAGACCGCCCATTTTAATGACGTCAGTAGAGCCGATGCAAATATTGTCACCACGCATTACTGGAACACTAGGAAAAACCACACTATGTTCCACGCACAGAACTCCTAAGTCACAGCAAATTAAGCATGAACGACGACGCAAAGCAGGTGGCCCTGAATACTCTGTTCCTCCCGTTCAGAGAAGCACATTGCCCAGTTCGTCACTGACTGTGTCGGCGCCGACACGAGAGCTAAATATGCTCATCTAAATTTTATCAGTATTCGATATAAAAGTGAAGTAATCATTTTTTAAAACTAGTGACAGTATGGAAGAAGAGTCGCAGAGCATTAACATCTAAATTCGTGCTTCAGTTTTGTTCTTTTTCGAGACGTTTACGACCTACCGCGGTGTGGCCACGAGGTCACGGAAGAACGCGTTGCCGGCAGTGACCCTATATCATGCATTCAATCGGGTAATTGGGGTAATGGGGTCTTATAATGGAATGTGAGCAGTGAGTGAATGCAATGCTGGGCTGTTAGTGTGTAAATTCAGTTGTATAATTAGAAACGATACATAAGGTAAGCCATAGTTGTAAGTTTTATTACGAGTAAGATGCAAAAAGCAGGATAACATTTGTTTTTATATGTAAATTTAAATGACTTGATTAAAATTAAAATCTCAATTCTCTTCATACAAATGTGTTGTGCAAATTATTCACACAACCTTAAGAAATTATGCCTGTATCCTAACGTACGTATGACGCAACCCTGAAGCCGAGTGATGGTAAGTAGAAGTTTCTTAATGTTTATTTTGTATTATTATTATGTCATTTACTAATGGACATCTCAATGGCACCCGAACAGGTACGAATTTAAATAATATAAATTCCATACCTACAAATAGGATACAAGCGTAATTTAGAGGTTGAGTGAAAATACGCAAAAGGTACTTATGTAAAGTTACGCAAAATAAGTAAAGAATATTTGTTCACATAAGAAACAGAGTAAATATCTAAAAATAATAATAATGGAAAATACAGCAGAGAACGGAGTCGATTTGTCCGACTCGACTGTGATAAGCGAAATAGCTGAATTAAATGAATCAGCTGTTATGAATAGTTTTGAATTACATTCAACGCCGAATGTAGGTCAAGGCGACAAAACTCTGAACACAAGTAGTATAAATGAATCAAATAATACAGATGATTCGGGGATCCAAACGACCCCAAAATCAAATAGAGAAAATAAAAATAATGACAATGAAGTCGGCTTCACTGACGATAAAATAGAAAGTTTAGCGACACCTGTCCAAAGTAAACAAGAGATAGATAAAGAGGAGAAAGTTATGAATATGTTGCAGTTAATTTTGGAACAACAAAGTATTAAATTTAATGAAGTACAAAGTGATTCTGAAGCTAAATTTAATATCCAGAATAACAAATTTGACGAGTTAAAAAATGAGATTCAAGAAATTAATAGACGTTGTGAAAATACTAAAGTAGAATTTACTGATAAAATTAACCAAGTAGAAACCAAATTAGAAAATTCAATACAGAAGACATGTTAAATTTAATGAAATAGATAGTCAGATAGATAGAGTGGAGAAGCAGATAAATGAGAATAATGAAAAATTAATAAATTCAATGAATGAGCATAACAATGAAATAGAATATAAAATAAATAAGTGTAATACTGAAACTGAATGTAAAATTAATAGCGTAGTAATGACAGTTGAAAAAATTAGTCAAAATATTGATGAACACCAAAATAAGGTAGACTCTAAAATAAATGAAATTGAAAATAATTATAAGACAGAAATACAAGCAGTAAATGAATCTATTGAAGTAATATCAAAGAATAATGTACAGTCTGAATATAGTAATGACAAAAAATTATATTCACTTGAACAAAACATTAGTAGTATGAGAGACGAATTAAGTTTAGTAAGAAAACAAAATTTAAACAATGTTACTGAACGCATATTCATGACACGAGACACAAACAATCAAATAGAATTAGAAACTTTTAGTAGTGAAACTAGGAGAGTGCATCCGATGCAATTTTTGAATCGAGTACGGGAATTTGACAAATTTAATGGTAGTAGTTGGGAGGTTAAACTTATAAAAATTTTGAAATGTTTTAAAGGCAATTCAGAGATATGGGCGGAGACACATCGAAACGAGTGGGAGAGGTATGAAGATTTTGAAAAAGCCTTTCGAAATAATTACTGGTCGGAGGAGGAGCAGGAGATACTACGAAGCCAAATAATGGGAACTGGGAGCTTTGGAAGAAACAACCGGAATATTACTGTGTATACCATGAAGCTATACAACGAAGCGCAGTATTTAGAACCACTGCTGCCATTCCAGTCGTTTGTACGCCACATCAGTAAGCACCTACCGAGGGAAGTGCAGATCACGTTAATGACCAGAGAGGTAAGCGATATAAATGAGTTAGAAAAAATATTGGATGTTTTTCAGAATATTAAGGACCAGGAAGACAGCAGACGCATACAACAACTTAATATGCAAAATGGAGGTAATTATACACCAAGAGGAGGACCAAACGGGGGAACCACACAAAATGGTCGAGAACGAGACAGACGATACCCGATGTGGAAATGTGACGGGTGTCTGGTAGAAAATTATGCTGACCGTAATTTTTGTTACAGATGTAGAAGGGCAAGGCCCGGACAGCAGCAGAGGACACCACAGAGATTCAACAACCCACAGCAGAGGAACGGTGACCGACGAGCAGAGAATCTGAGAAACGAAGGAGGAAATCAGCATATGGGTAGAGTGTATACGCCCCGTAATGCAGACGAAAGGACGGGAAACTAAGGAGGACAATGGATGAGGAGGCCCGGCCATTGTCGAGGAATAATCACGGGGTCCACGAAAATAAATACAGGAATAACACGATCCACACGGACTTGGCTACGGAATTGATGGAAGAAGAGGAGGCGGAAACGAGGAGACAAGAGGCGTGGTTGACTGAGGTAAAACTGGAGATAGAAGGTAAGTCAGCTTGACACTTATAGATACAGGTAGTGAAATATCTGTAATAGCAGAACATGTACTGAATAAATTGAAAGAGACTAACAAACATATTCCGTCTTTGCCAGTGGCGGGAGTAACAATTGTAGGCATTACGGGTGTTAGAAGTAAACGGGTTACAACACAAGTCCAGTTGAACATGTCAATAAATGGGGAAAGCTATGAGAATACATTTCTAGTGGTAAGGGGTTTAAATTTAGAAGTGATTTTGGGTAATGATTTTTTAATACGAAACAATGCGGTCATCAATTTTAGAAAAAGAATTTTAGAATTGAGTAATGAAAACAAACAAATAACGGTTAATTTTGAACGGGTTTTAGACACAGTAAAGATTTCGGGTATAAGGGTTATACCAGATAAGACCATAAATAGGGATATGGAATTTAGTATACATGCGTGTAGAGAGAGTGTGAGTGAAGAGAGTGGAGAGAGAATATGGGCGGATACAGAGGCTAAATTTTGCGGGGAAGGTGGCGTAATAGGGAGTTCTCAGCGTAAAGCGCTGTGGCGGGTAGTCGAGGATTATAGGGGAGTGTTTGCCGGGGAACCAGGAAGGGCAAAAGGTTATGAATGCGAGTTAAAGGTGAGGGAGCATGTGCCATATGTCCAACGTAGTTATCTGGTACCATATTCGAAACGGGAGGCCGTACAATTAGAATTAGATAGGATGTTAGCAGGGGATATTATAGAAAGATCGGTATCAACTTATTCCAACCCTTTAGTAGTAGTGATCAAAAAAGATGGGAGAGTGAGGTTATGTCTAGATGCCCGCAAAATCAATCAAATAATTATTCCAGACCGGGAGTCACCTGAAGTGATAGAAGAGATTTTTCAAAAATTCAGCGGTGTGAAATATATGACTTCTTTAGACCTGACTGCCGGGTATTGGCAAGTCCCGTTGGCAGTAAATAGCAGGAAGTATACCGCGTTCTTGTTCAACGGAAAAAATTATCAATTTAAGCGTTTGCCGTTTGGTTTGAACACCAGTGTAGCCAGCTTTATTAAGTGTCTAGATGAGATTTTGCAACCCCATAACTTAGACTTTTTAACCATATACGTGGACGACATACTAATAGCTTCTAGAACGTTTGAGGAGCATGTCGAACATTTAGAGTATGTATTGGAGAGGTTACACCAGGGAGGTTTGACGGTGAATTGGGACAAATCAAAATTTTTGCAAACTGAGATACATTTTTTAGGTTTCATAATAACACCTACAGGAATACGTGCCAATCCGGATAAAGCAGAATCCATCCTGACGTTCCCGGAGCCTAAAAATATAAAACAATTGCAAAGTTTTCTTGGTCTCTGTAATTTTTACAGGAAGTTCCAGTGGAACTACGCCCAGATGACGGCCCGACTCAGCGCAGTGCTGCAAAAGAACAAACAATGGAGATGGGGCGATAACGAAAGAGCAGCATTCAACGACATCAAAAATAAGTTCGCTGATATGATATTAATGAATCATCCCAATTTTAATGAAAAATTTTACTTACAGACAGACGCAAGCAATATAGCACTTGGAGCAGAACTATACCAAGAAGATGAGGCGAAAGAACATAAAACCATCGCCTTCGCCAGCCGGACGTTGCTAGCCGCAGAACGCAACTATACTACAACCGAGAAGGAGCTCCTCAGTATAGTGTTCGCCGTGAGGAAGTTCCGAACGTACCTGCTGGGTAATAGAACCATCATCAGGACGGACCATAAAGCACTGTCGTTCCTGAATACTTGCAAACTCACACACAGCCGGATAACCAGGTGGGTGTTAGCTCTTCAAGAGTATAATTTTTCTTGGGAATACATTAAGGGTGTGGAGAACAGGGTGCCAGACACACTATCACGAGTAGACATAGACAGAAATAGAACGGGGAGAGATATCAAAGAAATAGAGATTTATAGATTGTCCAGGGAAGATAAACTTTTTGGGGAAGAATTAAAGGATATAAATGTAATGCAAAGAGTTGATAGTAAATTAAATAAAATCATTACTAGCGTAGAATCGGATGTAGATGCGTTTGGGTATAAACAGTATTTTCAAGTGTTTAAAGGGAGTTTGTTTAAAAAAGTAGAGGGGAGAGCGAGAGATTGGAGGTTAGTTATACCTGAAGGTTTGATAGAGAAAATAGTGTGGGACTGTCACCTTAGGTACGGGCATTTTGGGGCACGGAAGTGTGTGAATGTGTTAAAGGAATCTTGTCTATTTAAGAATATGGAGAAACGCGTCCGAAGAATACTTAGAGTTTGTGAGTTATGTCAGAAGTCTAAAGTTGTAAATTATAGGTTAGAAGGAGAACTAAATTATATTAAAGTAGAAAAGCCATTCGATTTAGTAGCTGTAGATTTGTACGGCCCATTGCCTAAAGGTAGGGGTGGAGTGATGCATATTTTTGTTGTACTTGACACATTTTCCAAATATGTAAGATTGTATAGCGTGAAGCGAGCAACAAGTAAAGTGCTGAGCGAGAAGATCACACGCGACTACATGATCAACGTGGGATAGCCGAAGGTGATATTATCTGACCATGGGCCGCAGTTCATCAGCGGGAGATGGCGCCAGACTCTCGGATGGGAAGGTATCATCCCAAAGCACACCGCAGTGTATCATTCACAGTCCAATCAGGCGGAGAGAGTCATGAGGGAGTTGGGCAGAATTTTTCGAACATACTGCCACGCCAAACACAGCGAGTGGCCACTCTATGTCCAGAAGATTGAAAATTGGCTTAACTGCACCACCCACGAGTCGACAGGGTTCACACCTTATGAGTTAATAAGAGGAAAGCGTCCACAGAGGATTTTGGAACAATTAATTGAATATCCACCGGAAACCAACACTATTGGTAACGATGTTAAACTGAGACTAGCAAATGAAAATTTGTTGACGAAGGGGGAGCGGAGAAAACAGAGACATGATATGAAAGGTAAGTGGACGCAGTACGAGGTCGGACAGCTGGTATTGGTACGACGACATGATTTATCGAGCGCTCAAGATAAGGAGATCAAGAAATTTTTCTTATTATACGAGGGGCCGTACGAGATAGTAGAAATAAAAATGAAAAATTCGTATGTGTTACAGAATAGAGAAACCAGGGAGATAGTGGGTACGCACAACGCTACAAATTTGAAATTATTTTGGTCAGCATAAGGATTTTATTAAATAGTAAATGTATGAATGTCATTTAATTGTTTCTTTTATGTTTTTAGAAGGGCTACTCCCCCATTTTCGGGCGGCCACGATCTTACCAGTCCTGGCCGTGGAATTCGGAACTCGGAGGCAGGCCATGGTTGGCAGATCTTCTTTCGGGCGGTGAAAGCAACAATGGTCCGGCTCCACCAAAATTGGTATAAACTAGAAATTTAGCTACATATTTGAACGGGGAGGGGGACCCCAAACAGGTACGTGACGAATTAAAATTTTTTATACACTCCAGGTGCAACAATTTTGATGTACCTGTCACGTGCCTGCACTGCCTTAGAGTGTTATATATAAAGGAGGCTACACCTAAATATAAGGGCAGTGCATACAAATTTAAATACTTTTAGTGTCACTGGCAAATTTAAAATTGAGCCATTGGCAATAGGTTGCTTGCACCGAAATGAAGAGTTTTGCTGGGAGTCACATTTGATGGAAATTCAGACGGTGGGTCTGGAGAAATGAGAATCAGAAAGAGAATAGTAGGAAGTAAAAGGGGGGAGTAATTTCACAAAGCAGATCTGAATTTTTATCAAAACTGTGACTCATAGCAAAACACCCCCGTTTCAGGTGCGTCCATAATCGCCGATTTAAAAAAAAAAAAAAAAAAAAAAAAAAAAAAAAAAAAAAAAAAAAAAAAAAAAGTTGGATGTATATAATTTTAAATTTAAATAAATTTTAGAATTAAGTGACCAAATATGATTGTCAAGTTTTAGTATCAGAGAGTATGGAAACGTTTTGAAAAGATGTGTAACAAAATATAAACTTGGTATCAATACAAGAAGTGGGGATGAATTTGGGGGGTAGATTGGTGCTCAATGAAGTGATAGAACAATGGAGTGTGGAACTGCAATTGTAGAAAGTTTAGTTATCAATGTTCATTAGTTAGCTATTAAGGTGCTATTGCGGGGGTGGCCTGTGCCCTCGTAAATAGCGAAATGGGTTGGGGGTAACAGAGAGTGTTACCCCCATCGGAGGCCAAAACGGCGAAAATGTGCGGCACATTTCTTTTTCGTGTAAAATTAAAATTTACACACTGCTAAACGACCGTGTCGCACATAGTAGTAATGATTGTAACAGGCAGTCAAATTGAAGTTAGATTTCCCCGACTTTTCGGGCGATTACTGCCTTACCAGCACTAATCGTGGATTTGGCTAGCGGTTAGCTATGGTCATATCAAGTCCCTTGACCATAGCTGACTTGAAATTGGTATATATTAGAAATTCAATGGGGGGAGACAATTAGGGGAAATCTCCCGGAACTATGAAACAGTGGCTGCCACTCTGCCCGCTTGGGGGTAGCAAAGACAGGTGGTAGACCCGCATTAAGGGTATGTCATTATGTAACAAGAATATGTTGATATTCGATAATGTTTAAATGTAATAGCGGAAGCAAAGACACGGAGAGGTAAGCCTGCTCCAAAATATACAGTCTTTGTCGAAGCGCAAGGGCGAGACAGTCCTCCATAATTGGAAATAGTGTGTGTGGCTGGGAGGTGGCTCAGATGAGCCACGAATGTAAATTTTATAACATAAAAATTTTTTATTCAAATTTTGATCCAATAAAACTGCTTGTGCTCTGTTAAATAACTAGCTGCTCAGACGTTTAATATAGGGTGTTCATGCTATAATTTTAAATGTATTATTTTATTGTTGTACGTTAGATAAGCATTGATAAGAATATGTGTTTTCATTATGTGTGTATATTTTTTTTTCTAAGCCAATAATTAAATTGTCTGGCAGGCGGGTAACAAAATGATCAGAATCAGAAAAAGGGGAAACAATGGGGGTAGAAGTAAGTATTGATAAATATATATATTTCATGTAATTTGTTCAATTTGAGATGTGTTTTCATTATGTTAGTAGGATCAGCTGATCAGCAATAACATGTCACTGGTATATTAGTTATAAATGTTCCAAGTAATTAATGTTCAGTATAATGTTTTTAATACATTACAGATATTTTGGAGTAATAATTAGAAATAAAATAATAATTTATGCAAGTTAACAAAAGATAGTTTTTGGGTGATAAATATTTAGTGGGACACATAGATCTGTCCAAGTTGAAGTCAGAGTTAAAGTTGAAATAGTAGAGGTGAAGATAATGTAATGTTGTTTTGAAGTAACGTATGCTGTAGAATTCTAAGTAGTATTGATGTTGACACAGTAGTAATGGAGAATAATTGTAGAATTTTGAGTGATATATTGTTGTTTACAATTGATGTTGTTATTTTGTTGTATTTGAAGTAAGGTAATGAGATTGAGATTTTTGGGGATGGCAATTTTGTATTAGGGGGTAGTGTATTGGGGGAGTCCGCAACAAAATATGTTGGGACGGGAATTGGTACCGATTTAATGAGGAGGGGCCGCCTTAGGTAGAATCCAGGGGCCATATAAGGGAAATTGAGTTTTTTGGGTGGGGGAAACACATGTCCTATGTACAAAGGATTAGAGTATTTTTTTATATATATAGAGAGAAGGTGGCGAATTGAGTTTAATGGTAAGTTGGGTTTAGAGTGTTTTGGGAGATGTTTTAATAGAGATGGGTGTCATGGGAGTTGAAGTTGTTAGTAGTAGAGCCATAGGGAGAAAGTTGATATAGGTATATACAGAGTAAGCAGTAAATTAAATGAGAATAAATGTTTCAATCACCCAAAGCAATATAGAATCCGATGGTTAAATAAAGAGAGAGATTTATGATAAAGAATATGAAATTTTTATTTTTTAAACCAGTGGCAAAACTTTGAGAGAATTTGATAAGGTAAAATTATGGTGTTTATTTTAAATAATTTAAATGTCAATTTGCTTACTATTTATATTAATATTGTGTTTATTTTAAATGTTTTATTTTATTATTGTTTTGTGTTTCAAATTAGATGTTACAGATGTTGAATGTATTTTCAGAAAGTATACATAACATATGTAGGTCAAGGGTCTTGGACTTGACCTAGTTTCGATCAGCTGATGAGGTCATACACATACTAAGCTTATATAATAGGAAGGCAATTTAATTTGTTTATTTAATTAATTTAAAACAATTTTCACATAATGTCTAAATATGAAGGAAACATTTAAATAAATTTAAATTTTTTTTTATTTTAAAATTTTTGGAAATTTTCAATTTTGAAAAAAAAATCTTGATTTTTCGCCTGCCAGCGAATGAATATTTTGAGTGATGATTATTTTCTTATGTGTGTATCTAACATGTTTATTTTTATTGATTGATTTGTATTGCAGTGTATTGTTAGACTAAGTATTCACATGTTAGGTTAAGGATGTATTAATCATAAGAAATGGTTAGATTAACTTAGTTTAACTAAAAAAAAAAAAATAAAAAAAAATAAAGAAAAAACAAAAAACAAGGAAGAGAATTTTTTTATATACAATATTTTATTTGGAATTCTGAATTTTGTTTCTTAAAGGAAATGATAAATTTTAAAAGAACTTTTTAATTTTACAATGTGTTATGTCAACATGTAATGTGAGTGTGTGTGAGCACAGTATCTGCTAAAGGCAGCCCAGTTTGCATATAAGGGGAAACATATCGGTGGAGGGTCTGGCATAATTTGAGCCAGGGATTGAGGATCTGGGGATAGCATGCTAAAAGGCGAGGTGGGCTGTGGTACTTGTCAGTTCGATTTCTCGGTGTTGGGATCTCTTACGGAGAAGTCCAGTGATCTCATTCAGATGGGTCCATGGTCGCCAAGCCAGGGGGGTAGTGTACCCATGAGGAGTAAGAACAAGGGGGTTGCTGGCACCAGTTCCTCACCGGTCCTCTTCGGGGTTTATCGATGAGATTTCTTCTGTTGTGGACAGCAGAATTCTCATCGAGGGGGTATTGTAACGTGTCAAAATTTGGGTATTTTATTTTTTACCGTGAGGGGCATTTGTATTTTTATTTATTTCGTTTTGTGCGGGAGTTTTAGAAAACATTGTGAAATTTTATATTACGACAAAGATTCATTTCATTTACAACGGAACACGTGGTAAGGAACAGTGTAGCGGAGACGCAATTTCTATTGTGTAACGCGGCAAGCGAAGAATTTACCACCTTCAAAATTCTAAGAAATCTGCACATGTGTGTCGACGCACGAGCGCAACCATACAAGCACACGCTCGAAGGGACGCGCTCAAGTAAAAAACCAAAATGGCTAGAGTGCAAAATTATTCATCGTCTCTTCACAGATCATCCGGAAATGCTGCTAAAGACCGCCCATTTTAATGACGTCAGTAGAGCCGATGCAAATATCGTCACCATGCATTACTGGAACACTAGGAAAAACCACACTATGTTCCACGCACAGAACTCCTAAGTCACAGCAAATTAAGCATGAACGACGACGCAAAGCAGGTGGCTGTGAATACTCTGTTCCTCCCGTTCAGAGAAGCACATTGCCCAGTTCGTCACTGACTGTGTCAGCGCCGACACAGAGCTAAATATGCTCATCTAAATTTCATCAGTATTCGATATAAAAGTGAAGTAATCATTTTTTAAAACTAGTGACAGTATGGAAGAAGAGTCGCAGAGCATTAACATCTAAATTCGTGCTTCAGTTTTGTTCTTTTTCGAGACGTTTACGACCTACCGCGGTGTGGCCACGAGGTCACGGAAGAACGCGTTGCCGGCAGTGACCCTATATCATGCATTCAATCGGGTAATTGGGGTAATGGGGTCTTATAATGGAATGTGAGTAGTGAGTGAGCAATGCTGGGCTGTTAGTGTGTAAATTCAGTTGTATAATTAGAAACGATACATAAGGTAAGCCATAGTTGTAAGTTTTATTACGAGTAAGATGCAAAAAGCAGGATAACATTTGTTTTTATATGTAAATTTAAATGACTTGATTAAAATTAAAATCTCAATTCTCTTCATACAAATGTGTTGTGCAAATTATTCACACAACCTTAAGAAATTACGCCTGTATCCTAACGTACGTATGACGCAACCCTGAAGCCGAGTGATGGTAAGTAGAAGTTTCTTAACGTTTATTTTGTATTATTATTATGTCATTTACTAATGGACATCTCAAGGAGATATCACATGACACCCGCTCAGCCTATCCCATCCCAAGTAGCCGCTCAAGGAGGACGTTTGGCCATCTTGAAGAACGTCGAATTCGGCGTCAGTCGGCATATAACTTCGGAACCGGCCGGTTCAGTATACAAGCTCACGAGCCAAATTTTTAATAATTAAAGAATGTGACTAAAAGTGCTAAGAAAATCATATAAAATAATATAAATAGTGAAACATCAACAATTCAGAAGTGCTCAAAAATGTAACAGGGTAAACTTGATTTGGACAAATAAAGGAACCGAAATGAACTAATTTCAAAACGTGCTTATTGACGACTACAGGAAAGTCAATTGGGTAACATTAATCAAAGAAATATAATAAATTACAAAAGCACTTTAAACACAAAACGGGGAAAAGGTATGAAAGTGTGTGTGTGAGCAATTACTGGGTTGCCTTTATTTAATTTAATTAATCATTTACGTTAATTATAAGGAGTAAGAAATGTTTAAATTTTGTTTATCTTGGTTAAATGGGGTCTTGGCCTCAGTGTTGAAATCTGTTTAATTTAAATGATGGAGAATAGATAAGGAGAATTCATAATTTTATTTGATTCACAAAGGAGAGAATAATAACAAGAATTTTCAATAAAAGTTGAGTCATGTAACAGCTGAAATGAGAGTCGAGTTTCTTAATAACATAAAACCCTAAATCACTTGTAGGTCACGAGTTCACGTGAAGACCCTGGGACCCAAGACAAGGTAAGAAATGTGGAAATGTCTCTTTTTTTATTAAATATTATTTGGTTATTAATGTGTAGCTTCTCAATGGCGCCCGAACAATTTAATTCAATCTTTTTCAAAAACACAATGTTACTTTCATCAACTTATTCCAAAACAATTACAATTCATTTGTATTATAAACTTCATAATTATTCTCGTTATTTATTTAGTCTGGTATACCATTGTTATTATCATATTTATAAAATCAATTCCTACTACATACACACATTGTTTACATAAAATACACAGTACAACATAACCTACTACACAAACACAATTTACCTCACTATAATTGTATCTACAATTTTTTCGTCATATTATTGTTTACCACACCTCAATACATAATTTAGCCAGGTCATTACCATAAACTAAAATAATTAAATGTTCATTCACTGTTTATCTAACCCCCATCATCGAAAATCCATCTTATTTTCACATAATAATTTTCATCTTTATTTACGCTCATTACATTATTATTTTTCATATACTGCCCCGTTAACTCTGTTATTCATTATACCATAATAATCTATAGGATTATTCCTTATTATTATCTCATAAACCTTGTCAACATTAGTTATTTTTGTCCAGTCTCCCTTAATATTATTAGTTATTCCCATGTAATTTATATCATCATATTCGTCTACTATATCAATTACATTGTAAGGTAAGTGCTCATCATCTACAGTGGTATCATCAAAATAATCATCAATATCTATTGCACAAGGTAAGTCTTTCATATCGTCCATTTTTTCAAATCTTAACCTCTCTCTTAACTCTTTATAACTTCTCCTTAACGTAAACATCTCTATCATTCTCTCTCTCAAAATACTTCTCATCAACAGTAGCGTACCTTGGGGGGGGGGGCCAAAATGCCAAAACATAATTTTTATTTGTACTTTAGGACAACAATATAGGGTTAGGAAGAAACGTGCAATATAATGTACATGTGACAGAATGTGTTTTAGAATAAAGTTATAATGAAGTTTCATGTGGTCCCATGCATTGTTAGCTATTTTTAGCTCGTCGGGTCAGTCAACTGACGCAAACGGACGGATATTCAGTGTTGCTGTAGACTTCGAGAGTGTCAGATTGTGATAGTGGCGGTGTTTTGAATAATTTTAAGTGCTAATTGTTTATCACATTACTTACTTCATCCTGGTAAGACTCATCTATCATTTTTATTCAACTAGACCTTAGCCCCTGACGCATACCGACTGCTTCGCTTATTTCCGTAACTGTTCGTAAACGCTGAACGAAACCCACCAACGCTGAATTAGACGAGAAATGTATTAATACACACCACGTGTTTTAGTGTACTTTGCGCTTGTTAACTAACAGAATGTCAGTAATTTATTTGGTACCGGTAATTATAGTAATCTAAAACCAGCGTGCCTGTCAAATAAAACTGCATGTCAAATATTCGTGCGTTTGTTAATTAACCGTGTTAGTAATTACAGTAATCTAAAACCAGCGTGCCTGTCCAATAAAACTGTGTCCGTTGTTCGTTTCATAATATAACTTTTAAGATACTTAAGATATTATTCGTGCGTTTGTTAATTAACTGTGTTAGTAATTATAGAGATCGCAGTTTTTCTGTATGCGTCACATTTATAGAGATCTCAGTCACAGTCTCTCTGTATGAGTCAAAGTTATAATATTTTTGTTAGCCTACGACGCATACCAGCCTCGACGAACACACACGGAATGAAACGAACATACACGAAGCAGTCGGTATGCGTCAGGCGTTTACACGCTCACACAAATTTGCACATACGTGTTTGTGTATATAAACGGAAGTTTGAAGATTACCTTTTGTTTCCCACAGCGTAAAGTATAAATACGAGATTAAAATGTAAGATATTACATTAAGAACAACTACATAATAGTTTCGCTAATTTTGTTATACCGGTATTTAGGTATAGGCCTATAATTTTGTTTTCATATAGGCTAACTTATAGTTCTTCTTATTCATTCATGTATCGAAAAGTCGCCGCAAAATGCTAAACTAATATTTATGTTACTTCATATGGTGAGGCATACGGACAAACCAATATTTCTTTTTTAAACGCATAGTAATATTAATTATAGCCCTAATTTATTTACGTGATAAATGACTGGTACGCATTAATCGGATGTGAAGTGTCCTAATATTTTATTTAAACTGATGTATACAATTATTTTTTTTACTTCTTCTTTCTTCAACCTAACATTCGTATATGACCATATTTCCAATGTGTTTTGTATACTTTGTATATTAATAAATTTCATTTTTATATTTACCAACAGCATAACTCATTAGGATTTTCTGCTTTTCTAATGCTTTTAGTTGTTTCTCGTTTAAATAAAAGCCATATGTTTTAAAAACAACCAACAGCCTCCTAAATATATTCATACTTGAGCGCGACAGAGAAAAAAAGGTGGATACGCGAAATCAATAGATAGATTTAACAATCTGCTATTAATGGTTGGATCTTTATAATTTAAGGGCGATTATTACTCGTGACGAAATTCGCAAAAATCCCTAAAGCTGAAACCAAGTTTAACCAATTAACTTTGTTCTATTCCAGATCCCAAAAATGAAACGACAGAAGCCAAGTGGGGCTCAGTATCGAAAACTGAAACAACAACGTACTAAATCAATCGAGAGTTGCAAGTCATTTATGAAAGCTTTTATAGAAGGATCATCGTCATCGACCTCTACAACTCAAAATGAACCTGAACTTGACAGCGACGAATTGAATCTTGAATTTGAAGCATCGAACATTGATAGTCAAAAAGATGATGGTTTTAGTACTTCCCGGCTGAAGGACTATTCTCAAATTACAACATCAACCAGTGACTTTGAAGAAGATGACTCAAATCAAAACTTAGAATCAAGTAAAGTAGGACCTTCACGTGAAAACTCAGCACCTGAAAATGAGAGTTTTGACAAAATAGAAAATAGGCCTACCAGCTTGAATGAAATGACTGAAAATAAGGCTAATCCACTTGATAATGATAACTGTGAAAAATTGATGTTGCACGACATTGGAGTGTGGCCGACGAATATTTCAAAACAATTTCGTGACTCATTTGTAATGAAAGGTACATACCAACTGCAAAACAAAGACTCTGTTTTTCCTGAGGATGAATCTGGACGATCTCTGCATAGGCATTGGTTTAAAAAAACTTTGAAAAATGGAGAAAAGTTTAATCGGTCATGGATGTGTTTTTCCCCATCTAAGAAATCCCTGTTTTGTTTTTGTTGCATGCTATTTCCGCAGAGAAATCATAAATCTAACTTTAATAATGAAACAGGATTTTCAACATGGCGAAAGTTAAATCCGCGCGTTCAAGATCATGAGAACAGCCCCAATCACAGGGTTGTGTTTTTGGAATGGAAGGACTTAGAACGTCCCTTACAAAAAGGGACAGTTATTGATGACCGCCTTCAACAACAGGTTCTAGAGCAAAGTAGAATTTGGAGAGTAGTTCTTGAACGTGTAATTGCTACTGTTCAAACATTGGCTCAACAGAATTTAGCTTTAATAGGCCGACAGAGAGTCGATTGTAGACGATGACAATTGTAGACCTGGGAACTTTCTCGCTCTCTTGAAATACCTAGCTAAATTTGATCCCGTTATGAAGGCTCATTTGCAATCAGTGTCCAAAAATCCAGGAAGTGTATCACATCTTTCTCCTCGAGTGCAAAATGAGGTTATAAACCTCCTAGGTGAACATGTTCGAAAGACAATTAATGCTTCCTGCAAGCATGCCAAGTATTTCAGTATTATGTTTGATAGTACACCAGACACATCACATGAAGAACAAATGTCGCAGATTGTAAGATTTGTCGAAGTAAAACAAGGTTCAGTTGAAGTCAGGGAATGTTTCAGAGATTTTGCTCCAACTGAAGACAAAACGGCTGAGGGCATTGCTAAAGTGGTAACGAAGAAATTGGAAAAAGATGGTTTAAATTTTGCAGATTGTAGGGGTCAATCTTACGACAACCAATACAAATTTACGAATTACGATTACGAATAAAAGTAATACAGAAACGGGGTAGTAGTAGGGACATAGTAGTGAAAGTGATTGTATGTAGAGAAAGAAAGAGTGATGAAAGTGTTTAAAAGGAATAAATCCCAATTTTAGTACCAAGCCACGTGTTGTTCAATCAAATATATTGCAACTCACCGTCTGCGGCTTTTTGAAACAACGTCTTCACTATAAAGTTTACATGTTTCAGGACACTTGCCCCATCCTCAGAACTTAAAATATTCGTATATCATTTAACGTTGATACAGTTGTCAAATAATTAAAATATTAAAATCCAATATAAATGTTTAAAAACGAGCGCCACAATTAAACGATGTACATCGTACGGTGACTGACCGCGCACTGAATTACGTCTGGCTCCCACCATGACAATAACGCATGGCAGTGTCGTACAATACATTCGACTTGAAAAGCAATGTTACCAAGCCGCGTGTTTTAAATGATCAACTGCTTTTCAAGTCGAATGTATGGTACGACACTGCCATGCGTTATTGTCGTGGTGGGAGCCAGACGTAATTCGGTGCGCGGTCAGTCACCGTACAATGTACATCGTTTAACCGTGGCGCTCGTTTTTAAACATTTATATTGGATTTTAATATTTTAATTATTTGACAACTGTATCAACGTTAAATGATACACAAATATTTTAAGTTCTGAGGATGGGACAAGTGTCCTGAAACATGTCAACTTTATAGTGAAGACGTTGTTTCAAAAAGCCGCAGACGGTGAGTTGCAATATATTTGATTGATGAAAGTGGATAGTAAATAGGCTAGCAGGGTACATATATTTTGTAGTGAGGGTGGAGGTGTAAGGAGTCATCAACGACAGGCGTTATGGCGGGAGGAAACGTATTAAAGAGGGTTACGGGTTACCTGGGAGAGGCCAGGAACTAATAAGGGAGTGAGTATAAGGTAAGGGAACACACATCCTAGGTACAAAGAGGGTATCAGATATTTGGTTCTAAGAGGAGAATGATTTAAGGTGAGTTAGAGAATTTAATGGAGGTAAATATTTTGAGAGATTGGTGTCACCCTATGTAAGTCCGATTGTAATGGTACAATTATGGTACAATTTTTAATCAACCTAAATATGGTATAAAAACCATAAATATTGTATTCCTTCATTTGTAGTAATTTGGTCAAAATTAAATAAACCTTAAATAAACATTTGTAAATCTACAGTGAGTGGACTATATAAATATTTGCCAGGATTCTGAATGTTTCATAGCAAAAAACGTGAAACCCAGCAAAAAACCGTATGTCGAATAATGCGATAAAAGTGCCAATCCTTGATGACGCCAGTGGCCAGGAATTTGTTTCCGTAAACAAGGCGATGCTGTCAACAACCAAACAATAGACGAGTGACGTAGATTCACCCCACCTCGGAAATATGGAACAAAGACTCGGTGTCATTTCAACAGGGAACGTGATCGCAGCCGGCCGGCAACTCGTTCACAGAAAGTGAATTTTAACTTTCACACCACTAAAAGTGGTTAATTAACTATATTAAAAACAGTGCTGTAAATCTACAACTACAAGATGTGACCGGTAACGTAAACGGTAAACTCGCAGTGTGCATAGTTTTACTGAACGAACAACCGCTACAATTTGGTGAGAACGTTCCAACATCCTATTTTCTTTTAATTTCAAATCAAACCTAATTTCACAATAATGACCAAAATAAAATTCAATTCACTCAGTATTAAGACTTTAAAAGAATGAGCTCATTAAAAGAAAGCAAGAAATTGTACCAGAGAGAGAGAGAGAGAGAGAGAGAGAGAGAGAGAGAGAGAGAGTGACTTATGATTTCTAAGTGCTGGGTTGTGCGACAAAGATATTCATATATTCAATCTATTACTATATAATCTTTATATAATACGTAATATTTACATATTTCATAAATACATGTCATGATTTTGGAGGGTAAAATTGTTTTGCAAACGCCCGTGGCGTAATATGTGGGTTCGAGTCATTTTTCAATATTGTATTAATATTCAAGTTACATACTAATAAAAGTAATTTATATATGATATTTTGTGTATATTTTATTTCAGGTAGGCTATTTCACAAACATGGTTCGTGTTGCACGAACCCTGGCCCGAAACGTAAATTTGTGTAATGTTGTTAAATTGTACAACATGGCGTCCGGTTGAAAAAGCGATAGTCATTTACTAGTACATACAAAAGTACAATTTTTATGGTAACTAATTAAACGATAAAAAGCCAGTAGTTACAGATTGCGCCCGTAATAACAGGGACGAGTAGTTACAGATGGCGCGTGCCGTCCAGGGACTCTACATAAAATATAATTTTATGTAGAGTATACCTACCGGTATGTGAAATAACTACCTGAGGTAATAGTGTTAAAGTACGTAACACGTGCGCAAGGTAAGGTTAACATTTTAGGTTATAAACATATATGTTTTAGTAACATAAAATTGTAAGTATGAGTAATAAGGATAATATTGCAATAGAAACCAGTACCGCTGAGGTAAATTTAACTAATGAAATGGATGTTCAGCCAACTCCAATTAGTCAGATTGACGAAGCAGATACACCTGTATCTTGTATATGTAGAAGCAGAGGTCTCTACATCCATGTCAGTTAGTCCAGAAAGTAAATCAGACAGTACTGCTGCTATGATGCAGCTCTTATTAAATAAATTTGATAAATTTGATGAAAAATTTACAACTTTGAATGACAAATTTGATAAACAAAGTGAAAAATTGGATGAGCAGCAAAGCGATTCTAATATCAAATTTACAAAATTGAATGACAAGTTTGATAGTTTTGATATCAAGTTCAATGAACTAAAAAATGAAATTAAAATAGGTCACGATAAGCTCATTAAGCAGTTTGACAAGGTCATCACAAAATTAGACAAGAATTTAAGTCAATTAGAAACCCAGAAGGTAAATAGTACCCAGAAAAATGAAGTACTAACTAATAACGTAAACAACAATGATAATGTGAATAATGAATTTACAGATAGTAAGAATATTACAGGTAGTAAGAATTAACAGTACAACTAATAACTGTAATGGTACAATTATGGTACAATTTGTGATTACCCTAAATATGGTATATAAAACCATAAATATTGTATTCCTCAGTTTGGTCAAAATTAAACAAACATGTAATAACCTGTATGAATATATCGTGAGTGGACTATATAATATTTGCCAGGATTTGGACCGATTCATAGCAAAAAAACGTGAAACATCACAAAAAACAGTATGTCATTTAATGCAATAAAAGCGACGATCCTTGATGATGTCAGCAGCCAAGAATTTGTTTTTGTCAACAACATGATGCTGTCAACAACTTAACAAAGGGCGAGTGACGTAGATTCACCCCACCTCGGAAATATGTAACAAAGACTCGATGTCATTTCATCAGCAACAGTGATCGCAGCCGGCCGGCCTACCGTTCACGAACGGCAACTCGTTCACTAATAAGTGAATTTTAACTTTTAAACCACTAGCAGTGGTTAATAAACTATATAAATAACTACAGTGTACTCCAAGATGTGACCGGTAAAAAATCGACGAACTCGCGGTGCGCGAAGTTCGTACAGACAGACATACAACATATTTGGTGAGAACGTTCCAACACATATATATATATATTTTATTTCCACATCAAACTTAATTTGAAATGACCAAAATAACAAATAACAGAAAGTAAATTAAGTATTTAAATTTTTAATCTGAAAAATGAGCTCATAAAATAAATTGTACCAGTGTGAGAGAGAGAGAGTGAGAGAGAGAGTGACATACATTACGCTGGGTTGTGCGAAAGATATGTATAGCTATATTTACTAAATAATTATCTAATATTATATAATTACACATTTTATATTACATGTATCATGATTTTGGAGGGTTTCAAAGTTCGCTTAATGTTTACAAAAGCATTATGTAAGATGTAAGTCTATAAAAATAAACAGGGTATATCATTGGTAACAATTTTAACCAGGTATTTTATTATTTCAAGTAACTTCCGTTTCTCAAAAGTTCGCGTAACGAATTCCTGCCCTATAGTATTTAGCAATGGTAAGTAAAATGATGACAACATATGTAATCAAGATGGCGCCCGACTTTTGAAAACAGTGTCTTTATGTTTAACCTATGTCGTATATCGTATATTTATTGTCAGCAATAAACGTAAAGTTACAGATGGCGCCCGAACAGGGACATAACTATATGTAGCTATATTATATTAAAGTTACAGATGGCTTCTGGAACAGGGACTCTATATAATATTATTTTATATAGAGTACACCTATAAAGAGAGCGGAAAAGTTATTTGAGGTAATAAACGCCAAAATTTTAATACGTAAACATAACCCAATAGTTAGGTTATATTATTGTATGCATGCGTGTATTATAAATAGTAAACATGAATACTGATGAAGATAAAACTGAAACAGTCAGCCTCTCTGACGAAATAGTTATGAGTGAGGTGGATGTTCGACCAACTCAAATTAGTCAGATTGACGAAGCAGATACACCTGTATCTGTTATATACGTAGAAGCAGAGAAGGTCGCTACACCCATGTCAGTTAGTTCAGAGATTAAATCTGACAGTACTGCTGCAATGATGCAGCTCTTGTTAAACAAATTCGATGAACAGAGTGTAAAGTTCGATAATTTTGACAAAAAGCTAGATGAGCAGAAAAATGAAATCAGAGATAGTTTTGACAAACAATTTAATGAACTTAAAAATGAAATCAAAATAGGTCATGATAATCTGGTTAAGAAGGTTGATAAGGTAATCACAAAACTAGACGAGAATTTAAGTCAATTAGAAAGCCAGAAGGTAAATAGTAGTACCCAGAAAAATCCAGTACTGAATAATAACGTAATTAAGAGTGATAACTCAAATAATGAATTTACAGGTAGTAAGAATATTACAGATAGTAAGAATATAAAGTTAGAAAATTATAATGAAAGTATTATGAGTGATAATGAAGTGTTTGAGTGTATTGAGTCAGAGAGAGAAATTGGAGAAAGTATTTTTGTACAAGGGATGCAGGGGGTAGAATTTTCTTTTGATGTTGTGTTAGGGGGTGAAGAAAAGTCTTCACGTATTTTTTATAAGGATAAGAGTTCCTTCAATTTATATTTGGGAGACGATAGGTCTACAAAAAAAGTTTCTTGGTGTTTTTGTGTACCTAATAAGTGGTGCAATATGTTCAAGTTAGGGACCCCTGCATATTTGGAGAGAGAGAGTGTAATTCGGTGTTATGGAGAGAAATATATTAAGAGAGAAAGTGTAGAGATATGGTGAGAAAAAGAAAGTAATAAAATTTTTTAAAGTAAATAGAAAGTACAGAGAATTGGTAGAGAGGTTAGGCATAGATATGGTATATGAAAATAATGAATACTTACCTTATAGTGACAATGAAATTGAAATAACAATAAATGATGATAATGGTATTAAGTACTTACCTTTGGTAGAAAATTATGAGGATAATTATAAAATAAATAACCAATTAATAACATATGATATTACTGAGATAAACGGAACCCTACTCGATCGTGACTTGATACATTTATTGGATAGTTGTCTGATATATGAATATAATATTTCTAATCATAATATTTATTTATTAAAAAATAAATTCAATAGACCTAAGATTCGGATGTTATTCAACGATGGAGGGTAGAGTGTTTCAATTGTGTAATGGACATTAAATATATGTGAAAAGTGGTATTGAATTGGATTGCTATGGACTGAGTTTGATAAATAACAAAATAATGAGTTGGAGTGTATATTTTTCATTGTTTTATATGAATTTATATATCAATGTATTTATGTATTTTTGATGTTGTATTACAGGTATATTTTGTGTACCCTAGTTATGATGTATTTTAATAATTAACATGTTTTGTTTAATTAAACTTGTTTTAAATTAAATAGTACAGAAGAAAGTTGTACTAACAGAAGTAAATTATTAATTAATAGAAAGTTTCTAATGAAGTCAAATTATTAATTCATTTGTAATGAAGGTAATTCCTAATGAATAATTAAATAAATGATTAAATAAGAATATATATTTGAAAAGTAAGAAGTACTGTTATGAGTAGGTGAGAGATGAATTTTATAAGACAATTGTCAATGATTACAGTAAAGTAAAGTATTTAAACAGGAATAGAGCCTGGGTATTGAAACAGAAGCAGGTGAGTTGATTAATTAATGAAAATGGAGTTAGATAGTTAAGAATTTTGAAGTAAATAATACCAAAAAAGTATTAGATATTTAGGGACACAGTAGTTAGTGATTATTTGTAGAGGTGAGTAAAGAAATTGGTATAAACATATAATTGTTATTGATGATATTTTGTAGTGGGGGTGAGGTGATAAGGAGTAGCCAACTTATAGTGTTGTGGCAGGTATTAGCGTAGTTTAAGGGAGTGTTTGCCGAATTTTTTGGAAGGGCAAAATATCATGAATGTATATAGCCAGTTAGGGAACACCCATCTCTGTACAAAGACGAGCGGTGCTATAGGATTTAAATGAAATTAGTAAAGGTGTTTATAATTGAGATATTGGTGTCATGATAGGTAAATTTGGTTGTCAGTTAGAAGAAGGTGAGTAAAATAAAGTTAAGTAAAGGCATAGTGAATATAGGAGTTACCCAGACTAAACAATGATTAGAAGGTGAAAGGTTAGGTAGTTAGTGAGGTAGAAAATTCTGAGTATAAAGGTAATGAAAATGAATAATGAAATAATAATAATAATAATATGAATGTTAATAATAAAATTGAAATGAATTTTAATAATATTATAATAATTGATGTCTAATTAATTGCAAATTTTATAATTTAAATGCAAATCTTAATCAAGATTAAAAATGAATAAATAATTTCAATGTATTAATATAATGATCATGTGTATCAATGTATTATCATGTATTATGTATTACGTTATGAAATTTTAACATGATTTATGGAAATAGTGTGTGAAGGAGAAAGAGGGGTAAATATAATTGGCGCTGTTAATACCAACTATTACCTGTTAATAATAATAAGAAGAATAATAATAATAATTTTAATTTAACAATTCAATAAGATTTATGAATAAATAATACCATACAGATTTATTAATTATTTTGTTTTTCTATAATTTGTTTTTCTCCATGTTTGGGAGATTTATAAGGGAATTTCCATATTTTCAATTATAATGTAATTCTTTTATATCAATGTGTTTCTTTTATAATTATACTAATTATAAAATGTAAAGCGTTAAATATTATCGATGGGAATCGAAACAATTTATTAATTTAGGGTAGTCCATATTGAGAAGGGAAATTCTATATAATTCTTGTGGGTTACATTTTTTATAACTAGATTTTAGTAGTATATCAAGCAAACCCAGTGCTTATTAGCACAAACCAGCACCTAGCTAAGGGGAACCAGATCAGTTAAGGATAGAGTAATTTACCAAGCCACTATTTTAATATTTATCATTTATTGTTTCAGTGTTTGGTGATATGACAGTGGTCCTGAGCTGGCCAGCGCGTCAGAGCAGGGGCGTTACGCGCCTAAGTGGCCTTATGGTGTTGGGATCTCGAAGGAGAAGTCCAGTAAGGTCATGTAGGTACACTGTCATCATCATCAGACCACGGGTGAGTTATTGTTTTCTTTTATATAAATTGTAAGGGGGTTGTGGCGACCTATCCTGGCTGATCCCTTTAGGAAGTATGAAAGGGACAATGAAAGTTTTTATGCTTCGGCACAAAATCTTTCATTGAGGGGGTTTTGTAATGGTACAATTATGGTACAATTTTTAATCAACCTAAATATGGTATAAAAACCATAAATATTGTATTCCTTCATTTGTAGTAATTTGGTCAAAATTAAATAAACCTTAAATAAACATTTGTAAATCTACAGTGAGTGGACTATATAAATATTTGCCAGGATTCTGAATGTTTCATAGCAAAAAACGTGAAACCCAGCAAAAAACCGTATGTCGAATAATGCGATAAAAGTGCCAATCCTTGATGACGCCAGCGGCCAGGAATTTGTTTCCATAAACAAGGCGATGCTGTCAACAACCAAACAATAGACGAGTGACGTAGATTCACCCCACCTCGGAAATATGGAACAAAGACTCGGTGTCATTTCAACAGGGAACGTGATCGCAGCCGGCCGGCAACTCGTTCACGGAAAGTGAATTTTAACTTTCACACCACTAAAAGTGGTTAATTAACTATATTAAAAACAGTGCTGTAAATCTACAACTACAAGATGTGACCGGTAACGTAAACGGTAAACTCGCGGTGTGCGTAGTTTTACCGAACGAACAACCGCTACAATTTGGTGAGAACGTTCCAACATCCTATTTTCTTTTAATTTCAAATCAAACCTAATTTCACAATAATGACCAAAATAAAATTCAATTCACTCAGTATTAAGACTTTAAAAGAATGAGCTCATTAAAAGAAAGCAAGAAATTGTACCAGAGAGAGAGAGTGAGAGTGAGAGTGGCTTATGATTTCTAAGTGCTGGGTTGTGCGACAAAGATATTCATATATTCAATCTATTACTATATAATCTTTATATAATACATAATATTTACATATTTCATAAATACATGTCATGATTTTGGAGGGTAAAATTGTTTTGCAAACGCCCGTGGCGTAATATGTGGGTTCGAGTCATTTTTCAATATTGTATTAATATTCAAGTTACATACTAATAAAAGTAATTTATATATGATATTTTGTGTATGTTTTGGTAGGCTATTTCACAAACATGGTTCGTGTTGCACGAACCCTGGCCCGAAACGTAAATTTGTGTAATGTTGTTAAATTGTACAACATGGCGTCCGGTTGAAAAAGCGATAGTCATTTACTAGTACATACAAAAGTACAATTTTTATGGTAACTAATTAAACGATAAAAAGCCAGTAGTTACAGATTGCGCCCATAATAACAGGGACGAGTAGTTACACGATAGTGGTCATTAGAAGGAAGAAGGTGGGTAAGATTATTTAATGCCCATTCAATAAATCAAATAATTGTGAATAACGGAGAATCACCCAAACCAATAGATGATGAAAATGCTTAATGGAAATTCATAGCTGAAAAGTAATAATAAATGTAACCAATGAAAGATTTAATAGAATTTGAAACTAAAGTAAAGCCGTAAGGTGTGTAATTTCTGGTCTAACTTAAATGTGAATTGTTTATTTTAATGTAATAATCGCAATGTTAATTATGAGTGTATTATGTATTATGTTAGTGTGTAGGAATCTTAAACATGAATTGTATGTTTTTTAAATAGATTCCCCACTTTCGGGCGGTCCCGGTCTTACCAGCCCAGACCGTGGTTTTGGATGACAACCAGCTGTGGGCAGAATTATTGTGAAACTGACCATAGTTGGTTGCCTGTGAAATTGGTATAATTTAGAAATTAACAGGGGGTTTTCTATCAGGGGAATCACTGAACTATGGAACAGCGGCTATCATCGAAGGGGGTGATAGTGCCGTGTTAAGAGTGTGTAAATAATATTTAGTAGGATTACTGGTGTCCTCGGACATCAGTAATGCCGAATTTTTTCATACCGTGGAACCAAGAACGGTATAGGCAGCGTCTATACCATATATAAACTTCAGTTCTCGGGGATGCAAATGGGCGCTACAGTCCACCATCAGGAAACAATAGTGTGTGTGGAAAAGGAGCTGGCCGTTACAAGCCAGGGGCACAGATAACGCATCTGTGCATAAGGCAAACGCTCGATCCTGTTTATCCGGCAGGTGGTTACCTAATTGTAACTGGGTACAAAGGGGGGAAATTAGTAAAATGATGAGGTAGGAGGAGTAGCTGAGAAATCAGTGAGAGGTAACAACCACTGTAACAGCGGTCCAATCAAGTTGACCTACTCTAACTAGAGAGTTGGCGATTGATGACCCAGTTCCTGTTCAGTAACGGTTACTATAGCTATGATTCAATGATTAGTGATGAATATTCACTTATGAGAACAAACGATTTTAAGTACTAGATTCACTATGGTAATGATTTGAATCCACAAGAACATTTTATGAGTTAAATTGAATACTGTTGTATATTTGTATGTAGTGTGCCTAGGGTAAGGTCATTCACCTGTTATTAAGACATCAGCTGATGACTGGTATGAACTGTATAATGGTTAATGCAAGTAATTCATATGTTCTTTTAGTAATTAATTTAATTTAATAATTTGTTTCTTTTGATTAATTGTCAGAATATATGGTTCGAATATATGGTCAGAATTCATTAGTTTGAAAAAAAATAAAAAATTTAATTAAATTTTTGAGTACAGATTGTGTCATGTTTATGTTCACGATATATTGATGATTGTGTGTATTGATGATGTAGTAACTGATTCATATTGTTCACATTATGTTTTGTAAACAAATGTAGTGATAAGGGAATTTATGATAGAAATAAATTGTTTATTTTATTTTTGTTTATTATGACTATTAACATTTATTTAAGAGGAGTTATAAAGTAAATTCATTTAAAAGATTTTGGGAATTTTGAAAATTGCGATGAAATTAATTAATTGAAAGAGATGATGTAAATTAACGTCAGTGTGAATCTTTGGTAAGGGACTTAGATTTATTGTATTATTTGAACAAAATTTAAAAAATTTGATTTGATTTGAAATAATAATGTCAAGCAAAAAATTAAAGTTTGAGAAATGGGAGGGAATTTTATGTAAAAGTAAATATGAAATATTGATGTGAATTTTATAGTAATGATGAATATTTAGAGATATTGCATTTCATTTGGTAATGAATATGTGTACGCACCCAGTATTTTGCTAAAGGCAAGCCAGTATATATATATGTAAGGGGAGATATATCGGTTGAGGATCTGGTATGCTATAAGGCTAGTTGTTGATTTTATTTGGAATGTTACAAGGTTAGGTGGTACTGTGGTGAGTATCTGTCTGACTTTACGGTGTTGGGATCTCGAACACAGAAGTTCAGTAATGTCGTACAGATACAGCCATAGTCGCCGAGCTAGGGGGGTAGTTTACCCATGATGTGTTAAAGAATTAAAGGGGGGTTGTTGGCACCATATCCTCACTGATCCTCTTAGGGTTTAGCAATGAGAGTTTTTCTGTTTCGGCAGAAAATCTCTCATTGGGGGGGGTATTGTAACGGGGCAGAATGGGATGAGGGATTTTAATTTGATTGTAAATGCGATGCAGCGTAGTTACCCACCAGGGCCTCAGTCTGTAACAATAGACATTCCTGTAGGGAACGCCCATCTGCATGTTGGTCCAGAAAATCTATCAACATGTACCGTTTTCTGATGCTCTGGAATGTGAGAGCGTGCGGAAGTGCGTGTCCTTACAGTTGAATAAGCACGTACTCGGCTAGCTGGTCTCTTACAGTGAATATACTATACATCGTGTGAACTAATTACTCTGTGACGTGGTTCCCTTTTGCACCAATCACAAAGCAAGCTGGTCAGCATGAAAGTGCCCTGGCCATCTTGGACGCCTGGTTTTAGCGTCTGTCGATCTACAGCTGCAGCTCGCGGCCGGTTCAACATAAAGGCTCGCGAGCCAAAAACTCTTTTAACAAGTATAAAATGTGAATTAAACAAAGAATCTAAAGCTATAAAAACAGTGCAACATTAACTAAACTCAGTGGCATCGAAATTAAAACAGTGTAACATCTTTCGGACAAATAGTGATAAAAAATGCAGAGTGCAGCACATGGTCAGCAGGGATGCCGTTAAAGACGTAAATGTATAATATCCAATCCATTATGAAAATTTAAATTAAAAGAGCTCTCTATAGTAAATGGGGTAAAATGAATGAATGTGAGTGTATGCAAATGCTGGGTCGCCTTTTGAATTTGAATTTCAAAAAACCATTTGAATTTCAAGTAGGTTAAGGAAAGCTGTGAATTATGTTTTTGTCTTGGTTAAATTGAGTATGAATCTCAACATTAATACTTGTCAGGTTTAAATCCGAATGGACACAGAATAAAATTATATCTTTTATTTTGATAATATAAGCATATTAAATCACATGTCTAATAAAGGTTGAATTAATTAACAAGTACAATGAGAGTTGAGTACATTAATAACGTAAACCCTAAATCACGTTTATAGTTCACGAGTTCGTGTAAAGGACCTTGGGACCCAGAGAAGGTAAGTGATGAGTTCTATTATTAATTAAAATGTGGTAAAGGGTTTGTACAATTACATGTCTAAATGGTAAAACTTATATAACTTATTGGAACTGTAACTATGATTAAAAACTTTTTTTAACTGCAAATTTATAAAATAAAAGCATGCAGTTAAGAGTGAATATGAGATAAATTCTTTTAGAGTCACCTTGCCTTAAATTAACCTGTGCTCAATGGTTTATCTAACAGGCCTGAAAGCGAATTTTTCTAATGGAATTTAATGTCTTCAGTGTTTCTGCCAGAGGCGAATCCTAAGAACAAGCAATGGAAGCAGTGCTTGCCCAAAGAATTCAGGCAAAACTAAATAAATGATTATGTAACCAACATTGTTGTCACCAAAAACTGTTTCACATGCCTTCTTATCACTCATCCTTTGAAAATTTGTGGCACATTTGACACCTATCTTCCAGTCAAAATGATACTGATGAGTTGATGTCATCAAAGTTATTAATATCACTTCACTTATACTTCTGTGTGCTGTTTTAATAGATGACTGACTGCTCCGTCTCCAAGGCAATCATTTCAAAAAATGGTTCGGTGCATGAACTATGAGTTGGCCATAATTTCAGAAATTTTAGCATTTATTTAGGATTTTTAACTACACTTTCATTATTTAGTCTTCTTTTTTACATTAGGCTACAGTTAAGTATTTTTACTCAAACTTATAACAATCTTACCTATGGTTACGACAGTTTGCTGGTATCTATGTATAACTGTAAATGACACAATGACGCAACACAGCCGCCAGGGAGACAGCAAAAGCAAGCACTTTTTAGTATTGCTTTAAGTTGCTACGAGCACTAGTAGTGTCCTGGCTTGCTGAAATCATGAGGTTAGCTTTTGAACTGCACGTGTCCAACCAAACCAAGTGCCAGGTGTGCGTATGTTTATATCCGTTCCATGAAGTGTCAGTCCATGAATTATGAGTGTTTTAAGTTCATCAGCTTCTACATTGCACTGCAGCTGTGTTATTCATTCTCTTCTATAAAAACCATTTAGAATGTGTTCATATGAAGAGAAAAAAGAAATCGCAGCCCGTGACCATGTAGCTTGTCCATGTACGTGACTATGTCCATGACCACAGCCCGAGTATAATACCTTAACCAAAAAGTTGAACAAAACCCAGGTATTATTTTGCCAAACAAAACCCAGGTAACTAGATATTTAATTTCTCTTACTATAAGAAATATTCTTGGCTGTAACGTGTCTAAATTGCATTTTTATTTATTTCATTTATTGCGGGTATGGGGCATTTGTAATTTTATTTATTTCATTTTTGCGGGATTTTATAAAATTATTGTGCAACCATTAACTCTATTGGAACAGAACACGTGGCAAGTAGAACAGATGAAACAAAGGCAAGGCGCAATTTCTATGGTGTAACACGGCAAGGAATTCGTACCACCCTCAAATTCTCAGAAATGTGCATAAGTGTGACGACGCCCGCATTTAACATCTCAAGCCGGGGCGCTGAAGTGACGCCGTGAAACTCCAACGTCGCTGTAAAAAATGGCGCAGGAGCGAACGATTTGGGACCTCAACCAGCCAACTACAGGAAATATCGTTAAGCCCCGCCCACTGCTAGTGACATCAGTATAGCAGCGACAAATATCGTCCACGGTTACCTCACAAAAAACACATTATGTGCCATGTATAGAGTGAATACGCCACAGCAAACCAGCTATGCACGGCGACAAAAATCTGTTGGCAGTGAATACGCAGTTCCTCCCGCTCAACCAAGGACGATTCTCAGTCATACTCTGTGCGTACCGGCCGGTACAGAGCTAAGTTAGGCTCAGTATAAAATTTGATGTTTCACCGATAAAAAAGTGAAATAACAGTTTAAACCCATGTAACCGCGGTTAATACCATTCAGTGAAGAATATCTACGTTTAGTTCCGGACATACCAGTGATTGCCAAACGTTAAATAGTGAGTGCGAATGAAGACCACGTTGCCGACTATAGAATTTCACAACATGTTTAAGGGTTCGGGGTAATAAAAAATGTTCAGGGGAGGGTGTATAAATTGAGAGAATAAGTGAATGGCAGGCTGGGCTCTGTCTGTATATTTGTTTTGTATAGTGATCAATAAGGTAAGATAATAGAGTAAGGTAGTATGTAGAAGATGCCAACAGAACAAAGAAACATGTAACGTAATCTGTAAAATGCTGAGAAAAATTTTGAACAAGATTTTCAAATGAGTCTGATTAAATAAAAATATTATTTCTCTTCACTAAAAATGAGTCAAGGTACTTATTTCAGTAACCTATAGATCACGCTAACATTTTACGTTCGTACGAGAAACCTGGCCCGGATAGAAGTTCTACAGGTAGGTCGAAGTATATTGTGTTTTTATATATTTAATGAGTTTTATTAGCATCTCAATGGCGCAGCCGACAGGGACAGTTTTTATGAGTAGAGAAAAATAAAGTAAAAAACCGTACCTACAAATAGGATGTTGGCGTGATTTAGAGGTTAAGTAGAAGTGAGAACCGATTATATGGAAATGATGTGAAGATGTAGTTAAGCGATACTTAAATTATATTATACTGAATAATACAGAAATATTTAAAATTGAAATTTTATATAAAACAAAATCTCATAAATAAGAAAAATGGAAGACGGAGATAAAGTTAGTATGAGTGATGTAACTATCACGGAGGAGGGAGAAATTAATTCAGACCCTAAGGTGGTCAAAGAAAGCGTTTCAAATGAATCAAATAATATAAATGATTCAGGATTGGAGACAACTCCAAACCTGATAGATGAGAATAATCTGACACAATCGGTAATAATGAGTGGAGCCCAAGCAGAATCTACTCCTGTAACAAGTAAAGCAAAAGAGTTGTCATTGGACGATCTATTTAATTTCATGAGAACCATGTCTAGTGATATTAGCGTAAAATTTGACGTGCAAAACAGTAATTTTGATAAAAAATTAGATATACAGAATACTGAATTAAATAAACGTTTTGACAATAACGAAAAAATTTTCGAGAACAAATTTAATGTGATGAATAGTCGTTTTGACATGAATGATGCTAAGTTTGATGTATTAACTAATTCACTGTGTGGCATTGATGACCGAATGAATGAAATACGTAGTGAAACAAAAAGAGAAACAGATGAGTTGAGAGAGTATGTGTGTGTGGTAGACAACAAAACAAATATGTTAGAATCCAATCAGAAAGAGATGGGACAACAAATAATTACAGTAAATGACAAATTAGAAAATTTTGTAAGTAAGGTAGATGATAAAGTTGAGAGTATTGAAAGTGAGATGCAGTGCTTAACTAACACAATACATGTTATAGATAACCGTAGCAGTGAATTAGAATCACAAATAGCAATAGTAAAAAATGTTAGTAAGGAGGTAGAAAGTAATTGCAAAACAGAGATACAAGCTATACAAAATACAGTAAATACTATAGATAAAAATAATAAACAATTTGAATATTTACATAACAATAAATTTGTGTCAATTGAGCAGAGTATCGTTAATGTTAAAGATGAATTGAATATAGCTATAAACGAAAAACTTAATAGAGTTACTGAACACATAGTCATTGCTAAAGATATGAATAGCGACATTGCTTTGGAGTTATTTAATTGTGAAAACAGGGGGGTACACCCTATGCAATTTTTAAATAGAGTCAGAGAGTTTAATCAGTTTTGTAGAAGTAGCTGGGAGGTACAATTGTTAAAAATAATGAAGTGTTTTAGAGGGAATTCCGCAGTACGGGCGGAGGTGCATAAAGTAGACTGGGTGAATTATCAGTGTTTTGAGACGGCTTTTAGAGAGAAATATTGGTCGGAGGAGGAACAAGAAATATTGCGGAGTAAAATTATGGGACCAGGTAATTTTGGGACCCAAGGGGGTAACGTAATGATGTACGTAATGCGACTATACAATGAGGCAAAATATTTAGAGCCACCGCTACCGTTCGGGTCATTCGTCCGTCACATAAGCAAGCACTTACCGAGAGAAATACAAATTACATTAATGACTCGAGAGATTGTAGAAATCACGGAATTAGAGAAAATCTTAGACATATTTCAGAATATAAGAGAACGGGATATGAGTAGGCGGATAAACACAACAGTATCACATGTAAATGGGAATCATAATCAACCGAGGGGAATACACAATTTTCACCGGGGAGCGCGGGGAGGAAGTTTTGATAATAGGGGCGAGAGTTGGAGGTGTAGAGACTGTGAAACTGATAATTATGCTAATCGAACAAATTGTTTTAGATGTCATCGAAACAGGGAGTGCGCTAGAAACGAGAGAACGAACCCACCACCAAATCAACAGTCGAGAGGAGGAGAATTTTATAGAGGAGCGCCCAGAGGAGGAGGACATTATAATAGAGGAAGAGGAGGAAATCATCCAGCTGTAGCAGGACCATCCACGGGAAACTAAGGAATGGAGAAGCGGGCCCAACCATTGTCAACGGAGAACCGGGTCCAAGTAACCAACGAGTATGCGAACAACGTCATCAAGGTGGACATGGCAAAAGAATTGTTAGAAGAAGAGGAGAACCAGGTGATGGAACGCAGAACAGGATTGACTGAGGTGACAATTAACATTGAAGGTAAGAATTATAAAACCTTAATTGATACCGGTAGCGAGATCTCAGTAATTTCGGAAAATGTCATGGGGGAATTAAAAGAGTTAAACAAGAATATACCATCATTACCAGTTGCCGGGGTTACAGTAGTGGGGGTAACTGGGTGAGAAGTAAGAGAATAACCAGACAAGTACAATTAAATATTTTATTAAATGAAGTTGAATTTGAAAACACTTTCCTAGTAGTTAAAGGATTGAGTCTAGATGTAATATTGGGAAATGATTTTTTGGAAAGAAACGGAGCAGTAATAGATTTCAATAAACAAATAGTAAAATTTGAAAAGGGGAATAAACCAGTCAAAATAGAGTTTAAAAAAGTAGTAAATGAAAGTAAAGTCACGGGAATAAAAATGTTACATAAGCAAATAGGCGATGGAGAGATAGAGACCAAGATAAATATATGTCTAGAGAGTGATAGCCTAGAGAATGAGGAGGGAGAAATGCATGAGCGTAATGAGAGTGTGTGGGCAGATAGAGCCACCAAATTTTTTAATGAAGATACAGTTGTAGGAAATGCTCAGCGAGAGGAGCTGTGGGCAGTTGTGGAGCGGTTCAGAGAGGTGTTTGATGAATCACCAGGGAAAGCGAAGGACTAGATCTGCGAGCTGAAAGTTCGGGACCACGCACCATACATGCAGAGGAGCTACCCGGTGCCGTTTTCGAAGAGGAGGGCTGTACAGGAGCAACTGGACCGGATGATGCAGGGAGGCATAATTGAACGCTCAGTATCACCCTACTCAAATCCTTTGGTGGTAGTGATAAAAAAGGATGGGAAGGTAAGGTTATGTTTAGATGCTAGGAAAATTAATCAAATTATTATACCTGACAGGGAATCTCCGGAACCCATAAATGAGATTTTATAAAAGTTCAGCAGAGTCAAATAACATGACGTCATTAGACCTGACAGCTGGATACTGGCAGGTGCCATTAGCAACAGAGAGCAGAAAATACACAGCTTTTCTTTTTAATGGTAAGAATTACCAGTTCAAACGCTTACCTTTTGGATTAAACACCAGTGTGGCCAGTTTTATTAAATGTTTAGATAATATATTACAACCTAAGGATTTAGACTTTTTAACCGTATATGTCGATGATATCTTGATAGCTTCTAGGACATTCACTGAACATTTAGAACACATAGAATATGTATTAGATAAGCTACATAAAGGGGGTTTAACAGTGAATTGGGACAAGTCTAAGTTTCTGCAGACAGAAATACATTTCTTAGGATTTATTATTACACAGGAGGGGATATTAGCCAACCCTGACAAAGTAGAAGCCATAATGCGATTCCCCGAACCGAAAAACATTAAGCAATTACAAAGTTTCTTAGGCCTATGCAATTTTTACAGGAAATTTCAGGAGAACTACGCACACACGACATCCAAACTGAGTGCTGTGCTGCAGAAGAATAAACAGTGGAGATGGGGCGATACGGAACGGAATGCGTTCAACGAAATTAAGAGAAAGTTTAGTCACATGATAATGATGAATCATCCCGATTTTAATAAGACTTTTTATTTGCAGACCGACGCCAGCAATGTAGCGCTAGGGGCGGAGCTCTACCAGGAGGGTTGCGACAAGGAACATCTGACGATCGCCTTCGCCAGTAGATCGCTGCTGTCGGCTGAGAAAAATTACACGACGACAGAAAAGGAACTTTTGAGTATCGTGTTCGCCGTGGGTAAATTCCGGACCTACATCCTAGGTAATACCACAATAATCCGGACGGACCACAAGGCATTATCATTCCTGAATTCATGTAAGCTGACACATAGCAGATTAACCAGCTGGGTATTAGCTTTACAAGAATATAACTTTTCCTGGGAGTATATAAAGGGGTCAGATAATAAGGAACCGGATACACTTTCTAGAGTCGATGTTATAGACAATAAAACTGGTAGGGATCTTAAAGAAATAGAAATATTTAGATTAACTAGAGAAGATAGAATTTTTGGTGAAGAATTAAGTGATATTACAAATATGCAAAGATCTGACAGTAAACTGGGTAAAGTCATTGTTAGTTTAGAAACAGAGGTAGAGGGATCTGAATATAATGAGCGATTTCAAGTATATCAAGGTATTTTGTTTAAAAAAGTAGATAGTGGGGAGCGTGATTGGAGGTTAGTTATACCCGAGGGGTTAATAGATAAAATTGTTTGGGATTGTCATTTAAGGTATGGTCATTTTGGGGCGAGAAAGTGTGCTAATGTTTTGAAAGAGTCATGTATATTTAAGAATATGGAGAAGAGAGTTAGAAGAGTGTTAAGAGTGTGTGATTTATGTCAGAAATCGAAAGTAGTGAATTATAAAGTAGAAGGGGAGATGAATTACATAAAAGTTGAGAGCCCGTTTGATCTAGTTGCGGTTGACTTGTATGGACCATTACCCAGAGGTAGGGGGGGTGTGTTATATGTATTTGTAGTTCTAGACACCTTTTCAAAATTTGTGAAGTTATATAGCATTAAGAGAGCGACCAGTAAAGTACTCAGTGAGAAAATAGTAACAGACTACATGCTTAACGTTGGAAAACCGAAAATTATATTATCTGACCACGGTCCACAGTTTATAAGCGGCAAGTGGCGACAGACGCTTGGATGGGAGGGCATCATCCCCAAGCATACGGCAGTGTATCATCCTCAGTCGAACCAAGCAGAACGGGTGATGAGAGAGATTGGTAGGATATTTCGGGCATACTGTCACACCAAACACACAGAATGGCCATCCTACATGAAAAAAGTAGAGGAGTGGCTGAATTGTACCACCCATGAGTCTACGGGATTTACGCCGCATGAGTTGATCCGGGGAACAAGGCCGCCCAGGATATTGGAACAACTTTTCGAATACCCACCAGAAGGTCAAGTTTTGGACAGGAACATGAAAATTAGATTGGCAAACGAGAACTTACTTACGAGAGGAGAGCGAAGAAAACAGAAACATGATGCTAAGGGGAAATGGACCAAGTATGAAGTAGGTCAGTTAGTGTTAGTAAAAAGGCATGATTTGTCCAGTGCACAAGATAGAGAAATAAAGAAGTTTTTCTTGTTGTATGAAGGACCCTATGAAATTGTAGAAATAAAAATGCAGAATGTGTATGTGATGAGGAATCCAGCAACGCAGGAAATAGTAGGTACTCAAAATGCGACGAATTTAAAATTATATCGGTCACTTTAATTAATTATGTTTATAAATAAGATTTAAAATGTTGTTGTATGATTACAGAAGGGATCCTCCCCCATTTTCGGGCAGTCACGATCTTACCAGTCCTGGCCGTGGAATTCGGAAATCGGAGGCGGGCCATGGTTGGCGGATCTTCCTTCGGGCGGTGAAAACGATGGTCCGGCTCCACCAAAATTGGTATAAAGTAGAAATTTAACTACACCTTTGAACGGGGAGGGGGACCCCAACAGGTACGTGACACGAATTAATTTTTTTAATACACTCCAGGTGCAGCGGTTTCGGTGTACCTGTCACGTGCCTGCACTGCCTTAGAGTGTTGTACATAATGAAGGCTGCACCTAAAAACAGGGCAGCGCATACAAACTTAAATATTTTTAGTGTCAATGGCAAAATTCAAGTTGAGCCATTGACAATAGTTTTGCTTAAGCCAGAAACGAAGAGTTTTGCGGAGAAGTATGGGAGGCTCCGGCTCAGACGACGGGTTAGTAGAGATGAGAAGTAAGGTAGTACGGTTTGCATAGAAGGGGAAGTAACTGCACCAAGTAGCTCTGGGCTGGAACCTTTTTATACTTCATCGCAAAACACCCCCATTTCAGGCGACTGCGATCTTCCTAGACGTGGTGAAAGTAAGATAGAGAGAGTCAGCCTTCAATGTAAATAGAAAAAAAAAAAAATTTGGATGTGTATAATTTTAAATTTAAATAAATTTTAGAATTAAGTGACCAAATATAATTGTCAAGTTTTAGTATCAGTGAGTATGGGAATGCTTTGAAAAGATGTGTAATAAAATAAAAACTTGTTGTCAATACAAGAAGTGGGGATGATTTTGGGGGGTAGATTGGTGCTCAATGAAGTGATAGAACAATGGAGTGTGGAACTGCAATTGTAGAAAGTTTAGTTTTCAAGTGTAATTAGTTAGTTATTAAGTTGCTATTGCGGGGGTGGCCTGTGCCCTCGTAGATAGCGAAATGGGTTGGGGGTAACAGAGAGTGTTACCTCCATCGGAGGCCAAAATGGCGAAAATGTGCGGCACACTTTTTTCGTGCAAATTAAATTTGCACACTGATAGACAATCGTGTCGCACATACTAAAATGATGTAGAACAGGCACTGAAATGCAAGTTAGATTTCCCCGACTTTTCGGGCGATTCCTGCCTTACCAGCACTAATCGTGGATTTGGCTAGCGGTTAGCTATGGTCATATCAAGTCCCTTGACCATAGCTGACTTGAAATTGGTATATAGTAGAAATTAAATGGGGGGTGAATTTTAGGGGAAATCCAGGCACTATGGAACAGCGGCTACCACTCTGCCCGCTTGGGGGCAGCAAAGCCAGGTGGTAGACCCGCATTAAGGGCGTGTAATTATATAACACGAATATGTTGATATTCAGACGTTCAAATGTAACAGCCGAAGCAAAGACACGGAGAGGTCAAACTACTCCAAAATATGCCGTCTTTGGAGAAGCGAAAGGCCGATACATTCCTCCATAATTTGCAATAGAGTGTGTGGATGGGAGGTGTCTCAGATGAGTCACGAATTTAAATTTTACCACACAAAAAATTTTTACTAATTCAAATTTTGATCCAATAAAAAGGCTTGTGCTCCGTTTAAGTAATTAGATGCTCAGACACTCAATATAAGGTGTTCATGCTATAATTTTAAATGTATTATTTTATTGTTGTACGTTAGATATAGGTATTGATAAAAATATGTGTTTTCATTATGTGTGTATTTTGAACCTAAGTAAATAATTAAGCCGTCTGGCAGGCGGTCAACATAAATGATCAGAATCAGAAAGAGGGGAAACAATGAAGGTAGAAGTAAGTACTGATAAATATATATATTTCATGTAATTTGTTCAATTTTGAGATGTGTTTTCAGTGTGTTAGTAAGATCAGCTGATCAGCAATAAAATGTCACTGATATTGGTTTCTTAATGTTCCAGGTAATTGATGTTTAATGTAATGTTTAATGTATTACAGATGCTATTTAAAGTAATGAGAAATAAAGTAATAATTTGTGAAAGCTAATAAAAGATAGTTTTGGGTGATGAATATTTTGTGGGACATATAAATCTGTCCAAGTTGAAGTCAAAGTTAAAGTTGAAATAGTAGAAATGAAGATAATGTAATGTTGTTTTGAAGTAATGTATGTTATAGAATTTTGAGAAGTATTGATGTTGACACAGTAGTAATGGAGAATCTATGTAGAGTTTTGAGTGATATATTTATGTTTATAATTTATGATGTTCTTTTGTTGTAGTTATAGTAAGGTAATGAGATTGAGATTTTGGGGATGGCAATTTTGTAGTAGGGGGTAGTGTAATGTGGGAGTCCGCAACATAATGATACGTTGGGACGGGATTGGGATCGATTTAGTGGGACGGGGCCGCCTTAGGTAGAATCCAGGGGCCAGATAAGGGAAATGAGTTTTTGGGGGGGGAAACACGTATCCTATATACAAAGGGTTAGAGAGTATTTTTTTTTTATATATATATAGAGAAGGTAGCGATTTGAGTTTATTAGTGAGTTGGGGTTAGAGAGTGTTTGATAGAGATTTTGATAGAGATGGGTGTCATGTTAGTAACAGTTGTTAGTGGTTAGAGTCAGAGGGAGAAAGATTATATATGTATACAGATCAAGTAGTAAATTAAATGAGATAAATGTTTAAATCACCCACAGTAATGGAGAACAAGATTTTTAAGCAAAGAGAGAGATTTATAATAAAGATATAAAATTTTCAATTTACAACCAGTGACAGAATTTTGATAGAATTTGAAAATAATGTAAAATCAAGAATTGTTTATTTTGAATAATTTAAATGTCAATTTAATTATTATTAATAATATTTGGTTATTTTAAATGTTTTATTTTATTATGTTTTGTGTTTCAAATTAGATTGTTACAGATGTTAAATGTATTTTCAGAAAGTATACATAACGTATGTAGGTCAAGGTTGTGGACTTGACCTAGTTTTGATCAGCTGATGAGGTCATATGCATACTAAGCTTGCATAGTATGGAAGTCAGTTCAACTGCTGTTTTGATCAATTTAAACCAATTTTTAAATAATTTCTACATGTAAAGGAAACCTTTTAATGAACTTAAATTTTTTTTTTTAATTTTAAAATTTTTTGGAAAATATTTTTTTTTTGAAGAAAAAAAAAAAAGAATCTTGATTTTTCGCCTGCCAGTTAATGAATATTTTAAGTATTGATTATTTTATTGTCTGTGTATTAACCATGTTTATTTTTACTGATTTATTGTATTGACTTGTATTGTTAGACTCTAAGTATTTGTTAGACTCTAAGTATTCACATGTTAAGGTTAAGGATATTTTTAATTAGGAGAAATGTTTAAATTAACTCATTTTAAATAAAACAGAAAATAAGGAAGAGAATTTTTTGATACAATATTTTATTTTGAATTCTGAATTTTTTTTCTTAGAGGAAATAGTAAATTTTAAAGAATTTTTCAATGTATAATATGTAATTTGAGTGTGTGTGAGCCCAGTATCTGCTAAAGGCAGCCCAGCTTGCATAAAAGGGGAAACATATCGGTGGAGGATCTGGCATAATCTAAGCCAGGGATTGAGGATTTTGGGGGGGTAGCATGTTAGAAGGTGAGGTTTCCTGTGGTACTTGTCTGTTCGATTTTTCGGTGTTGGGATCTCTTACGGAGAAGTCCAGTGATCTCGTTCAGATGGGTCCATAGTCGCCAAGCCAGGGGGGTTGGTTACCCATGATGTATAAGAACAAAGGGGGTTGTTGGCACCAGTTCCTCACCGATCCTCTTCGGGGTTTTATCAATGAGATTTCTTCTGTTTTGGACAGCAGAATTCTCATTGAGGGGGTATTGTAACGTGTCTAAATTGCATTTTTATTTATTTCATTTATTGCGGGTATGGGGCATTTGTAATTTTATTTATTTCATTTTTGCAGGATTTTATAAAATTATTGTGCAACCATTAACTCTATTGGAACAGAACACGTGGCAAGTAGAACAGTTGAAACAAAGGCAAGGCGCAATTTCTATGGTGTAACACGGCAAGGAATTCGTACCACCCTCAAATTCTCAGAAATGTGCATAAGTGTGACGACGCCCGCACTTAACATCTCAAGCCGGGGCGCTGAAGTGACGCCGTGAAACTCCGTCGCTGTAAAAAATGGCGCAGGAGTGAACGATTTGGGACCTCAACCAGCCAACTACAGGAAATATCGTTAAGCCCCGCCCACTGCTAGTGACATCAGTATAGCAGCGACAAATATCGTCCACGGTTACCTCACAAAAAACACATTATGTGCCATGCATAGAGTGAATACGCCACAGCAAACCAGCTATGCACGGCGACGAAAATCTGTTGGCAGTGAATACGCAGTTCCTCCCGCTCAACCAAGGACGATTCTCAGTCATACTCTGTGCGTACCGGCCGATACAGAGCTAAGTTAGGCTCAGTATAAAATTTGATGTTTCACCGATAAAAAAGTGAAATAACAGTTTAAACCCATGTAACCGCGGTTAATACCATTCAGTGAAGAATATCTACGTTTAGTTCCGGACATACCAGTGATTGCCAAACGTTAAATAGTGAGTGCGAATGAAGACCACGTTGCTGACTATAGAATTTCACAACATGTTTAAGGGTTCGGGGTAATAAAAAATGTTCAGGGGAGGGTGTATAAATTGAGAGAATGAGTGAATGGCAGGCTGGGCTCTGTCTGTATATTTGTTTTGTATAGTGATCAATAAGGTAAGATAATAGAGTAAGGTAGTATGTAGAAGATGCCAACAGAACAAAGAAACATGTAACGTAATCTGTAAAATGCTGAGAAAATTTTTGAACAAGATTTTCAAATGAGTCTGATTAAATAAAAATATTATTTCTCTTCACTAAAAATGAGTCAAGGTACTTATTTCAGTAAGCTATAGATCACGCTAACATTTTACGTTCGTACGAGAAACCTGGCCCGGATAGAAGTTCTACAGGTAGGTCGAAGTATATTATGTGTTTTTATATATTTAATGAGTTTTATTAGCATCTCATGGCTATGTGGATGTGCATCTAGTTCATTATTTTCTGGCCTTGTATTTATTTCACCAATCCGAATGAGATTACAAATGTTTGGTACAACAAAGGTTACACTGACCTCAACAATTTGATTAATGCTAGTAACCATCAACCAAAATCAGGTCATGTCAGAGCTTTTTTGACTTTTAAAGAATTCGGTAAAACTTGAATAGACACCTAGCTTGGAAAAAAAAACTAGGTATAACGAAAAAGTGTCAAAGAACCAACTCATTCTAAAATGTTTCATTGATATTACCTGTTTTTTGGTCAAACAGGAATTTTCCAGGGGGTCATGATGAATCTGAATGATCTAACAATCGAGGCAACTGCAGAGAACTTGTTTCTTCGCTTTCTACATACGACCCATTATTAGCTCAGCACTTAGAGGAGGCTACCGTTTTCACTGGTCTTTCAAGTTCAATATAAAATGACTTAATTGATCCTGTGAAAAACATGGTATTTAATAAAACAGAAAATAAAATAAATGCAACTGATTTCATTATGATGATGATAGACAAAATGTCTGACTGCTCAAAAAAGTCTCAGTTAACCACGATATTTAGGTATATACATGAGAGTGGTATAGTGCAGGAATTATTTTTAGGTTTCTCACATGTCAGTGCCGACCGTTCCGCTAGGGCACTTTCGGAGCATGTCACAGAAGTTGTAGAAAGGTTAGGATGCAGTTCAAAAATCATTTGTCAAACGTAGAACAGGGCTTCAGATATGTCTGGTACTCAACAATTAGTCAGAGCTCATTTCTGTGTGCGATTTTAACATGATAATGTTTTTAAGCTGGGGGTCATTCCATAAAATGCGTGATGCGTCATCAAAAAATGTGATGCTTCCACACTTTCGATTCCCCACAGTCTAGAAATCTTTTGTTTACAAAACATTATCATGCTTCGATGTTTCGGTTTCGTCAAAATTCTTTATGCGCACGCGTGTGTGTGTATGTGTGTGTGTGTGTAGAGGGGGAGGAGGGGAGAGAGAGAGAGAAAGAGAGAGAGAGAGAGAGAGAGAGAGATTTTATGTTCAACCTTTATAATTTTCATGTTTTGAGGGTGGTACAATCAGAATCTGACATTATCTCGAACACAATTTTTTGTGTGCATTGTTTTGCCTATGCATTAAATCTCATCTTAACGCAGTCAGTACGTTTTATCTCGGAATGTAGAACTTTTTTCTGCACTTTGGGTGGTCTTGTTTCATTTTTTCTACCCCTTCTTCCAGAACTCATTTATTTGATGCAATAAAAGACTTCCGTCCATGGCACCCACTCAGTGGAATTCCAATGATAGACTGGTTGAAACTGTGTGTCATTATAGGCTTGACATCATAAATTGTTTTTGGGAAATAGTAAACAATGAAAGCGAATGGGAAAATGATGCTATTTTTAAAGCTAAGGGTTTCATCAGTTTTGTTCAGTCTTTTGAAATTGTATTTCTGTTCAAAAACTGGTCACCTGTCACAATATTCTACAGACAAAATCACTTGATATTTCTTATTGTCTCTCAGAAGTAACTTCCACCAAACAATATTTAAATGACTTGAGATCTTCTTATTTTTTGACAACTTACAAGAAACCACTCCTCTTGTTGGACAGCCCACCACCACTAGGAGACAAGCAGATGTAGATCCAGGTTTGTAGTTCAGGAGATTGTTTAATGAGATCTTGGACGTTCCGACTGTCAATATTGATTCTAGATTTTCAAACCTCTCTCAACTTAAATTTCTTGAAATGTTGGATGATAGTAAATATAGTGATTTTAGAAGAGTCTTTCCTACTGAAAGTTTGAACTGTCTGGTTACGACTTATCCAGGGAAATTTAACGTATCCATACATACGTGGACAGAACTGAACATCATTTATAGCCATGATAATTATCAAAACTAGTCACCCGGGAAAATATTAGAAACTATTGTGCAAGATGACCTTCAAGAAGCTCTCCCTACGTTGTGTAAGCTTATCCTTACAATTCCAGCTACTTCTGCTAGTGCTGAAAGGTCATTTCAAATCTGAAACGAATTAAATCATTTTAGAGAAATACAATGGGACAGAACCATCTGAGTTCCTCAAGTTTCTTGTCATGCAAAAAAGAGTATTGGAGGCTGTGAGAATACCTCGCGAAGGGTTTGATTTTTATGACAAAGTCATTAAAGAGTTCATAAAGAAAGAAAGACGGATGGAATATATTTTCAAGTGATTCTCGTCAATATCTAGTCACATTGAAAAAAACTGTTCTACCAACCAAAAATGTCTCGGAATATTTTTTCTTATTTTCTCTCTTGGTCCACATGGTTGGGAATTGGTTGGGGTGGACCAGGAAGGACTCAACGTGGCATGCCTCCCCATAATGTGTCCTGGGTACTGGCTGTTGAAATCTTTTTTTTTTTTTAACTAGGAAGTAGAATCACAGCTTGCTAAACATCACTTTTTAATCGGCATACTAATTGCACTTAATGAATATTTTTCTCACAGCGACACAAAGTGCATACTTGAATATTTAAAAGTGGTTTTCTAGCATTGGAATTTTATGTACATGTGCCTATGTTGTGCTTAGGGTTAATGGTTGGCTTACTCACCGGGTGAGGAATCACCACTGGTGTCTGCTTGTGTTAATGGGGACAGTGAAATGATTCTCAAGCACTGCCTTTGAGTGGCGAACGAGGCTTTTGGTTATTTGTGTGCTGTACGGCAGGTAAGTATTGGTGCCTTCTTCTTACTTATCTTTACCATTAAAGTAGCATAACATCCAAGTTTTGTTTTACATAAGAATAAAGACATATTTCTTCTTTCTACAGCTGACAAATGACTGTACTGCACTATATACTGTGCACAGAACTATACTACACTTATCTGTACTCCGCTGATCCAAACACATGCTCTCCACTACCTGTTTCCTATCAAATACCAATGACCTGTTTAATACAGGTCATACTGTATACAAACAATGCACACTGTCCTGTTAAATTCACTTCACATATTTCAGAACTTTTTGGTAACTGCCCAAGTGCTTCCTTATTGGCAAAAACACTATAGGTGTTACTTCACACACTTCAGAACTTTTTGGTAACTGCCCAAGTGCTTCCTTATTGGCAAAAACACTATAGGTGTTACTATGGCAATATTAAAAAATTCCTGAAACCTGATTGGTGGTAGCTGTTGACGTATGCTGTTAATGGTAGCTCTTCTACAACATGCACCTAACGTCAGTTGTTTTCTGGCCAGCTGAAGTATATTCTTACTTAAATTAACAATATCTTTATATTAAACAAAAAGATTACATATATGTTCATATAAAACTTGTCCTATTTATTGATGCAGCTAAAATTAATAATTTAAAATATTATCCTTATAAAAGTAAAAATAACTTCCTTCATTAAAAAATAACTTCCGTTCTATGGTTCCCATCCCAGTCTAATGAATAGTTTTTACTGGTTAATCATTACCACTCAACTATGCTGTCATTTGGACTATACCCTCTCTTACGAATACAAAATGTTACACTTTGAGCTGTTACATGACCATAAAACTTAAATCACATTTGCCTATTTCATAAAACAAGTAATGTACAAAGCGTTACATAAAAGTCCTGAGAATTTGTTTATAAAATTGTTTGTCCTAAGTATTAATTTCCACTGTCAGCTTTAAAGTAATCACCGTACGCTTCTCTGCAAAGATTCTGAGTTGCCCATCATTAAAATTATATTAAAAGAACTTCCTACAAAGAGTCTGCTTGGACCTCTTTGATTAAGGCAAATGATGCCCTTACAGTCCCAATTTTATTTTATGAAAAACATAGAAACTGTCATGGGTAATATCAGGTGAGTAAACTTTGTCTTGAAGTTCCTTCCACACTTCAATCTGATGCTCTCGTTGGTCACTGTCAACCACTGAGGTATAAATTTTGCTACAACTCGTTTCATCTTAAGTTCATTTGCCAAAGTGTACAGATTTACTTTCTGTCTTCAATAATATTTTAAGCACTTTTGCAATTTCAAAGCAATGGTTTGGCTGACCAGACTTTCTACACTTCTGCGATGTTTAACCAAAATGTTCACAATCTTCAACAGAATACAGGCCCTCTTGCTTGGCTTAAAGCTTTGTCACCAAAAGTCTCCTTTACCATTCAATGAGTTCCTGCTACAGTTTTATTGAAGATGAAACAAAATTTTTGCGAATCCTATGCTTCTTAGAGTCAGCCATTTCAATTAGCACTGAACCATCAAAAAAATATCTTGTACATAAAAACTAACTAAAACCTGGAAAATGCGCCCACTCAGAAAGATGCTAGTATGCAGATTGTGTCATTCACAATACACTCCATATTATCTAGCACTGTAGTTTGCATAAACAATAGCAAGCAATTCAAACTACTGTATCAAAATTTTGGGTAGCACCTCATATTTTTAATCACATCTAAGGTAAATAAAGTTATGTATGGATTCGTTTTTTTTTTTTTTTTAAAGAAAGTTTTATTTATTAGGATAAAATACATGAAATGAAGATTTATATATGTAATGCATAAAAGTGTTATGTAATGTATTCTAAGTGTTACTTAGAATAGAATAATATAATGCAACAGTACAAATGTAGGCCTATAGGGTACTGTGCATTGCAGAATTAGTTAAGATAATTAAAATAATCCATATTGTTAGTAATAATAATAATTCAGATTGAAAGCTGTAAAGGGAATAACAAATTTGCCTGCTTGAACAGGTTGGTCACAACACACAGTTGCATCTGTGTACACGTGTATTTTATGTGTATTTTACGTGTGAGTGTGTGTGCGGCCAGTTCATTCCTGCAAAGCATCACCCCTAAATAAACGTTAATAAATATATAAATTGTGATAAGTGTATATGAAATATCACAAAACCAAATACGCCACAGTGTGTATAATATAAAGACGCACATGTGTATGAAAGATGGTGCGAAAATAATAAAAAGTGCGAATACAGTGAAAATAAATATAAATAAAACCCATAATGATTAAGATAACGAGAAACGGTTTAAACACAGTTGTACACATAAAAATTACTGACCAGACGAATATCGGGTAATTTGCAAAAGACTTCGCATGTTGCAAAGACAAGTGAAATAAGTGTGTGAACAATCGTGTTTGTAAAAGGACGCCACGACAGACTTATTCCTGCAGAGAATTGTCGAAACATGAATTTTGCGCCCTAAACTATAAATACGCGAGGCACATCAGCCTTGTTCTCTTTCTTGTCAGACCACAGTGGCAGCCGGAGGCTCTGCCCAACAACAACTCTTTCTCGATCAACCACAGTGGCAGCTGGAGGCTATGCTTGACAACATCATCACTTTCGTGATACCACCGCTGCAGTCAGAGGCTATTACGGAGGACGAGGGAGCAGCACACATGGTATAAATTCCAGATGTAGAGGACGAGCCATCGGACTTCCGGGAGGATCCGGAGGATGAGGAAAGGATCCAGGACTTCACGACTACGCAGGATTCACCAACATCAAGGACTCAGGACCGGAAGAGGGCACGCTGAGGAACCGCTACAATTAAGGTGAAAGAAAGCAATGTATTCCTCATAACAAAAGACTTAATCAAAGACAAATAAACATTGTAAAAAGAAAGAAAATAATTTCTAAAAGTGTAATTTATAACTTGTAAATGTAAATGTTCTTGTATAGTAATTATAGCATAATTTTTGAATTTATAATTTATTGAAAATATTTAAATTTAAATTGTTGAATTATAAAAGCATAATTTTTGAACTGATAATTGATTGAAAATATTGAAATGTAATTTTGAAAGAACAGAAAGTTGCTAAAGTAATTAATATAAATGACAAATGCATATGCAACAACAATAAGAATTATTTTAAAAAGAAAGATTTGAGAATATAATAAATTAATCATAATATACTGAGAAAGTCGAGAGCAATATTATATAATAATTGTATTTATAATTATAAGACTATTTTGTTTGTATGGAATATGCAATATTACTGTATATAATCAACAAGTATGGGTACTACGACTACCCATATACATGCAATAATAATGAAGTTTTAATTCGCAATTTATTTTGAAATTTTAATTAATAAATGTTTTAAATATTTTAAACAATTTTACGTTGTTGTTATTATTACGATTACACCCACTGAAAAAATAACGTTATAAAATAAAATGTGCTACCCAATGTGTGGCTCATCAACAATATATACAACAGATACAAAATAACGTTATAATACATTTTATTTAAAATATCAAAATTAAACCAAAAATATCTTACCACTGACTTGTTGTGTCAGGAACTCATAAATGTCATCTGAATTGAAATCCTTACAGCTGGTTGGATTGAGTACCTCTTTGTTTAATAACGAATCCAAGGAATCTATTTCAGCCCTGTCTGGAACCAAATTCCCCACCTGATAAACCAGGTTATCAACGTCTTGTGTAGTTAGTGTATCTGCATTGTCCGCCAAATCACTTTCCACCTGAAAACCATCTATCATATCCAAATTCAAATCTGGCCTTCTGTAAACATCTAGTGTTCCTTCTGTAAACATTTCATCGATTCCATCAGTTCCATCACCTAAATTGAAATACATTGCAGGGAGACCTTCACTGGAAGAATGCTGTTTTAGTTCTTCTAACGTGGAGAGCCCTTCATTGCATGAATGTTGCTTGAGTTCCTCTATGGTGTCAAATGCCTGAAATGTAATGAATGTATGAAACAATATGCAATAATTTTTGAAACGCTGGTTACAAAATTAAACAATGTGGTTTTAATTATTCCCTAACTGAATACACAAACGTTAGCTGAATATTATTACACAATTCTTTAAATTTTAATTACTCACATCTAAAAAATGTTTAATTATCCAACATGATATGGTACTACTTGTCTTCAAAATAAGACCTACCCTATCCATGAGTTTATTCCACATTTTCTTTCTGGATTTTTTAAACTCACAATACAAAGAATCATCTACTTGCACTTCGCATAGAAGTCTATACATTAAGTATACCCTGTGCTAATAGTAGTAATGGGAGTAACAGTTCATTTTTGTAAATTTGCTCAAATGACCATTTCGTTCTCATGATACAACTGGATTTTTATTAATTCTTTTGTTCATTCATTTCTACTACAATCTTCACTGGCTAAAAGATAAAACTTGACTATGCAGGCCAGGACAATTTTTAACATATCTCGGAGTGCTTCCAGCGAAATCCAACGGGTCAATTTACACAAGGCTATAAATACCTTGGACATTCTCGAATGACTGGACAGATGTCATTATAATTACTAATGGCGTCACTATGTCAGTCTGATTCTTGACATAGACTCTTCATCATCAATAGCACCAGAACTATCATGATTATTATGATGCATTAATCAACATACAACCAACAATCTATTATGTGGGATCACCAGAATCATCGTTATCCAGGAGCCCCCACGTGCACGCACAAACACAAACATGAGCTTCACAAAGGTAACACAGCAGTAAAAGCGAGAACAATATTTTTTTTTAACAAAGAGTATAGAGACTGAAATATAATATAAACAGAGGAAAAGTAAATACATAAGTGTACATAGTGTAAATATACAAATATGAATAATTAATATGTAATTTTAATATTTGTTTGTTAATAACTTTTCTATTTAATTAAAATGGGTGCACAATAAATAATATTTCTTTTAACTTAAGGTAAATATTATTTTTATTAAACTATTACGAATAAACTTTTTCTATTTTATGTAATGAATATAAATACGTACAATTTGCAACATTTAAAAGTAATGATTCCAATTCAGTATTTATATCAGACATCCAAGCAATTGAAATATTTTAATATTTTATTTCATATACGTGTTTTTATGTTGTTGTTTGCATATCCTTCCTGTGCGATGTGTTTTTTTTAATTTCTTATAAAATAGAATATTTTAAATTTAAATTTTTCTTTCAACATTTAATCTTTTTAAAATAAGTGTTAATAAATGAATGACTATTCTTTTTCATGTTTAATTAGGTATTTCATGCCACTACAATCTTACTCCTCTATATTAAAGCACAGATTTAATGAGCAGCAATTATAATGAGCACAATAAATAATCCTACATACTGGTCAGTGATTTATATATTACAGTTGCATCCATAGAAATCTATAGGTATTTCCACATAAATGTCATTATAAAAACTGAAATATTGCATAATAAATAATGGCTTAGCCAATTTGTGGCTTCATAACCAATGTTGTGACTGATAATTTTGGTCAATTTTCAATATTTTTTTATATTATTATTGTATTATATTCTAAGATTGTTTGATATTATTCGTTGTTATACTGGTGATCAAAAAAAATAAAAAGGAGAAAACTGGTGTCATGAAATAATGTATAATAATAGAAATGAATAAATAAATAGCACTAAAAAGAGAACCAATAGACCAATAAATCCATATTTCTTTTTAGTTGAAGTAAATATTTTTATTAAACTATTATGAGTACGTTGTTCTACTTTGTATATTAAATACAAATAATATTTTTATGTGAGACACCCATGCAAATGAAATATTTTAATAACTGTTTTTATATATGTGCTTTTATCTCTGCTGTTTGCATATTCTTGCTATATGATGTATATTTTTTTAATTTCTTATAAAAGGGAAAAATTTCAACTTATATTTTTCTTTCAACATTTAATCTTTTAAAAAAAAGTGTCAATAACTCAATGATTCTTTTTCATATTTAATTAGTTATTTCATGCCACTAAAATCTGCTCTATATTAACAAAAAGATTTGTTGTGCAGCTGTTATACTGAGTACAACGAACACAGAAATCCTTCATCCTGACCGGCGATTTATATACTGCAGTTGCGATCAGTATAATCTCAGAACTTATAGTACAGTATTACCCGTCATTATAAAAATTTAAATGTTGCCCCCCCCCCACACACACACTTATTACTAGAAAGTAATTTCTGCTTTTCCATTCAATAATTTCTTAAATAAACTCTTTGGATTTTGTGTCCTTTTCATTTTATTTGCTATTACATATAAATAAAAATAAGAAAGTATCAAAGATGAGAGCTTTCCTTGATTTATTTCTTACCATTGCATTATCTACTAACAAGCACAGAAAATGAATGATGTTATGAGACTTTTGGTGAAACTTGTGAACAAAGTGAGGACACAGGCTCTACACAGGTGTTTGTTTGGAACTCTTGACTGACAAAATGGATTCTCAGTACATTTACTACTTCACAGTGAAATGTGTTTGTTAAGAGGACAAGATCTCCAATGTTTCAACGAAATGTTACCTAAGCTAGTGGACTTTTTTAAGAACAGTGAATCTTTCCTTAAAATGACAATTTTGCTATTCTTTTCAAGACCACAGAAAGATTAAACAGTCTCAACTTACAGTTTCAAAAAATGGGTAAGGAGTTATGAGGTATGATATCTGATGATCTGGATATTTCTTAAAAGCTTGAGTTATGAGGAAAAATATTACCTGAGATTATGTCAAACACTTCAGCTGTTTTAAAGGGAAGCTCAAAATAAGGACATCATTACAACCCTAATACAGCAAAAACCTTATAGAATTTCTTTAAAATTTGAGATACATTTCCAAGACTTTAGGTAAATTGCACTCTTAGCACCAGTATTGATTTTAGTAATGGAATACATTTTCCTACTATATGATTACTATCACTTTTAGTTACATGTCAACGTCAGTTGTAAACATCTGTTTATAAATGTTTTTAATTAATTATTGGTTACTTCTCACCACATATTTTCAAGCTGGACAAGTAGCTCAATGAATGAGTTTGGCAATCACTGTACTAGGGTGTATTAGGCAATGGTCAGAGTCACATGATGCATCCATGTAGTGCTCTAACATCTAAGACGCTAGTTGCTCCTTTTTTTTATCATTGCATGGTCACTCTGGCTGCAAGGTGAACCATTCTGCAAGATCCTTTAAGGATACTGAGGTGTGGGAAGAGTGTCGAATTGATTACCATGTTCTTCTTTGCTGAAAAATGTATTGTTCTCTCCCAATTTCCACTGGGCTTGTTGTAAAGGCTGTTTCCCTATTGTACCCATGTATTTAGGTTCTTTACCTACTTTTGAATTTAGGTTCTCCAATGTCACTGCTTGAGATAGTATTGTAGGTATGGTCTACTAGTTGGTAAAACTATTTAATCTCATCTTCTTTGGCATCTGTTTGTGCAAGCGCATTTATAGTCAAATTAAAAAAATCTGTTTTTGTTCAAAGAGAATTGAATGTATAATGTTGTGCATTATGTCCTTCACTGAAAAGGCTGCTCCTAGTTCTTTTCTTTCTTTCTTATTACTATACAGGATAGTTCCACTTTCATGTCACCAATTCCGCACACTTGCCACCTCGTTTCTTGGGCGGCTGCAATCTCTTTTTAACTGATTAACAGGCCTGTCTGTGCTCCAAGCTTTTATAAAGTTCTCAGGTTCCAGGTTCAAAGATCAAATTCCACATACTGTTGTCTTAATCGCTTTCATTTTATCCATCCCCATTACGAATTTTCATAACTTTTTTTTGTAAAGGCACACCCCTCATCTCAGCTGATGAGCAGTCTCTATCAGCCAAGATCACAGGTTGCCTAATTTATTGTGTCTAATGGAGGTTCCTCCACTTCTATAGTAGGTGTAGACCCTGCTGCAGATGTATATCATCCTGCCAGGCCCAGGACTTAGGTTACCTCCTGGTTGTCCTAGTAAGACACAATCTCTCATTCACTCATCAATCCTTCTAATCTTTTGCCTTCCATATTGGTTACCACCGAACTTGGAAAGGGTTGCTCAGCTTAACAGGGCCCATCTCTGGTAGGTAACATAGCACTGAGTGGAGAGAGTAGCACAGTCTCTTGTCAACTGCATAAGTATATATGTCTTCATGCTCCTATATACTACAGAATAAAGATTCAAAATAAAATATGAATGCTTAAACTTATCTGCATGGTATATACAAAAGTTACTTGGTTACACTGATAAATCCAACTGATACTTTAAAAAGTTAAGTAAAGCTTAAATGCTATATAATTAAAAAATAATTAAGAAATAAATATCAAATATACTAAGTACATTTAAAATTCAATTCCATGGATAGAATTAACAGGACTCATTACTAGTCTGAACAAATTTTTCAACAAAAGCAAAAGACACACCAAGAAACAGTGCTTGCAGTCAAAACTATTGTGGCTTTTTTCATGATGTCTAAGAGCTTGAATGAAAGGGAATGTTTCTCCACATACTTTGCAATGATAGCGACGTCTTCTGCACTCTGATTCACCAACATCCTACACAAATTCAATACTACTTTATTCATAACATTCATGTACACAAATGAACAATAAATAATAAATAATCTGATTTGGCAACTTTTGTGTTTTCATGTTATAGTCTTACTCTATCAAGGCACCTCATCACAGAATCAGTAAAATATTTAGTGTACACTAAAATAGAGACCTTGTAAACCTGAAAACAATGCTGATTTTAAGGCAAAGAGCAATACAAATAGAACAAATAAAGGGATTTAAAGATCCCTTTAAATCAGTTTGAAAACTATAATGTAGGTTCAAATTATTATTTGGTTGTTACTAAAAAAAGTTGTAATACATTATTTTAATCAATAATATTGTTGCTTGCATGACAGTCTTTAGTGGGGTACAAATCAACCCCCAATCCAGGGACATTCAGTTTTATTTAAACGTTTATCCAAGCACATTTAAGTCAACTTCATGAATACATTAAGTAGCAATCATTGACTCATTAAGTCCTAGTATAATTACACCCTATTAACCAAGAGTTAAGAATAGTCACATGTCAAAATACTACCAACTAAGCAGCAGCCATAACATTTCAAATACATTAATGTTTAACACAGTTGTAAATGCAACTGTAACTTACATGGATTTTATTTTACTGCAATTTTCAGTGACATCTGCAAATATAATTTTTTTTTTTATAAATTCATGACATAACTTAATTTACATGAATTAAGATGAATGGTGAATAGCCAAGGTTATTTCTGTTTTTAAGAAAGGTGAGAGAATTGTGTCATCAAATTATAGAGGTAGAAGCTTGACAAATACAGCTTACAAGTTATATAGAATAATTATTAATGATAGACTTCATTCCATCTTGGATATTTTACTTCTTGATGAAAAGCAGAATTTTATAAGGGCCAATCTTGGGTTCTCTTTGAGAATACTGACTGAGAAAAGAAGAGACTTTAATTTACAGACATATCTTGCCTTCATTGACTACAATAAAGTATTTGATACGAGTTAACAAATCGATTCTATGGGACATTACGTGTAAAAGGAGTTATCCTAAAAAGCTTATAACCTAGACGTTATGAAGAGATTATAACATCATATAAGTATAGTATTATCTAAATGAGATATTTTACAGAGGAGATTTACATAAATTGGGGAGTGTACCAAGGCTTGTAGCATATCTCCAACATTTAAAACTTAGAGAGTGGAAATTACGAGTGGATCCAGATATAAAAATAAATAATAAAACATAACATGAATTCAATGCTATTCAAAAGACAAAAACTAAGGCATTTGTGGGGAAGTACTCTCTGCAAACTAAGACTGTATTTGATAATATGAGTTTCAGCAGGTGTCACATTTCCGCTATCTTAGTTGTGACATCACTTTATAACATAGATTATGATGATCAAGAAGTGCTAAGTTTCAGTCAATATGTGGTACAATTTATTAAGCATTTCACAGAGTTGATAATTTTTAATATCCAAGATTATATTACAGAAAACAAAGAGAGATGAACTGCTCATCTGAATAGTATGTCGGATGGCAGGTTGCCAAAGGAATATTGACAGCACAAGCCTACTGGACAGGAAGACCTAGGAAGTGTTAGTGAAATGGATGTATTCCTTTGGGAGCGGAACAGGTGATTCACCTATTCCCTGATAGAAGAAGAAGAACTTACAATTTCTGTGTGCACACGATACGATATGTCAGCATATTATACTGTACAATAATATCACAGAAACTTTCATGTCACTAAATGTGAATCATCTTAACATGATTAAACTAGACAGCAAAATTTTAGTTAATTTTGTGAGTCTAATGGGTGAGTCCATGTCAAGTCAACACACCCCATACGTAACATATTTATATCTATATAAAACTTTCTATATTTGATAGTAATGAATAACACTTGTTCCAAAATTTTAAAATTACTACCTTGTAAATCACAAGATATAACCTTTAGAAATACCAAAAAAGTCAAATTTTGAATCAGTAAAATTAGGATTCCTCAGCTCCTAATGAAGAATGAAACTTTAAAATGATGCCAAATTAAACCTGATTGTCTCATTTTTAACTTGATATGCAACACAAGTACCTTTATAATTTTTATTTTTGAAAACTCAAGACTCTCACAGTTTATTAAAACCCACCACTTTAAAACTTTTCACAATAACATGTTGTTCACTCATATGTTACTAAGTTAACTACAAATTTTCATTTTAACAATCAAAATAATTTAAGAGTTACAAATAAATATGTGTAGCAGATGTAGCCAGTTTTTTAAATTATATATTACACGAAGTTTGATCAAAACGGTGTTTTTTTAATTTTCTGTGCCATGAATGTCCAATTAAAAAACTATTTATATGTGATGAGTTCACATCTTACGATAATCGTCTAAAATTGCCTACTGGATCGATAGTTTAGATTTTTCATTTAACTGAATAATTTGTGTTTTGGTGTATTCATCAGTTTTTTTTTTTACATTCTTCAATAAAAACTGCAGAAGATGGATTCAATTTGTGCAAAGAAAGAGATGAGCTTCTTTATCTTGGTGAAAGTATTGCAGAACGCTTCTGCTTAACCTTCTATGCATGAATAAGCAGTTTATAAATACAAAAAAAAACTCAAAAGACTAATGTGAATTAGTTAAAGATTATGATAAGTAGATGAAGATCATGATTTTAAATTCCAAGAATTTTCATCAACAGATGCAACGTTAGATTAAGAATACTATTTTGACATTTTACATCATTTGTGTGAAGCATTTGCAGAAAAAGGCCCAGATTTATGAAAGGATAAAGCTTTAGGAAATAAAGAAATTAAGCAGAGAACTAGGTAATTATAAAACACTACCAAGTTTGATTGTATCCAGAGTACATGTGATAAGTGAAAAATGTTTTACAAAATCATAACACCATTTTCTAATATAAATGAAAAGTTATAACTTACAGTAAATATTCAGAGCACTTGGAACAATAACTGGTTCCAATTCTATAATCATCAAATGGCACATTTTTATTTGACAGAATTTTAAAATAGAGTTTCTCCGCAGAAGACAAAAAAAAAACAGGTACTTTTTGTTCCAACCACGATAAAGTAATGAAATAATTCTACAAAATAATTTATTTTGCAGACACTACCAAACAGTAAACGAAGAAAGCCGCTAAATTTTGACATAATTTACATTGTCAATGATGTATCAGTTTATTTTTAGTGGACATCTAAACTCAAGTACCCAAAATTTTGTAACAGGTAGTAATATCTCAGGTTCTACCATGACACATAACATATTCTTAATTAGTTAAAATGCTTAAAGTCTTAAAATATCTACATGTGTACTTCTCTTCCATAGCCTGAACATAATTTATCTCAGCTTGACTGTCACACTAGATGCTATGCATATAATTGTCTAACCATCCATTCACACACATGCACCCTACTTGTTCACACAGCGTAGAATGCCACCTTAAGTGCTGATAGCCACCTTATGAATACTAAAAACAACTGCATCATGTATATAATTACTATATCTCCCCCAACTTGTAATGTTATAACTAAACAATTAGTCACATGCACACATTTTGTTAATCACATACTCTACATTAAACATTTTTATTTATTAAAATTAACTACCTGAGTGTTAAAAAAAATTACAAACCATCTGAATGTTATGTTTTAATTTGAAATGTTTGCGGAGCAAATTCATATTCTTGTACATTTTTCCACAGACATCACATAAAACAGAAGAAGCATGGCTAAACTGATGTTCACATAACGTGTTCAGCTGATTGAATCGGCGACCACAAATACTGCAAGGATATGGCCTCACACCTACAATGCATAAAACACGCCTACAGGTAACTCACATATTGTTAACATGCTAATATTAGATAAAAATTAGATACTGACACTAAGAACTAAATACATGTATATATAAATGAATAGAGAACCAATGCTGAGGATACATACCTATATAGAGCAGAAACATTGGCAATCAAAAGAGGCTATTGAGACAGAAATGGAGTCTTGGAGAAGAGCAGCAATGAAATTCAGGAAGGTAAGAATAGCTCAGGAATGGAGAGAACACAGTTATACAGAACAGAAAAAGAATAATAGGTATTATCAGAAAAGTGGAAAACTTAGAATCCTCAAAGCAGTGACAGTGAAGGACCATAGAAAATGAAAGCCAAGGCTGAACTCGATTAACTGTACACAGGACATTACAAACAAGTACATTGAACTTCCAAATAATGAACTTCTCCATGCAATGAAGTACTCCATGTAACCAATTTCTTCTGAGTACAATTGCATGTATAATTGATTAATTCCATGGTGAATCCACTTTTCACTAATAAACTGGAATGAATTTCCAGGTTTTTATTTTTGCAGTAATAATGATAAAATCAATCTGCTTTGATTCATGTTTGGTTTACAACAAGCTATTATTGATATCCAGTGTACTTACTAACAAAAAATATGTAGTATGGTTTTATGTAATAATTATGGCATTAAAATGTTAAGGTTTCATTGTATTTCTTTCGTAGTTATTCTGTTGTGGAAAATTTATATTTTGGATAATGTTATTAATTGTTTCAGTGTTAAACAAAATAATTTATGTGTACTTAATCAAATACCATACTGTAAGAATTTTATAGCCAATTTACAAACACCAAAAAGAGTAACCAGACTTCAGGATTCTTCTATAAGGACGTAGGTTCAGTCAGTTAACTTATTTGAAATAATGTTCTGCTTATCAACAAATGTAGTAAATACATTTAGTATTTTGTTTATTTGTGTTGAGGGAACAATAAGTACAGTTTAATCACTTATAATGTTTTATAAATAATGCAACAAATTGGGTGTAACAAATACTCATCAATGACAAATATTTTATTGGATATTGAATTCTGTTATTCAAAAATTTCATTGTACAGTCTTCACTACGAGAACATTGAAGAGAGGCGTAAGTGGCAAAACATAATTAAAATGTTTAACATGTTGTATACATTTATGTTCCAATACGTAAGTTATTAATGCAATGTTTCTTGTTTGCTAGGAGAAACCGCTCAACATTACGAAATATTCTAATAATCAACATTTTTATTTTATTATTATCAGCACTAACCTATAACAAGTCTTCTTTGGCCTTTCATTCCCAAGTGATAATAGCGATCTACATATACTTTTTACCTGTGTTAAATGTATTAGTTTTCCTTTAGTGGCATGATTTCATACACCAATAATAACACAATATATTGTACTAGACAGCATTAATAAGTTAACATATGGGCTTTTACTATTCTATTACAGAATCTGCAATCTAAGATAAAAGGGTAAAAACATGTATGCACCTACAGAGGAGGCAAAAGATGAAGTTTATGAAGACCTACAAGCGGTGTGCAAAACACAATGCCATTATCACATTGGGTGATTTCAATGCTAAACTAGGCAAAAAAGATATATACAAGGATTCATTTGGTAAACATAGCCTACATGATATTAAAAAACAATAATGGCCACAGAGTTGCACAATATGCAACATATAATTTTACAGCCTAAAGTACATGATTTCCTAGAAAAGACCTGGAGAGTACAAGTGAACCTGGAGAACACCTGGCACCGATGAGACTAATCAGATAGGTCATGTATTAATTTCTAAGAGACAGGCGTCAGACATAAAAAATGTTAGAACTTACTGAGGAACCAACTCCGACTCTAATCACGTTTTACTTGGAATTATGATAAAGTAAAACAGTTGTTGTTAAAAATGGAACACAGAAAAACTAAAAGGCATAAATGGAAAAAATAACTATCAACAGGAAGTTAAAATGAAATTAGAGACTAACCTACCGCTAATAGTGTAGAAAAAGAATGGCCACACTTAAAAGAAACTACTCTCAAAACTGTTGAAAATATAGAAGGAGAAAAGAAAAATAAAGGAATGAGGAGTGGTACTATGAATGCCAAAATGCATCGGAGCAAAAAGAAAATGCTAAAATTCATAGAAATTAATACAAGAGACAATAAAGAAGAATATAATAGAATTAGAATTGAAGTTGCAAGTGTGCCACTGAAAGAAAACAGAGGTCGTAAAAAGAAATGGTTGACACAACAAAAATGAATGTAAAAAATTCTACAAAAGGACCCACAACAAAACACAAGAATTCAGGCCAAGAATATGTGTGTGTAAAGTTAAATATTGTAAAATACTGAAAGAGGATGACAAGGTTCTGATGAGAAGGAAGGAATACTTTGAAAATATACTGACAGGTGATACAATGGACGTGAACAGTGTAACTACTCAATTAATTAAATTATAATTAACTCTTACCTTAGGGTTTTATTCCAGAGTCTTTCAGACGAAAACAGCTGCAGACAGGATTATTTGTTTGAGTTACGAATAATTATGCTAACACATGTTATGTAATGAATGGCGCTTATTTATTTTTCTTTAATTAAATTTCCCTCTTTACTCTACACAAAAATCGCTTAATTACTTATTACATGAAGGTGATATAAAAAAAGTTACTACAATGGTCTTTGCATCATCCCCTTACAACAGCAAGATAATGCAAACAATTTTACAATTAATTAATTTACTCAATCTATGAACCAGTATTTTACTTTGTAGGTACGTACCCCAAACTTACGCTCTCACTCACTCTCTCTCTCTCACCCTTCTATTTCATTTAGTTAATTTTGTTAGTATTCTACCCATTATATCTGTGAAATTTAAAAGTTTTGGCCAATTAGTTACTGATGGTACTTAACCGTTCCATGTGTCTCTCGGTGAGTTGTACAATCGCTGTTTGTTCAGCATTACGGTTCACTCCGCGTTTAGTTGTTTTTTCTTTGGTACACTGGTTAATTCACGTCAATGTTATGACCGTCAGTCACCACTGTTCAAATTATACGTATATTATTTATTTAGTCGGCCGACGTAACTTTTCGCACTTAGAAAGTCACTTGAAGTTTTTTAGGCTGGCCACGCTCTATTGTTTATGCACTTTTAAATACTTATTATACTTTAAAAGATAGGCCGACTCTTTATTACGGCCTATCTTACACCCGAGGCCACCGTTTAAATTTTAAACCACTTTTTACTGTCTGATGCTGCTTACTTCTGTTCACTCTCTGATGACACACTGCAGACTGGGTTTCACACAGAGCCTGCTGCTGGGCGGTTACGCAATACGTCTGGCAGTTGTTTAGGCTAACTGTATGTATGTTGCATTGGGGCTCCACACAGGTGAAAAACTGGCAATTTGGAAAGTGATTGAATTGACTTAAAATTAAACTGGGGTGGCTCACAATTCTGTACCGTTACAATACCCCCCCCCCCAATAAGAGATTGAAGGCCGAAGCGTTCAAACTCTTATTGCCTAAACCCTAAGAGGATCAGTGAGGATATGGCGCCGCAACCCTCCTGAACACTCTACTAAACTCATGGGTTCTTACCCCCCTTGTCTGGCGACTGTGACAGCACCCATCCGACCTTACGGGACTTCTCTACTCGAGATCCCACCACCATAAGCTCGGACAGATACCCGCCCCAGTATCGCCTGACTTTAGAACGTTTAATTAAAAAATTGACAAGCGGCCTTCCATCACTCCATATCCCACGGCCTTCCATCACTCCATATCCCACAACTGATTTGTTTCCTCTTAGCCGTACTGGTTCATTGACAACGCACTGGCTCATTTTATATTATAGACCAAAAAAAATAGTGATAATAAAACAATATAGGTTTACAGTAGTATACATAAATTCCAGTTAAATTGAATAATATTCCCCGTACAATATTGCCCAGCCAAAATGACACATTACAAGATTACCTTAACTCACAGTAATCGTACCTAAAATACAAATTATATCCTTACTTGCCTACTCATATTTATATAGAATAAACAAAATTTTTTTTTTTTTCTTTTACTACCCCCCTTTTATCCCTTAACCCCTGATACCCGTTACATATTAATGTGTTCTGCGCTAGGCATCTTGGCCTTTTCCAGCCTCATCCTAGCCGTAAACCACATCTCCCTCGTGACCTGTAACTGGGTCACCGCCCATCCACACTCACTATTACCCCCCCCTAGACTGTAGCGCCTAGTTGCTTTCACAAGGACTGATGCGGAAGGGGTGGACATTTTTTTCTTTTATTCCACCCCCATCCTTGCTTCGGCGTTACAATAAAATTCGGTATTACCTACTATTTTTTATTTATACACCCCTAATGGACTACCACCCCTATCTGGGTGAAAATAGCCCTGTTCCAAAATTAGGTAGATTCCCCAAAAAATAACCCCCCTATTAAGTCTAACAAACCACCGGGTTAACAAAATAAAACAAACCACAAGCCGGTTATATCACGTAAAATTTATGATTTGCCACAATTAACTACTTTCACGGTTATGATCCGGTGAGGTCATGACCGCACTTAGGTGGGGAATCTACAGTTAAACGTAAAACATAGATTATCAATTGTAAAGGTTTACATGAATGGTCATATGAACATCTTATTTTCCCAAACACTATCTCAGACCAAATATTTCCATCAGTTGTCAGTGTTAAATAAATATTTTACTCATTATTTACGTCAATTAGCATTTACTATGTATTCCAGTTTACATTCAAATGAAAATATAGTTAAGTTCATTATTACAAGTTCATTATTAAAAATCATCTTTTCAATTAATTTAATTACCTATTTCATTTAATTTAACTCATATTGTTTTAATTAACAAATTCAAAATTAATTACATTTTTCAAAATGATCCGGCATAAAAGATTACCTACCTTATTCAAAAAATTTACATTCCTTAATAAAGGTATTTCTTTTTATTTCATAGTGGGATTTTCCTAGTGGCCATAATTCAACAGACTACAACATTTTTGTTATTGTCACCAAGTATGTCTGTAGACTTTAGTCACAACATACTACACCTGTTTACATAGACACTAGTCAGCAAGACTTGTTTAGTAAGCACAGTTATAAACATTCTCAGTCTCAGCATTCATGGTTGCATCATACTAACACCTGTACTGCACTTTTCAATTTTTATAAATCTTTTAATGTTACCAAATTTATCAGAGTCTATTTGTTACAATTCAAACCAAATATTCACCTTTCAGTTATTATTACCTTTTTAATTACAGTTTCTATTTAATACCATTATCTCAATTCATTTATTATTATTGTTACACTCTTTTCACACCTGTAAGCGTTTTATTCTATCTGATTGGTATTATAAACTTTATACTTACAATACATTATCCACTTATTGACCTGACCACAAAATACACCCCACACACATACACCAATATCTCCACGTAACCTCTGAAACATTTAACAGCAATGTTATTTCATACAAACAATTTAACATTTATTCATTAATATCAAATCTCATAAAACAATTTAAAATCATTAGAAAAATTCAGCAATATAACATTTAAATCAAGCAAAATATTTAAAAATTTCAAATTATTTTAATTAGATCAATTATTGAAAACAACATTTTTAATTACTTTCACTAAGTACAATAATTACAACTCATTCCAAATTATTTTTGTTATTTAGGCTGCAAAATATTAATATTATTATTATCACAACAATTTCAATTACATACACATATACCTAACATTTTACAATATACACAATTAATTGTATACAACATATATTTACAATTCTTCATCATTAATTATTCAGTTTTATCACACTTCAATGTCCAGGGTTGCGAGGTCAGAACCAATAAGCAAACTATTTAAAATTGTCCATTTATGAATTTCAGCCTCCATCGTCAAAAATTAGTCGGGGTTTCACATAACAATTTTCAATTTTGTTTGCATTCCACATACGGTTATCTTGTGTATAGTAACCATAAAATTTCAGTTTATTCATTTTACCATAATAATCATATACCAAGTCAACATTATTTATTTCTGTCCCGTCTCCATTAGTAGTTATATTCATTATCAAGTCAGTTATTTTATCATTCATTACAACATAATGCAAGTTATTATTATTTAAAACTGTATCATCAAAATAATCTTCACTCTCTATTTTAACAGGTAAGTACTTCAAGTTATTTAACATCTCTTTCAACTCATTATAGTCTCTCTTTACTTTATATAATTCTGTCTCTCTTTCACTACACCATTCTATATTTAAACTTCTCTCATCATAATGCCATATCACACTCTCTCTCTCATTCCATGCAGAGGGTACAAAATTATTCAACAAAAATAAACAACTCAAATCTTTCACTAATAAGGGTCTCTTGCCCTCCAATAATAACATTTTTGAACACTCTGGTTCATCACGAATAAGGGGAAAATTTACCCTCTGCCCTCCATATTCATCTACTCTTTCTTTCCATTCTTTTTCTAATTCATCAACACTAATTACTACCTCGTTACAGCATACCACTCTCTCTCTCTCACTTATTGTCTCACTATCTATTTTCAGCATATCACTCTCTGATACCACATTCTTAATTATATCATCATTTTCAGCATTATTTCTCTCACTTGTTACTTTTTTATTATCATTATTACTATTACTTTTAATCTGTTCTCCTACTGACTCTACTATTTGTTCTTTAATAGTGTTAATGCATTCATCCATCTCATTTAAACGTTTATTAATATTGTCTTCAAACTTAGCGTTCTGTATATTAATTTCATCAAAACGACTATTTATAATATCAAATTTGCTATTCTGTACATTGAATTTACCGTCCGAGTCACTCTTGTTCTTTGAAAAGCAATTGCATCATTTTTATCATATCATTATCCTCAGATTGTTTATTTTGATTCATTACGGGTGGGGTTACCTGAATCCCTGAGTCATCTATTTCATCTGACTTACTTGATTCTCTATTTTGAACTGGGATTGGGGTCGAATGGACCTCCAACCCACTCATGACCGTTGATTCGGTCAAACTATTACTTTCCATTTTTATTTATTATTTTTACATATATAAATATGCCTAGTTTTGCTTTCACAGTCACAATTTACAACCTCGCCCCACTCCCAAATAACCCGTTCTGCAGCTTAATTAGGTCTGGCGAATATAGGTTATAAACCCTATACTCGCGTCACTGTACGGGGGCCAAATGTAACTTTCAATTCATTCTTATTAATTAAATTATAATTAACTCTTACCTTAGGGTTTTATTCCAGAGTCTTTCAGACGAAAACAGCTGCAGACAGGATTATTTGTTTGAGTTACGAATAATTACGCTAACACATGTTATGTAATGAATGGCGCTTATTTATTTTTCTTTAATTAAATTTCCCTCTTTACTCTCGGTAGAACAACGGTTTACACAAAAATCGCTTAATTACTTATTACATGAAGGTGATATAAAAAAAGTTACTACAATGGTCTTTGCATCATCCCCTTACAACAGCAAGATAATGCAAACAATTTTACAATTAATTAATTTACTCAATCTATGAACCAGTATTTTACTTTGTAGGTACGTACCCCAAACTTACGCTCTCACTCACTCTCTCTCTCTCACCCTTCTATTTCATTTAGTTAATTTTGTTAGTATTCTACCCATTATATCTGTGAAATTTAAAAGTTTTGGCCAATTAGTTACTGATGGTACTTAACCGTTCCATGTGTCTCTCGGTGAGTTGTACAATCGCTGTTTGTTCAACATTACGGTTCACTCCGCGTTTAGTTGTTTTTTCTTTGGTACACTGGTTAATTCACGTCAATGTTATGACCGTCAGTCACCACTGTTCAAATTGTACGTATATTATTTATTTAGTCGGCCGACGTAACTTTTCGCACTTAGAAAGTCACTTGAAGTTTTTTAGGCTGGCCACGCTCTATTGTTTGTGCACTTTTAAATACTTATTATACTTTAAAAGATAGGCCGACTCTTTATTACGGCCTATCTTACACCCGAGGCCACCGTTTAAATTTTAAACCACTTTTTACTGTCTGATGCTGCTTACTTCTGTTCACTCTCTGATGACACACTGCAGACTGGGTTTCACACAGAGCCTGCTGCTGGGCGGTTACGCAATACGTCTGGCAGTTGTTTAGGCTAACTGTATGTATGTTGCATTGGGGCTCCACACAGGTGAAAAACTGGCAATTTGGAAAGTAATGAATTGACGTAAAATTAAAATGGGGTGGCTCACAATTCTGTACCGTTACAACAGGAATACATACTACATGGCAGAACCTGAAGATATTCCTCCTTCCCTTGAATAGGAGTCATACATAATTAAGTCCTTGAAAAATTACAAAGCTCTAGAAACAGACAAAATAAGAGCTGGTCGATTAAACTACAGAGATGAAGATCTCTGGAAAAAGATACATTATCTAATTACAATAACTTGGAGGCAACTTACAATAGCAAATGACTGGCTGGTGGGAATTATACAACCAATATACAAGAAGGGAGACAAATTGGAATGCTCAATTACACGCCTATAATGTTACTCAATGTAATGAGACAAGCCATGATATCCAAGCAAGAAACCTCAGTGTTAGCCAATTATGTCTACTTAAAATTAATGAAGTTAAAACCACTGAACGAAACATCAAAAATAAAAATATACAGAAGCATAATAAGATGTCATAACATATTTCTAATTGTTCAAGAGACATAAAAACGACATCCTAAACGAACAGAAACAATTCAAATCACACATATTGTTCGAACATATCACATCACACACACACACAACATCGATCTTTCAAAAGATGGTGCCATCACCAAGAACAAGACGGACAGTGCTCCTAGTGGCAGCCTCTGATGAAGCTTATTATAAGCGAAAACTGGTTCAGGCTATAAGGTAAAAATTTTACATTTTTACCAATAAAAAACTTTGTGTTCTGAGTCAGTAGTATTATAATTAGTTAATCAACGGACACGTCATGGACAACAAAATCCAAGAATGGAAAACATGTTTGGACCAGTGCAAAATAACGAAGGTTCATGGATAATACGAAGGAATAATGAAATAAATAGTATATACATGGAGCTGACATAGTAAGGTTTATAAAGAGTAGAAGGATAGTCTCTCTGACACATACAATGAGGATGGAACAACACAGAGTTCCCAGAAAAATTCTACAATGGCAACTAGTAGGTAAGAGATGGTTTGAGTATGTTGAGGAGGATCTGACGAATATGGGGATAAGAAGATGGAGAAGACTACATAATAAAAGGGTTGAATAGAGAAAACCATTGAAGAGGCTAAAACCCATTTTGGATTTAATGCCAGTAGCAAAAACAAGTTTGAGAGTGTCAAAAATAACAATAATAATGCTCTATTCTTTATATCAAAAACATTACAGTCAATATAAGAAACATATATTACAGGTTGAATTCGTTTGTTAGCTGGACAGTTGGCATACAACAATATCATTTCAAATGAAAGTACAAACAAATTTGACAATAATAACACAAAGCCACGTATAATGATTCAGATAACACATTCATAAAATAAAAACTTAGCAATATAAAATATGTGAAAAATCTTGTATATTCAAAATGAACATACCCCAAGTAGGTATAATGTACACTTGCATGTTTATGCACGCACGCACGCACGCGCGCGCGCACACGCACACACACACACACACACTGCAGATGAGGTAATTTAATCCTCTATATATCATTCATATCTAACGAATTCTGATCCTTTACAAAAGAGATTTATTTTAGATAGTCACTATTCTTATCAATGAATACAATACTTCAATTCTTACGAAACTGTGTTTTCAAATACACAGACAATGAAAGATACTAACAAATAGTAAGAGTTTGAATCAGGTTGTTTGTTTTTCCAAACAATCTTACAGGAGCACCACAAATATGACCCCCTATTTCACAAACACATAAGCCTACTGTTTTTTACAATATTGTACATCTTTACCAGTATCAGTATTCTTCTGATTTTGCATAACTCTTATTGCTTTAAGTGCATATTTTGTCAAGCACACTGTGCAACATTAAATCCGTCACAGCATTGTTATTCTTAATAAAGTAATTTGTAATACATAAAATTTCTTGACACCACACCATGTGTGTCAGGTTATGGAGCATGTCTGGTTGAAACACTAAACAATTTTGTTCTATTTTATCTGTGTTTAGTTTAATTCAATTAATTGTTTTCTACAGTTTCTGTTCAGGTAATATAAAGTTTTTATTTGCACTGTTTTCCACAATGTTCAAATATTTCTTGCTATATTAATTATGTTTTTACCTATGTTAAGACCACTAAATATTAATTTCACCACATTTTAACAAAAAGCCAAACGAATACTAAACAACACAAACTGTTCTTTACATCAGTGATTCTTAACTGTTGGCAGAACTGCAATTTTTTTTTTTTTTTTTTTTTTTGGAGCCACAGAAAATATTCAGAAAATTTAACTTTTAAAAATTTCAAGTCTTTTAAGATAATTATTTTTTCCATTTAATTTATATTCACCTTGTATCATTTTTTTAACAAGTTGTCCTAATTCTGCAGTAAAAGCCAAATTCACATTCAACAGTAACTATCCTGTTTTCAAGAGTTTTCAATCAGCAAATACAATTATCTTATAATTACCCATAATGACCATTACGAGGTCATAAAAGTATATTAGGATATTTAGGGGGCCATGACTGTTAACCCCTCACTGTCTTTAGTCTACTCAACATTAGCATGGTAGAATTACTGTTGGCAACAGCTAACAGTGAGAATAGTGGTGGTGGGTTTTGACAGTGACGATAATACTAACGGGGTAACTGGCAACTATTATTTCTATGTAGTTTACTTAACACAAAAAGAACATGTCTGAATGGAACCAATATCTGAAAGAAAAGATCTTCTATTAAGCGAAAACCACACCCACAAGTTACAGAACAATCCAGACATAGTACACATAAATTAAATGGTCAACACGAACTTCTCTGCTACTACAAAAATACTCAAAGCTTTGAAAAAAATCCATGCACAGTTTATAAATATTAGTCACAAACTTAATTTGTTTACATTTTTGTGAGTTATAGTATTGTGTGTGGTACAACGTGTTCAGTAATTTCAGTAATGTTTATTTCAAAATTAGTTTTTAACACGAAAGAAAAGTAATAAACTTGTAAAACATTTAACACACTTGTGAAAGCTTCATGTAATAAAGCCATTAATATTATACAATAACAAATCAGCTTCTAAATTTGAAATAAATTAAGAATATCCATAACTTCATTGGGTGACATATCAATTTGTGTTTTAAGTAAGTTATAAATTTAATTCATTTATATTTAATATTACATTTTTTATTGAATTTTAGGTAAACACATGTTGTACAGTGAGGAATCAGCTTGGCACTTCAGGACTACTCAAGAGAAAACCTGTTGGCATTGAAAGGGTTAAAGCTAAAAATCCCTCACACTCCGCCAGACGAACTTCTTGGTAAGAGAAGTTTTATAAAATAGGTTAATTACCTTCTGTCAACGTTTCTTAGAATCCTTTTCGGGATAACTCGAGTTTCGACACCAATGGTGTCATCATCAGATCGGATATGAATAAGGTTAATGACGCTGACAGAAGGTAATTAACCTATTTTATAGTCTTAACCGTTTCTGGAGACAAGAAAAATGTTTAAAGAGAAGTTTGTTATAATTACATTTCAACTTAATTAATTAATTGTCACTTTGATTACTTCATGTTAATTCTTTGATGATACCTTTTTGTTTTTACTGACAGTTTGTTGTGGTTATTTAATTTTTTTAATTAATTCATTGAAACACACTAAGATCCTAATTCCTTTACCCTAGCAAGAATCACTGTGGTACATTTCTTCACAATGTTTTAAAGTGTTGCTATTTCCTTGCCTCTTTATGCTTCTCATTTCTTGATTCTTATTACAGCTGCAGCATTTTCTTGATTTGTTTCTTGCTTCACAGTACCTTCTCAACTGTACAGCATCACTTAACACCTTATAAGCAATTATTTCGGAGGGTTATGGACCCTGCTGTACCTTCTAGATGTAACCTCTCACTGTCCATTTGTTGCATATAAAACGCATACTATAAGTATCCTTCTTCTCATTTCCATTGTGAAGCAAATCTGGTGTATCGTCCTGTAAGAAACTAGGTTACACAGAAATCTACTTCCTTGTGTTTTCCACTTATCCAGGCATCAACAGTTCGTGATGAGCCTTATAGTTCATTTGCCTTAGATTCCATGTGACCATTATACTACATTCGCTTTCGCGTGGCACCTAAGGGATTAGCAGACCCTTGCTCTCGCACGCGCACTCACGAGCGCCCGGGCCACACACCCTTGCCCGAACGCGCAGGTATACAGCTTCATGAAACAGTTACAAATTATGACACATTTAAATTGAATGATAATCCAAATTAAAATATGATTTTCGTAATCTTCGTTAAATTGCGAGAAAAATGAGTCCTCTCAACATATAGTTACTGTTAACCATGTAGCGGCAAGGGAGTATATTTGGATTTTAGAAAAAAAACACATATTGCAGTACTAAAAAGACGAGTTTTATTTAAAATTGAGAATGGCATTTTAATATTATATAAAATCGGTTACCAATGATAAAAACTTACTAATGATAACATTACAATTAATGTTAAATAAGTACAAGATGAAATATATTAGCCTTTTAGTTTAAATTCCACATTATTATGTTTTTAATTGTTATAAAATGGAAAAGCCTATTTGTAATACAGTACTAAAAATATTTTACTCCTGGATGTGATGGGCATTTTTCTCTTAAAATTTTACATTAACACACGAAAAACGACATGAATATAAACGCAATATTTTCTTTAACTTTGATCGTTTCAAAAATATATTAATATATAAACGAAAAACACCTTTATTAATAGATAAAAACAAACAAAAAATACATACTTAAGAAATGTATAACAAAAATACATACTTAAGAAATGCTTCTTTTAAATAACTTTAAACAAATACTATATACAATACAATGTTGTTTTTCTTATGTACAAACTTATAAGTAAAATTTTTACAAAATTAAAAACCCCATCTTAACAAAAGTGGGTCATAAACGAAATATTTTTCGTGGTTTTATTTACAGATAGCCCATATTTATGGATAAACAAAAAAAACCTTTAGTAATAGATAAAAAACAATTATAACAAAAATACATACTGAATAAAAACTTTTTTTAATAACTTCACACGAATACTGTATGCAATATAATGATTTTTTTATTTACAAACTTAAAAATAAAATTTTTACAAAACTAAACAAAATTCTATCCTACAAAAATAAGAAACGTGGACTACATGTAAATCATAAGAGTAAACTTCTCCATATTGAATAATTAGTTGAAACCATAAAATTCTAATAACAAAGTTAAATATAAATATATAAAATACTACTATGCATGTTGAACATCATATATTATCATAATCATACCGTGTTTGGTGTCATTTTTCTTGGAATTGAACGAAGTTTACAAATAAACTGATGTCAGTAGTTAAATTTTATATTTTAAAGAAGTAGCAATTACTCAATTAGGGCCCCAGTTATGAGTCATCTACCTGCCGGCCGGAGCGGACGCGAGCAGCTGCATTTGTGTGTGTGTGTGTAAGGGTCTCCTAATCCCTTAGGTGCCACGCGAAAGCGAATGGCATATAGTCTTGCCATTTCCACCAAAGTTATCAGTCTTGCTGTTCTTTTGACGAGGGCCCTGTCTGCATTATTTTTTTCTGTCGTCTATATATTCCCTTTCTCCTGCCAGTAGATAGATTAAAATTGTACCTGCAGTTCCCAATATTGCAGTATGTAAAACAGTGGATGTAAGTGCATGGAATACACAATGAGATTCATCTTCTGAAAAATCCTGTTCCTGTTTTTTTTTTTTTTTTTTAATGAGTCAGCCCACCTGACCATGATTGGCTGTATGACAGCCAGCAGTAAATAATATTTACTGGACTTTGCCCCCCCCCCCCACAGTATTTTTCTGCTTAATGAGTTGGTGCTGTTAACTGCCTTTTTTAATTACCAGTACATGAGTTTCTTCTCAATCATCACCACTAGATATCTGACAGCCTACTTGACATGTTTTGATTGTTTGCAACAACTATCTGCAAGTTAATAAGAATTTGTCTTTATACAATGAGGGCAATTTTTGTCTTTTCCTTTGCCAACTTTAGATGATAGTCCTGCATCTATTGATTCATACTTCTTATCCTTCTCATGTTCGAAGTCTGGTTACATGTCAAATTTTAGTATACTGTTGTATATGCATTCCATAGGTCTGGACCCAAAATCAACCTGTTGTGATCTTTTTCTTGCTGCACCCTTTTATTGAATTGTATGCCAGTTCAAGGTAACTCCAGTAGTCACTTAAGAAGGGTCTAATTAACAGTTTTATATTTATGGGACAAATACTTTATGTAAATAAAGGTTTACTGAAATGTCTTATACTCAAACTGACTGTAGACCAACATTTCACAGTCAAATATAATTCTGTATCACACATTAGTTTGAAACAGCCTTGAAATAGGCAAGAAAAACTGCTGGAAGTCTTACTATCTAGTTTTTAATACTCTCAATACTACTAGATATTTATTATAATTTTAAAATTAATTATAATAAAAACATACCAGAATGAGATCGTGTGTGGCGTGCAAGATTTGAAATGTGATTGAATTTCCGGCCACAAACTTCACATACACAGCCACTTACATCTGAATGAATAATTAAATGTGTTTTTAAATCCGATCGTTTGAAGAAAGACTTCTTACAAATTTTACAAACATATGGCCTTTCCTTGTCATGATTTCTCCGCCTGTAAATAATATCTTTGTATCAACACATGGTAGAATACAAAAAACACATACAGACTACTTTAATATGTTTCACCTAAACGTCTGTTTCCACATATCTTTCTAACCACAGAAGATTACAATTTTCAAATATTATACAACAAATCATCTTTCTTATACACAACAGATCAGTTTATTAGTCATGAATTAAGCCAATAATTTAACCATAACATGTTTTACCAATTATAGGGGCATCTTCAGCTTAAATTATGGTTGTCAGCATATACTATTTTTGTTGTTTTCACAATGTACCAATATTAAAAATGATTCAAAAAAATTTTAACATGAAATACTTCACATGTGTGTGTGCACTGTCATGAAAACATACTGTAACAATACAAATTGCATGCAGAATATAACAAGGTGAAGATGTACATTTATATAAACCAAAAAGTACAAAAACTTTAGTAAACACCTTGTATGATGTAAAGGGTAATCTCAGGCAGGTATGGTCATTTGAATACATCACTTGATGTATATGATGAGGGGTGAGAACTATGTGTATAACACCTGCACTGGCAGGAAATCTGACACCCGCATAAACTGTATGTTTTATACAAAATGTGCAAAATTGGACAATGCAGTGCCAAAATGAATTGCATCAACACGTACTGGATAATTTTATGCACATGTTGTGCAGACTCATGAATAAAAGACCGACAGGGTAATTACTTAAACATTATCCCATTAATAAAATAATTATGGAGTAATAAAAACAGTAATGTAGTGTAACACATCATAAATTAATTGAATCCACTGGATTTTACTTGAATTTTTAGACATGCCAATAGCTGCCAGACAACTGAAAGTGACACGAAGCATGTTCTAGCAATCCTGGACAGGAGTGGAATGGTTTAATCAATCTTTAACAGCAATAGAATGTCAGGCTATATAGCAAAAACTTTGACAGGCCATTGTCTTCCTTGCAATCAGGTCATCGTGGTGTGAATATCAGTACTGCTTACTGTGGCTTGGTAATGTGTGCTGGTATCATGACATCTGACAAGGTTGGAGCACACAGGACCACTGAGAACACACGTGCTCGAGCCCATGCAGTGTCATGGTAATAAGTGAGCTACAGTATCAGGTAATGATGAACTGATTTATTTATATGAAAAATACAATGAAGAAAACACAGATAATAACTGCAAACTTATTTTAATTTTATTTTGAGTTATTTAAAAAAATTATAAATTTTTTAATGTAAATTGTAAATAGTTGATGTGACAATTAAAAAAAAAAAGAATGGACGTTGAATTTTTTAATGAGTGAAGCAAGTTCTCACTTTTAACTCAACCATTTGGAATTTGTCTGTCTGTTTATTTGGGGTACGTCTCACAATAACTTTTGAATGCAACAACAGATTTTTGTAAAACTTGGCATGCAATACATACTTTTACCCTATACAAACCACACTGCTTTTGAGATTTATACACCCAAAATAGGGGGTCAGGAGACAAAAATATGTGGGTATTCTGAAAAAAAATCACAAAATCTATGCAGGGTATCAAATTACAGGTAATTTTAACCAAAAACCTGAAAATAATATTCATTTTTGAAAATTTCAAAATTTTTGGACACTAGAGCATAAAAAGTGGGGCAACAATTTTAAAAAATCGCAAAAATCCTTGTGTGGTATCAAATTAAAGGGAATTTTAACCAAAACTGAATACGGTGTCCAGTTATGGAAATTTTAAAATTTGGGGATGCCAGGTCCAAAAAAGACATGCTAAACATTGATGAAATTGCAAAAATCCATGAGGGATATGAAATTAAAGACATTTTTTAACAAAAATGTGAGTATAATACGCTGAATTTTGGAAATTTCAAAATTTTATGACACCAGGTCATGAAAAAAAGGTGAAAACCTAACCTGTGTCCATATCTGCAAAGAAAACTATAATGTTCCAAACAAACTAAAAACTGTAAATGGTTGACAATGTATTTTAGTTTTTGTAAGGTTAAACCAAAAGTTGTTGAGAATTTAAATTATGTATGAAATAATGTTATGGACTTTTGGACACTAAATTAATACTTTGTGTATCCAAAAATCAATTACAATTAAGTATTTATAAAATCATACAGGAAGAATCATGAATTCCTCATTTGTCTTGAGGAAATGGGGGGAGCCCAAGCTTCGGTCTCATCCCCCCCCCCCAGAAACAACTCCTAATTAAACCACTGGATGAAAGCAATGGTAGCAATATTCACAAAGTGAAGACCTTGGGGGTAAAAGGCAGAATGTTAACAAAACTAACTGAAAAAAATTGTAAATTGAGAAATATAAATACATTTGTAGCTACATTATTCAATATGTATTGTTAATATAATAAAGTGAAATAAATTCATATATTATATATAAAAGACTGTGTCAGTGGAGGGGGGGGGAGTAAATGGAGCAATAGAAACAGCCCTTTATAGGTCAACCAACAACTCAGATACAGGCTACTATCCAACTACCTGAGAATTACCATATCTCTCTCTCTCTCTCTCTCTCTCTCTCACACACACACACACACACACACACACACACACACATACACACACACACACACCATATTAATGTCATAGCTTTGCAACACAGTTAGTAAGTACTCATAAACGTTATGTAAACTCACAGGGTTCTGAATTAAAATTATTTACAGTCATTAATAATCAGGAAGGAATTATTTACAGTTCAAGCAATCACAAATAGGCATAAGGCAATTTTCATTACGTTATCAAGATGACTTCATTTCACTGTAATGTAAGTATTATATTAATAGTATTATGACTACATTAATAGATTTAGGCACCACAGTAGGTAATAATATTATCTATTTAAACAATTAATATATTACTTACTTATGATACGATAACTCTGAGGCTTTATCAAAACTTAGGTTGCAGCCAGGCTCTGAGCAAACAAATGGTCGTGGGTTGAAATGAAACTGTTTTTTATGCAGGCTCAACTTCGTTGGGGAAGAGAAAGTTACTTTGTCTTCACACTGACTGCATTCCAAGACACCTTTAAATAAACAACACGGATAATTAAACTATGAGCTATAACAATCTACACTGTTTAAATATCTGCACCTAGATCTGATCAACATAGGTTGAGTCTGAGGTCTAGGTTGAGTACTAGTACTGGGTAAACAAGATTAGTGTATCTTAGGAATATAATTGTAATAAATCACTTTTTGGAGTTTCTGCTATGTGTCAAGTGGTCTCTCAGTACTGGTGACACCCCTCAATTGGTGGTGAACCTAATCCCACTACAATTACAATCCCAATCAAATACATAAGTGTGTGTGTGTGTGTGTGTGTGTGTGCAAACCAAGCTCACTTATTTTCTAAATTGAGCGTAACAGCTTTAACATTAACATTTCCACTTGTAACCTTGTTTGGTTATAATTTTTAATCCATTCCACCACTGTGCAATATCAACTGTGGAAATTATTTCACTGTGTCATATTTCAGTCAGAACAATACCACATCAGTCATTGTTAACACCACACATTTTGGTTCTTTCTTTATTTTTTTGCGTCCTTGGTACTACAGCTGGGACACAATTGTCACATCATTGAATAGGTGCAATGTTTGGTCATCATACAAAGTGTGGTTGTTAATCGGAAAAAAAAGTTTTGTTATTATGTTCTAACAATAAACTGTTGCTTTATAAATCAATATAAATTAAATTTACCATATGTACACACTACTGATGCAGTTCGTTTATATTATGTTGCTAACATGTTCAGTTCTACCCAGCTGTTTATTTATCACTACATTATTCATTGAATGTGTTGATAAACTAATACACAAAAGTATATTAGCATAAACAATCTATATCCATTTATTAACTATACTGTAGTACCATCTATTACTTATCAAACTTAAATAATAAACATAATTAACAATAATTCATTAAATATAATAATACAAGATTATGTTCATGCTAACCTCACTTACAGTTATCTGTTAACCAGGTATGATTAACTGTTTTGCATTTAGAAAGGAGTTGCATTTAGCGTGTGTAATGGTAAATTTATTCATCATAGGATAGGCATGAAAAATCTACAGTTTGAACGCTGTCAATTTCTAGATAAAATGTTTCCAAACAGGAAGCATTATTCCCAATAAACTAAATTAATCTTCTATCAGGTATGAAACTTGCTGTTGTCTCATTAACTTCAAAGCAACCTGTTCCAGCTCCACAACTATGACAGCTGACGCTTCATCTTCCATACAGGAAAGCTAACTTTAGCACATGTCCTCTGCCATTCTTAACACATAATTGTAAACACTAACTCATTCACCTGCGGAGAAAATGCCAAGCTACTCCTAAACGTCATTCCCAAGCTGATCTAGTTTAGTGCAAACCCTTAACAGATCAGAGGAACTTTATTTCTGATGACTGAATACTAGTTTTATTACTCTGCCTAATCATCACCCATGTCTCATATCCATATAAGAATGCTGATACCATCATCATCATGTTATAAAATTTCAATTGTGTCTCCTTTCTACACGCCACTCCTTTCACTCTAGTGGAAAATGTGATTTATCAGTATTTCTTCTAAGTAAAATATCCACCTATATAGTTTAATTGACAGTCACATAGTTTAATGTGAAAAATGGAGCTCCTCTTGAGTCTCAATAAATATTTACCTCTAAAATGTTGGGTTTAATATATGATAATTTCATTATTAAGACACTCTCAACTTCAAATATATATTTTTTTTATTTGAACTTTGATTTCACATACAAGAGCTGGGAGAATATGGATTAGGTAATGGAAAAAACATTATGCACTTCAAAGTTTCTTGCCCAAGTTTAGGATAGTCAGTGATCATAAATCCAATCACAATCCAACTAATTTGGTATAAACCAGCTGTCTATAATAATGCTGTTTGTTGTTACATACATCCATCAACTTGATACACTACAGTTCTAATGGCAAACAACATAGGCTACATTATATAAAAATATTGTTAAACCTGTTAGTTGAAAATTACATTTACAATTACAAATAGTCTGAACAGCAAAAAATACTGAAATCTTCAACTAATTGTTTTAGATTCTACAAGTCTGATTTAAGAATACAAGAAATCAAAGATAATGATATGTATTCAATGTTCTCATAAAAGAGTCAACAAACCTCACTTTGGGAACCTCTGAAGTATTGTATTTATGAAGAGCTTTTGAATTAGTACAGAGTGGCTTAAGCTGGTTACTCCCTGTTGTTGATTATTTTACTACTGAAGCACACACAGTTCTGTGTATGCAATACAGAATTTTAATGACATCTATTTGTGACAAAAGCAAACAAACTAACCTTTTGCTGACTTCTGCGAATGCACCTGAAGATGGTCAATGTACTTCAAAACACAGTCAAACGCTTTGTCACATATCCCACATGTATATGGTCCATTACCATCTGGCCTACACAAAACATTATCAAAATACTAATGCTAGTAAAATCATTGTAATCTATATATCTTAAAATAGAATTAAACACAAAATATATAAATTTAAAATACACAATACACTCACATGGCATTCATGTACTACACTTTCCTAAACAACAGCAACTTTGCATTAATATTCTCCTTTCATCATTTGCATATGTATAATTTTTCTTACACACACACACACACACACACACAAAGTTTTTATCTTTCTTTACCATTTCCTTTGTAATTATACTCTGTTTACCAGTGGCAAAGTTACATGGAGGCAATTGAGGCAATGCCTACCCTAAAAATTCTGTAGAATAAAAATTATAAATACGTATGAACTACGTAACGTAAAGATTATACATTGTTACTGTGACTGTCGAATTTATTAAGCCAAAATGTGCTTTACTGAGCAACCGCTAGATGGTGACAGGTGAGATTCGGCATAAAGCGAATGAGGCAACATGAACTTGCCTCAGCGTTTTTTGTATACATCGTATGTAAGCAATGTGCTGGCTTGATTGGGAAGTGCGGAGGAGGGGGATTGTCCCGTGCTATACACATACAGCGTTGAGGCATGTCTCACTTCTATGGTGCAAACAGTTAAGTTTAAGCGCGCTGTGTTGTTTATAAGTGTTCTTATTTTATGCGGTTATGAAAAGTGTGCCAGTTATTCCGCTGAACTAACAGATGATCAAGATTGTTTTTTGAATTGTTTGTAACATTAAACATATAATATATAGAAACTAATCGTTTAAAAATTTGAAGTTCAATCAGATGTATTATTGTGTATGACTTATACAAGGATTGTTCTATAGAAACACGTTTAGAGCTGCAAAGCATTTTTTATTCAACGATTTTAAAAGAAGTCTCCATTAACATTAAGACACGAGTCCCACTCTTGCACTAATCTGTAGATTCCCTGCTAGTAAAATTCTTACGGCTGTTTGCGGAACCATTCGCTAACAGCAAACTCTACCTCAGCGTCCGATTTGAACCACCGTCCGTTTAGTGATTCCTAAAAAAAAATTTAAGGTAAGATTTTTGCCTACCCATTCCTTAACTACTAGCTTTGCCACTGCTGTTTACATAATATTTGTAAATATTCACAGTATTGTGTATATACAATATGGTGCTGTGATTTACTGATAGCTTGCTTAGGTCTTTAATATACCAACCTCTATCTTTAAAAACTCTAACTGACAAAATACCTATTTATAAGTTCAAAAATCTAAATGTTCAAATTCCCATTTGCACTTTATAATCTTCTTATTCTTCTTTAGCACTACAGCCCAACATGACCCCCGGCTTCAACACCAATCTTCTCCAATGTCTCCGATCCATTGCCCTCTCTGTAATCCCTCACATCCATTCTTCTTAGAACTTCTAGCACATCTTCCAACCATCTTATCCTAGGTCGGCCCCTCTTTCTGCTTTTATAGACTTGCACCCTCAGGAATTCCTTTGGCATACACTGATCATCCGTCCTCTCTATGTGACCTAGCCATTGTATTCATTAAGGCTTTACAAATCTTACAATGTCTTCATGCTTCAATAGCTCATCTATCTCCTGGTTATTTCTTATTGTCCATTCATCATCTTCTTTAACTGGCCCATAAACACATCTTACAATCTTTCTTTCAAACCTTCTTAGTGTTTCTTGTTCCTTTTTTGTTAATTTCCATGTCTCACCTTCATAAGTAACAACCAGTCTGATATATGTCATATATATACTGTATTTTCTCATGTATAATCCGGACTTTTTTCACCAGATTTTCTTCCCAAAAATGTAGGTGCGCATTATACATGAATTATATAATTTACATGCTAAATTGTATCTGCAATGTATGGTCAGATTGTGCATGGCAGAGTTAGCAGCGTCGCTTAGAACCGGCAGGCTTGAGCCTAGTAAGAGTAAAATTAAATTTCCCGGTATTTGGTTCGCAGTTTTCACACCATCTCCACCATTTATTTTTTTACATTGTAGACTTATAATGGTACTCTGTTGAAGCATTCTGTTATGTACTTGTTTGTCATTGTTAATCAGTTGTTTTTAGAGTAGTCCATTACTGGTATTGCGTGTGAAGAGACAGATTGTATATTGATAATGGAGTGGAAGAACATTTCAATCCTCCTATCCAGCTCAATTTAAATTAACCTTAATAAAATTCACAATAGACAATGGTAATCACACCACATCACGAAAATTTATTGTAGCGGAATCTATTGTTCGGGAGTGAAAAAGAAACAAAAAGAAACATTAAGTGTTACTACTCGTGATCGGTGTTCTTTCTTTGTGAAAAGTTAAGTTTCCAGAAGTAGAAAAGCACCTAGTCGAGTTTACAAAAGTAGGGCTTTCGCCATTACTACTGAAATCCTACAAATTCAAGATATTAAATAGCTCAGTGTCTTGAAATAGCTCGACAATACAGAATTTTGTATGGTTGCTACCCAGTTTTGTACACACTAGACAATGGTTGGTGTGTACGGTTTTTTCACAGACAGTCTTTGGCTTCTAAGAAGAACTACTCAGGCTCAACGTTTACCTCGAGAGTACGTAAATAAAATTATTGAGTTTAATCGATTTATTGCACAAACGAGGCATACAAACAATTTCGATTTGTCTCAAATTGGGAATGCAGACCAGTGTTTTGTCTTTTACGATATGCGAATGACAATGTATTGGATGAAAAGGTGCAAGATCTGTGCCAGTCAGATCAACAGGGCACGGCAAACAAAGGTGTATGAGAAGAATCAAAAGAGGAGAGTGATTAACTACTGTCTTCTTCAGAAACAGATGAAGAGTGTTAATAATTGCCAACATTATTTGAGTGAGAAACTAAAAACATAACAAACTAAACAAAAACTATGACTTCTGTAAGTCTTAAGGTGTTTTAAATTCTATACGATTTTAATCTTTCTGTTTTGTGTTTACAAATAAATAGGCATTGTAAGTACATTTTTTATATTTTGTATTTTCTATTTTTTTCTATTATTTTGCATGAAATACTTTTTTTGCACAGTCTAATATTCAACCAATGTATATTTTTCTACACCCTAATAAATTTGTTCAACTGTTTCTCATCACAAATACGGATGCACATTATACACGTGAAATATGATAAAATGGGGGTGCGCATTATACACAAGGGCTCATTACACACGCGAAAATATGGTATTCATTTTTGTGTTACAAGTAATGAGTTTGCTTCTCAATAGTCTCCTGTTGGCATTATATGCCCTATTTCCTACTTGTATCTTGTCATGTATCATCGTGTTTGTGGACCCTTCATTATCTATCGTGTTACCTAGGTATCTGAACTTATTAACTGCTTCAAATGGATTATCCTCTATGCATAAATTATAGAGATTTCTTCTCCTTGCTGATGCAGAAAATAGCATGTATTTAGTTTTGATTATCTTTACATTCAGTCCCATTACAGCAGATTTTTTATTCAACTCCTTGTATACCTCAACTAGCTCTTGTCTTGATCTGGCTATTATCACATATTCAGTGTAAGAACATATTTGGCTTGTCTTATTTAATACTGTTCCTTGCTGATCTATGTCTCAGTATAGCAAATAACAAGGGTGGGCGATAACCTTGCTAAACTCTCTTATTAAATGCAAATGATTCACTCAGCATATTCTCATACTTAATATAGCTTTTATGAATCTCGTGGCCATCTTTATTAACTTTATAAGTTTCAAAAAAATTCCCGTATCCCACATGGCTTCAACAATTTTGGGGTACCTTTGAATACTTCCAGTCTAAAGTCCACAAACAGCATGTGAACATCTATATCATGCTCACAGCACTTTTCTACAGTCTGCCTGATAACAAACAACTGATCAGAAGTACTTCTTTTTGGTCAGAAACCATATTGGTGTTCCTCCTAAACTTTTTTCTGGCATTCTTTAAGCCTTTCATTAATTATCGAGGTCAGCACTTTATATGCAGCGATGAGTAATGTTATGCCTTTATAATTGTTTCAATCCAGTTTATTTCCCATCTTATAAATTGGGCTATTCTAGTGTTCCATTCTCAGGCATTATTTCGTTTATCCAGACCATACAAATTAGATCACGTAAATAGGCCTTAACAGTTTCGCCCCCTTGCTTCAGTAATTCTGCGGGCAGATTATCCAGTCCAGGGGCTTTGTTGTTCTTAATCTTTCCAACTACCACTTATATTTAGTTTAGTGTAGCATAATCTACCACAATAATCACCATCTCTGTTGTTTGGACAACCACCTCTTCCTCCTTTTCATCTTCATTCATTCAACAGCTCCCTAATGTGTTCCATCCACCTCTCCAAAAGCCTTTTGTCATCTCCCACAATCTTCCCATCTTTACCAATACATTCCTTACTCTTTGGTTGGAATTCCTTTGTCATTCTGCTCTTTCTAATCTCAATTTGTTCACACAAGGGTCAATCCATGTCAAATCAACACAAAAAAAATATTTTTTTTTCCTGACCATCTCAGAATTTGATGAAATTTGGCAGGGAGGTAGACCTCATATAGACCAAGAAAAATACCCTTTTTTTTTTTTTAAGTATCTCAACCGGTTTAGAAGTTGCAGCTATGTAAATTTTCCAAAAAACACCCGAAAACGCTGGTACCCCAAATTCTTGAATTGTGACTGTGGCTCTTCTAGTTAAGCTAGAGAGTTGGGAGAGGTGTCATTTTAAAGCTCTTTCATTTGATATACAACACAACACAGGTTAAGAGGAAAAATATTTTTTCAAATTCAAAATCAAAATTTTGATTTCAAATTTCTCAAAAAGCACATTTTTTTAAATTTTCAAAAAATTCTACGTTATAGTTTATACTATTATAAACTTGTTCAGTAAGTATAAAAATGGGACAGCAATGGGTTCATTGTTTAAACAATTTTAGAAAATTAGGTGTATTGTGAATTTGTACTAAAAATGCCAAATATTAGTATATAAAAATGTTTTATAAAACACTATTAAGCTTTAAATTATAAATAAAATATTGTAGTAGACTTTTTAAGATGCAAACCAGGAAAGATGCTACTTCTATTTGCTGTCAGTAGCTCTTTAATGATATTTGTCCTTGAAACCATTCAGGTCATGACAAGCAAAGCACGTGTATCTACAAGCTTGCAGCCTGCACTGGCTGTTCAACTCAGTGAGTCAGAGACAGAGTCAGTCTTGCAGCAGTTACATTGATGGTTGGATGTGCTTTCAGAGTTTTTGATTTTAGTGAACATAAGAGAAGTGCAGGTTTTCTTTAGTTTATCAAAATTATTGTGTAGTGTGTTAATTATGTATGTACCTAAGCATTTATTTTGATTGGAAGTTTTTTTATTATAAGTTTTGGATAATCTAACTTGCTAAAAAATTTGTATCATAAATACATTTTTTTGCCCTGACAACTGAAATTTCTAGCATTACTTTTTGGAAGAAATTTATGATTTATTTAATATAAAAATGAACAATGAAACATGTTTTTATTTAAAAATAAATTGTTAAAATTTAAAAAAATTCTCATCAAAATGTTTTATTTTTATATAAAATAAAGTAACTATCTTTAGGCCTTTTCTTTTTATTGATACTTAATTGACACACTATGCAACGTGGTATGATTCCAGTGTTTACTTGCAATAAATTCTTTGAATATTGAATGAAACAAATTTTGTGTACAATGGAAAAGCAAAGGCATAAAACTTTAGAGTGTTGCAATCCTTTAAAAAAACAAAATCATTCAGTAAGAGACAAAAAGAGGTTACGAAATGTTACTCAGTGGATGTGTGAAATGTTTCCTGATGTTTCAAAACTATCCAAAGTTTGTGATAAATGTAGGAAAGAGATAAGTTCTTTGAAAAATAAGCAGGAGAATAACGATAATATTAGTGATTCTAGTGTTACAAATTATGAACAAGATGATCCCAATTTTTCTGCTTCATCATCAGTTGTGTTGGAAACCTTAAATACGTCCCTTCAAGAACTAGGAGAATCCCCTATTGATGGCAAAAAAATGAAGTTAAAGCAATATTCAACAAACAAAATTAAAAACATTGAGTGTGCACTCAAACGGCAGTTGTTTATAAATGCTGAAGATTCCTCCGACATAGATGAAAGAAGTGAACTTGAAGAATCTGTTGTAGCAAACCTGAAAACAAACTTCTCCAATTCTGAGAGTAGAAAAAAGAAAGTAATGCTACTTACATGCCTGCCTGAATCGTGGAGCGTGCGAAAGATCGTGCGGGAGTTTAATGCTCCAACCTATATGGTTCGTCAGGCAAAAAAGCTACTCAAAGAAAAAGGAATATTAGAAAGTTCCGACCAAAAGCCAGGAAAGAGTCTATCGAAAGAAGTGGTTCAAGCAGTTCATTCTTTTTATGAAAGTGATGATATAAGTAGAGTAATGCCTGGGAAAAAAGATTGTGTTACTATAAAAGGAGAAAACGGAGATAAGTCAGTGGTATCTAAAAGACTTATTTTGTGCAACTTGAAAGAAGTGCACACTTGTTTCAAGGACACTTTCCCAGATTTGAAAGTAGGATTTTCAAAATTTGCTGAACTGAGGCCTAAATATTGCATCTTTGTAGGACAGAGTGGAACCCACTCGGTGTGTGTTTGCACTATTCACCAAAATATAAAACTTATGATTGAAAATGGTAAGTTAGGGACTTTAAGTAATGGTGATTTAGCAACATACAAACATTGTTTGGCAAGAATGTTATGCAATCCTCCATCAATTGATTGCTGTATGGGCAGTTGTTCTTCTTGCCCTGGAGAAAATGAAATTAAAAACGTGTTAGAGAAAGCTTTTGATGACTCTATGGTTGAAAAGATAACTTTTCGGCAATGGGTTTCAGTGGATCGATGTTCATTAGAAACCATCCAGAAAAGTTCACAGGAATTCATTGTGATGTTTTGTGAAAAACTAACTGTTTTAATAGCCATGATTTTGTAGCTAAGCAGCAAAGTTCATTTATGAATGACGTCAAAGAAAATCTGAAGATTTGAGAGTACTGTGTGACATTGGACTTTTCAGAAAATTACAGCTTTGTAATTCAAGATGAAGCTCAAGGTTATCATTGGGCCAGCGACCATGCAACAGTTCATCCTTTTGTAATTTACTTTAAAGGAGAGGAAAAAACTGAACACATCAGTTATGTCATAATTTCACATTGTCTTCAACACAACACTACAGCCGTTTATTGCTTCCAGAAAAAACTGTTAGACTTTTTAAAAAGTAAATTTGAAACAGTTCAGAAGATCTACTACTTCTCAGATGGCAGTGCAGCACAATATAAAAACAAGACAAATTTTTCAAACATCTGCTTTCACAAGGAAGATTTTGAAGTTGATGCTGATTTTCACTTTTTTGCCACATCCCATGGCAAAGGGCCTTGTGATGGTGTCGGAGGGACAGTGAAAAGGTTAGCAACAAAAGCAAGTCTGCAAAGACCTTATGATAACCAAATTCTTACACCCTATCAACTTTTCGATTGGGCAGTTGAAAACATCAAAACTGTCTCTTTTGAGTTTTCTACGCAAGAAGAACATATTGAAACTGAAATAAAGTTTCTAGAAGAGCGCTTCAGTAACTCTCTTACAATCAAGGGAACTCAAAAGCTGCATTGTTTCATTCCTGTGGAATCAAGTTCATCAAAGATAACAACAAAAGTTTTCTCCAATGCATCTGAATCAACTGTTGAAGTGGTGAGTAAGTCTTTAGAAAAACTGAAAATGGCAGACATCAGTGGGTACATTACTACTGTATATGATAACCAGTGGTGGTTAGCTTATGTCTTAGCTAAAAATGAAGATAATGATGAACAAGTCAAAGTTACTTTCCTCCATCCATCTTTTGCCTATCCAAGGAGACCTGTTATCTTATGGTTATCTGTAAATGATGTTCTTTGCAAAGTACAGACAGTGACACCAACAGGAAGAATATATAGGATTCCAGAAAGTGATGAAATAAAGACAAATGAAGCATTCAATACCTACTATGAACTTTCTCGAGTTTAAAAGGAAGTTAGTTTTCTTCAAACTTTGTTTTCAATTTAGGACGTCATGTTTGTATATATTTGAAAAATTGGCCTAAGTTTTCATCCAGTCACACTAAGTAAGCCAGGTAGGCTATTTATTTTCATCACAACCTGTAATAACTTCTTATTATAGCCCTCATATTCAGAATCCTTCAATACAATATAACATAAGTAATGTAGTTTATATTTTAATAAAATATTGTTTTGAAGCTCTAAGGTTATACATTTTACCTATATGAACTGAGAGTAAAAAAAGGATTTAAACCTTTCAGTGTTTGAGTATTAGAAAGTTTTCAAACATATTGTATTTTATGTAAAGCTAAATAGTGTAATAAATCTTTTGTTACAGTAATACTTGGCGTTACTAGTACAAATTCACAAAACGCATAATTTTCAAAAATTGTTTAAACAATGAACTCATTTCTGTCCCATTTTTATACTTTTTGAACAAGTTTATAATAATATAAACTATTATGTAGCATTTTTTGAAAATTTTAAAAAAAGCGCTTTTTGAGAAATTTGAAATTAAAATTTTGATTTTGAATTTGAAAAAATATTTTTCCTCTTAACCTGTGTTGTGTTGTATATCAAATGAAAGGGCTTGAAAAGAACTTTAAAATGACACCTCTCCCAACTCTCTAGCTTAACTAGAAGAGCCACAGTCACAATTCAAGAATTTGGGGTACCAGCATTTTCGGGCGTTTTTTTAAATTTACATAGTTGTAATTTCTAAACCGGTTGAGATACTTTAACAAAAAAATTGTATTTTTCTTAGTCTATATGAGGTCTACCTCCCTGCCAAATTTCATCAAGATCTGAAAAGGTGAGGTAAAATCACTGTGTTGATTTGACATGGATTGACCCACAACTCGTCTATCTATTCCAACTGTTTCATAATTTTTTTTTTTTAGCATATTACTGGCTCTCTTCAAAGTTATCTGTCCTTATAATGTACTACTTGAACATTTCCTGAATTTGTTTTCTTTACATTGCTGACGCAGACCTATGTTACCAACCAATACTACTTTTTTTGGTACTTTTTTGTTAACCTCAATTTAGTTTGATAAATATTATTCTGCACCCTTCAAATAACTGATTCTCACAGGTTTTTCCTCTTTCTAAAGTACATACACTTTTAAACAATTTGAACCAAACTTTACAGTAATTCCTTATTCCTGACAAGGCCAGTAACTAAAAAATCTGACTCACCTGCTGTTACTATCACCAACAATGACTGAATATTATCTAGTGTAGCATATCTGTTATGATACCTGACAGGATGTAAATAATACCATGTCCTTCTATACTTTTCCAGTGGTTTTAATGCCAGTTTAAGTCTTTTCAAAACTGGCTACAAAAAATCTTAAAAGAACTCAAATTTAATTCGTACAGTACATCGCTCACCCAATGAAACAAAATATCCAATAAACCCTCCCTCCAAATCCCATACAAGAATTCTATCAAAATCTATGATTTTGTAAGCCCAACTTTTAATTAATCGTCATTACAAATGTACATGAGTACAAAACTTTATTTTGATTGTATTCTGTTATATGCTGGATATAAAACAAAAATTAAATTCATCTCCCCTCATACAGACATTACTGTTCCTACACAATAATGCTAATTTATTTGTGCACTTTAGCTTCAAATGTTATATAACTCAATTCATAACCAATGCGCCCCAGTGTCACAAAAATGGTAACAGATCTTTGTTTTCCATATACTGGGTGGATTTGAGCTACATTAATGAATAATACTGCTTTCTCATCATCTCTGATGTTTTAAATATAATGACCAAACAAGCTGTAAATCAGACTTTATAAAAATTTAAACTCCACCAAAAAATGATTTACTCATTTTAAAAAGTATATTAAATTTATTAATATAAATTATCATAAAACAACTTTACAATCAGTTAATTTTACAATTACTTCAATTTTTATATTAATACAGTACTTACAATGTTTATCAAGTTTGTATTACCTAAATGTCAAGACGCTGGGGTCTGGACCAATTAGTCTACTGAATACATCATCATCATAATCATCATCAAGCATTATGGTTAAGATGAGTTAAAATTTGGTGATCAGCAATCCAATTTCTATTTCTCCTAACACATACACTTTGATTTGACTGATTCTGAGCAAGCATTGCTGTATTTCATATAGGTTGCACCTTATCACTAACATGAGTTTATTATCCAGTAAGAGAGAGTTAACTTAATCTTGGCCTGTAAACTCATTTGCAACCAGTAATACTTCTATTTAATACAAGTTCCTTAAGTGTAAATTAAATACACTGTCAAGTGTTTCTATTTTTAACACAACACTATTATAATTTTCAGTACCGGTATACAACTCTATGAATTCTATTTTCATTACCATAAGTTTCTACTTACTCTGATAATTTGTTCAATGTTGAGTCATGTTTTAGAGATGGGGAAAGAATGGAATCGTAAGCTTCAATGGTATCTCCAACCTTCATTGGAGACACTACTACATTCTCAAGGTTACAATTATCTGATATTTCAGGTAACTGAATAGACTCGGAAACAGAACTTTGGCTGATATATGTAACTGGTATGAGCAACACAGAACCATCTTGTAACATATACAGAAGTGTTGATGCCGCAGTCTCTGCTGGTTTAAATAATGGCATGTCCTCACCACATGGTGTACACAACAAATCAGTATCTGCTGTTAACATAACAAATTAAACCTTCTTACTTTGTCAATTTAATTTACACTGCACATATTTGCTTAAAACTATATTAACTATATACACTTTAAAGTTAAGTACATTTGATTTTGAATTTGAATTTATTGTAGTAGCAAGACATACAAAATAAATGTGGTAAAACACACACACACACACACACACACACACACACACACACACACACACACGCGCGCGCGTTTTTGAAATAAGTTTAACACTGTTTACCATACATCCACATAAATAATATACATCGGTATTACTTTTGGCTCAATGTTACAGATGTTCTAAGTGAAATCTAATTTTACAATACCGATTATATTCTGACTTTTTACATTTTCAAAATGTTAAAATATTACATACAAAACTGTGCATAATGCCATTCACAATATAACTAAATAACAGAAAGCACCCAGGAATGACGTTAAACACAAAAATTAAATTGAAAGACAAAACAATTAAAAACAAACAAGAAGAACAAGGATAGCAGAAACCAAATGTGAAAAATTGTAACATTGTAAATTAAGAGCATAGTACAAAAGGGAAAAGAACTGGAAGGAAAGTTTGAAAAAACTGCGTTCCAATTAAATTTTCTGTTTTTCAAATGTGGAGATTTGAATTAAATTTATATTTTGTTTTGCTTTTAGACGTGTTCAAACTGTTCATTTTTACATTTATCTTCAGCCAGAACTGAGACATTACTCAACACAACAACTGAGAGAACAACCACCATGATTATTCAAAGAAAGTGGAACAGAGAACAATATTTTTTTTTAATTTCAGAACACCACTTATACTCAGTAAACATCTAAAATATAAATCAGTAAACAGATAAATATACTCAGGGTCCCAGAAACTTGTATTTATTCAAGGAGGCATCCAAAGAACAACTGCTGGCTACAAAAAATTTCAGGACATCTTGGTTTGTCATAGACCTACAAAGTCCGAGGGCACCTGGGATTCAAGCTGAGAATAAAGAACATAACAACAATAATAATACCTGCTTCGTAGCAAAAAAAGGAAATACTCAGTACAAACAAAACGTTAGCTTCTAGTGCAACAAGACAGTACACCTAACAGACTGGTTATAAAATAGGAACTCCATATATAGGAAACTAACCTTTCATGCATTCAGAAAAGTCCTCAGCATTTCCTTCTTCTCAAATACACAGTACCATTTAGTATTATAAGTAAGAAGTGATTCCTCTTCTTGGATATCACTCTATTCTCTACACATTAAATAGTATATAGTATACTAAATACTACTTACAGGACAGGCCACTATTCTCTAAATAGAATCATGAGACAATTCAAGACACAAGTGTTTCAATGGAATTAAGGATAAATACAGACTAAAAACACACAAATACTTCAAAAACCAAAGCAGTGGAACTTTTGATGAACATACAACAAAAACTATAAACCCTACCCTAAACCACCCCCAACAAACTCATTTGGCTACTTTAAAATACCAACATCAAATTCATTAACAGAAAAAGTTTTGAAAACAGCAGACATACTAGAGAAACTTCTGCAGTTGTCAGTAGAAACTACACCAGATATCCACAAAATGTTTGGCACAGACTCTATACAGCTGGGTCACTAACAAATACAATTGCACTGGAGAACGTATTTTCTGTGACTTGTTTCCCAATATGTGGCACTTGGCCCAAGTTCCAAGAACTCTTGATCCTGAAATCACAGCACCAGTACAGCCCTAACTAAAATACTCAACAGGCCTGGAATAAACAAATAATAGTTACCGGTATTCAAATTCAGCTACTGAAGCAATAATAACCATGCAATAAAATCATAATAAATAGATGAAATTAGATGTAAACGCAAATTACTAACAGCTCAAGGTACCATCTGCAAGGATAATGCTGTCATGAATAAAGATCATCCCTTAATCTGTAGGCATCTTGGCCCTGTTAAACAGAATAAAAATATTTAATGAAGAAATTTGTGTTAGTGGTTGAAATCACAATCAGAATGATCACTGTTGCACACCACTATATAAAAATTATTCCGATTAGCACTTTCAAGCTTCACAGCCCATCGTCAGATCGAAATAGGATCTGACGATTTCGATCTGACGATGGGCTGTGAAGCTTGAAAGCGCTAATCGGAATAATTTTTATATAGTGGTGTGCAAGAATAAAAATAATGTTGCAGTCTTTACTGGAAAGCTAGGGATTAACAGCATAAGCCACATTCCAGCAATTGAACAACAAGAACAATAACAGGATTATGAGTCATAATACACTCTCTGAGTAATTATGACTGAGTCATAATACATAATTCACAAGAGATAATATATATGTTCCACTGCTGAGTAATAACATTCACCAAAACCTATTGTGCATATAAAGACTGGCCATGAAATCACCAAGGACTTTTGTTATTTACTGTCTCAGCACAGTTTACTGGACAGTATGTAAGCACTACATGAACTGACTTGTAATTTAAGACAAAAGAGAACTACAATGTAGGTCTGCCCATATAATATTTGACCATTGATAGGACTGGAGATAAACTTGCTGCAATCCATGAAGTTTGCTGGAAAACAACACCTACCAAGACACTTTGTCATAGTAAGACACACAGATAACTGTACTAACAGGATAACCAAGACATGAGAATAAGCAAATTGTTTTCTTCACAATTATAAAGATGGTAATATAATCCCCCCATGACACTGCAGAGACTTTTAACATAACATGTACCTTCTTGGCAACAATACTTGGGAGCATATCTCTAAACAGTGCTGAATCATCTAAACTGCTAACATTAATTTCTGGATAACGAACAGCCTACATACCAAAGCTACCACTGACACAGAGTGCCTATTATTCTATCCCATATTTATTGTGTTACTGCTGCTGGCTATAATCATCCCAGTAAGAAAAAGAAAATATGTTATTTGAAGAAGATATCCCATTCCCCAACACAATTTTAGTTGATGCTAGCACTGGAATAACGTCAGTCATTTTTGAATTTATGCAAAAACAAAGCACAATCCCAAGGCAGCAATGTTCAGTGTAACCGCATAACTTCAACATACATCACAATTGGTTGTACAGGTTAAAGGAAACCTACTGATACGCTACCATCACTTTGCCTTTACACATCACAAACATTACAAGTTTGTTGGAGCAATCCTGGCAATAACAAATGTAGGCCAGAAAAACGAAGTTTTATATGGAACTAAGTCTATTTTTAATGGTGAAATGAGTCATGAGTAAAATGTTAACATTACCTTTGAAACTGACAGGTAGGCCAACACCACAGACATTCCATGTAACAAGCCTCATCTCTCTAGCTATTGCAGAGGAATGCAGTTTCAAGCAAGAAGTTTCAAAGACAATATGGTATTAGTACTGATGTTTTATAGTGTATAATGGCATTGTAAAAGCAAAAACGCCATTTTTGTGTTTCTACATAAACTACCGTTCAAAACACCGTGCATGATGAGATCCAAATAAAGTAGAACGTGGTTCTTTCATTTTCTAAGTGGAATCCACGTCTAATTTAGCTGTGTACACAGTAAATAAGGTAGATTTTTGACGTAAATAAGGTAAAATTGACGTGTTGTTAGGTTAACATGCAAACTGACCTAACTACTAACCTTTCTTGCTTCTTGTGAAATCCACGTAAAAAAACTCTAAGTAAGGCCTTGCCTTACTATTACTACCCAGTCTCCCTCCCTTTTTTGTGACAATAAGTACTCGTTTTTTCAATAATACTCGGTTTTTGTGCACATAACAGAAAAAACAATCAACTCAAAGCAACATTGTGTTCCAATGGCGTATCGCTATAAGTCATTATGAATTTTTTTCGCAACTTGCAAATAAAAGTGCGAATTTTTAGCGTCCGCACCTAGTTTCGACCTATTGTTTACGCAGAAACACAAAAAACGCAGTTTTGTGACTGCGCATCGTTCAGCTTGTCACAGGGAACTATTACCGAAAATGTTTCATTAATACACTGAATTTGTTAGTGGCTTTGAAAATCAAATATTTTTTAATGAAAAGCAGGCACTTAGAAAATAAATGAACGCACTTCCACTTTATCACCGAAAAATACATACTCGGTCCAACTTACATGAATACATACCAAAATGATATGTACGCAGTTAATTCTTTGCTTGATTAAAAAGAACAACCACACTAAAAATTAACAGTACTTGAAGATTTACTACATTCAGACAATTTGAATACTGTATACGATGTTGTAGGTTAGGTTTATTACAATACTTGAGCAGTTTAATGTATATTCAATCAGTTAAACGTTTGCTTATTTGACACACACACGTAGGTTTGGTTTATTACAGTAACCGAACATGTTGGTTTATAATTCATACATTAAATTTTATGTAAATGTTACTGATCAACTGTGAAGAATAAAAATAATTCAAACTGAAAGCACGTCATCGTTTGTTTTGTAAACACAAAAGAAATACAATACCTGAATTTAAAACTGATAATGTGTCGTCTACCATTGTTAAATTCTACAATAAACCTACTGCAGAAAAGTTCTGCATTGATAACGCAGGATAATAATTACTTCCATTTACCGTCCATACCACACACACCACACGACAGGATTTCCTAAACTAGTACAAAATCGCCTCCTCGCCGCCATACTAACAGTATACTAAGCTAATATCGATTCATAAATTAAACCTGTAGTTATCGACAATAACTAAACTGTAGTAGGGATAAACGATACCATGAAAGTATCGATACTTATACTCATTACAATACTTAAATGAAAGTATCGATACCTGAGCAGTATCAAAAAAAGAAGCCGATACTTGTAAGTATTATTGTACTCATATGAGTAAATTTAGCGCTAACCACAAACGCATTAAAATGTTGGGGATTCAAAAAACAAAAAAAAACACCATTTTCAATAAACCCAATAATATATTACAATTAACATTTTTGTACATTTTTTTAAATTTATTTCCCTCAAAAAGAAATACAAAAATAAGAAAATACACAATTAAACATTTTACACATTATTAAATAAAAGAATAAAAAAAACATGGTAATTATAATAATAAATATCGGTATTGAGAACCATACATGACTTCCATATTCTAAGATTTATATTTAAAATCATTTTCAGCCAAACAGCCAGGCTGTGTCTTACCTGCCTTTTTATTGCTGTATTAAATGAAAAATATTATATTACATTAAAATGAAAAAATTATAATTTTATTGCCTGGCAACAAAATTATTTTATTTTTAACAATTACCATTGTTTCAAAAAGTTTAAATAAATTTTCAAGTACTTTACTCTTGTTAACACGTAAAAGGTTGCAGGTAAACTACCCCTTCCCCTTAACCGATCTTCACCAAAATCGAAAGTCGTTGAGACCTCTACAATTCAGGGACGTATGCAAAAAATTATTTGATTCTGTTTGAATTTGCGGCTGTTATCGTTTGCCATAGAAAATACCCTTGTTAAAAAAACGTTGCAGGTAAACTACCCCTTTTCCTCAACCGATCTTCACCAAATACAACAGGTCTTGAGAACTCTACAATTTAGGGCTGTATGCAAATAATCTTTTGATTCTGTTTGAATTTGCGGCTGTTATCGTTTGCCATAGGAAATACCCTTGTTAAAACATAAAACGTTAAAGGTAAACTACCCCTTTCCCTTAACCGATCTTCACCAAAATCAACAGATCTTGAGAACTCTACAATTCAGGGCTGTATACGAAACATTATTTGATTCTGTTTGAATTTGCGGCTGTTATCGTTTGCCAAACAAACAAAATTACCCTTGCTAAAAAAAACCGTTTCAGGTAAACTACCCCTTTCCCTCAACCGATCTTCACCAAAAACAATAGGTCGCGAGTACTCTGCAAATCAGGGCTGTATGCAAAAAATTATTTGATTCTGTTTGAATTTGCGGCAGTTATCGTTTGCCATAGAAAAAAAATCTATAGACACACAGACACATAGACAGATAGACAGACAGACAGATAGACACACAGACACTTTTCGGAAAACGACTTTTTTTCATGTTTTGAGTGTAGTAAAATCAGAATCTGCAATAATCTCGAACACGATTTTTTTACTTCCATATTCCTTAAGGAATGGAAGTATGGTGATGGCAAAAAAAATCGTGTTCGAGATTATTGCAGATTCTGATTCTACTACACTCAAAATATGAAAAAAAGTCGTTTTCCAAAAAGTGTCTGTGTGTGTGTCTGTCTGTCTGTCTGTGTGTCTGTCTGTCTGTGTGTCTGTAGATTTTTTTTCTATGGCAAACGATAACTGCCGCAAATTTAAACAGAATCAAATAATTTTTTGCATGCAGCCCTGATTTGCAGAGTACTCGCGACCTATTGTTTTTGGTGAAGATCGGTTGAGGGAAAGGGGTAGTTTACCGGCAACGGTTTTTTTTTTAGCAAGGGTAATTTTGTTTGTTTGGCTAACGATAGCAGCCGCAAATTCAAACAGAATCAAATAATGTTTCTCACACGGCCCTGAATTGTAGAGTTCTCAAGATCTGTTGATTTTGGTGAAGATCGATTGAGGGAAAGGGGTAGTTTACCTGTAACGTTTTATGTTTTAACAAGGGTATTTCCTATGGCAAACGATAACAGCCGCAAATTCAAACAGAATCAAAAGATTATTTGCATACAGCCCTAAATTGTAGAGTTCTCAAGACCTATTGTTTTTGGTGAAGTTCGGTTGAGGGAAAGGGGTAGTTTACCTGCAACGTTTTTTTAACAAGGGTATTTTCTATGACAAACGATAACAGCCGAAAATTCAAACAGAATCAAATAATGTTTCGCATACAGCCCTGATTTGTAGAGTTCTCAAGACCTATTGTTTTTGGTGAAGATCGGTTAAGGGAAAGGGGTAGTTTACCTGTAACGTTTTATGTTTTAACAAGGGTATTTCCTATGGCAAACGATAACAGCCGCAAATTCAAACAGAATCAAATAATGTTTTGCATACAGCCCTGATTTGTAGAGTACTCAAGACCTATTGTTTTTGTTGAAGATCGGTTAAGGCGAAGGGGTAGTTTACCTGCAACGGTTTTTTATCAAGCGTATTTTATATGGCAAACGATAACAGCCGCAAATTCAAACAGAATCAAATAATTTTTTGCACACTTCCCTGAATTGTAGAGGTCTCAATGTCTTTCGATTTTGGTGAAGATCGGTTAAGGGAAAGGGGTAGTTTACCTGCAACCTTTTACGTTTTAACAAGAGTAAAGTACTTGAAAATTTATTTAAACTTTTTGAAACAATGGTAATTGTTAAAAATAAAATAATTTTGTTGCCAGGCAATAACATTATAATTTTTTCATTTTAATGTACTATAATATTTTTCATTTAATACAGCAATAAAAAGGCAGGTAAGACACAGCCTGGCTGTTTGGCTGAAAATGATTTTAAATATAAATCTTAGAATATGGAAGTCATGTATGGTTCTCCATACCGATATTTTGCCATCACCATACTTCCATTCCTTAAGGAATATGGAAGTAAAAATTACTACTACTATTACTATAAAGAAATAATTTTTTAAAAAACTTTAACATTAAATAAAAAATTAAAATTATATGTTTTTAGTTGTACATAAAAGAAAAACTAAACAACAAAACTAAAAAAAAGAAACACTAAAGGCCCCACTCTTCTTCATCAAGGCCACTTAAAAATGACAAACGCCCTAAATGTTTGGGAGACAACCTATTTCTCGACTGGTTCAATATGAAACCGGTTTTTGAACAGAGGCGTTCACATGGCACCGACTCGCCACAAACATTAAAACAACTCTGGCATTTTTGTATAAACCAGGGAATATGTTCTTCATATCATCCCACTCCTTTAACGGGTCTGTTTTCAGTGGGGATGTAGGATTATTCAGATAACGAGAAAGTTCGTCATCAGACTTGTCTTTGCGCTGGCTTCGTTTCCCATGGACCAACTCCTTGTGGATCTCCCAAAAGTCGAAATCAGATGTTTTTTCTTTGTCTGACGAACTGGCTGAGTGTACAGCATCTATGGTAGCTGCTTTTACCTTCTTGCACAAAAAACTTATTACTTTAGCACAAGCTTGTGCATCCTTAAAGTGAAGGTTTTTGAATCTTGGATCCAAGATAGTAGCAACTGCCATATTCAAATTATTCTCTATATGTTCAAACCTTTTTTGAACCTCTCGGATCACTGCTTTCTTGGCCTCTTCGATTCTTGATGCTGAATCGGATTCGGAAATTGTAATCTTTTCCAGCTGTTTGATCAATATATTTACCATTGGAATAATTGTTGACAACGTAGTGTATTTTTCCCCTGATGCCTCCCTTGTCACGTATTCAAATGGCTGGAGAAGTAATAAAATATTTTTGATGTCGATTAACTACCGATTAGTTGGCATTTCTGAAGCAGACATGTCCTCAATAGCAAGTTGACTAATGGTCGAAACCATTTCTAAAAACCGTTGCAACATATAATATGTTGAGTTCCACCTCGTTGCTACATCCAGGATGTTTTTTATGTTCTCCTTCAGAAATTTCATGCGTCGATTGAAGCTGACGAAATTTATCAGAAACATTCACGCTATTCTTCACCCATTTCACGATGGCCCTAACTTTTTGAATGGATGGAAGAGCATTAATGTTTTTCAGAGAAGACTCAACCACTAAATTAATCGTGTGGGCGAAGCAGGCAATGTGCCTATTTTTTCCAATAAACAAGTTGATGGCAGATACCATATTTGCGCCATTATCGGTCACAACATTTGAAATTTTTTCTTTTGGTATATCCCATTCACTCATTAGATTATTCAAAGCATCTGAAATGTTCTCTCCTGTATGTGTTTTTTGTAATGGAACGACACCTAAATTAGTAGTCTTATGATTTATACTTCCATCATCCAAATAGTGAAGAGTAACCCCTAAGTAGGCATGTTCGTTCATGGTGTCTGTCCAAATATCGGTGGTTAAACAGAAATGACTTATCTTTGTTAGACCGACTTTCACTCGGAGAGCGCACATTTCATATTTTTCATTCATTTTTCTTTTTAGAGTTGTTCCTGACGGAACAACATACAAAGGAGAGACCACCTTCATTAATTTCCTAAACCCACAGCCATCTACTATAGCGAATAGTCTCATATCTCTACAGATAAAGTATAAAATTGCCTGTGTAATCGCATGGTATTTAGCACCACCATCTTGAAATGATGAGGCCTTTTGGAAAGCTTCTACTATAGGCTTAATAATTTGTTGATCATCATCATGACTACGAGATTCAGTAGAACTAGAAGTAGAAGGTAAACTTGAGCATTCGCCTAATTTCGGCCGCTTCTCAGGCAAAGTTGGTTGCTTCACTCGATCTTCTAATTCTGAATGTATGCGGGCATGATTTACCTTTAGATGTTTGAAGAGGTTGGATGTGTTTCCACTATACTTTATCTTGTTTCCGCAAGTCTTGCATTCTGCGACAGTTCCGTCCACTTTAGCAAAATACCCCTACACCTTGCTCTTAGGAGGTGACATTATTTAAAACTCAACAAAACACACACTAAAACAGTAGTCACAATTCTCAGTGGTAAAAATAAAGAGTAGGAACTGAAGTCTGAACTATGAATAAACCTGAATCCAAGAAACAAAACAACAAAAGCGTAGCGCTAACAGCATAGGAAGGTTATGCAAATTCCGGAATTCGTCAGCCGTTGCCAACATAAACATTGACTCTTGGGCCACTTAACACTTAAGAAGTTAAAACTTAAATTATTATCACATTTTCCCCCCTGTTTTTAGCAAGGTACATTCTTTTTAATTATCTTGTTGAGATATCCTCTTCATTCACTTTTTTAATATTATATATATATTTAACTTTCACTATGAACACTTATTTACTATTACCCAGACGTTTCCACGTGGCATTCGTCTTCCTCAGTAGACTATAAAATAGGTTATTTACCTTCTGTCGACGTTTCTTAAAATCCTTTTAGGATAACTCGAGTTTCGACACCATTTGGTGTCATCATCAGATCGGAATATGAATTAGGTTAAAACATTTTGATGCATATGCATCTCGTCAGATATTTAAAAAAATTAAAAACAACACATAACATTATATAAAACAATAAATAAACTATATCACAATAAAATAACATTAACAATAGAATATAAAAACAACGCGGCCGCAAACGAACCTGTACAGGAACGCCCCCACGGTGAGACTAATCAATGCCGGTTTGACCTCGGTTCAATTTTATCGATCTGATATAGCCAATTTCTCGTTCCATAAGATCGATTCTATTAAATAAAACATTATTGCTATGTATTGCTTTTTCATTTAGGACACGATTGTGATCCTTCTTTATGGCTTTGTATATCTCGAATCTTTCAAGGGTGTCCAGCTTTAGTGACTTTTTACATTTATGTAGGATATCTAAATTATCATTGATACTTTTTATATTATGGTTATATGAGCTCAAATGTTCTGCAAATGTAGATCTTGTTACATTTGACTTGGAGCTTGGGATATGTTCTTTATAGCGTAATTTGAAAGAACGACCTGTTTGTCCTATATAGAACTGTGTGCAATCAGAACAATTAAGTCTATATACACCAGTACCATCAAATATATCGGAGGGTATATTTTTGTTAGTAAAAGTGAGTTTTTTCTCAAGTTTATTACTTGCCTTTGAGGCCAATGTAATATTATGCTTTTTTAATAGGTTTTTTAAAATATGGTATAGAGTTTCACCATACTCTATAGCAATGTATTTGTTTTCTTTGGATACATAAATATTTATTGGTTTATTTTGTTTTATATTAATTAATCTATCTACTATATGACTTTTGTATCCATTGGCCAATGCTATGTGCTTGATAATGTTTAGTTCACTGTTATAATCATCTGTAGATAAGGGCAATGCCAGCAATCTATGAATCATACAGTTAAAAAAAGCCATTTTATGTGACATAGGGTGATACGATGAGGCGTGAATAGCATGATCTGTGATTGTTGGTTTTCTGTAAATATTATAGCTAATTTTATTATTTATTTTAGTTAAAGTTAAATCTAAAAAATTAATTTTATTATTCATTTCAGTTTCTAATGTGAATTGTAAATTATTTGTAATGGTAAATTACAAATTAGGTTTTTAGGTTTTTAACCTAATTCATATTCCGATCTGATGATGACACCAAATGGTGTCGAAACTCGAGTTATCCTAAAAGGATTTTAAGAAACGTCGACAGAAGGTAAATAACCTATTTTATAGTCTTAATCGTTTCTGGAGGCAAGAAAAATGTTTAAATTCCTCAGTAGGTTTTAAATACTGAATTAATCTTTTTAATTATAATTATTAAAATAAAAAAATTTCGTTTGAGTATTTTTTCCGATACCGGACCTCTGGTATCGATACCAGTACTCGTATCCAAAACATTAGTATCTATACCAAAATACTTGGTATCAAAAAAAAAGTATCGATACCATACTTATATCGATAGGTATCGTTTATCCCTAAACTGTAGAGCTGAACTCGTTTACCATAAAATACACTGCTACCAAAGTAATATATATATATATATATATATATATATATATAAGATATACATTTGTAACATTTTCAATTGTTATATCACACACACACACACACACACACACACACACACACACACACACATATGTGTACACACACGCGCGCGCGCGCGAGAAATATTCACATCACACGCGCACACACACGTCAGAGTCTTAAGTGTAAACAAATGCCAAAGATGGTTACTTTTTAAGAAGCGTATTTTTGTGGTATGCAGTACTTCTACCACATTAATGAATAAAAAGCGTCATATTTTAGAATTTTAAGAACAAGAAAATAGCGTTTCGTTAGATAATATATGTAATGCACTGGTTTCGACCAATTAAAACTAATTTTTATATATTTTCTTAAATAAAATTTTACCTTCGGCTAAGCTGACTTTCACTTTTTGCAAACTTTACCAACATTATCAAATGGTTAGTAGTGGCCGGCTCTAGTAGAAGGCCGGAATATTAAACGTGGCAACCTTGTGTTTGAGGCCTACAAGCATAGTGTAAACATGTACCTAAAGTGAACATGTTATATTTTGTATTAATTTCATAGCATTACTAAAATCATGAGTACGCCTATTTATAGCTAAATCTAAATTATAGGTCAGTGCGCACTTAGTACTATAAGTTTAAGTTGAAGAAATTAGTGAATTAGTGTTAGGCCTAATGAATTAATTATGTGCGAATTATTGAATTCGTATCATATGAATGAGTTAAATATTATATTTCTTAAATAATATAACAGTATTTTACATAATATACTTTTAATTTGCGAAAAAATTGAATATTATGAAGAATTATAAAACTGCTGTTAACCGGCAATTAAAAATGACGCGATTTGATTACTGAAACACATAAATTAAGAGATCGTCGGATATCCAGATCGTCTAGTCGGCAAGTATCAGCTGGTTATAGTGTGACCACGTGTATTATTTCGGCCTTCTATTAGAGCCGGCCACTACTTGTTAAGGGGCGTACACACGAAAGAGTACGAATACACACAACACACACACTCACTCTCTCTCGCTAAAAGAGCCCGGATCTTTTCCGTTTTGTGGCCACCACTACGATTCATGTATCCATTTATAGGTTTTGTTGTATTCATTAGAGATGGGCCGACTAGAGGTTTGGCCGACTTGCCGACTATTTTGAATCTGCTCATAAAAGCGTGCGAAAACACTTTGTGCATCTTCGTTGTATTCGTGTGGCGTTCGGACGCAGCAAGCGCTCCCCTACACAAGGCCTCTTTCACAAGATGCAAGTTGCTGCCGGTCAGTGCACGAGTTTGCTTTGTTTGTGTAGTGCGTAAAATTATTTGTCTCCATGTAGAAAATAAAAACAGCTTTTTAATCATAATGTCGCGACGAAAGTCATGTATTTGGACATTTTTTGATCAGATAGTAGGTGAAGTGAGTAAAGTGAAATGTAATCAATGTTAAGCAGTGATTTCACCAGGTGGTGTTGGTAAATCGGCCAATAACACTAGTATGACTAATCATATTAAATACAAACATAGTGAGCAGATGGCGCAGCTAACTGCCGTGATAAAGAATTCTTCCACGGAGCGTTCACCATCTCCGTATCAGTTTTCATCGTCACAGGCATCGGTTGCGTCAACTTCTGCTGTTAAATGTCAACTATCTCAACAAACGATACAGGAATCCATAGCTGTGAACTGGTCAATTGACAATTCGAGATCGAGGGAAATACATATTTCTATTGGTAAGATGATTGCACTTGACAACCAACCAATCTTTATAGTCGAAAATACGGATTTCACTAGTTTGATGAAGAAATTAAAACCAAAGTATAATTTCCCTAGTAGAAAATATTTTTCCGACAATATTATACCCTATATTTACTCGGAGACGAAAGCTGAAATAAAAGAAGAAATTGTCAGTACCGTTGCAATTTCTGTCACTACAGATTTATGGACAAACATCAACAAATTACAAAGCTTTTTAAGTTTCACTGCTCACTGGTTAAATGACAACTTCCAACTTCAACACGCAGTATTACAAATGAAATATTTTTCCGGCTTACACACGGCTGATAATATAAAACAACATCTAGAAGAAATACCTACTTTATGGGATATCAATCCAACCAAAATACGTGCTATAGGGCGAGATAACGGCAGAAATATTGTCAAAGTGATTGATGATTCCAGTTTCCAGGCAGTTCCGTGTTTCATACATACATTGCAATTGGTGATCAACGATGCCCTTAAAGTAGAAAAAACTGTTGCACAAGTTATAACATGTACAAGTTATAACAAATTCGAGATGAATTGTTACTCATTTTAACAATTCAGGACTAGCACAAGAGAAACTCCACAATATACAAAAATAACTAAATTTACCAAATCATCAACTTGTTCAAGACGTTCCGACCAGGTGGAATTCCACATACTATATGCTATCTCGGTTAGCAGAACAAAAACGTACAGTCTCTTTATACATAACTGAGCACAGTGTCAAAATCAGTCATCTGCTGACCTACGAATGGAAGCTTCTTGAAAAAAGTATCGCTTTACTAAAGCCATTTGAAGAAGTGACCAAAATCATTAGCTCAACCTGTTCGTCAATTTCCGAAGTCATTCCTCATCTTAAAGTTCTGTTAAGGTACCTTGAAAGTTATATTGATGAAAATGAGGAAATAATACAATTGAAAACTGAATTGTAAAATGGCTTGAAAAGAAGGTTCAAGTTAGAAGATAATAAAATTTTTACACTCGCAACACTTTTAGATCCAAGGTACAAACTACAATTTTTCGAAGCAGAAAATGTGCATAAAGTGAAATCCCAGTTCTTAAAAGAAGCGCTAAAAAATCTTCTTATCGACTTCAATCAGAAGTCAGAGTTCACCGTAATTTTTGGGAGTGTTAACAAGAAATAGTTTCAAAGAAGGTTGAGGGAGACGAAAAATCTTCTTCAGCTTACAAACTTGAGGCATACTGTGCATCGCCGGTAATAAACCGAAATGATGATCCGTTCATGTGGTGGCAACAAAATTGTACACGATACCCTGAGATGGCACGTATTGCTAAAGTATACTTGTGTTGACCAGCCAGCACAGTATATAGTGAGAGGCTTTTCTCTGAGGCTGGAAACATTTATGAGACCAAAAGAAGTCGGCTTCTTCCTGAACGAGCTTAAAATCTAACATTTCTTCATCACAATTTATCTTTAATAAATACAGAAAAATTAAATTATATAAGTATTTGAATATTTCAAATTATTTATTACTGATGATGTTATTGTTATTACGTATATTACACTTTAGTTTAATAACTAACATTATGACATATTCAACTAATCCCTAATTATGACAGAAAAAGGTGACGAAAGACTAAAATTAGGTGGTTACAAACTTTAATACTGATTGAGACTTAATTTAGTATAATGATTGTTCATATTTATAATTGTTAATCCAAAGGAAAAAAATTATAACAATGTTGAATTAACATAGACGTTTATGTTTTTGAGTTTATATTAATGCTGAGTTTATGTTAATTAACGCTAACATTGTTTTATTAAACTTATAAGTTTTTGTTTTTTATTAGTAAGTAATAACTGTAAACAAGAAATGTGACTGATTAATATGATCATAATGGTATAAAACACATATTTTTGTCTGTGTCTTATTATATTAATTTAAAGTTACTAATTTTATTAATGTAATGACATAAAAATTTGAGGCCGACTAATTGGCTTTTTTGCCAACTATTCGCCAACTACAAAAACGACCGACTAGTCGGAACATCTCTAGTATTCATAGATATACACTGGATGGTACACAAGCAGCACTGTCTCTGCCCAAATTAAACGTCTCTGGCTCCATTATAGTGTGGGCGACAGAAATCGAAGTGTGTATTTTATATTGATGTTACTGCAGTAATTAATCAATTAGAATAGTGCAATCGTCTGCTGCATTTAATTATACGAATAGATATAGTTGAAAGATTAGAAAGGAAGAAAAATTACGTTGCATATGCATGTTCCTTCTGAATTATTTGACAAAAAATTAAAATGTTTTGCTGATGCTCTTTGCTTACAAAAAAAATGGAATTACGTGCTTTTTGCAGCTACAGATGATATTTAGTTACAAAAAGCGAGATATATTCAATAAATTTACAAAACCCATCTATGTAACATATCCTTGGTATAAAAATGGAAATTCCCATGTGTTATTGGTACGTGTAAATTTTGCATACTTACATATCTTAAAATAAAAAATAAATACGCACATCCACGTGTGTGTGTGTGTGGATGTGTAATAATTCACATTATTCTTGTTACTTTAGTTAATAATAAATAATATTTTTATAAATATATTTCAAACAATAGAAAATACACTCTTCTTTATAATAAGATAAAAAGTAATTTTACACACACACACACACACACACACACACACACACACACACACACACACACACACACACACACACACACACACACACACATATATATATATATTGCAACAGTACAAATGTATAGGGTACTGTGCATTGCACAATTAGTTAAGATAATTAATATAATTTAAATAAATAATCCATATTGTTAGTAATAATGATAATTCAGATTGAAAGCTGTAAAAGGGGATAACAAAATTGCATGCTTGAACAGGTGGGTCACGCCACACAGCTGTGTCTGTGTGTACACGTGTATCTTATGTGTGTGTGAGGCCTGTTGATTCCTGTAAAGTGTCATGCCTAAATAAATGCTAATAATTATTTTGCCAAACATTATGCCACTGATTTGTTATAATATTATTATATACATACTGTACCACCAAAATCAGTAAAATTCCATTTTTTTAAAATAATGAATAAGGCCTTTTCGAAATATTAAAATTTCATCATCAGTTCATACACTGTAATGTTCCTGTTATGATGTTTTTCTTTAAATGTATAACTGTTGTTAACTGTGTCTACTATCTCTTACTGTACTTCATTTTGAACTTTCCACTGCCATCATTATTGGGTGAAACCAAGCCAGATATGTATTGAAACAATTGATCATTTTCAAATATTGTCTGTTGATTCATCAATTTGTCATATTTTTTATGAAGGTATATATATAATTTTTCTAACTGTATAATGTCATTTTTATTATTGTTTATTTCCACTATTTCCATATTGTTGGTTATATTTGTTATACTATGATTCATACTAATAAGGTGATCTGCTATGTTGGAGATTCCCGTTTTTTTATTATTAAAAGCTCTGAAATGTTCCATAAATCTCTGTTTGAAATTTCTATGTGTTCTTCCGATGTATATGTAGTCACAGTTATACAACTGTGGAAATTCCTCATAACAAAAGACTTAATCAAAGATTGATAAACATTGTCATAAGAAAGACAATAATTTCTAAAAGTGTAATTTATAACTTGTAAATGTCTTGTATAGTAATTAGCATAATTTTTTAATTAATAATTTATTGAAAATATTTAAATTTAAATTGTATACTAATTATGAAAGCATAATTTTTGAATTGATAATTTATTGAAAATATTTAAATTTAAATTGTATAGTAATTATGAAAGTATAATTTTTGAATTGATAATTTATTGAAAATATTTAAATTTAAATTGTTGAATTATGAAAGCATAATTCTTGGATTAATAATTTATTGAAAATATTTAAATGTAATTTTGAAAGAATAGAAAGTTGCTAAAGTAAGTAATATAAATGACAAAGGCATATGCAATAACAATAAGATAAATTTTTAAAAAAGAAAGATTTCAGAATATAATAAATTACTCATAATATACTGACCAAGTCGAGAGCCATATTATTAATAATCAAATGTATTTATGGAATAAATATTATTAATAAGAGTATTTTATGTTTGTATGGAATATGCGATATTACGTGTATGTAATCACATGCATAAGCAATAATAATGATTTAATTCGAAATTTATTTTGAAATTTTAATAAATAAATGTTTTAATTATTTTAAACAATTTTATGTTGTTGTTATTATTATGATTACACCCAGTGAAAATTTGTAACGTTATAAATATTTGTACTACTCAACAGGGTGGCTCATCATCAACGATAATAATGTTATAATATATACATATATATATATATATATATATATATATATATATATATATATATATATATTACATTTAATATTTATAAATAAATTTACTTCAAGATATACCTTTTTTTTCTTATTAGGAACAAGTTTCGGGTACTATCTTGTACCCATCCTCAGCCTTCCGGTTTTTTTTTGTCTGGTGAAGTACATATGTGTTGTTGGTTGGCTATTATTATTGTGGCTTCCTGTTGGCTTCTGGTATTTCAAATTGGTTTTATTGTGTGTGATTGTGGTGTATGTGTTAGTTTTTTGTGTATTTTCAATGTTGAGTGCTTTGAATATATATATTCAAACACTTTTTTGCTAGTATGTTTCTTGATGGATATATAATTTATTTAATATTTATAATTTCTTAACCTCAAGATGTTTTTCCCTTATTTGGAACATTTTTTGGGACACTTATTGTTCCCTGAAACATGTTGGCATCCTCAGCCATCATACGTAGTTATGGATCTAGTTGCATATTTGTGTTCTGGTTAGTTGTTTCTATGGTTTCCTGTTGGTTTTGGGTATTATTGTGTGTGGGTGTGGTGTATATATTTATTTTTTGGGTGTTTTCAATGTTGAATATTTTGAATAGTGGTCGTGTTTTGTGTTTACTTGTATTTGTATTTGTTCATGTGCAATGTCAACTAATATAGTCTCGAACAATCACATAACACTTTGCTACAATACTACGAGCTGCACTGGAATAAATCACCACTAAAATGCACTGTGTAAATTGCCCGACAATAACTGAACTAAGCGTCGCTGAAGTCTTGTATTTATACCCTGCTGATATTCCAGAATATTCCATAATAGGGGTCTATTAGATAACACTAGAGCATAATTGATTTTGGCCTTGAACACAGTGTGCCCAGACCAGTATGGTCTGGAAAAGTCTCACATAATTGTCCATCATCTCAAAGTAGCAGCAATATGTATGCACACACACATTATAGCCGGACTCCACTGGAATAGCCGAGAAACACGTAGCATGTTCTGCAATATCATAACAATACATTTTATTAGAGTTTGTATAAAAATAAAGTCAATTCCCTTTTTATGAAGAATGTAGGTCGCCGAGATACTGATGAACCAGTCTGAATCATCCATTAAATGTGGGTCATTCAATCTGGATACGGATATGTTAACTCGATCTGGGTACCGATGTGAGATGTGAGTTCTTCCTTGTGTCGGGCGTTCAGGGTCATTCTTGGGATAAACATTTACATAAATCACAGTTAATTAATTTTCACCATATTGATTTTGTTACTGGAATTTTGTGGATTTGGCATACACATAAATCCAGCAGACTTAGTGTTTCTAATCCCTATATAAAAATTTCTACTTTCCTGGATTACCACTTTTTTTTTTAATTTACAATTTAGCAGTATCTAGTGATTTTTTTTATACGGTATGTGTTCGTAAAGCCTTAGTAAACGAACTGTCAAAACTAGTGCAACATGTCTACACACTTCCAAGTTCACAGAGAGACTGACTGTTCAACAAGAAATTAGAATTCAAATGAAAATTTGCCCCAATTCTCGACGCTGATTGGTCAATTCATAACCCTTCGCTGCTTCTGAGGCCAAGAAATGCTATACTTGTATTAGACTGTTTGAAAGTAACTTATGGCCTATCAAAAAAAGTATAATTCATTATACATTATTGGTGTCAAATAATATATAATTCATTTTCATATCTAACATTTATTTCACAACACACTTTTACTAGTGACTTCAAACACAATATGGAGACATAATATAGAACTTTAACAATGTTGTGCAGTTTCTGTGGGATAAATAATGCTCCATAACAGGAATGGAAAACTATTTTAACATGAAACAAAATAGGCATGAAAATACATTTTATCAGCTACAAGTATTTACTTTTATTTTCAACAGTATCCATTTTCAGCTATACATTTCTCCCACCGCTAAACTAGTTTTTACATCCTGTCAGTGAAGAATTCCGGTGGCCTTTTCTTGATCCATTACTTCACTGCATCCTTCACTTCATTATCCATGGTGAAATGAATGTCCACGTTCATTCTATCTTTAAAGGTGGAAATCATAGAGCACCAAATCTGGCGAATATGGAGAGTGTGCTATGTATTAGAATTTCAACTGTACACAAACCTCGCTGGTTGGATGAGATGTGTGTGGCCAAGCATTATTATGTCATAGGATTATTGCCTCAGTAGATTTTAGAACGTGGCACAAATCTTATAAGGTGTTATAATGTCTGTGTACCACATAGAATCCACAGTCAACCCAGAGTCCAGGTAGTCCGTCATGCACATGTCTTTTTTAAATTCCAGAACACTGTCAAGAGGATAGGGATAGTGAAATACTTAGATTGTGATGAATCAAGGTGCTGGTATGCCAGGCCTTATTTTTTTCTTTTGGGTCATAATGCATGAAATTTTTGTCTCCCATCACAATAATTAAAAGGAAGTCATCATCTTCACAATAATGTCTCAGAAGTTATACACAACTTTTTTGTTTGTTTGTTCTGCTCTGTGATTCTGTGAGTAAATTGATTTTATGGGGAGAACACTTGTTTCATAATATGTCATACTCGTTCTTTCAATATGTCTACCTGGTTGGCAAAAGAGATTCTTCAACTTGCACATTGCAAAATTCATATCCCGAGCCTTAATGTTTTTTAATTTAATATTTATTAATTTTATGTTCAGCAAAAATAGTAAGAACATGTTACAGCCTCTGACAAAGCTCATAGTGAATGAAAACTGGCTTAATTGAAGGTAAACATTTTATCAAATAATTAATGTTCCATATTAGAAAAGTGTAATATGTGTTATTATAAGGCTATTGTTTTATAATTTTTTGCATCAACTAGTAGTATTGTTTCATAAATGTCCTATCCACATCAAATTACATGTTCAGTTTCTCATCAACTTCTGAAGAGATAGGTATAAAATTTTACTTATTGTAAATTGTGTTAGACATATTTCTTTAATAATTTAGTCAACCAATTCTAATATATATATATATATATATATATTGCAACTCTACTTATATGCGTTGTTGTTGTGTCGTGTTGTGTATGAGTACCTACCTGCTATTTGTTCTAATGCTTCGGTTAGACTAACTCTTTGCGTCTCGATCTTAGACGTTAACTCTGCATTATTCATCTCAGCATTGGCTGTTATTTCTTCAAATTTCGCGTTCATATTTTCCGTTAAATCGCGTTTCATTTCCGCGTTCATTTGCTGTATTTGTTTAAGTATTTTGTCCATATCCATTTTAAATACACAACAATTTCAAATATAAACAATATCAAATACACAGAATAACTTCACTGCTGTACGAGCACCAGTCACAAAACTCTTTGGGGATTGTTCAGTTGGACGCCAGCTGTTTTAAGAGTTAAAACAACAAAGTTTGTTTTAACGTGAAAATTAAATTTAAATTGATTTTAATTAATTTAGTTTTCTCGAGCCCCACGAAATTGGAGCGCCATATGCGTTTCAATTTCGTTGTGGTTTAATGTTGTGTAAGTTTGTCGGGCCCCACGTTGGCCGACATTTGCAACTAGCACTTATATGCGTTGTTGTTGTGTCGTGTTGTGTATGAGTACCTACCTGCTATCCGATCTTGCGGATTCTTCCGACTAGGGCGTGTGGATTTTGGATTTGAAGTTCGCAAGCTAGTATCTCAAATTTATTGCAACAACACACAAAATAAGTTACTTTAAAGGGGGAGAGTTTTGTGAGACTGGTAGGCTTTATCGTACAACAATAAAACACTGTAATATGGGGTAATAAAACGTTGTTTATTACTCCAACAACACACAAGAATAAAATGGTTATTATATTATCAATTTCTTACAGTCTAAACAATGAATCAATGTTGACCAATGTTTTTCGATTGGTTAATAATTGAAAAGCAACGAAACTCGTTATTTGGCGAGTTGATTGCAATTGAAAATTTAATTAATTAATTGAATTGATTTAATTAAATTGCTTTAACTAAATTGAATTTAAATGTTAATGAAACAAAATATAAAACTCTGAAGTTAATTAGAATAATTTTCAAAAATAAATTAGACGTGACAGTCTAGTTCACGTTATTTCATTTCTAGTGATTTGACTTCTGTTATACTGCAGTATGAACTAATAATTAGATTGTTAGTTAAGATTTGTATAGCGCTTTTATACTACTTCTATTTTCTTAACTACAGCTTACTAATAACTTAGACTGCTATACAGATTATCACAATGAATTTATTCTTAATTACTAGAGTCTTTGCTTTTTGTATGGCACCTGAATTGTTTGAATTACAATGTTTTAATTGAAAAGATAGAAAATTTGATGTTGAAAAATAAATAAGTGGATTTTGCTTTCCTGTTATTGAAGAGGATGTTGTTCCGATTGTCCCTCGTTGACCCCGGTCCGGTCGCTAGAGAAAGTAATCTGCTTAGAGCTGCTGGATTCGGTCGTTGAGTTCAGAATTCGGCAACACTCTGCTTCCTTGCTGTTCGTTGTATATTTTAACGTCTACGGCTCTCTGCTGGAACTGGTTTCTGTCCCTCGTCGATTCGCACGTTGCACGTCAGCGTGTGTGTGTGTGTGTTTCGTTCGAGTGGTAGCTCTGCTCGTCAGCTGTTCACCAATGATTTAGACGGCCTCTCTGCTGTATTCTTGAAGTCTGGCGGATCTCTTGCGTGCTTATGACTAGCTGGTAGTACACAATAAGCTTGGTTGATGTAATGAAGAGTATCTCGCCTTTACGCAATAATTACGAGCTATACAGTTGATCTGTATTTACTGTGTTCGTAATTGCGTGTGTGTTGACCACGTAGAGTCTTCTGATGGATCTTCACCACTATGGTTACGAGACGCTCGAAGAATTACGTCTTTACTTCGTGAGTACTGGCAGAAGAGTGATGTTTCAGCCCGAAAACACCGCGCTGGTCGGGGTTTGCGTCAAATGATTTGATTGGCTGACACACTCTCCCTACTACATAAAATTTGAATTCCCTTGGTCCGTGAGAATGAAGTTAGATTCCCACAGACGGAGAATTAATATTATTTTTAATATTATTATCCGGCGGAACTAATTTGTCGGTCCGGATTTCCTGTGCTTATTTAATTTTGCAATAACTTGGTTGCAAACCAAGTTGTGCGAAATCTAAAATATACAATCTGTCGGAAATTATTATATCTATGACATATTAAAATCTCATTAATGTAGCTCTATTTTTACAGGAGTTATTCAATTATATTAGTTAACTCTTTTATTTGTTAATTATATTGCGTAAAATTTGCACACGTTATTATTAATATTTCGGCAAACATTTTGGCTATCTTGGATTTCGCCTTAATTTATTAGTTTCCGAGATATTAATAATTAACAGTTTGGGTGTGGCCCTTCCTTGTACAGCAAGCTGATTACATAATGGCCACGTGTGCGTCGCTTTACCAAGCATTATTTGCATTGCTCTACATACAAATGGAGTTTTGACTGTTATAATTTATTTAAACTTGATTTTATTATGCAGGCGACATATAACCCCAAATAATTAATATTTGGTGCTGTTATATACGCCCACACCCATTTAAAAAAAAAATGAATGTAATAATTACAGTTATTTTTTTTCAGTCATTACACACGTATTTTGTAATCACTATACTTATTACCTATACATTGGATTACTTATTCTAAAGACACATACATAGGTGTTAATGTTATTGCATTATATACAATTTAACTCTAAATACATGTATTAATAATATTATATTTGCGAATTATTGTGTATTAATGTTTTTAAAACGGGTAGTACCTAACTGCAGCGTTTAAAAGGTTTGTTTGTAAACAGTGGCACACGCGCAAAGGAATTTGCTGACAGATTACATTCGTTATCGCCTGCCGCGTGCTCTAATTGCTTGACCTACTTTCAAATGTCGGTCAGCAGTTACCACTACCTGCGTAACTATTTCCTGCCGTGCGTTTGTTTTGTTGTACGCACCCGTTATTTACCGCGATAGAAAAACATTATTATTAATACACAAGCTATCTACAATTATTATTAATACTATAAAACACACGTAATTTATTTTAATTTTAATTATTATAATACAATTACATTATCTTTTAACTGTAATATTTCGTAACCATTTTTACGAATGGTTCTGCAGTATTTCGTTAACCATCGGTCATTTTCGTCACCGGATTCGTCGTCCACGTCTTCCCACGCTGACTGTGTGAGAACGTCGTCGTCACTTTCCTGTTCCACCGGACGTACAATTGTCGGAGCCCATTGTTGTATTGTGTTAACGGCCAACCACGGTTCCGTACCTTCCGGTTGAAATACTTTGTCAACTGGCGTACAAATTTCAGTAGAAAAATCACTTTTCTTAAATCTCGCATTTTTCTTATTTTTACCTACTTTATTTCGATACGTTTTAGCATGATTTATGGCGCTTCCACCCTGGAGGCGCCCGTTTCCAAGTTTTTTGGAAACTTACGATTCTTTTTCTTGTCACTATGGTCTTTATTGCTTGGGGTATCGCTGTCTTGCTCTATTGTATCACTTCTAGCTATCTCAACCGTTTGCATAGCTCTAATCGGGGCCCCATCGTTACCCTTATATTGCCCTTTCGGTCTACCAATATTTTGTTTGCCTTTGTATTCAAAGGTCTTATCTGGGGGTTTTGACGATGTCTGGGGTGGCGTAGAACTAGTACTCGGTCTTTGATCAGGTTGCTGATGATATTGTTCCCGTGTATTCTGCCCTTCATTATTTCGGCGAAAATCAGGATTATAACGCCACCCACCAAAATCAAAAACTGTCTCGCTTTGGGACACTAGAATGAGGAGTTCGTCTACCGTGCGTATACCCTGCGTAAACACGGCTACTCTTATGTTGTGATTAAAATGATAGGCAAGTTTCGTGACTATGTCAATCTCCGAAAATGCTGGGGTTAAATGCTTCGCGCGTTTGACCTGCTGGATTATATAATTTTCCGCGGTAATACCCAATTTCCTATCAAATCTCCCATACTCCAGTTCATTGCGTAGAAGTCTTTGAGTATGCGAGTTCCAGTACCGGCTTTCAAATTTTTGTTTGAACTCCACGTATGTGGACACTCTATCGCGTACAGTGTTATACCACTTACGCGCCGAATCACGCATCGCGTTAACTACCCACTGTATTTTGTCTTGATCTTCTAGTCGGGAACCTACTCTAGCCATTTCACTCTCACACGCTAACAAAAATTCAATAGGGTTTTCGTTATTTTCCCCCGTAAAATACACGCGATATTTCTCGTCAACAGGACCTTGTACCAAAATATTAGGAGCGGATCTCCTCCGTACCTCCTGTCGTACTTTCAAAATCTCGTCGTTTAACGCTTGTAAGACACTCTCTTTATTAGAGTCTATGTTAGATCGCGTCTCTATAATTGAAGCGTCTAATCTATCTACTCGTCGTTGCGTTTCCGTCACGTCGGCTTGAATCTTTATCTCTAGAGAGTCGACTTTTCTTGAGACGTCTTGCGTTTGTTTTTCGCAGCGGCTAATATGCTCCTTGAACCGGCCCTCCATACGTGTTACTTGTTCAATAAACGATTTTTGCATAGTGGTCTCAAAAACCTTAAACCGTTCATTTATTTTGGTATCGACCGTACGTACTTTTTCACAAATTTCAGCGACTTTCGCGGTTAATTCTTTATTACTCTCACCGATTTCCACGACTTTAGCAGTTAATTCTTTAGTGCTTTGTTTAATTTCCGTATTTATATCGGCGTTGCTTTGTTCTAATGCTTCGGTTAGACTAACTCTTTGCGTCTCGATCTTAGACGTTAACTCTGCGTTATTCATCTCAGCATTGGCTGTTATTTCTTCAAATTTCGCGTTCATATTTTCCGTTAAATCGCGTTTCATTTCCGCGTTCATTTGCTGTATTTGTTTAAGTATTTTGTCCATATCCATTTTAAATACACAACAATTTCAAATATAAACAATATCAAATACACAGAATAACTTCACTGCTGTACGAGCACCAGTCACAAAACTCTTTGGGGATTGTTCAGTTGGACGCCAGCTGTTTTAAGAATTAAAACAACAAAGTTTGTTTTAACGTGAAAATTAAATTTAAATTGATTTTAATTAATTTAGTTTTCTCGAGCCCCACGAAATTGGAGCGCCATATGCGTTTCAATTTCGTTGTGGTTTAATGTTGTGTAAGTTTGTCGGGCCCCACGTTGGCCGACATTTGCAACTAGCACTTATATGCGTTGTTGTTGTGTCGTGTTGTGTATGAGTACCTACCTGCTATCCGATCTTGCGGATTCTTCCGACTAGGGCGTGTGGATTTTGGATTTGAAGTTCGCAAGCTAGTATCTCAAATTTATTGCAACAACACACAAAATAAGTTACTTTAAAGGGGGAGAGTTTTGTGAGACTGGTAGGCTTTATCGTACAACAATAAAACACTGTAATATGGGGTAATAAAACGTTGTTTATTACTCCAACAACACACAAGAATAAAATGGTTATTATATTATCAATTTCTTACAGTCTAAACAATGAATCAATGTTGACCAATGTTTTTCGATTGGTTAATAATTGAAAAGCAACGAAACTAGTTATTTGGCGAGTTGATTGCAATTGAAAATTTAATTAATTAATTGAATTGATTTAATTAAATTGCTTTAACTAAATTGAATTTAAATGTTAATGAAACAAAATATAAAACTCTGAAGTTAATTAGAATAATTTTCAAAAATAAATTAGACGTGACAGTCTAGTTCACGTTATTTCATTTCTAGTGATTTGACTTCTGTTATACTGCAGTATGAACTAATAATTAGATTGTTAGTTAAGATTTGTATAGCGCTTTTATACTACTTCTATTTTCTTAACTACAGCTTACTAATAACTTAGACTGCTATACAGATTATCACAATGAATTTATTCTTAATTACTAGAGTCTTTGCTTTTTGTATGGCACCTGAATTGTTTGAATTACAATGTTTTAATTGAAAAGATAGAAAATTTGATGTTGAAAAATAAATAAGTGGATTTTGTTTTCCTGTTATTGAAGAGGAGGTTGTTCCGATTGTCCCTCGTTGATCCCGGTCCGGTCGCTAGAGAAAGTAATCTGCTTAGAGCTGCTGGATTCGGTCGTTGAGTTCAGAATTCGGCAACACTCTGCTTCCTTGCTGTTCGTTGTATATTTTAACGTCTACGGCTCTCTGCTGGAACTGGTTTCTGTCCCTCGTCGATTCGCACGTTGCACGTCAGCGTGTGTGTGTGTGTTTCGTTCGAGTGGTAGCTCTGCTCGTCAGCTGTTCACCAATGATTTAGACGGCCTCTCTGCTGTATTCTTGAAGTCTGGCGGATCTCTTGCGTGCTTATGACTAGCTGGTAGTACACAATAAGCTTGGTTGATGTAATGAAGAGTATCTCGCCTTTACGCAATAATTACGAGCTATACAGTTGATCTGTATTTACTGTGTTCGTAATTGCGTGTGTGTTGACCACGTAGTCTTCTGATGGATCTTCACCACTATGGTTACGAGACGATCGAAGAATTACGTCTTTACTTCGTGAGTACTGGCAGAAGAGTGATGTTTCAGCCCGAAAACACCGCGCTGGTCGGGGTTTGCGTCAAATGATTTGATTGGCTGACACACTCTCCCTACTACATAAAATTTGAATTCCCTTGGTCCGTGAGAATGAAGTTAGATTCCCACAGACGGAGAATTAATATTATTTTTAATATTATTATCCGGCGGAACTAATTTGTCGGTCCGGATTTCCTGTGCTTATTTAATTTTGCAATAACTTGGTTGCAAACCAAGTTGTGTGAAATCTAAAATATACAATCTGTCGGAAATTATTATATCTATGACATATTAAAATCTCATTAATGTAGCTCTATTTTTTCAGGAGTTATTCAATTATATTAGTTAACTCTTTTATTTGTTAATTATATTGCGTAAAATTTGCACACGTTATTATTAATATTTCGGCAAACATTTTGGCTATCTTGGATTTCGCCTTAATTTATTAGTTTCCGAGATATTAATAATTAACAGTTTGGGTGTGGCCCTTCCTTGTACAGCGAGCTGATTACATAACGGCCACGTGTGCGTCGCTTTACCAAGCATTATTTTCATTGCTCTACATACAAATGGAGTTTTGACTGTTATAATTTATTTAAACTTGATTTTATTAAGCAGGCGACATATAACCACAAATAATTAATATTTGGTGCTGTTATAATATATATATATATATATATATATATATATATATGGTAAGTTCCAAATATGTTGGAAGGTCAGTTCTTTTTGAAAGATGTCTGGATTTTTTTATTTTTAAGTCATTCTCTATATTATCAGTCCTGCATATCAAAGTAAATTTAACATTAATCCGGGCCAGTCAAGTTTTTTAGGGGTAGGAGAATCTTTGAAATTTTTGAAGCATCACCAGGCATGATGGACCTAATAATCACACTCCAATTTGCTGTGAAAACAAGCAGATTTTGAGTCGTTACTTGATAAAGGATGATGCTTCAATAGTCCTGCCATTCTGCAATTAACTAACACTCCTTTAGAAGTTTAGTAGATTTAAACTTTCCTGAGTCATGTTAGGAAGTATCATATAAAACTTTTTCTTATCACATAAAACTGCTGGAAGTATAAAGCACACAATGACAAGTTGAATTATGTTGGTGTACATTTTCAGGTTAGGTACACTTTTCAAATGTTTTTCGTCAGATGTTCAAAAGTGCAAGCTTGTAATTCTTTGTTTTGATAAACCCCTTAATAAGGTTTCTCGACAATAGTAAATAGATGTCACAGATTGCTTCTATGATATGTCTCATAAGACTGTGCTACTTCAATTCTGTTTTTCTTTGACTTCCTATTCTAAAGATACACTTTCAGCTTTTCAAGGGATTAGACGGTAACTCTATAAGGGATAAATGTGCATCTTATTAAAGTGCTACTGTAACGGTACAGAAATGGGAATTTTATTTTATATAAATCAGTATTTAATTCAGTAATTCAGTAGTTAACTTTCACCTGTGGGGAGCCCCAACCAGCAATGCATATACAGTTAGCCTAAACAATTGCCCAGACATATTGCGAAACCGCCCAGCAGCAGGCTCTTTGTGAAAGGCAGTCTGCAGTTTGTCATCAGAGAGTAAGCAGCATCAGATAGTAAAGTTTGTTAATTAAAAAACAGTGGCTTCGGGTTTACAAGATAGGCCGGTAAACCAAATCCGGCCTATCTAAAAAAGTGTATAACCAAGAACGACAAAATAAAAAGAAATGTTATTCTAAAGTGGAGTAAAATAATAGTGGCGCATCAACCTAATACGAAATAATCAATAACAGTACCGCGGTTAAACAGTGTCAAAACTAATTTATGGTGTGTTAAACAGTGCATTCACAGCAGAGGTGCAAAACAGCGGAGTTTTTCAGACGTTAAGTATTAACTGAGTTTTAACCAAGATTATTTTACCTTTTTCCCCAGAGTATAATTCAACATAAATAAGTTGTAAATCTAAAATGTACATCAGAGATCTCGAAGGGGGGTTTAAATAGAACGACAAAATCAAAGAACGAATGTGTGTGAGTGTGTAGCTAAATCACGTATTGGTTCATTGCTAAAAATAAATAGTTGTGGTATACCATAGTTGTCATAAGCTAGTTAATTAAGAAATATTTTGTTACTATGTTTGATTTCACAAATTGTTACTCATTCAACAAGTATTAATATAACGAAAAGAAATAAGAAATTTAAATGTCATAAAAGAGATACGAAGTAGTTATTTTGCATAATAAACCAGAGGCAATTTGTTTTAGCACAAACTGTGTATTTGATCTTTGACCATATCAAATCCAAATAATCCTTTCTGCAGCAGTTTCGTCTGAACGACTCTTGGACCCTAATCAGAAGGTAAGAGAAAGATATTATAATATATTGGCAATTAATTAATATTGTTTCATTGGCCCCGAACTAGGGACTCGAGTATTATATAAATTTCAGTTAATTAATATTGTTTCAGATAAGTATGGATAGGTCTAAGCCTAAATGTAATTAACAATTCAAAAGACTATGATTCCGAGAATGCAAGTTGATGAACTGAAGAAAAGGAACAGCATAAGAAACTATGTATAAAAGCAGAAGCCACAGTGTTGTTATAGGCTTAATAAAATTCATGCTGAGTTAGCTTGCCTCTTGCAGTCAGTAGTACTGCATCTAGAAGATTTTCAGGTTAATAAGTTGGTTTCACCTTTTCTTTATTCTTAACTTCATATTATGAGTAAATTTACTAATGAAACGTCCCCTTAAATAAGAGCTCTCAGTTTCTCAGCAATTACTTTATGATGGGACCAAATTGCTACAGGTAACAACTGAACATACCAAAAGAATCAATTGAGTTTTTAAGAAATGGTTAGTCCTGTGAAGAAAAGAAGTCATAAGAATGAACATTTGTGAGATGTGTCCATGTCAACAGCAAAAGTGACTGTTACTGCAGTTCTGAGAACTGTCAAATGATCCATCAGCTGCCTCGCAGTCTCAAAAAAGACATCTGCATATCCTGTGCAGTTTCATGGCAAGTGATTATTGAGACCCTATATTTTTTGAAAACATAAGTGCAGACCTCTGTCAGACTTCAGAGTACACTAAAGTTAAAGTTTTTTCATATACTTGTTATTTCAACTTATTTTCATAGCAACTGGCATTAAAAGTATTAACTGTAGATGCAGGCATGGCAATACACTGGTAGGCTTTTTGTAGTCATACTGTGACATGTTATAATCACTATGTTGGTTGGTCGCTAATCTCATCAGACGTGTTGATCCATTTTCTGGTAAAAAATATTCAAGCAAATAGAAACATTAGAGCCAATCATACAGACTTTTTGAAAATAAAGTAACTGAAGTTCATGGAGAAGAACAATTTCTGAAATAAAGACACTAGAGAAAGGTAATTATATCAGAAATTACAATTTGTACTGTTTACAGTGCTATGGATGAATAAAATGTAGAATAATCCAATGTTTGGAAATAAATTAGTAAAATTACTAATGAAACAAATGAATTTAGAAATTCAATTGAACAAAATTATTTTTATTTAATGAAGAAAGTTGTGTTAGTGGTTAAAATCACAAACAGAATTATCACTGTTGCACACCACTATATAAAAAAATTATTCCGATTAGCGCTTTCAAGCTTCACAGCTCATCACCAGATCGGAAAACAAAATCTCGGAAAAGAAAAGATTTTTTTCCGATCTGACGATGAGCTGTGAAGCTTGAAAGCGCTAATCGGAATAATTTTTTTATATAGTGGTGTGCAACAGTGATAATTCTGTTTGGTATTTTTATTTAAGAGTTATATATATACATATATTACATTTAATATTTATAATTAAATTTACCTCAAGATGTTATTTTTTTCCTTTTTTGGAACATGTTTCGGGTACTATCTTGTACCCATCCTCAGCCTTCCGGTTTTTTTGTCTGGTGAAGTACATATGTGTTGTTGGTTGACTATTATTATTGTGGCTTCCTGTTGGCTTCTGGTATTTCAAATTGGTTTTATTGTGTGTGATTGTGGTGTATGTGTTAGTTTTTTTGTGTATTTTCAATGTTGAGAGCTTTGAATATTGTGTCATGTTTTGTATTGATTTGTATTTGTTCAGGTATTAGTTTGTTTTCTGTTTTATGTTTGTATATTTGTAAATTTTCCCACATGTTCATTATGGTGCCTTTCTTATACATCAAGAAACGGACTGTAGCAGAAAGTGACTAAATATATATATATATATATTTAAGTAATAATTAATAGTTAATATTTAAGTATTTAAATATAAATACTTAAATTTAAATACTTAAATTTAAATTATAAATACTTAAATTTAAATATTTAAGTATATATTTAAGTATTTAAGTAATATTTAAGTATATATTTAAGTAATATTTAATATTTAATAACTATTAATATTTAATAGTTATAAATATTAAAGTAATATATATATATATATATATTATAACGATTCATATTAGCGCCTATCTGAGCGTTATATGAAAATGTCAGATGGAGGGAGTATAGCAGCGTAAGCAAGAGAGAGAGCGTACAATCGCAGCCATCTCACTCTAACCTCATCACAGCGACATCAGATACTGGTACGAACATGAAATTTTACTCAATACAAATTATCAGTTCAACCTGTGATAACTTAAAAACTAATAAATATACGGCAATTCTGAAAACAGCATTGTATTCAGCAAGTGAAGCTTTATAAGTAGCCGCAATCTCAGTTAATATAATTAACAACTGAAGAAGTTATATGGAAGACGAACGCCAAAAGGAATAACGAGAGAATTATGCTACATAGGAATTAGGTGTTTTCACACACACACAGATAAAGACCTAAGCAACAATATTCTGTGGTCAGATCTTTGAAAACACGTTTGCAAATACCTGTAATCAATCGATTTGCAAACACAGGAAGTACGATTTTAACTAGAAATTCTCTGCAGTTTCAAACCTGTCAAGGGGTGTTTCGTCGACCTGTTCGAGATGGTCAAAACTGGAAAAACGCATGATTTATTTGAACAGCCAATCAGAATCCCGTATTTAAAACTGACGCCAACTCAAAGCGAGGGGTAGCATCACTCTTCGTTTGTATCTTCAATGCGCTAGTCGTGTAAAAATTACGTACAGAAATTTTTCAATCACGCAAAAGTGTAATTAAGATCAAATTTGAGAAGTAGTCCGCAGTGAAGATGAACTAGTACCGTTCAACAACTCTCGCTGCGTAAAACAACGTTAATTAATTAAATTATTAATTAATTCATCATCAGCCGTGAAGGACCTGTGCGACAGAAGGCTACAGCATGTCTTAATCGTTAATTTTCACACTCACTCAGTAATTATAAGTGTTAGGGTAGAATTAAGTACTACCATTAGCATTTACAAGTTTAAAAATAATTGATTAAAACACTAATTAAAATAATCAAGCAAATATTAAAGTGTTATTTGTAACGATTCCCCTTGAAAACCACAATCACTGAACGAATCCTGAGAAAGAGTGTCTCCATGCGCTGAGCTAAGCTGAAACCGTGTCATTTGTATCTGGGATTTGTTCTGGCGCCCAAGTAAAGTAATATCACGGGTAAGTAACATTTTATCTAACATACAAATATTAGATAATTGTGTTAGATAAAAGGGAGCGTCATATAGATTTGTCGCCGCAACTAAGGGGCACGATTAAAGCACCAAATTTATAGATAGAAATAAGTTATATATATATAAATTTGGCACGGCCAACTAAGAAGCTCGATTAAATCACCAAATTTAGCACAAAAGAAAGTTATATAATTTGGCGTTGCTTTTACCCAAGTGATTAGTTAAATTGTAATATTAATTGATTAGAAACAAAGTGGAATTCAAGGTTACAAATAACTGTTAAATAATTGTTAAATTAATTTGTTAAAAATAAATTTAAAAAATGGCTAAATCATCAGCAATTGAGCAAATGTTTAAGCAGTTGACCACTAAAATTGAAAGTAAAATTGATGATACAAATAATAAACTATCTAGTGAAATTGATAGTACGAGTAGTAAATTATCTAGAGAAATAAAAGATACTAATAATAAAATCGAAAGTCCAAAGAATCAATTAACTAGTGAAATAAAAGATACTAATAGTAAACTTGAAAGTACCAATAATAAAATTGATGAGAATAATAAAAGTTTAGAAGAAAGTAATAAAAAATTAATAACAGATGTTAATAATAAAATAGAGCAAACTAATAAATACTTGTCTAGTGAAATGAAACAAATAAACGAAAATTTGTCTAGCCAAATAGAACAAAGTAGTAAAGAAGCTACATTTAAAATAGATGAAGAAGTAGCAAATTTAGCTGGTAAAATAGATGAAAGTAATAGTAGGTTTGATAAGCATACCGAAGAGGTTAAAACTACGCTAGAAGAGTTTAGAAAACAAGTAAACACTAATTTTCGCCGTCAAGACGAAAAACTAAATAAGTTTAGAAACGAATTTCATGAAAGGTTAGAACAGAAAGTAACCCTCATTAATCAACAATTCAGTGAAATAACAGCTGAATTAAAAACACAATCGCTTCTAAATAAAGAAGAAATCCAGAATAATAGGGAAGAGTGTACCCAACTGGGAGAAAATATTAAAGAAGTTAAGAAACAGGTAGAGAGTAAGGCTAACAGTGACGAAGTACATCAAAAGGTGGAACAGCAATTGAAGGTAATGCGGGAAGATCTGACTAAAGCAATGAAGTCACAGCAAACCAAAATCGTGAGGTGTGGCGGCTATAAGGAGGAACCGGAAAACCTTGCATTTTCAGGAAACCCACATGAGAATCCTGTGGAATTCCTAAAGCTGTTTGAGGCTTATGTAGCTCGCGTAAATCCACTGATGGATGACGAGGACAAGAAGGACATGTTAGGCCGATTTCTCAAGAATTGGGCAGGTACGTGGTGGAAAGTCATCTCGGACAGAGTCCAAACCTACTCAGACTTCAGAGAAAAATTCCTTGCTCAGTACTGGAACGTTCAGATACAAAGAAGGGTACGCGATCATCTAGAATTTGGTAAGTATCACCCGTCAATGAATATGACAACCACCAATTATGTACTTAACGTAATGGCGCAAGTCAAGCATCTAACACCACCAATAGAAGAGAGAGACCTAGTATATAAGCTAGCGCGTCATTTCTCAGAACGCACTAGAGTAGCAACCACTACTAGAGGAGTGGATACTCTAGAAAAGTTCATAATGGTTGTAGATGAGTGTCAAGATTTAGAGAGGGACCTACAGCGTGTAAGTAATCAGCTGAGTAACTACTCTAGAGGCGATCATCAAGAAACAAATTTCTACTCAACTAAGAGGAGAGACAATGAACGCCCGAAAGAAAAAAGGTTTACCCCATATCTGGGTAATAAACCACAAAATCGACAGGAATTGGAGGAGAAGGGTAGAAGTAGGAGTGTAGAAAACAAACCAAATAAAGGGTATAAAGTATGTAAAACAACTATAACATCTACCGAGCAGCAACCGTCGACTAGTAAAATGAATACGGGAAACGGGAAACCACTGCAGGTAGAAAAGAAACAAAACTAAACCTACCATTACCTGCAGTGAAACAACCAAAGAAAACAGGTAAAAAGAACGTAACTAATAATATAAAACAAGTGAGCGATAGGGAGTTCTTGTTAAAAGAAGAGCAAGAAGTAGGTAGAAACCATTATCCTGAATGTCCGGAAATAATTTGTAAGATCAGTAATCTACTAGTAAGAGCGCTTATAGGCACTGGCAGTGAAGTTACCTATGTCAGCTCAAAGTTTGTAGAAAATAGTCAGTTGCGAAATTGTCCCAGACTACCCGTAAAACATTGTAATGTACAGGGAGCCACTGGAGCCAAAATGCAAAAGATAACTGAACAAATATATTTACCTGTCAGTTTAAATGGTAACCAAACCCAAATTGTAGCTCTTATAGTCCCGAAACTCGTTCATGATTGTATTATTGGGGTAGATACGTTACTTGAATGGAAAGCAAAAATAAATTTTAAAAGAAATACCATTACGATGGAAATAATACAAATAAAATAAATATAAACATTAAAGAGTGTATAAACAAGTGAAAAGTCTTTTTATAAATACTGTTGTATTAAATCATCCAAGGATAGGAGAAAGATTTTACTTGCAAACAGACGCCAGCAATATTGCTACTGGAGCACACTTGTATCAGATTGATGAGAAGGGCCAAAAAGCGGTATTAGGATTTGTAAGTCACACACTTAAAGGGGCAGAATTAACCTATTTTACGACAGAAAAAGAGCTATTAGCGATAGTGCATAGCCTGTCAAAGTTTAGAAGTTATATTCTGGGTGCTAAACTTACTATAATCACTGACAATAAGGCGTTAGTATTTTTATTAAAGTGTAAATTGCTAGGTGCTCGTCTGACTCATTGGATCTTGGCTATACAAGAGTATCAATTTGAAATACAATATTGTAAAGCGAAAGACAACTTGGTAGCAGATGTACTCAGTAGAAATCCACCATCAGAAAACAACATGGAAACAGATAACACTAAATGTAGTAGCAATGATATTGGTATTTACGCGGTAAAGCATATAACGAAACCTGAAGTAGTTAGACGACTTAAGGAAATAGGGACTCAGCAACAACAAGACCCTAGGATTAGTGTAGCTTGGAGAAGTGCAGTTACCAAAACCAAACCAGGAGTCTCTATATATGGAGGTAAGCTATATAAGCTATGTTCCCATAGAAGGAAATATAGACAAAATATTGACCCATAAAGAACTAATAGTTTGAGCCGTAAGGTATGTGAGTCAAACATGGTCAAATAAAATAAATATATAATTGTTTTGAATGAAGGTCAATGATAATAATAATAAATTTTATTTAAATAATGTTAGTATTGTTATTTAAATTATTGACATTAATTAAGCCAAAATGATGATTAAAATATTAATGGTCATATAAATTTCCAATATACCATGTTAGGTTAAGTAACACTGTAATCTTTAGTTATAAGATATATGTAAGGAAAATGGTATTAGTGCAAGTTTTGTGCGGGAAAAAGTGCGAAAGAATATGTGCAAATTTTTCATCAGTGTAAAACTGTACATTACAAAAAAATTAATGATTTATAAAATAATCAATTTTTTTATACGGAGTGGGGGTATATATAACGATTCATATTAGCGTCCTATCTGAGCGTTATATGAAAGTGTCAGATGGAGGGAGTATAGCAGCGTAAGCAAGAAAGAGAGCGTACAATCGCAGCCATCTCACTCTAACCTCGTCACAGCGACATCAGATACCGGTACGAACATGAAATTTTACTCAATACAAATTATCAGTTCAACCTGTGATAACTTAAAAACTAATAAATATACGGCAATTCTGAAAACAGCATTGTATTCAGCAAGTGAAGCTTTATAAGTAGCCGCAATCTCAGTTAATATAATTAACAATTGAAGAAGTTATACGGAAGACGAACGCCAAAAGGAATAACGAGAGAATTATGCTACGTAGGAATTAGGTGTTTTCACACACACACAGATAAAGACCTAAGCAACAATATTCTGTGGTCAGATCTTTGAAAACACGTTTGCAAATACCTGTAATCAATCGATTTGCAAACACAGGAAGTACGATTTTAACTAGAAATTCTCTGCAGTTTCAAACCTGTCAAGGGGTGTTTCGTCGACCTGTTCGAGATGGTCAAAACTGGAAAAACGCATGATTTATTTGAACAGCCAATCAGAATCCCGTATTTAAAACTGACGCCAACTCAAAGCGAGGGGTAGCATCACTCTTCGTTTGTATCTTCAATGCGCTAGTCGTGTAAAAATTACGTACAGAAATTTTTCAATCACGCAAAAGTGTAATTAAGATCAAATTTGAGAAGTAGTCCGCAGTGAAGATGAACTAGTACCGTTCAACAACTCTCGCTGCGTAAAACAACGTTAATTAATTAAATTATTAATTAATTCATCATCAGCCATGAAGGACCTGTGCGACAGAAGGCTACAGCATCTGTAATTGCCAGGGCATCTTCTACAGCATTGATCAACATCCATTCTTCTGTGCAAAACCATCAAAAGGAGGGCCCCTACAGATTCCTATCTTCGGTCAACGCATCAAACAGTAAGAAATAGATTCATTTATCAATGAAATAAGCACTAAACAAATAATAAAAGCAATAAACAATTTTTAAAAGACACTAAGAATTTAACACTTTGTATTTTAATTATAAGATTAGCTCTAACATAGTATAGGAGTGTTGAATGGAAAGTGAGGTGTAGTATTGGACGTGCAAATTATTGCAGACCTGTTCTTTAGCACTGGTTTGGGAGATAGCAATCTCTTAATTAAACCAGATAAGAGCCATAGGTCGTTTGAATGTCTTAATCGTTACTTTTCACACTCACTCAGTAATTATAAGTGTTAGGGTAGAATTAAGTACTACCATTAGCATTTACAAGTTTAAAAATAATTGATTAAAACACTAATTAAAATAATCAAGCAAATATTAAAGTGTTATTTGTAACATTCCCCTTGAAAACCACAATCACTGAACGAATCCTGAGAAAGAGTGTCTCCATGCGCTGAGCTAAGCTGAAACCGTGTCATTTGTATCTGGGATTTGTTCTGGCGCCCAGGTAAAGTAATATCATGGGTAAGTAACATTTTATATAACATACAAATATTAGATAATTGTGTTAGATAAAAGGGAGCGTATTCATGTTAGATTATAACGATTCATATAGTCGACCTATCAGATCGTTATATGAAAGTGTCAAACTGTGCTAGTCTAGCGGCGTAAGCAAGAGAGAGAGGGAATAATCACAGCCATCTCTGTCTAACCTCACCACTGCTACTACTGACGCGTGCACAGACATGAAATTTTATTCAATTAATTTTATTTATTAAAACTGCAATATCTTCAAAACTAATAAATATTATGCAATTCTGAAACCTGCATAGTGTTCAGCAATTAAAGCTCTATAAGTAGCCAAAATATCAACTAATATAATTAACATTTAAAGAAGTTATACAGTAGAAGAACGCCAAGAGATATAACTAGAGAATTAGGCTAGGTACGAATTAGGTGTATTCACACACATACAGAGAAAGACCAAAAAATAATATCCTGTGGTCAGATCTTTGAAAACACGTTTGCAAATACCTGTAATCAAACAATTTGCAAACAGCGGAAGTATGAAATTAGCCAGAAATTCTCTACCATCTCAAACTTGTTAAGGAGAATTTGACCGACCTGTTCGATATTGTTTCAAATGGAAAACACATGATTTATTTGGAACAACCAATCACAACCCTGTATTAAGAGTAGACGCTAACTCAGAATGAGGGAATTAAGCACTCTTCGTTCGGGCATTAAATAAGCAAGACGTGTGTTAAATACGATCTCAATTGCACAAACAACGCAAAGTATTTATTTAAATAAACAGTTCACGAAGTGGTCTGCAGTAGTAGAGGAACTAGTAAAGTTCAATAAATAATCTCGCTGTGTAATAACTAATTAATTAATTAAATAATTAATAATTAATTAACAGTGAAGTGACCTGTGCACCAGAGTAGCTACAGCACCTGTAATTGTCCAGGATCATCAGTCAACGTTATTGGTCAACATCATTTCTTCTGAGCCGAACCATCAAAAGGAGTATCTCTACTGATTACTATCTACGGTCGACACAACAATCAGATAAGAAATATATTCATTGATCAATGAACATAAAATAACAAAATAAATAATTAAATCAATAAACATTTTTAAAAGACACTATATAAATTCAAATTTTGTATTTAATTATTAAGATTAGATATAAAGTAATATAGGAGTGTTGAATTGAGAGTGAGGTGTAGTATTGAACGTGCAAATTATTGCAGACCCGTTCTTTAGCACTGGTTTGGGTGATATATACATCCCTAAATCAACCAGATAAGAGCAATTGGTCATTTGGACGTTTTAATCTTCACTTTTCAAGCACACTCATTAACCAATAAGATTTATGTTAGCAATAAGTCCTTATATTAACTTTTAAAGAAATTAATTCAATAACAAAGTCATTAATTAAACAAATTTCAACATTATTTAAGAGTTATTTGTAACGATTCCCCTTAAATATTCCACTCACTGAACGAATCCTGAGATAGTGTGTCTCTGTGCTCTGAGCTAAGCTGAATCCGTGTCATTTGTATCTGGGATTTGTTCTGGCGCCCAGGTAAAGTAAAAAGTCATGGGTAAGTAAGATTTGTTCTATCATTATATACAGAAAAAAGATAGATAGACAAAAGGTCTTTATAATATATATATATATATATATAATATTATATATAGGCTAACAACCACATATTAGTACATAGGATTACTAATTTCACAATTCCAGAAAATTATAAGTATTGGAATTTAAACATTGGATTGAAAATATAGTAAGCCTAGACATATTAATGTAAAACACGTTTTCATAAAACATGAATAGAAAGAATAGAAATACACAATTTTAGCATTTGTTTGAACTGAAAACAAGAAATTCCTTTGAATTAGTGTAATGTGGTTTGTTACTGTGAGACACAGCAGTGCTGTTAGTGCACTAATTGAGATGCATTTAATGTTTAAATAAAGCTAAACAAGACTAATAAGATATTCTTAGATGTAGTAATTTAGGTTAGGCCAAATTTTTCATTAGACTTGGGCTAAATTATAAATATATGAGGTGCTGGATAAAGATGTTTAGGACTATACATTAAACAAATTGTTTGTACATATGAGCAGGAAACAGATGAATTAATACAATATTATCATCCAACATGATATAGGAACAATTATTCATAATAAATTAAATAGTTAGTGGACCTAAACCTGCAGTAGAAACTCTTGTTTTCATAACACAAGTAGGAAGAGAGTTGAAGATTTATTGTTTGCAAATGTTAGGCTATACCTGTTTTCTTCACCCATCATAATGGCACGTTATGATTTTTAATCATATTTCTCATAACATAACAAATGTATGTTGCTAGTGACTCCTTGTTTTTTTTACGAGTATGAAACAGTTTTTTATTATGATGCATGAAAATATTCACACAGTGGAACTGTTGGGCTGTGACTACCATTTGTTTTTTTTTAATTATTATTCAAACCTGAGAAGTTGCTATATAAAACAAATCATTACACGAGAGTAGAACAAGTTTTTATACACTTTGTATAAGGTTGTAAGTTGAGATTTGTATTTCAAATATACTAAGGTTTGTTTATACATTTGTTATTTCAAACTTTTTAATAACAATAGATACAAAAAAACATGAATTATAATGGTGTCTTATAAAGTACAGAGTATTATTTGTTTCTATTCATAAATACAGGCCCTTACAGTAATATTTTGAAATATACAAGTGTTATTTAATATTTTCCATATAATATACAATCATTTCATACAGGTTTCAATGGTTCTAACAATTTTCTATCTATTTTTTCGCATTAACTTAGACTGTAGTAACATAAAATTCCACAGTAACCCATTGCTAATACTTAATCATTTGCATGCTAACAGAAACTTGTGAAACTTGAACATTGGTTTTTATTGCATTAGTTTGAAAAAACAATTTTAATGTATTTCTTTTGTTATAAATTAGATTTACTTATCCTGTCTCTGTATGGTAATCATTTGCCATACGTGGAAACTAGTTTATAATTACAGTATTTCCCATAAATCAAGAAAAAGAAAGAAAACTGAATAACAATTGTGTTTTGATAAAGTGAATAGGAAAATTACCATTGAACATATCAATTTTTTTCTTACAAAATAATGGAAACTGGATAAGAATTATGTTTTATGAAAAGAATTATAATAGGAAAATCATGATTTAACATGGCCACAAGCTGAAAATACGGCCTTTTACTGTACACAAATTACGGAAATTTTAGCTGATACATTACACCATCTTGCACATAACCTCAACAAACTGAGATAGCATGGTGTGTGTGTGTGTGGTATTGGTTAGAGGGGTATCGGATGACACTGAGAAATGGGGAACATAGAGGTAAGTGAACAAAGTCAGAATCAAGTCGGATCACAGAATCAAGGTGGTAGACATTAAACTGATAGGTCCCATTTTACAATATTATTACATTATAATCATCGATAAAATCAATGTAAAATAGCTAAATTAACACATATGTACAAAAAAAAATTGAAAAGACAAAAATCAAAACTCACCTCTATATCCAATCATTCACTAATTGCAACAAACTACTTATAAATTATTACTGTTTACACATTATACACTCCTCTAGGTAATACTTCACAATGTTTACAAGAACAGCATATGGGTCCATTTCCCAAAACGTTTCTCCAAAGAAACTCAACACAAGTAAAGTCCAACAAATTCCTACACATCCCTCACTAACTTTTATTGCATTCCTTACTTTCTTCACAGCTCCTCGATGTTCTGGGTGTGAGCAAAATTGTATGATGGTAACATATTGGTTTCCCAAAGTAATCAAGCTGGTATAACCACTGTTGATGGTTCGTTGATCACTATATGCTATATGTGACCCCCTATATGAGTAACGCACTGTTGAGTATCAGAAGGAGTGTCCCCACCCGCCAATGTAGAATTAATTTAAAACAATTCTTTGGTTTCTTTATAACTCGTAGAATATAACTGCCATGAATTAACTGTATTAGCTATAACACAATTCTAAATAGTACAAATTACATATAATCGATCAATGCAGGCATGTTTGCATGAGGTAACATGGACTTAAAGTGTTGGACATACAAATATACAGAAAAAGAATAAAAGCACTACGTCCATTAGTAAATGTACTTGAACATGAATTTCTAAAAGATGTGGATCTGGTATGAAAGTACATACCAGGTGGTCACATTGGTGGCAGGATGGCTGAAAGAATATGATTATATAATTACCTTATTATCCACTCTAGCGATACAAAGTTTCGTCAGTTATGACGTGTTTCGGGACGTCCATTTATTCGAGAAGTCCCATCCTCAGATAAATAAACTAATACATTAAAATCGCAACCATGATACTGGTCAAGTCAAAAATAAAATAAAATAAGTTACAAATCGCATGTGATATGTTTTACTAACCACGGCCGGAGCTCCCGCATGCGTTCACCCACAACCGCGATCGTCACGCGACTGGTCAAAGATTAATCCAAACTGATTGCAGTGTCGAACAAGTAATTTGACGCAAATTACTAAAGACCAGATAATTATACCAGATAGTTTACTAAATGACCAGATAAATTTTGCGTCAAATTACTTGTTCGACACTGCAATCAGTTTGGATTAATCTTTGACCAGTCGTGTGACGATCGCGGTTGTGGGTGAACGCATGCGGGAGCTCCGGCCATGGTTAGTAAAACATATCACATGCGATTTGTAACTTATTTTATTTTATTTTTGACTTGACCAGTATCATGGTTGCGATTTTAATGTATTAGTTTATTTATCTGAGGATGGGACTTAGTCCCGAAACGCGTCATAACTGACGAAACTTTGTATCGCTAGAGTGGATAATAAGGTAATTATATAATCATATAATAAGTGATACGGTACGCAAAAAAAATAAGTAACTGAAAGAATACTATAACTGTGACTCAGATTGCTGTTTAGGATATCGTATAGCACATATTCCTTGGTGTGTGTGTGATTTTTTGCACACAATGATATAAGCTGAATTTAATAAACCCAAGTCACCAAAACACAGATAATAAAAATTATTAACACAAGAAGTTTACTTGTATATTCAAATGATACTTTGTTTTGTTAAAGGCTACTCAAGTATTTATTATACTGGCATTACAACCCAGTATGGGTTTTAGCCTCTTCAATGATTTTTTTCCATTCAGCCCTCGTGTTACACAGTCTTCTCCATCTTCTTATCCCCATATTCCTCAGATCCTCCTCAACACCCTCGATCAATCTCTTCCTTGGCCTTCCTCTTGATCTCCTACCTATTGGTCTCCATTCTAGAATTTTCTGGGAATTCTGTAATGTTCCATTCTCATTGCGTGTCCCAGCCAGGCTATCCTACTCTTTACAAATCTTACTATGTCAGCTTTGTGTATCAGATTATTTATTTTTTGATTCCTTTGTATTCTCCACGTGCCGTTATGTTCCACTGGTCCAGAAATATTTTTCTCAGTACCTTTTGTCTTTTTGTGTTAATACCCATGTTTCATAAGTTACAAACTGGTCTAATTATACTTCTGTATATTTTTAATTTTAATAATTTGTTCAGTGCTTTTGACTTCATTAATTTTGAGTAGGCTCTGGTTACCATTAACTATTCTCGCTTGGATGTCATTGCTCATATAGTTAGTGTAATTTGTTTATAAGGTTAGGTAGGTAAATTCTCTTGTGTGCTCAAATCCATGATTTTTAAATCATATAGGTGATCTATTATTTGATGATATTGTTATTTCCATGTATTTGGTTTTATTATCACATATTTTCAGTCCTCTCTCTATTGCCTCACTTATCTACGTTAATTAAAGATTCTTTCAAAGAGATATTCAAGTATTTATTACATAAAGTAATTTTTGTCATTTTATACATCCACCTAATGAAAGCAAAAATAAATAGATATCTGACCACTCATCTCTGTACTTACACAAGATTTTCCAAATTTCTTGGTGTTATTTCGCAGGCAATACAATGTTTTTCAATCTCATATTTCATTATAGATTTTTGAGTAGAAATCTATAGATATTAAAGCAATAATATCAATACAACTAAACAATAAAAGAAACAGTCAAAATTAAACTAAAATTTTAATATTTCTATTAATTCTTAATTTGATATCATAAAGGATCTTAAAAAATATAAACAATATATTATAAATACATGACATACACTCCTAATTTACAATATAACAAGTTGGTTATAAAAGGACACATGAAAACTTATCATTACTTTTCAACTGTTCACTTAGACCATCTAATCCACTCCTCAAATTAATCAATTACTACATTATCACTAGTCTGGCTTCTCCCATGCCAGCTACCTCTTCTGCATCAAATCACTTGATACTCCACATCTTAATCACTGTTCTATGCTTGAAGAATACACATTACCTTGCTGACATGTTGAGCACCTATATGAACTGGAGTTACTTGTTTTTTCGTTGTTTTTGTCAGTATGATTTCCTTGCTTCAATGAATGCTTTTCTTGTGGCAATCTGCTGACTTATTGGAGGGGTGATAAAGACCATATTCCCTGCAGATCCTTTTTGAATGGAATAGTGTGAAGCCTTTTGGGTTAACTGAAGGAAAATAGTCATTAAAAACATGTACAATTCGTTACGACATACATTTTCAGTATCACTACTTAGTAAGCCCAGGCTTACACTAAGAAGTTCACCCTCATCGTTTACATTAAGATCATATGCCATCTGTGTCATTCTCATTTTTTTTGAGGCAGTACTCGAAATATAAGCCTATAGCTTCTTGGTGTGGGGTCCACAGCACGTTTCATCTTTCCATTTGTTAACAACAAATACTGAGTTTCTTGGACATGTTCCAAACAACATTTTATTTCTGGGTCACCTGAGAGGTTTTTTTCCACCTAGTTCAATGTACCTTGTGTAGACTGGATGTTCACTGATTGTTATAGTGTTATATATTTCTGCAATTACCTTCATAGCAAACTTAAATTTAGACTTCCCCAAATGGTCATTTATGGAACATCCACGACCATCCAAAGAGATCATGGGGCAGAATAAGGCTAAATCCAGTCAACTCCCAGCTTAAGGGCACCATTTGACAATTAAATCTGTAAAATCCACATAGTCCTTAATTATTTGAAGAGCTTAATAATCCCTAAAAATTGTACATCTTGAAGAGCCACACAGCAAAAAAATCACCTTTTGATGTAGTAGGTAATCATCTAGCCTTCTGTCAACAGTCATAATCACAACATGCTTTACTGAACCATTCTTTGTTCTAACCAGTGACTGAAACTCATTCATATCAAGAAGGTTTCCTAGTCTTGAGCATGTGTATTGACAGAAGATGGACTGTTCTTTTCACTTCTGATTGCAGTGAATGCTGGCCCAGTTTCCAACAGTTTCTGAATTTCCAGATTCCATCAGATTTACTTCAATACTTGCATAAGCAGAAGGTATTAGTTTGTGACAATCTACTACAACTCAGTCACGATCAGGCAATGAAATGCTGTATTCATTTATATTAGCAAGGGCACTTCTATGTTTTGTTTGTGCCTATAAAACCTATAGAAACCCGATCTTTGTCATCTTGACAAAGAAAAAAATTACTTGTATTAGTGCAAAGACGGGGGCTAGAGTTCCCAGGTAATATATATGTTGTAACAAAAAAACAACGATGTTTACCTAATTATGTCCTGGAAAGTTTAAACATGTAACTGATCCTACAAAGTAGTAGAATTTCTTAGGAATAAATGATGTCCTGCTACAGATGATGCCAATCTGATTTTCTTTAAGTTCTGTGTTAGTTAATTCAGAGTTTTTATAGTACAATTTGATTCTATATTCTGCATAGCAGTGTTTTGTCTCATATGCCTAAAGACCATAGTAAAAAAAGGAAATAACACAACTGGGTGCAAACTGAGTCTAATATTGTATGTGTGTGTGTGCGTGTGTGTGATATCCGGTAAATCTGGAAACAGTAATGAATCATAAATACTGTACTTTTGCCACATTTGTTCAGTCAAAATCCAAGTAGGATTTATTCATTCATTCATTACATTTATTCAGTAGCGTATTGTAGCATTTAGAAAACAGATGTATAAGACAAATGTACAATCCTCTTGAGAGTATATATATATATAAAAATTGCACAATCACCATTTATCTAATTAAAAACATGGAACCATGGGTCAAGAAAGATTAAAATTTACAAAATAATTAAAACAACGTTATTACAAAATTCAGTCATTTATTATAGTACGTATAAGTAAACATCAGTCAGACTAACTTGTAAAATTATAATTCAACAACAATTTGAAACTAAAAATTATACAATGAAGACAAAATTTTACACAAAAATTATAATTCCAGTTTATCAAATTAAATTTAACACAACTAAATATTAAGTGACATATCTATCATTTAGAAACGTAATTATTCCATTTCATTGTTTATACATTCTAACTTTAAATACAAAAAAATATTCAGGAAAAATATGGTTTGTACTTCAAACATAATTAGAACACAAGGCTTTTCAGAACTTCATAAGCAAATATCACAATTTATCACTCATTAACTGTGTATTCTTAATGTCACTGCTTCACCTCTGCAGTGTCATATTTTGAACTCTGATTTAAATCATCACCAGTCTTTGATGAATGACCTTCTTCTTTTTCTTCTTTATGTGTGACTTTTGTGTTTTTTGATCTTCGAACACAGTTCTTATCTCTTTTTTTCTTGTTGTCTAATTTTTTACTGACTCTAGATTTTTCCTGTCCAGCCACCCAGTCATCATCATCATCATCACTGACTCCTCCATATGCATTTTCTTTACAGTTATTGGCAATTCTACGACTAGCAATCCTTGAACTATTACGGCCCATTCCTAAGCATTTTTCTAAATGAGGTGCAAATCTAGATGCTGACAATGGGCGATGGCATGTTGGGCAACAGCATTCCTGAGATTTCTTGACATATTGTTGGCCAAATATATCTGCTTCTGAACTCTCCACTATAGCATATGGTTTCATATCTTCCTCAGTGGTTTTTGGCTGAAATCCACCCATTTTAGAAACTTGGTGAATATCATGTACTAAACCTAACATAACATCATCCAGTAAATCATCCCACACAGATGCTGCTGCACTCTCAGCATTGCCAGGTGATGATGTCATCAGGTTTACAAACGCTTCCTTCAGCTCTTGTTCTGTTGTAGAAGGGCCTGGCACAAACGGTCTTGCAGCCATGATCTAACATGAACAAAACAATATAGTTAGGTATGCAACACACACACACACTGCAACGATTCATATTTGCATATACGCCCAGGATAACATTTTTTGTACATGTATATAATTCAGTGATAAAAACTGTTGTAAGTAGTTTTAAATAGTGGAGACATAAGCAAACAGGCGAGATCTGACAACTCTGGACATGTTTTTAAACACCTGTCTTAAACAACTGTTATCCTACATAACTGAGTGGTGGTGAACTGTATGTGTGTACATGTGTGTTCTACTGGCAGAAGCATGCATTGTCCTATGGATAGGGGGAGTTGCTGTGCACACATATATTTAACTTGTGTTAGAAAACTCCGATCCAGACATAAATTAATAATAATAATAAAAGATGGTTATTGAATGAAATTTGCATTTTACAAAATACCTTTTGCAATTCAGATAATCCCACTGGAAGACTTGTATTAAGACACGTGTTGATGTAAGATTATTACAAAAAGTCCAATAATGACAGAGTTATATAACTTAAAGTTAATTATGACTGTAATAAACTAATAATAAACAACTGTGTTATATACAAATAACATGTGGAAAACTGCAAATACAATGCAACAACTAGCTTAAACATCAATTCTATCATTATTGCAAAAACACAAAAAAAATTATGTGTTAAAAAGGTGATGCTATTCATACACAGCCAAAACTGAACATGTTCAAGACGGCATACTTTGATATCTGACATGTCAGAATTACTGCAGACTATAAATATCTCCAACAATTTTGAATGAGGTACAAACACTAATAAATTTCTCACGGGGACGCTAGTCAGTTTGATCAGTGACCAAGAATCAGCATCAACACCATCATCATCAAGAAGTAAAGAGAACAAACCACAACTGATGAAGGAGCATCATCACCATCATCATCATGTAATAGTAACACAAGATAACTAACAATCTACAAGGGAATCAGGGCATCATCATCATCATCATTGTCCACATCCAGGAGCTACACACACACGCGCACACACACACGTGTGTGTAAAATAACAGCTTCACAACGGTAACTCTACAAATACACAGGTGACAAACGAACAATTATTAAAAAAAACACACACAGAAAGAACCATAAGAACTGAAATATGAGCTAATGAAGTATAATCAATACATAACTGTAAATAGTGTACATATTCAAAGTAAAATAAATACTATGTAATTTTAAATTTTATTAAAAATAAATTTTCTAGTTAATTGAAAATGGGTGTTCTGTTGTAAACGATAATCTTATTTGAAGTAAACATTATTTTATAAAAATATTATTAATAAACTTTCAATTTAATTTAATAAATATAATACTACTTTCATAAATGATTTTCTATGCTACAAAAATTTTAACAATGATTCAAAGTTGACTCTTGTCAGACATCCAAGCAATTTAAATAAATTTATAATTTTTTATATTTGTTTTATGTTGATGTTTCTATACTACTATTGTATGATACATAAAAGAGATATAATATGCTGTCACTGTATATTCTTATAAAAGGAAATATTCTGAATTCATATTTTAAATTTCTGAATTTAATTTTTGATATTTAATTAATTTTTTAATGTAATAATTAATAAATCAATAATTTTTCCTTTTCAATATTTTAATTAGTTATTTTATTTATTCCTCTATAAAAACGTTTATTGGTCCAACAATTATACTTAACGCAATGAACACACAAAATCCTACAACCTAGCCAATGGTTTAAAAATTCCGGTTGCGTTGGGTATAAACACAGAATTGTATCCATCATAGGATTATTTGTAACGTTTTCTTCTGATGGCATTGTATTCTGAATTGCAAAGTGTTTTGTAAAATGCAAATTTCATTCAATAACCATCTTTAATTATTGTTATTAATTCATGTTGGAAATGGAGTTCACTAACAAGTTAACATGTCCACACAGCAACTCCCCCTATTCATAGCACAATGCATGTTTCTGCCGGTAGAACACACATACAGTTAGCCAGCCCTCAGTAAATGATGGTTAACTGTTTAAAACAGGTCCAGAATTGTCAGATCTCACCTGTTTGCTTGTCTCTATTTAAAACTACTTACAGCAATTTCTATCTCCGAATTATTTATATGTACAAAAAATATTATCCTGGGTGCAAGAAATCTACCAACGGGTAAATGCATAAAGTTTTACATCTATGGACATGCAGTTGTGCAAATTTGTATATAAATAAAATAAGAGAGTAAGCTTCCTGAGGTGCAAAACTTGCTCTTTTTTTTAACAAAATACATTTATTATTTATTACAGCAAATTAATAAAGTAGTGAGTCAAAGATCTTGACATACCATATATGATTCCTACTGTTAGCTAAGAAACACCACAAGAAGGTGACCATATTCTGTCACCACGGTTTTGCTGTACATTAAAAAAGTGAAAAAGGTAAAAGTTATGAAAACACCAACTACTCTACTACTGCTAATTTAGTAAAATAACAACTGTACAGCAATCTTTTCTAAATAATAAAGTTGTGTTATCAGTTACAATCATAAACAGAAATTACACTGTTGCATACCACTATAGAAAAAATTTCGGATTAGCTCTTTCACGCTTCACAGCTTATCATCATATCAGAAATATTTCCGATATTTATCAGATCTGATGATGAGCTCTGAAGCTAGAAGCACTAATCAGGAATTTTTTCTATAGTGGCGTGCAACAGTGTAATTTGTTATTATTACTTTATTATTATAAATATAATAAACATTAAACATTTCTAACTAAGCATTGTTTTTGTTACTTAAATTTATACGTGTAATGTTTAAATAACAAATAATTTAATCCTTGTTTTTAAGTTTCTGTATGTTCCCACAGATAGGACTATATCTAATACTTTTCATAAATATACTGCGACAATACAAGCATAGGCTGTAATGCACATACATAATATAAAAATAAATATTTAAGTTAATTTCAATAATATATAATAGACGAGCAGGTGTGAGATTGGAAGCTGGCTTTCAAGCAGGAACCAACAGGTAAACATCACGCGATTACCACTGCGTGTGTGAATACAAGTAAATAGTGTGTGTGCGTGAAGCCTGTTTGATCCTGAAAGTTTGCAACCTCACCCCAAGTCAATGCTACATTAAGAATATATTTAATATTAAACAAACCATAAATGTTAGCGAGAAGGTAAAAACTTCTAAAAATGTGTAAAAATCAGACACAAGTGCAGTGCGAATTTTACGTAATTCGGACAATCAGTGCGAAAACCAGTGCGATTTTTAAAGCATTATAATTACACTAGTGGTGCGAGCATCATGATAATTGCACATCACATAGGTCGTTAAATTAGACAATATTTTATCGCCGTGACCTGAGTTAAACAGTGCGATTGGCGAAAAAGTGCAATTATGTGAAATATGAGACAAGAGTGGGGGCTATCATGCCATGGTTCAACTGTCGACAGGCTGATTCCTGAATCGATAGCTGCAGTTTTCTTGGTGAATATAAATAGAAGCCCAGGAGAGCTAATCTCTCTCTTCTAAATTACCTCAGTCGCGGCGGTACGCTATGTCCGTCCGAGACGCGAATTTTTTAACTACTTTGGACAAAGTTAGACGCTAGGTCTAACATCAGTATGATTTTTTTTAAGCTTAACTTATAAAATATTATGGCAAATGTTTTGATTTAAAGTATTAATGAAAACAATAATTAAAAAAAGTACCGTAACAAAGAAATCGTCGGACGTCTACAAGCAGTCGACAACTAAGAACATCAATGACTAGCAGAGGAACGAGATGCAGAGGACTAGAGATGGTTCTATCATAACAGCTACAGACCCAGAGCAACATGTCATCATAATCTACAGCAGCCAATGTACCATGAAGGACGAGAGACGAGAGGACGAGCAGTGAGGACAAGAGGACATCCAGGAGGATCGAACCGACGGAATCACTGGAGGACATGGGACAACTCTGCAGAATTTAAGGTGACGAAAAACCAATATATAATTATCAAAGAGAAAGACATTGAAAGACTTTAATAAAAAAAAAGAAAAACAAAAACAAAACATTTTTGTAAGAGTAAATAATAAGTATGTAGACAGAGATAAAACCAATGTAATTTATGTGTAATCAGAATATTCTTTAATTATTTTTCTTTAATGAATGAACAGTCAATGTAACGATAAGTTAAATCCTTGCTTAGAAAATGAACAAGTAATTAATTTATTTAACTTTTTCTTAGTAAAAGCACATAACGTAGAGTCACTGAAAATAATCAATTAATTGTGTTAAAATGGTTATAAAGCCGTAAAAAGGTATAAAGAAAATATAGAATAAGAATGTATTAACCATTTAAAAAAAAAGCACACATTTAGACTGAGTAGTCAAGAAATCATAGTATAATGAAGAAAAGTTTTAATTCAAATTTATAATATAATATCTAGAATATAAGATATATGTTTGTGATAATAACAGGGCAAGTAAAGAAACTTTGAAACCATAGATAATGGACATCGTATGGCGAATTGATCATTATTTTTATATTATTATTTTTTTTATGTTTGTTTAAAGTAATAAATGAAACATATTACGATTCCTAAAAAGAGTTACTCTTATTATAATTACACCTGAACCCCAATTATACACACACGTTGTTAGTAATATTATATATAAATGTTATATGAGTATAAACACAGCACTAATTCAAAATACATTAAATACAGCAACGTGTACCGTTGTAATACATAACAGATAACAATATGTAAAGTGTTTTGCATATGTAGCTCACAAACTTATTGAAGGTGGTCCAAAATTTGCTAGAGATGTTACAGACATTAACTTTGTCACAGACAAATATTAATAACACTGAATTCACAAGTTGAATAAAAATTTCTCATAATTTGGTGTCCGACATAACTTTTACAGTTTTCCCAAAATTTTGATTTCCATTTATGGTCCTTGGTTCTTCTAAAGGAAAGTTTTAACAACTGAAGAGTCCTGGCAAAAGCTAAAGAAGCTGAAGACAGTATCAAGAAAAAACTTGAAAAATCAAGAAGAAATGTCTAGGAACAGAAAAAAAAATCTAAGAAAGAAACTGTATATTGATTATAAAGTAGTAAAGAAATCTAAATAAGATTCTGAACAACACTCTATTTATTGTGATGACTCTGATGATAATAAAGATTCATCTGTAATAAGTTATGTGTTTTGAAAGACAATATCATGGATGTAAAATTTGAAATACCAGAGTGGCAAAAGATGCAACAAAGAAAATTTGTTCTTGTTGATTTTGCTGGAGGACCAAGAAATAAAACTCACTACAAACGTGTACAGAAAGTAGATAATAATGGGGGAGAAATTTATGTCATATGATATTAATTAAGAAAATGATGAAAGTACTATTACCTTTGAACAAATATTGACAGTTGTCTTGATTGTTCATCTCTTCTTTCACAGCACTAACACTTATCTAAAAATGAACTTTTTCTTGTGAAAACTTTTTCACAAGAAAAAGTTCATTTTTAGGTAAATATTGACAGTTTTGCCTAATACAGTTTCCAAATTATGGAAATTAACAGACAAATTATCTGAGTTCCCTGGAAGTGTTTGAAAAATGATAAACTCTTATTTTATTACTTACTTATTATATTCTGTAACAGAAGAACATCTCTTTATGATTTTTAACAAACATCGTGTCTGAAGTATCTTGTTTGCATTTACTTTTCATATAGGCGAAGACTGGGTAATTGTAAACATGCAGTTAGGATTAAAAACACAACACAGCATAGTACAATGTCAACTAGTTTACAAATGTTCCAATTTTTGTTTCAATATTTCAGAGGGTAGAGAAAACACTTGTTTACAGTTACTCCTAAGATGTTGGGGTAATTGGAAATGAATGGAGTAATTGTAAATTGAATTTTAGAGGTATTTATTATTGATGTTTAAACAATTTCTTGTATGCAACATAATAACAAAGATTGAAATATTTTAATTTTAAAACCTATACATGATTTGTATTCAATAAAAATGTTTCAATCCTTCATATTTCATTTACAATTACCCCACCTAACCCAAGTCTATCTCTGCACAGCTTCCACCCACATTCAACCACTTCTTTACTATAGCTCCAGTTTTTCAATCAATCATCACCACTCCTAGGGCACCCAATCATAGTTTATACCGCACATGAACTCAATGCCATTATTAGTTTCAATGTGTTGTATACTCAGTCCAATTTCAATGGGGTCACTCTGTATTAACCATGACCATGTGTTAAGGTGAGTAGTTAAAGATCTATTTGAAGTGCTTGAATAAAACCTTCATGCAGAAGGACAAGAGTCACTAGGATCATTCCTTGATATGTGTTCTAAACTTAATTATAATGCTTATTAAGTGTTTCACAGAACACATCAAGTAATTGTTTTTTGACTCTGTATTGAACGAATTCAGCTAACAAAAACAGCGTAGTAACAAAACACTGGAGAAATGATTTTCATTCCATACATCGAAAGTCTGGACCATTACTTAGACTTTAATCCAGGTATTCAGAAACTTCACCCATGTTTCATCGCAGGTCATAATTTTGTTGAGACATGCGTTCCCCTCTTCATCATACCACTCAGGCTATACTTTGGCTTTTGTGATTGCTGTTCAGTTGTTTAGCTACCCTCTTTGAGTAGAACTATTAGAAAGCCCCAGTTTGGCTGTAAGAATTCCAAAAGTATGAGAATGTACACAAAGCTCCAGAATTTGTGAAACAATGTTAAGCATGCATAACTTGTCTGATTTTTTGAATTAGAATTACCTCAGGTTGTACGGTAAAACTTTTACGTTTTTACCCATAAAAAGTTTTGTGCTCCAAGTCGTAGTGAAATAATTATATTTAGAATCAGTTCAATAATCATGAGTGACCCTCCTCATCACACACATTTATTGTATACTTCTCCCTGAATTTCTTGCACTAATCTCCCATAATGCAGTTAGCCTAGGCATTATCCCAAAAAATATGACCCACCTGATGATGATCTTGTCAGCACTTTGTCCTTCTGCTTGGAGAAAATGAATTATACCATGATCCTCACACCTAGTACGAGTGGCAATTACATGATCTGTTTCATATATGTCAATACCTGAACAGCGCTACACAAAATGAGCGGCAGACTGACACATAACAATTTGTGGGCTGCTGATTAGCTACTTCACTCTTTATGGCAACCAGCTGCTTAAACCAGCCAATGAGAAGGTAATTTCTGAATGACCCTTGTATTATTCATATTCCCATAAAAACCTTAAATTACTAAAATTAAGTTAAAATTAAGTATCATTTTTTCACAAATCATCTTATAATGTTATAATATATAAACCATAACATAATAATAGCCAGAAAATTCTGTTACAAGTGAATCAGAAAATTGAGTGTGGTATAATAATAATGATTATTAATGCTCATCCCAAATAGGACTCAAAATCATCTAAATAATCAAAACAACTGGGAGTCAGAGATGTGGTGTATAGGTGTAAACCATGAAGCAAATCTGAATTATCTATAAAGAATTTCTATTTAAATAAAATTATTATTCACATAATTTACTAATTTCAGTCATAGAAAACCCTGAGAATAATTTTAAAGTTTATTAAATAATGGGGTAATTCAAACCATAAATACTATGTATATCACTAGCAGACAAATTCATATGTCAAAGCTACTTTGTTGTAAAATTATTCACAATAATATGTGGGAGAAGTGCTACTGTGGAGCACACAGTATTTTGATACAACAGGTGGAGGGGAATAAAGGAGGTGGCATATGCCATGCTGGAAGTGAGTTAAATTATTAAATCCTGATGGAATGATGGGTTGTATGGTGTAGACAATAAGTAACAGGATACCGGATGACAATATACAGTAAGATCAAGACCATTATAACGAACTAGGAGGCAAAAAAGAGACTAAGACTGGAAGGAGACAAGCTAATGTGAAGGTAGCGGAGAATGGTGTGTTGGGAAGGATTATTGGGAAGAAAAACAGCTTGCCTATGTGTTTATCAAGACATGTGTTTAATGGCCTGGGACACATGTGGCAAAGAAGAGGGGTTTTTATAGGGTGAGAGCCCCACACACCAGTGATTGGTGCACTCGTCCAATTGGTATAAGGGAAGACAAATGACAACACTCCAATAGCTGCACCAACAAGCAGTTCCCAACACAATGATTATACAAAAATCTAACAAGTCCCAATATAAACATGAAAAACAAACATTCTACGAATATCACACCAGTTACATAACTGCAGTTACATACATAGCTTATGTAACAATGTACTGAAGGATGTCAAAAATCTGAACATCAATAATCCAAACTGCCAAAAATCTGAACTCTTCAACAGACATAAATTAATTATTGAATGCACAAAATTAATTATTGTTTGAATCTCTTAAAATAAGAAGTGTACCATCGTGGAATAATAATAATTGTGAGGAAATCTTGAACTCAAAACACTTACCTATCTGTTCTTCCCTTCCTAAAAACCAATTGACAATTAAAAGACAAATGGAGAGAAAATCCTAAAGGTGAGAGAAAGGAGTTAATAAATAAGATTTACAGAAGAATGAGAGGGAGTTCCTGTAGAGAATTCACAGGTAAAGGAAGAAGAAGGTGTGTGAAAGTTTCAAAAAATATTTGAGCATTACTCTCTCATAGAAAAATAATGTAATTAAAATATAAATAAAGTATAATGTTACAGAATAACATAAAGGTATTTAACGAAGAACTTGGAAAGAAAAAAATTAAGATTAATATACAGAAGACTAAAACTATGGTAATAGGACATTTAGAAGAGAAACATAGTATAGAACTTGATGGAAAATATCTAGAACAAGTAAAAAGTTATAAATATCTGGGAGTAGTGATTAACAGCAAAGGAAATTTAGAGGAAGAAATAAATGAAAGAATAGTGAAAACAGGAAGATTATTCAATAGTATTAAATCAAGTTTCCTGGGTAAAAAGGAAATACCCACTAGGATAAAAACAGAAATAGTCAGAAAAATCATGAAGCCAGTATTAACTTACGGAAGCGAAACATGGACAACAAATGAGAGAATAAAAACCAAGCTAACTAGTATTGAAATGAGGTTTCTTCGAAAAATAGAAGGGAAGACAAAAAAAGATAGAATTCGAAATGAAATATTTAGGAAAAAGTTAGATATTGTTCCTGTAGCAATAACAGTAGAACAAGCACAACTTAGATAGCTGAGACATGTAATGAGGATGGGGGAAGAAAGACTGGTAAAGCAAGTGTCTGAATCCAGAGAAACAGGTAAAAGAAAGAGAGGACGACCGAGAAAGCTCTGGAAGGATGAAGCTCGCACAGCTGCAGAAAGAAGAGGAGTAAAATGGGAGAAAATAAAGGAGCTCGCAGGAGATAGAAAGAAATGGAGGGATATGTGGAAAAAGACGACCTCAGAGGACTCAACTGCAACATAGCTGTACACCGAAAGGTAGAAAAGCTAAGGATTAAGTAAGTAAGTAAGTATAAAGTATAATATTAAAAAAAATTAAACTAAGTCAAGTCATTGTAAAATTATTTTCAAAATTTTTGCTTATTTGAATATTAGCTTTGTAATTTATCTTTTTCAGTGTAAAAGAAATGTGTACGCCTATTACAATTCAAACAGTCTCAAAATCGAAAAGAATTCACTTTTAAACCCCCAAACCACCATCCTCTTACACAGTATTGTCTTAGAGTAATGTAAACAGAAAACATGAGTAATTCACCATCTTTTTATTTGTAAAAATATACAGTTAAGTGTTAGTTAAATATACAGTATTAAACTTTCTTATATCCAGTAATAAAGACAGTTTCTAAAGAAACGTAGTACAATATAGTGAGTGAATCAATAACTTTGTGTACTTTATATTTTAGGATATGTTAGTGCTCAATGTGTATGTTTTGGATACCAAACGACAAAATACATAAGTAAAGTTTTTTACATGTAAGCCTACTTATTGTTTGAAAACCATACAATACACTTTTGTTTTACTGTTAATGTTGTATATTTGTTACACTCAAAAGTCTGGAGAAATTGATAATTTGAACTCCCCTTTTCCAACTAGTTCAGATTTTTACTCTCTACTTGTAAGTGTAATATCCAAAATTTCATACAAATACATCACCACTGCCTTCACACCTAACCAGTATGATAATGGATACTGATACTGCAGAGCATGTAGACAAAAACAATATGAGATTCCTTATGCATACTGCACTAGTTCTTGTGTCAGTCAATTGAAATGTTATTTACCAGTGGCACATTGTGTAACACAAGACTACAATGCTCATACGAACCAGTACCACAGCAGAATCTTACATACCACAACAATCAAATATAACATTAACTTCTCTGTTACAAGAATACTGATTAAATGAGGTGACCATAAAAGTTAATGATATTCTATTATTACACACATCATGAAAACCTACTCTATAAAAGGTCCAATTCAAAGTAATTCACATTCACAGAATGAATAACATCTGCAAGGCAACATCAGATAGCCTATATGAAAGTTTCATGACAAACAGCTGTGCCAGTCAGACGTTAAGTCAACTAACAAAAACTTCACACCTATTTATCACTAGAAATTGGCTATCTATAGACATTTCGTACATCACAAACTAAATTTTCACGGAATAAAAAAATGAGATAGAATAGTCTGTCAGAATGTCACAGCGCATTAAGACCAAATAAGGTGTTCACTGGGCCCATTAAAGCGCTCATCAGATCAAAACAAATCAGGATGGGAAACAGTCCGGAAATTACTTCGCCTTTGTTATGTTCCATCAAGTCATTATTAATTCTTAACAACTTCATTACGATGCTCAATCATTACACATGTGATTAGCGACTTCCAATTCCCATACATTATATAAACTGTTGGCACTTTATTTTAGAAACTACCAATCAAAAACCCTCCAGGCCCCTAAAAATAATTATACGTACATTACACATTTTTACTGTTCAATGTATTCCTACCTATCTGCATGGCACAAAGGTCTCATAAACATCACTTACAAATACGAGAAATGATAATTACAGAAATGGTAAACATATATAGCAATTGGTAAATCCCATGCTGATAAGTAAATATGAAATTAATCAGCATGAAATTAATACAGATTAATTTTTAAAATGTATTTTAAAAACATCCAACGTCATTACTAGGTTAGAATTACATCATTGTTGTATAACCTATACAACTAACTACAGCAAAAATAATTTCGGCAAAATAACTCAAAACAAAAAATTCATACAACTCACCGCTATGCTGGAAATATATCAATGTCTGATATTTTGTATTCGTTTACAAAAATATATTAATTTTGTTTATTTATTTGCTTTTCAAGTCATTTAAAAACATGTGCTGTCGGGACTGCCATCAAAATTTCACTATGCGTTTTCACTAAGCAACAGACGTAGATACAATCTACTGATACTTGTATATTAAGTTCTTATTGAATTTCCTTTACTAATAATTTCATTTTCTAACGGTACGAGATTTATACACTCGAGTATATTTTAATTTGTGCCGTTTAGAAGAAATCAATTTTTGTACTCCAAAATAGGTTAATGTTGTGAACACTATATGTACTACTTATCTAAAAATGAACTTTTTCTTGTTAAAACTTACTTTTTCCGTCGGACGCGTTTCGGCGTACATATCCGCCTTCCTCAGCTTTTAGTCAGACTGCCATCCATCATTTCGTAACGGTTGTTGTGTGGAAGGTGTACTGGGGGTGGTGTGTGGTGGAAGGGGATTGGCGCAGGGATACAACTTGATGTTTGTTTTTTGTATAATTGTGTCAAAAAGTGTATGTGATTTATATTGTAATTGATCGTTAAGTATGTTGTTTGGTTGTGTTGTGTGGTGTTTATATATTTCGTATTGTTCAGTTGTGTTCAGTTTTCGACCTTTAGGTAAGTAATGTAAAATTTCGAGATTAGTGTCTATGTTGGTGTAACTGTGGTTTTCTGTGTGTATGTGTGTGGCAAATGCGGAGTGTATATTGTTGTTGGTTAGAGCTTTTAAGTGTTCAGAATAACGGGATGAAAAAGATCTTCCTGTCTGGCCGATGTAGAAACTATTGCAGTCATTACAATTTAATTTGTAAACACCTGTTTTGTTATATTTGTCTATGTCTGTGTTTGTATTATTGATGTGTTTTTTAATGGTATTGGTTGTTCTGTATGCTATTTTGTATTTGTGTTTTCTGAATGTGTTGGCGATTTTGTGTGTGTAGGAGTTGTGGTATGTGAGTGTGATGTATTTATTGTGTTGTGTGTTGATGGTATTTTGTGTTTTGTTGTTTTTGTTTTTGATGCGTTTGTGTAGTGTGTTTATTAAATTAGGGTTGTAACCGTTTTTGATTGCTATGTATTTTATTGTGTTGAGTTCGTCGGTGTAATCTTGTTTATTTAAGGGTATTTTAGTTAGTCTATGGAGCATATGGTTGAACGCCGCATGTTTATGTTGTGTTGGGTGGTTTGATGTGTTGTGTATAACCATGTCAGTTGTGGTTGGTTTCCTGTATATTTTGTACGTGTGTGTATTGTTAGTTTTGTTAATTAGTTTTCTAGACCTAACAATTAACAAAACTAACAATACACACACGTACAAAATATACAGGAAACCAACCACAACTGACATGGTTATACACAACACATCAAACCACCCAACACAACATAAACATGCGGCGTTCAACCATATGCTCCATAGACTAACTAAAATACCCTTAAATAAACAAGATTACACCGACGAACTCAACACAATAAAATACATAGCAATCAAAAACGGTTACAACCCTAATTTAATAAACACACTACACAAACGCATCAAAAACAAAAACAACAAAACACAAAATACCATCAACACACAACACAATAAATACATCACACTCACATACCACAACTCCTACACACACAAAATCGCCAACACATTCAGAAAACACAAATACAAAATAGCATACAGAACAACCAATACCATTAAAAAACACATCAATAATACAAACACAGACATAGACAAATATAACAAAACAGGTGTTTACAAATTAAATTGTAATGACTGCAATAGTTTCTACATCGGCCAGACAGGAAGATCTTTTTCATCCCGTTATTCTGAACACTTAAAAGCTCTAACCAACAACAATATACACTCCGCATTTGCCACACACATACACACAGAAAACCACAGTTACACCAACATAGACACTAATCTCGAAATTTTACATTACTTACCTAAAGGTCGAAAACTGAACACAACTGAACAATACGAAATATATAAACACCACACAACACAACCAAACAACATACTTAACGATCAATTACAATATAAATCACATACACTTTTTGACACAATTATACAAAAAACAAACATCAAGTTGTATCCCTGCGCCAATCCCCTTCCTCCACACACCACCCCCAGTACACCTTCCACACAACAACCGTTACGAAATGATGGATGGCAGTCTGACTAAAAGCTGAGGAAGGCGGATATGTACGCCGAAACGCGTCCGACGGAAAAAGTAAGTTTTCACAAGAAAAAGTTCATTTTTAGATAAGTGTTAGTGCTGTGAAAGAAGAGATGAACAATCAAGACAACTACTATATGTACTAGTATATTCAAATTATCCTGAAACAGTAATTGGTTAGTGTAATAGGTAATATACTTCAACCTTAAATTTAATAAATTATTTATTTTGTGTAATAGTACAAGGGTGTCGCCAAGGTTGGCGGGGGGCAGCTGCCCCCCTAGAGATTCGAAAAAATGTATATAGGAGAATGAAAATGAAATGAAAACGGTGTCGTTTGAAATTAATATAACAAAAAAATAAACGAAACAAATAATTATGTAACACTAATAAAAAAAACATTGACACAAACTATGTATACGCACTCGACTGTACTTCAAAAGGCAGCGAGCTTGTGTTTTGTGTACAGACGTAGCACTCGCCACTCACACAAACGCACGGCGGACGCGCGCGGGTGAATGTTCCCCGCCCCGCGCTCCTCTACGTCCCGTTGATACCTAATTTGTTGAGCTGAAAGCTCTGGACGCGAAATCCATTGCACAGACCATCGATGAGTTTTTGGCAAAAGAAGATCTTAATCCAGATAAATGCGTTGGTTTGGGATTTGACGGTTGTTCGACGATGTCTGGAACAGACAGTGGTGTGCATGCAATCTTGCGCAAAAAATACACCAAAGCTTTGTTCTTTCATTGCTCTTCGCACAAACTGAATCTAGTGATCAATGATCTCAATACTCTGCCTGAAATTCGGAACACCGTGGGAACCATCAAAGATATCATTTAATTTTTTCGGGAATCAATTTTTAGAAGGAAGTTGATACCTAATATTTCCAGGCTCTGCGAAACAAGGTGGAGCGAGAAACACAAAAGCATCAGAGTTTTTAAGGAGAATTTTCCTGTTATAATGGAGGCCTTAGAAACCTTATCGCCTGAAGGAAATGGTCCGACTAGAAAAAATGGTTTTCAGCTCCATGCGGTTGCTTCTAGAGTTTCGTTTATTCTTAGCCTTATTTTAATAGCCAAATACTCAGCTTTGATGTAACCAGTTGTAAACGTGCTCCAGTCCATAGCTTTGGACGCGGTCAAAGCCTCTCAGCACATTAAATGCATTTTCCAACTGCTTAAAAGCCACCGTGACAATCGTGAAAAAGTCACAGATGAAATTATAAGGGATGCTACTGTCGTTGCGGAAAAACTCAGACTGGGGGAGGACATGAAATCAGTGCCGCACATTGTTGGGAGACAACATCATCGAAGCAACCACCCAGCAGGAAGCCCTTCAGAATTCTGGAGGAGGTCTTTAATAATACCATATTTGGACTCCATTATTACTTCTCTTGAAGTGCGTTTTGCTGAAGAAAACACTCCATCATTCGCATTATCTAAATTACACCCAGCGCAAATGCTAACCATGTCAATAGAAAATCTCACAGAAGCTTGCGAAACCTTCGCCCAATTTAAGATTTACCAAACAAAAAATGAAATCGAACTTTGGCGAAAATTGTGGCAGGATAAACCCAACCCAACAGAACTAACCGTTGTTGATGTCTTAAAAGAGACGGAAAACTTCTTCCCTGAAATGGGAAAAGCTTTAAAAATTTTGATTGCTCTACCATGCACAACGTGTACTGTGGAGCGATCCTTTAGCAGCTTAAGAAGAATAAAAACCTGGCTGAGGAGCACTATGGTAGAAAGTCATCTCAATGGCCTAGCAATGATGAGTGTTCACAGAAAGCTTATTTTCGACAACCTAGAGGATTTTATTAATAAAGTGGTCGACAAATTTGCAAAAAACCCAAGAAGATTATGTTTTAATTAAATTTTTTTAATTTTATCATAAATTTTTCTTGAATTAAAAAACTTTTAAACCAAAATGAAATCATTGTATCTATTTGTACCTACAATTCATATTTCTCCCATCATCTCTCTCATCTTGCTCCCCCTTGCCCATTGGCTGGCGACGCCCTTATAATAGTATATTTCAATAATATACTATTATTATAATTCAGAACTTGTTTTTTACAAAACCCTGGTAACATGCATGTTAACTTTCACCTCTGAGACCTGGTCAATGTTAAAAAAAAAAGAGATCTGATAAACAGTTCGGCTCTTAAAGGAGAAGCTTGATGAGGATTCGGAGAGCTAATGTCAGAACAGCCAACAGGGAAGGTATTTCAACTACAAGTTATATGAAATTTCTAAAAAACCATTGGTCACCCAGTTTCAAAATCATTGAGCCTTCAGCAGAATACGCATATTGTCCATATACAGGAGATTGAAAAGAGACAGGACCAAACTATTGCGACAATACAAGCAAAGGCTGTAATGCGCATACATAATATATTGTAAATATTTTAGTTAATTTCAATAGTATATAATAGACGAGCAGGTGTGAGATTGGAAGCTGGTTTTCAAGCAGGAACCAACAGGCAAACATCATGCGATTACCACTGCATGTGTGTATATAAGTAAATAATCTGTGTGCGTGAAGCCTGTCTGATCCTGAAAGCTGAAAGTTGCAATCTCACCCCTCAAGTAAATGACAAATTAAGAAAATAATTATTTTTAAGAAAACCATAAATGTTAGTGAGAAGGTAAAAACTTCTAAAAATATGTAAAAATCGGACACGAGTGCAGTGCGAATTGTACGTAATTTGGACAATCAATGCGAGTACAGTGCGATTTTTAATGCATCATAATTATACTAGTAGTGTGAGCATCATGATAATTGCACATCTCATAAGTCATTAAATGAGACACTATTTTATCGATATGAAATCCGCATTAAACAGCGAGATTGGCAAAAAAGTGCAATTATGTGAAATGAGATGAAAGTGGGGGCTGTCACACCATGTTTCAAATGTCGACAGGCTGATTCCTGAATCGACAGGTGGAGTTTTCTGTGTGGATATAAATAGAAGCCCAGGAGAGCTAATCGCTCTCTCTTAACAAACCATAGTCGCGGCGGTACGCTATGCCGGTCCAGGACACGAGTTTTTTTTTACTATTTTGGACGAAGTTAGATTTAAAATCTAACATCAGTACAATGTTGTAACTGAACTTATAAAGTATCACGGTAATGTTTTTTTTTAATTTGAAGTAATAAAAACAATAATAAAAAAAAATACCGTAACGAAGAAATCGTCGGACGTCAACAAGCAGTCGACATCTAAGAACATCAACACCTGACAGAGTATGAGAGCACGACTAGCAGAGGAAGGAGATGCAGAGGACTGGAGACGTTTCTATAATAACGGCTACAGATCCAGAGTAACATATCATCATAGTCTACAGCAGTCAATGTACCGTGGAGGACGAGAGACGAGAGGACGAGCAGTGAGGACAAGAGGACATCCAGGAGGAGAAGACCGAAGGAATCACTGGAGGACATGGGACAACTCTACGGAAATTAAGGTGACAAAAAACCAATACATAATTTTCAAAGAGAAAGACATTGAGAGACTCTAAAAGTCAAAACAATTTTTGTAAACATAAATAATAAGTATGTAGATATAAATAAAATTCAATGTAATTAATATGTAATCAAAAAAAGGTTCTTTAATTATTTTTCGTAATGAACATAATGTAGAGTCATTGAAATTAGTAATTGAATTATTTAACTTTTCTTGATAAAAGCACATAACATAGAGTCATTTATAGTAATAAATTAAATGTGCTAAAATGATTTTTTTAAAGCCATACAAAGGTATTAAGAAATATAGAATAAGACTGCAGTAATAACTTTTAAATAAGCACAGATTTAGATTGAGCAAGCAAGAAAAATTATCATATTGACGAAAAGTCTATATAAGATAAGTAATATAATATTTAGAATTTAAGATATGTTTGTAATGTTGACATGAATAGTAAAGACGCTTTGAAACCATCGATAATGAAGATCACATGGCGTATTAATCATGATTTTCATAATATTATAATATTTTTGTTTGTTTGTTTCAAATAATAAATGAAGCATATTACAATTCGTAAAAAGATTTACTCTTATTATAATTACACCTACACCCCAATTACTCATACACGTTGTTAGTAATGGTATATAGAATGTATGAGTTAAATTAATGTACAAATTAAATTGCACAGAAGGGTTAATGTGTTACATTTTGGCGTCCCAAAGAACGTGGGGCTCCTCAAATAAAAATTGCATTGTTACATTTTGTCGCTTCCAACGTGGGGCTATTCAAACACAAAATAGATTTTTATTTGAATTATTAAATATGTTATAAATTTGTTGCCCAAAGAACGTGGGCTCCACAAATTTGCAAAATTTAATTTGTTACACTATATGTTGAAACATGGGGCTGAAGATGGTCTGAGGAAGCAGATTATTCAAAATTGAATGATATTACCATGGAACTGAGACTAATGATGATGTCTCATAAAAGAGACCAAGGTTCATGCAAAGCTGAAGTGTCAGACAAACAGTGACAAGTAATCACATAAATTAGCATGAGAATGTTAAGCAAGCCTCCTCCTCCAATAGTCCATCTCCATCACTTTCAGTTTTTTCTTATTTTTCTCTTTACGTTTCCTACACCTCTGTTCTGTACAGTGTAATACTTTCTACAAGCACTTTATATACCTTTCTTCTTACAATGTTCATAATAGTTTTATTTTATAAAACTGAGTGTAACTGCCATATTGTCACTTTCCCTTTGCCTTTTGATGTTTAATTCCTTCATTACTGTCTCCACATTCTCCTCTGTCTACCTCTTCTATTGTTGCTTGTAAGTCTTGTGTTACAGATATTGTTGTTTAACTGTCAACTGCCATTAACACTAATGTCCAAACCACATTAAGTTTTTTTTATTGTGTAATATATTCTCAGCTCATCTCAACTTCTATTTCTTTCTATGCCCTGTTTTCTTATCTAATCTATCTATCTCATCTCTTTGACCCTTTTTAGGTACCCATATCAGCTCTTTCGATTATTTGTCTACCTGTCCGTCTTTTTTATGCCACCTTCTTATTCTTAATTTCCTGTTTATTTCTTTATTCCACCAGGGCGTATTTCTGTTGTTACTACCAGATTTGCTTTTAATAGTTCTTTTAGCCTTTTCCATCTATCATTTGTACCACTACTATAATAATTATATATAGTTGTTTTGATTGTTCATCTTCTTTTTTCACAGTACTAAATAATAGAGAATATAGGACTTTCACTTGTGAAACTTACTGGTTTTTCTTTCTGAACGCGTTTTGGCATAGTGTTCGCCTTCGTCAGCAGTTTGAGACAGACTGGCCAGTAACGTGTAACAGTTTTTGTTTGGAAGGTTTAGTGGTGGTGGTGTGTGGAGGAAGGGGATTGGCGCGGGAATCCAAATTATTGTTAGTTTTATGTATAATTGTGTCTGAACAAAACGCGTTCAGAAAGAAAAACAAGTAAGTTTTCACAAGTGAAAGTTCTATATTCTATATTAATTATATATATACAAACTTTCGCTAGTGAACACTTACTTTTTGGTTTTATGTCCCAAACGTTTCGACGTGGTGTCCGTCTTCCTCAGTGGGATTTGAAATACAGAATGTCTGTACAAAGTGACCGTTATGGGTTGTAGGTGTGTGTGGTGGGGGTTGCTGGTGGGAGGGAATTGGCGCTGGGATTCAAAGTGTGTGTTTGAACAAGTGTATCAAAAAGTATATGTGATCTATAGTGTAACTGGTCATTTAATATGTTGTTTGGTTGTAGTGTGTGATGTCTGTATATTTCATATTAAATGACCAATTACACTATAGATCACATATACTTTTTGATACACTTGTTCAAACACACACTTTGAATCCCAGCACCAATTCCCTCCCACCAGCAACCCCCACCACACACACCTACAACCCATAACGGTTACTTTGTACAGACATTCTGTATTTCAAATCCCACTGAGGAAGACGGACACCACGTCGAAACGTTTGGGACATAAAACCAAAAAGTAAGTGTTCACTAGCGAAAGTTTGTATATATATAATATTTAAAAAAGTGAATGAAGAGGATGTATCAACAAGACAATTACTATAATAATTTCTGATAATCCCTTATTTTATCTTTAGACATTAACTTGTACATTCTTATTACTTCCAATAAACTCTACTGGTTATCTCATCCTTCATTTTTTGCTCAGTATTCTTCATCATTACTCCCTCCAAGAAGAAATTATCGTACTGATTTCAGAGCATCTTTTCACCCTTACAATATTTGCTTCTTCTCTACTTGATTTTGTTACTATCTATAGTTGACTGTAGATTTTTCTCCACTGCTTAGTATTTCACTTGTGAACTTCTGTATGTCTCTGTGTTTACAACGAATATTTGCAATTATCAGTTCATTATACACATGGATTCAAAGTTTTCTACTACTATTTAGTGTGTTTACCCTGGCACTACAATCATCCACCAATATCAGATTTCTATTTTCATTCTCAAACATTTCTTGGAAATGATTCCCATTTTTTTCAATTTCAAACTTTCCTTTAATATGTAAGATCAATTTCCTACAAATTTCTTTACTATTTTCAAACTTAGACTGTATTATTTATTTGTTATAACTGATACTGTATCTTGTTTTATTCTGCTCCATACATTAAAAGACATTCTTTGCCTAGCAGTATGATTCTTGCATCATTCATTTGGTCTCTGTTACTGCCTTAGTGTTAGATTTTTGTCAAGCTCCTTCCCTTTTAGCCTTCTGAAATAGTATATTCCTGATTTTAAAGTATTTATTTTCCATGAATCATTGTAAGAAATACTTTTTTTAGTGCCAAATCATCGCCTCAATTACCCACATATCCCTCCTTCATTAGATTTTTAAAAATATACTGTCAATCAGCAGACATCTCCAGCTTCACCCACAGTTTTTTTTTTTTAGCCATAGAGAACAGTTTTTTCATGACTTATTCACCTCAAATTTATTCCTATAACAATAAAATATATGTAAAAATTCATACTGTAAAATACACTCTATTTATACAAAGATCTTATAACAATAACAAGTATAATTTTTATATAGAACCAATTATACTTATTTTATAAATATTGAGATTGTAAAACGTGGTTGCTTTGTTACATTAGTTTAAACTGACATTACTATTTAGATATGTGAGTGCAAACATTTTTAAGTGGAGTGTACTATAGCCATCTTATAAGTACGACATCTCTGGTGGTTGAGAGATGGTTCTATGTTTCCTCCTAATTTTTGAGGTTATGGGCTCCTAGTGAGTAAGAAATGGTAGCCTCTTAGTGCTTATTCAGCCTGCATATATCCAGTGTATATAACTTGTTTATGATCCTTACAGTTCAGTAATTTATTCTATAGTAATATAAAACAATTCTATATTAAACAGTTTTTTTCTATTGATATATCTCAATTGATATGCCTATTGTTGTACATGGTTTTGCAATCTGTATTTAATAATATTTTATGTTAATACGAGGGTCATTCAAATATAAACCGGATTTTTTACACAGATTTTATTGGTGACAGATAAAATTACAAAAAAATATCTTATTTTTGTACATAGTTTCATTCAACAGAAATACACTTTCTCCACCGAATAGGTAGCTTGTTGATCCCCTCATCAAAAAAAGAAGACGGGCGCTCCAACAGCCAATTGCTCACATACTGCTCTACATCTGAATTTTTCCCCTCCTAATGCTTCCTTCAGCACACCAAACATGTGGAAGTCACACGGAGATAGGTCTAGACTGTAAGGAGGGTGTTCAAGAGGTTTCCAGTGAATTTCAATGAGCATATTGCAAGTTTGAGCTGCAGTATGCAGCCATGTGTTATCATGGAGAAGCAGAAAAGCAGAACTTTATGAATTGGTTGCTGGCATTGTTTGTTGTGATAAGTGGCCCTGACGTCATCCAGCAGCTAGCAATAGGATGCTGCATTCACCGTCTTTCAATCGTGAAGGAAATCAATCAGCAACATACCTCTTGAGTCCCAAAATACAGTTGCCAGAACTTCTCCTGCTGACAGGCGAGAAAAAGATAAAATTTCCCTTTTAGAATTCTCAAACCTTGTACAAAGTGAAATATTTCTAATGCTTAGTTGAGTACCACATTATATGATTTGAGTAATATTCAAACTGCTCAGCAATAGGTTGTTAAGGGAGCATTCAATATAAAAGTAACAGTTGAAGATTACCTATTTTGTAAATTATGAAAAACAAAGACAAACACTTGGTGATTAGGTATTCATCTGTTTGGATATGTTTATTAACATTCACCTGTATATGTTTGTCACAAAAAGTATAAATATAAAAAACATATGTACGGTATACTCTTATCCTAAAATTTAGAATATCTTAAAAATTAAATTATAAAAGACAAATCATTCTGTTTATGGTTAGTAATGACAAATAAAAAGCTACTCTATTATGAATTAAATGACAAATTCTGAAAACTTTTTTATTGTGTTATATATTTTAATTTAAATAATGTATTTTAAATTGCAGGCTATCACAAATTTTAAAAAATAACTGCCAATTGTTTTATCATATTTTTTATTGATATTTTCATTACAAACTAAATGATAAAGTGCAAATATAATTAAAGACAAGACTGTAGGACAAATAATTAAACTGTTGACAATATGCTATTAGAACAGAATATTTTCTTGTTCTGATCAGTCTACAATAAAACTGCATTTCTTAAAATATCCACTTTTTTTAGTTATAACACTTTGCTCAGAATAAAGTTTTCTACAGACTTTGTAATTAATTGTACTTGTATAAGTTTACTGGCATAAGTAAATTGTCACATAGTGGAGATACAGCTTTTTGACCAATTTATTAAGTTTTTTAACTCAAATTATTTAAAAAAATCACAAAGTCTGTCCAAAAATTGGTGTCACAGCAGAAATGTAGTATGAAATTAACATTTATAGTAGAAATTAGTAGGAAATCTTAAGGCAGATATAATAAAATGTTTTGTGATCTATATTTATATAAAATTTTTCATTATTTTAATCTGTACAGTCTGTCCATTCCTTAAGATATCTATTTCTTCATAGGACAGCCTCTATGTATACGTGTGTGTGTGTGTGTGTGTGTGTGTGTGTGTGTGTGTGTGTGTGTGTGTGTGTGTGTGTGTGTGTGTGTGTGTGTGTGTGTGTGTGTGTGTGTGTGTGTGTGTGTGTGTGTGTGTGTGTGTGGGTGGGTGTGTGTGTGTGTGTGTTTAATACTGTATATAAACCAGTTTCACAAGATAGCAGGTTCTCCATTTTACAGCACATCAAACTAAGAGAATACAGGAGCTGAATCTAATTCTGTGGTATCTTCTACAGTGTGAAAAAATTATAATACAAAAATATTGTATTGAGAGTTATGTTTTTGTATTTCACTATTGCACTTATATAGTTTGATATTCTTATTTATATTATTTATATTTAATAATGTTATATATTCTGTTCTACAATTTTGTATGCCATTTTTTTTATCATGTCCAACAGTCAAGTACAGCACTTAAAAATAAATTTATTAATATATATAAACTTTCACGTATGAACTTACTATTCGTTGTCACTTCCCCAAACGTTTCGAGGTGATGTTCCTCTTCCTCATTGGGAGTAATACTGAATGTCGATTACAGAATAACCGTTACGGAATATAGGTGTGTGTGGTGGGGGTTGATGGTGGGAAGGGATTGGCGCTGAGGTTCAAATTGTGTGTTTGGATCAGTGTATCGAATAGTGTATGTGATTTATAATGTAATTATTCATTTAATATGTTGTTTGGTTGTAGTGTGTGATATCTGTATATTTCAAATTGTTCAGCTGTGTTTAGTTTTCTACTTTTAGGTAAGTAGTGTAATATTTCCATGTTGTGTTCTATGTTTGTGTAACTGTGGTTTTCATTATGTAAATGTGGAATGTATGTAGTTTGTGGTGAGGGCTTTTAAATGTTCTGAAAATCTGGAAGAAAAAGATCTTCCCGTCTGGCCGATGTAGAATTGGTGACAATCATTACAATTTAATTTATAAACCCCTGTTTTGCTGTATGTGTCAGTGTCTTTGTTAGTATTATTTATGTGTTTTCTAATGGTGTTGTTTGTTCTGTAGGCTACTTTATAATTGTGTTTCCTAAATGTGTTTGGAATTTTGTGTGTATTGGAATTGTAGTATGTAAGTGTTATGTATTTGCTGGGTTGTGTGCTGTTGGTCTGATGTGTTTTACTTTTTGTGTTTAGGATTCGTTTGTGTAGTTTATTTATTAATTCGGGGTTGTATCCATTTTTGACTGCTATATATTTGATTGTGTTTAATTCATCTTGGTAGTCATGTGTGTTTAGGGGTATTGAAGTGAGCCTATGGAGCATGTAGTTGAAAGCTGCATGTTTGTGTTGAGTTGGGTGGTTGGATGAGTTATGTATGACCATGTCTGATGTGGTGGGTTTCCTGTATATTTTGTATGTGTGTGTGTGTTGTTTGTTTTGGTGATTGTAAGGGCTAAGAAGTTTATGCTATTATTTAGTTCTATTTCAAGTGTGAATTTTAATTTATGGTGTATAGTGTTAATGTATTTGTGGAAATTTTCTATTTGTCTTTTGTTGCCATTGTAAAGGAGTAAAATGTCATCAACATACCTGTGCCAATATATTATTATTTTCAGAACATTTAAAAGCCCTCACCACAAACTACATACATTCCACATTTGCCACACATTTACATAACGAAAACCACAGTTACACAAACATAGAACACAACATGGAAATATTACACTGCTTACCTAAAAGTAGAAAACTAAACACAGCTGAACAATTTGAAATATACAGATATCACACACTACAACCAAACAACATATTAAATGAACAATTACATTATAAATCACATACACTATTCGATACACTGATCCTAACACACAATTTGAACCTCAGCGCCAATCCCTTCCCACCATCAACCCCCACCACACACACCTAGAGTCCGTAACGGTTATTCTGTAATCGACATTCAGTATTACTCCCACTGAGGAAGAGGAACATCACCTCGAAACGTTTGGGGAAGTGACAACGAATATTAAGTTCATACGTGAAAGTTTATATATATTAATAAATTTAATAAAGTGAACGAAGAGGATGAATCAACAAGATAATTAAAAATAAATTGTACAGTAAGTCAATTTTGTTAATCATATTAATTTTAGCATTTCAAATCAATGTTTCTAATTCTTTACTGATATGTCAAATAGGCTTACTATTTTACTGGAGATTGTGTTTTCAAAACTATTAATCTCATCATAATGGAACAGTTTAATTTATCAGGAACTAGACAGACATTCCAATCTTTTCCAGTAGTATGTTATTTTTCACTCTAAAATTAATTTTTTAATTTATGTCCAGATTTATTGAAACAATCAGAACACTACTTGTTGCACATAATAATGGTGAAGAAAGAAGAATTTTATAGAATATAATTTACAAGTAGAACAAAGAAACAAATACGATATCATAAATTTTACTTTCATTTAAGGAATGAAGGTATTAGTGGGCATTTAACAGATTATATAGGTTTAATTAAATAACCACAAATATTACTGCATCAACTTCATTTTTAAAGATGTTATTTTCAGATCTGAGAATATTCGCACTCTATCTAAAAAACAAAATAGCAAGTTTTAACATTTTCTCCTGCTCTCATTTAGAGTTAAGTTGAATGAAACATCAATTTGTTGCCAAACTTTACTTTTTTCATTACTTCAAAAGTTTCAGCACAAAATGTGGAATATTACTGTCAATGTACAACGTACGTAATACATTTACTAGAAAAAATTCCTTCTCAAGACTTTGTTAACTAAGTTCAGTTTATAGTACTATTTGTTCCACCATTCCTTTTAATTTATGTTTATGATTGAGTTGTAAAACATGGATCTGATCAATCAAAACTAATGCAGGACCAGAAAAGAAAAAAATACTGGGTAGTCAGAGAAACTCTGCCTTGGGATCATCTTATTCCTCTTAGTTACTGTTATAATAATCCATATTTATGGAATATATGTATAATGGACTATTACATTTTATATTGAGTTTTCAAGTAGTACACTGGCTGAAATCTTCTGCTTAGATAGTACTTGAGTGTCTTTCCTTAAATCCAATGGTTTCAACTGAATGTGCAAACAATTATAGATATGCTTCAATTTATATGTTGATACAGAGAAGATGCAACAGCAGTGAAAATAAGGGCAGCTTCATTGTAGCTAGTGGAACTGATGGTAAAATAAATCTGAAGTATTGAGAAAAAACAAGATTCTAAAACTGTCACATATTCATACCTCACAATTCAGAACTAACTGCTTGATATTATCTTAGAAAATGTTCTGGGAAAATTTAGAACAGAAGTTAAATAACCTAAATATTTTGCTGCATGAAACAAGTTTCTTAAAAAAATTAGTAGTTGACTGCTATAGAAATATTACTTATAATGTTTAGCATTTAAAACCTAAATAATTGTTGCTATTCTGATATGGGTACAAACTGAAAATTAGAAAAGGAGAAATTGAAAAGTGGAAACACAAGTTTCACTATTAAAGTATTCTTCATTTTCTGTATAAGTTTGTTTATACCCTGTTTTTTTATTTAATGCAGACCATTTTATTTCTCTTACAACCAAACCTTTCACCCATAAGTAAAACAGTGTGTGTTAAACTGAAAAACAATGTTGATATAAACAAAAACCATGTAAGTTTATGAGTGATATTTGTTTTTTTATGACTACTGAAGAAGTGTGAGCCTCCAGGTGGTCTAATGGCTAACGCGGGCAATTGATGCGCTCGTGGTCCTGGGTTCAATTCTTGGCGGAGTTTCCGTACGTCATTCACTCAGCGTCGTGAGGCAGAACTGAGTAGGTGCTGAGATAACAGCGCCGCCTCCTGGCTGTGAATACCGCAACTAGCGGCTGGTTGCGCGTAGTACTAGCCATACACCGTCACACTAACACAAAAAGCTGCACGGTATGCCTTGGTCCTTAACGGACTGTTGGAGCGGAGGTAAAAATCTGAAGAAGTGTATATTGTATTATAGAAGACTTTTATGTTACTGCCTGGTCTCTTCTGTGGTACATAATACCATGGATGATGGTTTCATGAATCAAAAGTGTCCTTTCAAGCCCTGGAATACAAGTTTTAATCTTCCAAAAAGAGTTGGAGGTGATGACATACTAATTGATTGTCCTGCTCAGGGATAATTTCAGAACTTACCATAGAATCCGAAAGATTATTTGATCGACTTACTAAGTCCTGAGGACTACTCTCCACTAGTAGTCTTACACTTCAGATCATCTCATGTATACGCTTTCGTGTTGATAATAATTTCATTTACAATATAGCTTTATCAATTATACAAATTCTACATCCCAAACAGTGACACTTTTCTATGTGTAGATGTATTGGTGCCATTACCACCTCATTATAGCTGTGACACAGGTTCCTTGATGCGTAGATAAAATCCTGAAGAATGTGATTTACAGGCAATGTAAACATATAATTTGGAAAAACGTAAGTTGCCACAAGTAGTCATTATTGTTGCTATACCCTGCATCCTGTAACAGGAAGGATTAGTATATTTTTATTTTCTAGTATATTATTTATTACTCAATATGTGACAGCTCCTCACCACATGATATCAAGATTCCCCATGGAGACTTTAATTTGCAAAAGCATCAACTAATATGACAGTGGAAAATCACAGTCTGTATAATAGGATATATAACAATGGATGAAGGCTGGTACGTTTTACAGGCTCTGAGACTTTAGGCATAGTTGGAGCATGTTTACACAAGAATATCCATACACATATCCAAATTTACTTTGTTTAGTAAAGACAATTTCTAACTGCCTCATCATCTACAAGACCACACGCTTGTGTCTTACAGATATTAAAGCAGTATGAAGGATGTCAAATCATACAGTGGTGCAGTTATAAATGAAGATCATTATCTAGTACTAACGAAGCTTGGAGTCTGGGTTAGGAGCATGCCCAGAGTAGAAAGCAAGAAAAATATTTATGGTTATTCAAATGCTATGAACCAGATTATACAAAATTTTAATGTCAGATGAAAATTGTTAGCAAATAAAAAAAATTTCATTCTATCCATGGGTTTCAAAACACTGGGCTTTTCACAAGGAAGGGTTGTTAACCTGTCACTCAACCCCCTACCAGGAGGACCTAGAACCTTGATTTTGGGTTGTTTTACCCCTAGACGAGTTGTCTTCACCGTGACTTAGGAGCCACGTCTACCACTGCAGTAGTCCTGCTAACTTGGACTGCAGACACCACCATTGACTGACAGCCAGCTCACCCACTGCTGCCCTTGATACGAGACCTGCTGCTACCCCATACAATCCTGATAGACCTATACTCCAGTTACCCCAGAGCAGCTCTATCAGGACCTCCTTCTCTTGTTTGCTGGCCAACCCATTCCTCTGCAGGGATTGGTTACCCCACCTTGGTAATGAGTTTCTCAGTTTAACAGGGCCCACCGCTAGTAGGTGAGAATGGAGTTAAGAAGAAGCTAAAGTGGCTGTTTCTGGCCATATTTTCCGCATCACTCCCCTTGGCCTCTTGGCAAAAAATTGAGTGTGGTTGCCAAAAAGATCATTGAGTAATATCAATGTGGTTTTAGGCCTGACAGGAGCACTGTTGATCAGATATTTGTGATCACACTTTATCATTATTTAACTTTGATTGCTCTTTTCTCAGGGTTTATAAAATAAAATGTAGACTTATTCTTATAAATAGTTTTTTGATTTATTAACAATTAGTTACGATTGAGTATCATATTTATCATTGACACATGAATATAAAATATAATATTTTGATCTCTAATCAAAATATAAACATATTCATTTTCATAAATCTTATTTTCATTACTCATATTAAATGCTCTAATAATTCAAATATTGTAATTCTTATTTTAAAAAAAAAAAAACTTTTAATAATTATTCTCTTAAATTTTAAATACTATAACATAGTTAATTACTGATCTGGATTCATTTAAAATCGGTGCTCATAAATAAATTTCACTTCTATAGCTTCCTGATATTATTTTTAAGTGTAATTTTATCTTAATTTTTTAATTAATTCGTGTGAGTTCTTTAAGTGAACAGACAGTGGACCTAAGACTAATTATGGCATGATAAGTTTACTTTTGGTATGTATCCAAATCTGGTAGAGGTTTATATGGTGCGGTTCGCATGTTGATCGTCTGGCGTGACGACGATAATTCCCTCCGGATTAACAGAATGCATCGTGGAATCCTGTGGAGTCTCACAAGACACAGCACAACACCAAACTTCACTCATTCGGAATTAGTTCGGGCTAGTTGTTATTATTGTTATTCGCTTCCACAGACATTATTGATTATTATTTATCAACTGCGTTATGATTGAAACTAATGTTATTTACGAGTTTAGTTCGTCTTGTAATATTACTTGATGATAAAGTTATTGTTACGTATTTGCAAAACTAATTTACAACGTTACTGAATTATTATTCGTGTTATATTAATTCACTTGTATATCACTAATAAAATTACAGTTCTTTTACCGAAATTGTTTTAAGTCCTATATTACTTTGCTAACCATCGTACCGAAAATTCTCTAAGTCCAATAATTATGAAATCTCTGTCGCGGACTTACACTCCCGTTTCCGTCAAAATTTTTGTTAGAACTCCTCAGTGCGCCTTTCTCACGTCCCTATATGGAATTCAGCATCACTCCCACGAATTTCTGAATTTTTCTACGCTGTGTTCTAATTGGTTCTACTTTACCATCCTCCAGATCTAGAGACCACCAATTTTTCCGAAAGCACCCCTCTGATAGGCTTTTGGATTCCCACCAGATTTCTTCCCTAGGTCACTATACTGAGGTCATCGTCGCTGCTAGATACTGTAGCAATAAATTCTTGACTGTCGCTTTTTTTTGAGTATACAAAAGCAACCCTTAACTTTCTCGTCAAAGTATTGTTTTCTGCACTTGGTCGTTCTAATGGCATCAACTATTGTAACTCAAGGGCCTCACCAAACTTCCTTTGTATGTCCGTTTCTTTGTCTATGTTTCCATCAAAACATCTTTCCTTGAGTTCGGACATTACACCCGAGTTTTCTTTCTTCTGAGTAAGGTCGAAGTCCTGTCGTTGACCATTAGAGTCTTTCAATAACGTATACCCTTTTTTGTTTCACTATATGCAGCTGGTGTGTATACGTAGTTTGGTCTATTGTTAATACTTACATTTGCTCTTCAAATGGGTTCGTTCACGTTTGTACTTTTTTTCCTAAGGATTTGAGGTAGTTGTCAAAAAACTAACGTCTCTTAGTATGGAGAGTGATGAACTCTGTCTCCTTTGCATAACAGTTGGAGCTGTTACATGCTTTTATTGCCTGTCAATCACTTCTGCGTATACCCTAGCTTTCACTTTGTTGTGTACAAACTTCTGCTTTTAACCCATCAATTCCCTGCCATGGCGCTTAATGATACATCTCAAATCAAAATAAGAAATTTTTTAAAATTTCTGATTTTGGCGTTATATTATCCCCGAATTTTGTCACTTTGGATGGACTTCATACATCTAAAAGAGATTCAAAATTCTGTGCCCTGTCATCGAGGTTTAACATGACGAAATATGTACTTTTTGTATTCCTAGTATTGGCTCATCATCCGTTGGACGTAGTGTAGTGGGTTTGTTTTGCTACAGTGACCTACTACGGGCGTTTCATTATGTAATGTTAACACTACCCTAGGACTATTTCCAAGACTACTTTCGCTTTCCGTTTTTAAATGAATCCGTTACATATATTTTTTAGCTTTCTTTTCTTACAACCCTTATTTAACATAAAATTATACTTACAAAATAACCTTTAGACATTAAATTTAAATTCGTCACTCAGCATTAATTTAATACAACTCCTTACAACTCCCTTACATGACCTATAATATTTACAAAAATAATTTAGCAAATTTTATTCAATACTAGTATCATGTATCATATCAATAAATTTTATATTTCTGTAAAATTTTTTAGAATTCTCTCTTTTCCTTGTACAATTTTAACACATGTTAATCATTATGTTAACCTTTAATTCAACTATTCGTTATCATATTCACATTAATTTACTCTATAGTACTTTGCAGTATTAATAAAATATTAGTTACTATCAGAAAAATTAAATTTTGATATTCTAATAATATTATAGATTTCAATGATATAAATTAATCAAGTTTTCTACATTAATTCGCTATTAATGTCCTTTGATCGTCCATCTTTTATTTATTGTTGCATCTCAATCATTTCACTATTTAATTGAATTTTAAGAGTCCTTGTAGCACACACATATATACAGGGTGATTCACGAAGAAACGGAAATACTTTGGGAGATGAATCTACATCGAAAAATAAGAAAAAAAGTTCATATAAACATAGGTTTGGAAATGCTTCGTTAGCGAGTTACGGCTAGCGAAAGATTTCGCCCGGGTTTCGGTTCCCCTGGGTAAATGAAGACTTTCTGAAATTCTGGGAAGGGGCGAATTCTGCTGTTTCTTATGGTTTTTGACCTGAAAAATCGAATAAAACAGGTCGCAGAACTGTATCTCCCATAAATTTCATGATATCCGACGTAAAACAGAAAAATCTTTGCCTAAAAACAAATTTTGGAAAATTGGAAACAATTGGAATTTTTTGTTGATTTTTATTGACTTTATTTACACCATTTTTCTCAGAATTAAATTCTTTATAAGTTTTGTTTTTAACTTTTATGCATTTATTAGTCATTTAACAAAGTTATTGTACTTCGAACCTAAGGTTAGGTTAGAAGTACAAATATCCGGATTAGTGCCGGATATGAATGTATGTCATTATATCACTACTATATGCTCAAAATTCCTGATGAAGCCGCTTGTCAGTGTTTATCTCCACAAGCCAGAGTGAAGATATATAAGCAAATAATGTATAAGGTTGTTAATCTATTCTCAATAGAAAGAGGAAGACCACTATGTAATGCTTAGTTTCACAGTGAATGTGAAAAGAGTAGAATGGGTTGCTAAAACTGCAAACTCAGTTAGGAGACAGATCATCAAGGAATATAAAAATACCATGGGACACATCAAAGATTGTAAGAAAGAAGAAGAGAAAAGCATGAGTAAAACAGACTCAGTCCTCAAGTGTAAATAACGAATTGAAGACATTTTCAGATGGATTGATGATGCTTGAAAATAAGTACTCAGAAGATTATATTAAGACCATAAATAGAGAAATGCTAGTCCTTTAGTATAAAGTTATAAACAGACAGAAAAGCAATTCTAGAAGAATAATCTGAGGTGACAGAAGCCCAGTTACAAGCATGGAATAATGAAGTGGATGTTGAAAATACAATCTGTAAGCTTAAGAACAACATGGCACATGGCACCAAAGTTAGGTCATTCGAGAGGGTCAAGTGCTGATAGCATATATTTAGGAAGATGTAGTAGTTCAGTTAGAAAAGTTTGTAGGACTAATAGTGCCCAAACAGAGACCCTGTTGTCTACAGAAACAATCTATTTCTCTAGTCAGAAGTACAAGTAAATCAGAACAAGACTGACCCTGTAAACAGGAATTTAGCCACGATGTTTCCAGAGAAATAAACCAATAATATAGTACACATACTATATGAGACAAATCTGTGACAATATAGGAGAGTATAATAAATCTACTTTGACTTCAAGAGAGCACAATGATTTCAAGCCTGTACATAACATGATACTTAGCAGTAAGCTCTACACAGCCTTAGATGTACTAGGTACCTCACATGACATCAAAAAGCTTTTGAGGTATACACTCATGGAATCAAGGTACAGTGAAACTTCTTAAAACGGACACCAATAGGGAATGTAAAAGTGTCCACTATTGAGAAGTCTCCACTATTCAGAAACAAGCTTAGGAAGCTGTAAAAACTAGATTTGTGCAACCAAGTTTTTTTAATGTATTCATATAGTTTATTAATAAAATCTATACACTGTTCATATTGTAACACACATGTAAGTCAAAATTTATCTTATTACATATTTTTATACTATACAAGTCAAAAAATCTATACATTTACTATTTTGGAATACATGGTTTGAAATAATCAGATACTTTCATCTGGACTGTCAGATTCTGTACAAGTGTCTTCACGATATGTGTTTGAAGTTCACATATTAAATTAAGTCCCAGTGCATCTTTTTTATTAAAAAAATAATGTTTTATCTTTCCTACATCTACAGCTGCTTGTTTACTTGTCAATGGAGGGTAATACGGTTCAGTGTCGCCGTCGTCCCGTTGTCCGCTCTCATCCTTGTCTTCACACTCTGGCATTTCCTGAAGATCTTCTATGAGTTTGCTGATGTCAGTTGACACATTTTCTGTGACAAGTTCATCATCAATAGTGACATAATCCTCAGATCCACCAAAGGCCTTTAATAAATCATTAAGTTCATGTTCATTAGGCTCAAGTTCCTTGACACTGTCATCTATCACTGAAGTACCATCATTCTTACAAATAAACAATTTCTGACTTTTTAAAACAGTTGCTCACTATAGCGGAGGAATCTTGCTTCAAGGCTGAACATATCCACAGAATTGCGCCCAAAACACTGATACATTTTGCCAGTTCATCTGCAGATTTTAAGTTGTCCATTCGCGACAAAATAGTCTCAATACGTATTGCCTGTAGTAAACTTTAAAATTACGAATAATGCCCTGATCCAAGGCTTGGCAAACTGAAGTGTTTGGCGGCAAAAAAAAAAAAAAAAAAAAAAAAAAAAAATAGTTTTTCACATTAGAATGTGATGTAGCATTATCTAAAACAAAACTACTTTTCTATTTTCCCTTCCCATTCTTCGATCAAATGCTAGCAATCATTTACGAGTAGTCATTATTTCCCTTGCCATCCAGGTTGCTTATTTGAATACCACACCACATTCAGTATACTCACGTCAATCCCCTTTAAACATCAAGGTTTAGCAGCCTTGCCTATACTAACAGGTTTTTCAAATTCACCTATCATGTTGACGCATAGGATGACGGTCAGTCTTTCTTTAGAAATTTTTCCTCCTGTACACTTTTCACTTTTTAAAGTCATTGTTTTAGTGGGAAGAGCTCTGACAAACAGACCAGTCTTGTCAAAATATTTTTTTCTTCATAACCACCGCTAATTTCAGGTAATTTTTTTTCATTAGCTGAACCTGATTCACCACACCTTTTTTGAAAGAGATGTTATGTCTTATTCTAAACTTGTCAAGCCAGCTTCCAGATGCTTTGAAGTCGTGAATCCCTAATTCTGTAGCAATTTGGAGTGCTTTTTATGGATAAGAGGTTTACTCAGAGGTATATTGTTACTATGGGCATGACAAAACCATTCAAAAGTTAAATTGTCAACCTTTAGTCCAGACGTTTTAGGAAACGAGCGTTGGCCAGCCAGGTTTTTATTTTCAGTCCACAATTTAACGATTACTTTATTGTTTCTTAAAATATCACCAATCTGCGTTTTTCCAACAGCAAACCGTGCGGCCATGTCTGTAACACTAAGTTGTTCATTTTCACACACATTAATTATTTCTACTGTTTCTTGTAAAGTTAATCGTTTGGGTTTCTGTGCCATAGTAAATGAGATGTAGATGTTTAGGTGTATAGATAAACACGTACACATACAGTACGCACTTTACAAAACCTAATGGACACCTCCATTAGTGGAACTGTGTACATAACTGTAAAATCATAACACATGAGTAGGTAGGATACAGGCAGGTAGTTAACCCACTACAGGTAAACAAGCACCTAGCAAAGAAGTGACTGTACACACTCTTGTCTCAAATGTTCACTGTGATACTATTCACACTGTCCGTTATTCGGAAGTTTTGAATTGATGCTGGGACCTAGTTTTGACTGTCTGTGTCCGTTATTAAGAACGTCTGCTATTGAGAAGCAACTTGTCCATTATTTTCCTATAACTTCTGCTGGAGAATTTAAACGTGTCCGTTATATATAGGCATCCGCTATTCAGAGGTGTCCATTAGGAGAAGTTTCACTATATATAGTCAAGAGTTACAGAAGTATCTCCATCTCATTCAATATAATTGTTGGTCTACATCAGTGTAATCTGGTGTTAATCTGGTGTCCTCTATCTAGTTCAAAATTGTTCTGTAAGCTGATAACAGTGATGAAGCAGATCAATGTAGGGAGATAATGCTAATATTTGTCAGTTTAGATACTGTTATTATTGTTAGATTACTTCCATCCATTAGAGAAGCCTTCCGAAGAACAAACATATTGGCAAGAATGGTAGGACTATATGTAAAGAAATACCAAGATTCTAGTTCATAGGAGGAGTAGGCGTAAATAGCTGGATGAGCAGAAGCATGTTTTAGGGATTGTTTGGTGTGCCAGTTACCAACTTTTATTACCTCATCCCAGTTATCAGTGAGGACCTAAACAACAAGGAAAAGATGATGAGGAGAACAGTGGACAAAAACAGGCACATTTAGCTTTACACAAAAACCTGAAAACAACATTAATAAGCTAATCAAAATAATACCCCAAGTTCAGTATTTGTAAGCCAATATATGGCAGTGAAACCTGAATCCATATGTCAGCTTCAACAGCAAAAGTACTCTGGAAGATTATATGGGTAAAGTTTCAAAACAGAAAGCAGAGATGGAAACAAAGCAGGTATGTATATGAGGCTTTTACTTCTTTAAAAAAAAAAAAAGTTGCACTAGTGACATTAGGAAATCTAATAAGCAGGAGGCAAAAGTGAGAGGCAGTATAGTCATTCCTTATGTACATGGCGTCTGAGAAAATTAGGAAGATAGCCACTGGTTTGGGTTGCGCACTGCTCTTCATGTCCACAATACGTTAGGAAAATTATTTTGCTGAACTGATGACAAAACATACAGTACACACACACACATTTACAGTGAACTGACGATGAAATTATAATAATTTCGAAAAGGCCTTATTCAATAATTTAACAAAATTGAAATTTTACTGATTTTGGTGGTACGGTATGTATATAATAATAATATAATGTTAGGAAAATTATTAACTGTTACAAAACCTCCAGACCCTGTCTTCGATATGAAAAATATGATTTATAGTAGGATCCTGAGTGTGGTTGTGAATACGTGGGTGAATCTTGTCAACTGTTGCAGGTAAATGAACATTCAGAGGAATGTTCAGAGGAGTAGGACTTCTCAATCAAGGTTGGCTGAGCATGTGTGTGAGGCGCAGCAGAAGGCTTTATGGTGTGAAGCAAAAATTATTGGTAAAGAAAAGAAATGGTTCAAATGAAGATTTAAGTAAGATGCTTTTATTGTTACAAATAATTTTTCCGGTGAAGGGTTTGTGAGGATCAGTCAAAAAATATAACACAAATTTTAACTTATTTGTGTCGACGTTTGACAATGTTTATTGTCATCATCAGGACCTGTGTATGAATACAAGAGAAATGTCAAACACAACAGAACAATTATTTGAGTGAATGTGTTTGTGTGTGTGTGTGCACGCGCTTGTGCATGCATATGTGTTATGTTTGTATATGTGAAGGAGTTGAGATAGGTTGTTTTATATCATCAAATGTTTTCTTTAAAGGCAACGAGAAAATTATAATATCACAGAACTTAATTTATACAATATTACAATTTAAATTACTCATAATGTAATGGTATTTGTAATTAATTATAAAATCAGTAATCAACAATTAAATATTAGAATTGGTACAGAAAACGTTTATACATATACCTGTTAACATATAGCATAGTAAAATATATTATAGCTAAATACAGATTATAGGGCTGTTCAATTGTGTAATGAACATTGTGTATTTTTATCATGTTTCACTCACTACTGGTTTTAAAAACACCGTCATTAACTTAGAAAATTCTAAATTACACAGTAACTGTAGAACTTTACCAACTTACATCAGAGAATTTACATAATATTACAAACACAAGTTTATGGTAAACCTATCAATATAATAATATTATGTGAGATGAATATTTGTGCAATTTAAATGCGTATGCGTTTAATATTAATTGTACAGCAACTGAAGAAGCAGTATGGATTTCCTATATACATGATTTTTAAAAAACCGATTAATATTCGATAAAATAATACCGAAACACCTTTTGTTAAAAATAAAATTTAGTAATTCAATCAGTCTGTGCCAAGTATAAGCAAAGCCGTATGATTAATGAAGTAAATTTTAGTAAACTAATTAAAGAAGTAAGACTTGTTGTTTCATCAAACTGTAGACCTATTTGTTTGAATGTTTCCATTCACCTGCACACAATAGACATGGTTAAAAAAATTGAAAGTAATGACCATTAAAAGCTCTTTATACTATTTTTAGATGATATATTCTACACCTCTTTTTTTGATCATTTTTGAAAGCCTGAGTTAGACTTTAGAAAATCATGTTGCAGTACAATAGGCTTTGTAACTTTTCTTCATTTTTTAATCATAGCATTCTTTATCATTTTGATGAAAAATATTCCATTATTTGGTAGCGCGCCTGCGTGTGGTTATGTGTGGGCGCGCATGAGTATTTCGTTCTTTTCAACCACAACTTCCCCTCAGGCTTTATCTAGGCTTGGAACTAGGTAAATTCTGTACAAAAATAATATTTAAAATTTAATTTTACAGAATATAGGCGGTTTAAAAGTTGTGGGGTATAATTATTCATTGAACCCGTTTGTTAATAAATTTATAGGCAGAACCCAGAGTCCAAAGGCCAGTTACTTATCAGACCTCTACTTAATTCAAAACCCAAACCATACAGCGGCTAAGTTCCGCCTTCCTCCAATGAATTATGGTCTCATAAATGGAAAAGTAGAAAAACATTAATTACTGTATGGGTTTTACTAGAGACGATGCGTGCAATTGGCGTGATTTTCTCTTGGCTGCTTTCATGCGGCCATTCATGAAACGAAGCGAATGAACATTCTCGTCCAAGCGTATGTTTTTACAACTTCTGCTGGCGTCTCAGGAAATTTCCGTAAAATTCTCGTGGGTATATTTTGGATAATATTATGAGGATAGCCTACAAGACTGATTAACACTCAGACCTTATAGTACAATACTTAATAAACTGTCAAAAGCGCCAAACTAAGCTCTAACAGTGTGCCAGTAAGTATTCAGATTCAGAGCTGACGAATAAAATACTGGTTAAAAAGTAAGCATTACAAGTAACAGGTATTTGTAATAGATATTTGCAACGGCTACATTTGTAGCTGCTACTTTCAAATACTGGTTTAGCAAAACTCTACATAGAGTATACAGGTTTACTCTGTTATTTTAGTCATAAAAATTAATGGATTAGAAAACAACATAACAAGAATTCATTCATAAAGATAATAATACTATTATTGGCAACACAATAAAAGTAATTAGTGTGCCAGATTGTCATATTTCTTGGATTTCGATTGTCATATTTCCATGCTTTTCGAAGGCGCACTGCGAGCAAGCTAACCTATTATATTTACTAATACTAACAAAGACTTATCAAATTAGCAAAAATAGACTTGTGCAATATTACAGAAAACGTCATACAAAACTAAAAATTAGTTTAAAAATGGTTACATAAGTAAATTTTGATTAATAAGGATTTCATATTATAAAGTATAAGCGTATAATATGGAATTCAAATGTTGGAAAGTTTATTGCCCAGAAAGTACAAGTAACAATGAAGCATTGTTCGTTACTGAACATTTTTAATAAAAAGAAGTCAACATGACCTTTTAAGCCAACATTTAAAATTTTAGGAAGAATTTTCAACAACTGAAAATACAACGAAATTAAAGTAGCAGAGGATAGTATGGCAGCTGGCAACACTGTTGTCAAAGTGTTATTGATACGTTGTTTAGGTCGTTCTTTATCATCTATAAATTTATATTAATATTATTTATTATATATTAATAGTTATTTAGAAATATTAATCATATAACATACTTATTATTCAATTAGTAGTACAGTGTATCGTGAACTAAATTTTTAAAGCTTGTCTTTTACGTGATTAGGTTATTTGTGATACACTACAATATACAAAGGCTTAGTAAGTTGAATAGAATCTTGTGAACGTTAGTAAAATGCGTGATAACGAGTTTGATGAAGAGGGTGATCGAACCCAGCGTTTAACCAACGATGATTTTCGACGGTTGTTGATGACCCCTCGGGCGTCAGTACCTCCTGCAGCTCCAGTAGCTCCTCCAACCACCAGTAATGTTGGCGCTGAACAACCTAAGCCACAACCTCCTGAAGAAGATGATGACAGGGCCGAACGTAGGCGAAAGAAGAAAAGTTTCTATGCAAAACTTAAAAAGCAAGAAGAGGATAAAATGGCAGAACTAGCAGAGAAGTATAGGGATAGAGCCAGAGAAAGAAGAGAAGGTGTCAATCCAGATTACCAGTCGGAAGATCCCTTGTCAACTGCAAGTGGATATAGAGCAGTTGCACCAGATTTAAAATCAGGATTGGATGCAGCGGAGAGACGGCGACAGATGATTCAGGAATCAAAATTTTTGGGTGGTGATATGGAACATACCCATTTAGTAAAGGGTCTGGATTATGCTCTTCTTCAAAAAGTGAGAAGCGAAATTCAAGTCAAAGAACAGGAACAGGAAGCAGAAATGGAAAAGTTAGTATTAAAGCCAAAGAAAGAGAAGAAACTAAAAGATGAGGATGAAATACAGTTTAAAACAAGACTGGGTAGAAGTATATACAGAGTTGCCATGACACCTCTTGGAACAGAAGTGAATCCTCTCTTTGCCCCTGGACGAATGGCGTATGTTGTTGATTTGTTGGATGAGTTGTCAGACAGTGATATTCCAACAACTTTAATACGAAGTAAAACAGATGTTCCAAGTCTGGAAGCAACTCCAAGCTTAACAACAAATGATATTGTCATTAACAAACTGGCACAGATCCTTTCTTATCTTCGGCAAGGCCCAAGACATGCAAAGAAGTCAAAGAAGAAGGAAAAACAGCAGGTAACAAAAATATATTTTTCACGCTTTACCCACTACATAAACTGTATTCATTGGACAATACGTATTAGACTATACAAACATAAAGTAATTTAGGTAATTATCGACTTTCTGGGCCGCGCTGGTATTGGAGTGACATCTTTCTTTTTCTATTCTTCTATGTTATATAAACACGCGAAAAATAATTTTAAACGGTGGTCGAACCTATTTACGGAGAAAAAAAATTAAATTATTACTCCCATAAGAACGCATGCAGTGGTGAATGAGCGCCGTATTGACTGTGTAGACAGTGAGCCGAATTTGACTGGAAATCATGTTGATGCGTTTTCAAAACAAAATTTACATGATTCTTACATGTTCAAAATTGCGTTGAGCCCAAACGGCGGTTTAAAGCTTTGCGTTGAGCTCACAGCGAGTTTATTATCAGTAACCTCGCCGGCGCCGGAGACTAAAGCATGTGCGGTGAGCCGGCTACCCAAAATCACTCTCAGCGGTGGATACTGTAGGAAACTGATGAGCCGGCCACCTACGAGTCCGAAATGTAGTGCTTTGCGTTGTAGGCAATTGAATTACATTAAGGCAAAATGTAGTGGTGATCCCAGTAACTACTCAGTTAATATGGCGCTCATTCACCTTTGCATGCGTTCTTATGGGAGTAATTATTTTTTTTTTTCTCCGTAAAGGTTCGACCGCCATTTAAAATTATTTTTCGTGTGTTTATATAACATAGAAGAATAGAAAAAGAAATATGTCACTCCAATACCAGCACGGCCCAGAAAGTCGATAATTACCGTAATTTAGATTACCATCAACAATAGACTATAATATATCAAGATTATATAATAGCTAGTAGCTCTAGTTCTTCATTGTTTGGATATCCTAGGTATAAAGGATGACGGATTTAGGGTTCAAAAATATATGTAACTATGCTTGGCTTGTGAGAGGATTTATATTATTACTAATAAATTGGAATATACTTAATTCGTATTATTTTATCCACTGGAGTCATGTATAATTCATATTCGTATAGGAATAATTTTGGACTCATTAACATTTTAATATTATCATAACTAGCTATTTCATAAAAGCCCAAATAATTTTTCTTATTTAATGTAAAAAAATAAAACAAAAGAGAGAGTATGATTTCTAAACATTTTGTAATTTGGTTTTCAAATTTAAAATTCCTAACTTCTAATCTGTAGCGTAGTTTCAGTTTACGTGCATAGTAAATATCACCAAATTGCAATAGTTGCATAGTATAATTGCATAATTAACTATGTATTTACATTTGCATTTGCCAAAAGTAGCACATCTAGTATATGACAAGAGAGTAACCACTTTTAGACTAATAGTTTAGAACAAATTTTTTCTACACGTTGTTGCTGTCCTTGTTGTTAACAAAATAACTTGTCCACTTCCTTCTATCAGCTTTGAACTTTCTTCAGGAATGATCTCACAGTTCCTCACTACCTCATATTTATTAACTCCCCTCACTTTTGCTTATTCCCTCCATTTCTGTCTGTGTTAATTGGTAAATGGGTGGTAAATTGACACAAAAAGATAGGGGTTTAAAGGGCCAAGTTTACCACACATGTAATGTTAAAGCTACAAGAATGGATGGCATAAGTACATACACTGACTGTTCTAGATCATCGTTTTGTAGGTGAGGAAGGTTGCTGACAGGTGTGAGTTGTGGGCTTCAACTGTTTTATATCTTATCAGCCATTTACACACTGTATACCTCACAACTTGGTTAATTTTAGTTGTTATGTTTAGAATGCTGCCCTAACAATGAAAAGGATATTTTCTAAAGTTAGGCTTGTGTCTAGTTGTTATATAGGTTTCTTATATTGCATTTGAAATCTACAAACTATCAACATTGCATACACCATTCAACTGTTACAAGACTTGTTGTTCTTGTGGACTGATTGTTTTGGGGATCATTAATTACAATTATTTAATTCCAGTCCTTCAACTGCTTTTTTTCATTTAGTATTAATTGAATGAGCAAGAAACAGGTTTTCAGTTTCTCAGTTTGGCATGTGTCTGTCTTGGGGTATGTGTTATGATAACTTTTAAATGCATTTACCAGTTTTCATTAAACTTGGCATGCATATCCATACTTCTGCCGTACAGATCCCTGTTTTTGATATTGTGAGGGGTCACAATCGCAAAAATGTGAGTGGATTTAAATTATGAAAATATCACAACAATGCATGTGGGGTGTCAAATTATAGACAAATTTATCCAAAATTTGAATATAGTGTTCAGTCTTGGAAATTACAAAACATTAGGACGCCAAGGCTGCTGACACAGGTTTTCAGTTTCTCAGTTTGGCATGTGTCTGTCTTGGGGTATGTGTTATGATAACTTTTAAATGCATTTACCAGTTTTCATTAAACTTGGCATGCATATCCATACTTCTGCCGTACAGATCCCTGTTTTTGATATTGTGAGGGGTCACAATCGCAAAAATGTGAGTGGATTTAAATTATGAAAATATCACAACAATGCATGTGGGGTGTCAAATTATAGACAAATTTATCCAAAATTTGAATATAGTGTTCAGTCTTGGAAATTACAAAACATTAGGACGCCAAGGCTGCTGACACACTGGCCACTCTGTGGCGCCACTCAGTTGCTTGTACCAGCTTCTTTGTGGCACCACTCAGTGGCTCGTGTGAATGGGTTCGCTTCAAAGACGCACCACTCTCCATTTGCTCAGTGATAGAAGATTGTTTCATTTAGTTCTTACATCAGTTTCATCATGGACTCTGACGGGGAAGTTCTTCTTCTTGTTCTTCTCGTACGTCGGCAATGCCGTCATAGACAACGTCGATTCTGGATGCACCAGATAATGTGTGAACGGATAATAGTGGAACAGTTTTATACACTAATGAGTGAGCTAAAAGCAGACAATGCAAAAGTCTTAAACTACTTCAGGATGTCACAAGACACATTTAATCAGCTTCTCAATTTGCTACAATTTCACATACAGATGCAAAACAAAAACATGAGAAGGATGTAGGAGTGGAAGAAGATCGACCTGTCATACAACCAGGGTGCCCACGGCTTTAGTAATAAGAGAGAAGTTTGATGAATTCTTTCGTACACAAGAAGGATTAGTGCTATGGCAAGACATTATGAATATATTGACCTTTTTTCAGAGAAACCTTGTCTGATACTGTTTCACTATCGAACCATAGTCCTAATAAAAAATATTTTAACAACTTATTTTGTGTCTAAATGTGTTCTCACCTAAAATATATCTCTCAGTAGAAATATTTTTTGAAAATAGAAAGGGCTTCTATTTATATGAATATTGTTCGTTTGTCACATCTAATTTGTTTGAAAGATTTTGATAGATCATGTTAAGAGCATTACACCCACGTACACTCTCTTTACCTTCCTCCCCCCCTCACACACACACACACACACACACACACACACACACACACACACACACACACACACACACACACACACACACACACACGCATCTTATTACAGTAGACAAAATATTAATCAGTTTGGTGTTGAGTAATCGATTAACTATTGGTTTCCTGTAGGCCAGACCTAAACTTGTCTGCAACTGTAAACTGTCTGCATTGTTTGCAAGATTGTTTTGACTCATATGTACTCAAGTAGTGTTTGCATAAAACATTGTTGAGACCGTCTTGCCCGAATTCGCTAATATGCTATTATGTAATTTAGTAGTCATTGCTGTTTTCCTTCTGTTGTAATTATGATAATCAACAGTAAACTGATATGGCTAGAGACTGATCTTGCAGGGAGAATATTGTTACATATTTGTTACACTTGTAGGAGCCATATGGGCTAGATGCAAATGTATTTTGTTGCAGAGAATGATGTTAAATTTTTGTATGGTGCAATGCCATACAATACAATAGTCATTAGAGAAAATATTACATTCATATTTATTCAATTATTCTTGTATTATTTTTATATTATTATTAATAATAAACATTTTCATACAAGAATATATTTTTTATTTTTTTTAATATAACACTGTTTAAATACTGTTAATTTAAATAATTATTAATTTGTATATCTGATGCTGTTAGTTAATACTATTGAAACAGTGTTATATTAAAAAAATAATAAAAAATATATTCTTGTACGAAAAGTCTTATTATTATTAATAATAATAGAGAAAATATAAAAACGTGTTCAAAGCGGAATTGCATGGTACTGAAGTTTTTCCGGATTCCCCAAGGTCTGGCATTATACAAAAATTAGACATTAGTCAAATACTGCACTTTTTAGACCTTGTATATGTATTTTGTTTCTATTCTATTACATACACCTACATTTCTGTCACAATATAATTACACAATAAAATGTCTACCAAGTTTAGACATTGTTGTTTTATGAAGTTTACACATTAGTTTAGTGCAGTACGCCTACTTTATTATTATTACCACTATTCTAATTTATATTACACTAGCGAGTACCCGGCATGCGTTGCAATGCCACTCAAAGAAAGAAAGTGTTTGTATATATATATATAATATATAAAGACTTCGTTCGCGTGGTCTTCAATTTAATGCGATAATATTAGAACAGAATATATAATGCGATATTTAGAACAGAATCTATTCCATTGGGTTGCCATAGTAACCAGATCTAATAAGTTAGTTTTTTAAGACTCCAAAGGACCCCCCAGAGGATCGTATCGAAAAAAAAACACCTGTCCTATGTTGGTTCTCCCGTTGCGTAAAATATTTGTGCCAAGTTTGGTTGAAATCGGTCCAGTGGTTTAGGAGGAGATGTGGAAGACCCCAAAGAACCCCATCGAAAAAACACCTATCCTATGTTGGTTCTCCCTTTGCGTAAAATATTTTGTGCCAAGTTTGGTTGAAATCGGTCCAGTGGTTTAGGAGGAGATGTGGAAGACCCCAAAGGACCCCCCGAAGTATCATATTGAAAAAACACATCCTATGTTGGTTCTCCCGTTGCGTAAAATATTTGTGCCAAGTTTGGTTGAAATCGGTCCAGTGGTTTAGGAGGAGATGTGAAAGACCCCAAAGGACCCCCCCCCGAAGGATCATATCGAAAAAACACATATCCTATGTTGGTTCTCCCGTTGCATAAAATATTTGTGCCAAGTTTGGTTGAAATCGGTCCAGTGGTTTAGGAGGAGATGTGGAAGACCCCAAAGGACCCCGTCGAAAAAAACACCTATCCTATGTTGGTTCTCCCGTTGCGTAAAATATTTGTGCCAAGTTTGGTTGAAATCGGTCCAGTGGTTTAGGAGGAGATGTGGAAGACCCCAAAGGACCCCATCGAAAAAAACACCTACCCTATGTTGGTTCTCCCGTTGCATAAAATATTTGTGCCAAGTTTGGTTGAAATCGGTCCAGTGGTTTAGGAGGAGATGTGGAAGACCCCAAGAACCCCCCAAAGGACCCCATCGAAAAAAATTCATAAACCTTCGCGGGCGTGCGCACAACAACTCACCGAAGTTTCATGGCAATCGGATGAATGGTATAGGAACGCATACGGGACAAAGAAAGAAAGAAACATTCATTTTTATAGATATAGAAGATACTTTACTACAGTACTGATTAGAAACATACCTGATTTATTTTTCATCAGGCTGTCCATTTCACTGAATTCAATTATAAATCGATCAGAATCAAAATCCGACATGATAGTTTTAAAAGTATTTATACAGTTTTTAGAAACAATTAAGTCTTATAGAGTTAAAAAAAAAAAAATTAAGAAAACTCGCAAAGTTTTATAGAAAACAGTGTTAATACATGCTTCACAACACTACTCTGAACACTACTGTGGCGCCACTGAAAGTGGCCCGTGTGGAAGCTCCAACGCCACAAATCGTCGCCACGAGTGGTGGGGACTGGCTTCTGCCTGCCACAGTCGCTCGTGTGCAAGGGTACAGTTTAAAACTATGCAAAACAACTGGGCGCTACTGAGTGGTGCCACAGAGTGGCCCGTGTGTCAGCAGCCCAAAGCTCAAAAATTAAAAAAATTGTTAAAAGTCGAGCTGGGTGTCAGACTAATGGAAATTTTAACCTAAATCTAAATGTAGTGTTTACTACAAAAATTTTAGGAGTACCATAGGCCAAAAATAAAACCCAAAAGTTTATGAAAATTGTAAACATCAAATTATAAGAAATTTTACTCAAAATACACACTAGGTATCTTTAATAATTTGACAATATTAGTATATCTCAGTACTCTCTTACAAATTTAATATTACCTTCAAAACGTTTGTAAGCTATGTTGAGAAACAAAAAACTATATAATATGTTGTTATCAGTTATGTGTATTTGTAAAAAGTATTAGATGCAAACTTGTAATTATCTTTAGAAACGTACATAAACTCATTATAAATTTAACTAAAAAAAAAAAACAATGTAGTAGGCCTACTGGTAGTTCATAATTTTTAGTGATTATTGTCTCCTGTACAGTTATTTTACGTAAAAAAAAAATAGTTGAGTAATCAAGATTTTCATAATTTTTCTGATAATTGAAAAGTTATGTAGGCCTAATATTGAAATTTACATAATAGTAAATGTATTTTGTACAAAATAGTGATCAAGTACTGCAACTCAGGGTTTACCAGTATATATATATATATATAGAATATGATTAGGGGCAAAACCTTAATCATCAAACAGAATTCTACTTTGTTTTATTCAAAAATAGATTCCGCTTATTAATGTCATAGCTTTGGTGTAACTATATGTATAGAACACATACTATATTATATAAAAACAAAGGTATTTTTTAAATCATATTTTACTGACTGCAATTTATTATCATATATTTAAAGTTCCATTGTATTCAATGCCTTGCTAATGTTTATATTGTTCAACAGCTAGCGTTGCTTTGTCTCTTATTTTAAGATAGGCTGTTTGCTTCTTACTAATGTTTTTCCTTGTGTGGCCAGTTTTTATGTTTTCAACCAACTTGCTTTTTTCATATGCTTGTTTCTATTTGTGTTCGTTACATCCAATCATCATCTCTTCATAGGTTAGCACAGTATAACCTTGAAACCTTTTAGGTTTTCTGCAAAGTTCCCTGATTTCCTGCATTGTGGTTTTTCCTTCTACCCTGTATCTCAGATTAGTTGATAGTGGAAACAAAGCACTAACAGGCAGGGACATACTGCTGTCACATCCTAATTTGCTCTCATGCTTAATGCCTCAGACTTTAGCACGTAAGGCCACTACTTGAGTATTGTATACTTATTGATCAGTTCTGTTGCAGTCAGAATAGTATTAGTTAATAAGGGTGGCGCAGGGAAACGGGAAAATTTGAAGTATTTAGAAAAAAATGAAGGAACGTTACAAAACTTTATTTGAGGCTCAAAATATGTTCTACAAGACTGTAAATTACATTAGGCGTCACTTTTTAAAAATTACATCAGTTAAATGCTGCCCATTTTGCCGTACACATTCAGTAAGTCGTTTCTGTAGGTTTTGCATAGCGCGGCGCAATGTGTCACCTGGGATTTTGGCGATTTCCTCTTCAATCTGTGTCTTGAGCTGAGCAAGGGTTCTTGGTCTAGTCTGGTACACGATGCTCTTCAGATGTCTCCATAAAAAGAAGTCAGTCTGGAGATCGGGGCGGCCAAGCGATTTTAGCATTCCTTGAAATTATATGATCCCCAAACAAACGTTTCACTGCTGCCATAGACTGTCTGGCAGTGTGTGAGGTGGCTCCATCCTGTTGAAACCAGGTGTGCTGAATGTCAAGATTTGGAAAATCTCGAGTCTTGGAGCCAAAAATGTCTCTAGCATGGTGACATAACATTCAGACGTTACAGTGACAGCAGTGCCTCGTTCATCTTCAAAAAAGATCCTCATTGATTTTAGCTAACAATTGTTCTCAAATTTGCAGGCGCAATACACAATCATTAGGATTCAGTTGTTGCACAATCTGAAGTTTGTACGGATGAAATTGAAGTTCATGGAGTATTCTTTGAACGCTCCGACGTCCGAGCTGCAATGATGAGGCAATTTTTTGCACCGAACGACGAGGACTCCTTAAGATGGCAGCTCGCACGGCATCAATGTTTTCTGGGGTACGTACAGACCGTACACCCCCACTAGGATTTTCTTCAAAGCTGAACCAGTCTCTTCAAAATTACGAATCCACGTTTCGATTGTATGTAACGAAGGAAGTTGACCGCGGGGCGGGATCTGATAGTGGCGCCGAAACTCTCGTTGTGCAGCTGTCAAACTGTCACCATGTCGGTAAAACACCCTTACGGCGACCGCACGCTCTGCACCGCTGCATGGTAACTAACTAAATGTCCGTTACTCCTAGACAGACAGTTTCACTTCTGCTACATCTACAGGGCTGCTAACATCAACTTCTTTTTTTTCCCGTTTCCCTGCGCCACCCTGTACATCTATTGAATATTTATGAGTACACATTTTATAAAACACCAATTTATGTAGTGTACTATGTTACTGTATATTAAATGTTGGATTATGGTTTCTTTAATATATTGTGCTAAGTTTTCATTGTTTGTGATGGTGTTTGTCAGTAGCAAGCCAACAGGTTTGTTTAAAACCATTGTCAATGTATCATTTCAGATGCACTATAAGACATTGTTAACAGAATAGACAATGTATTTTATTCTCTTTATAAAATTTTAAATCTCTTTTGAAAAAATTTTGTTTTCATATATCTAATCCCGTAATCAGTATCGTATTACTTGTATAGACTAGAAATATAGTACACACGTTTCATTTATACAGTGTAATTTTTAATAAGGTGATGTAACATTGTGTACAGTACTCATTTCAGTTTTTTTGTGTTAATTAGAATTAGGCAATAGCACTCTAGTTCACTCAAGTAAAGCCAAGCCTGGTAGTTAGTTACTCTTACCTTGGAATTGAGGGGCATATGATGTACTGTAATTAAAATTATGCTGCATTTTTCTTTCACTGATTTCAAAAGACAACTTGTATGTATTGAGTACCATTGTAGTATCACAAACTCAGCATTTTTAGCTTTGAATTTTAGTGCCAGTACATAAAAGAAAAATATCTCTTGTTGGCTTCTTGCAGCAAAACGTTTCGCTTAAATATGGTTTTTATAAATGCATAAAAAAAGACATTTCCCTAGCACAGGACTGCAATACAGTTGTGCATGGTTTGTGTAGCATCTGTCAGGCAGACAGAAGCTTTCTAGTCAGATTGAATTCAGTCGTACAACTGTGGAAGACAAAGAAAATAGCAAAGTGGCTTCTAGTCTAAGCAAAAGATAACTTCTTTTCAGCAGTCTTGGTGAATTTTTTCTTGAAATCAGTCCTGCCGTGGAGTGGAATATAAAATTCAAATAGATTTTGGAGAGTTTACGATCTTCATACAAGTAACTTCAGAAGGAATTTCAAAATAAAATGAAGCAGCTTCTCTTTGAAACCACCTGGTAGGAAGTAAATAGACATCTTGTATCCTTCTTGCGGTGCCTCAGTTTAAAATTGTTAAAGTACAGATTTTCTGTGTACTTGAAACTTTGTTTTATTTTAAATTTGACGTCAACATTTTAGTACATCTGACTGATGTAATGTGCAACAATTTTAAACTGTTTTTCTTATTCCTCTAACATTTCCCTTGGGATTTTTCCAGTCATGTATTTAGGAACAATGATGTTTTTGAGTGAACCAACCCCAGCATTTGGCAAGGCTAGATGATATTTTCCTCTCATTTTCACCTCATTTATTTGTTATCATGCTGTGCATATATGTGAATAGAACTACATGACTGTGTACAAAAACACTTTAACATTTTGAATAGTTGGCGTCTGCTATGTTTATACACTGTTTTTTAATACCATTCTGTATCATGTGAATATTAATACACACACACAACCTTGTATATTCATACATTATATTTGTACGTACTTACACAGCTTAAATGCAGACTCAGAATTTAAAATTATTTGGCCACCATAAAATGTTTTTAGTAATTTAATTCAACACTGTATATTATGAAGTGTTGAATGTACTATGTTTATATTGTTATGTGTTGATACTGAATGATTTTTGGGGTAAACTAGAATCCTAACTAGATAGAGGCAATCATCTAATTTAAAGTGTATATTTCACAAGCACAAGAGTCAAATAGATTTGTTAACTTCTACTAACAATGACTGCTTAGACTTGTCCATAAAAAGCATCTTCACTCTTCTGATTCATATGAATTGAACGTACAGGAAATTGTGGGTATTAATATTTAGTAAACATCAAGATATAAAACATTACTGGCAGTTTGTAGACCTCATTCAGACCCAACAGTTATTTACTTTCATTCTGCACTTATGACAACAGTAGACATAGTATAAGTAGTAGAGGATTTATAATCCCAGAACATAGAAAGTATTTTCTTTACAATTCACCAACATGTTTCACCAAGAGAAGTACTAAGTTATTTTTAACAGTCGTTTTCTCTCTCTTATTACCTTATTTTGTTTTGTCTTTATAATATTTAACGTTACTCTTGTTTTTGCAGGTTGAAGAAACTATTTTCCCAGATATTGGTGAGTATATACCAACAGCGCAAAAGTCAGTTACCCACGAGCCTAAGAAGAAAACTTCAAACTATTTTAGTAGCACAGATATTGAAGAGAAACTGGCAAGCAGGGAGCACACAAAGGTAGTAACTGATAGGAAGAAGAGCCAGAGTACATCAGCCAAGCCAGACTCAAAAACTGCTGGTATTTTGTCACGCTTAACTGCGGAGCCAACAGGATATGCAGAATGTTACCCTGGTCAGGATGAAATGCAGGATGCAATTGATGATTCAGATGATGAAGTTGATTATACTAAGATGGATTTGGGTAACAAAAAAGGACCTGTTGGGCGTTGGGATTTTGACACTCAAGAGGAATACAGCCAATATATGAATAGTAAAGAAGCTCTACCCAAGGCGGCCTTTCAGTATGGTGTTAAAATGGCTGATGGACGGCGTACAAGAAAATACAATAAAGAAAAGAATGAACGTGCAGAACTAGACAGAGAATGGAATAAAATTCAAAATATTATACAAAAAAGGAAGGCACCTTCTGACAGTAAAGAACAAGAACCTCCTCAATTCAAAATTCCTCGCTATTAAGTAATCACTATAATGGTAATTATTATAATCATAAAATGAGAGTGCTTCATCTGTTCAGTAACACAGTCTAAAAGTGCTGTTTCATTCTTTTCTTGATTTTTAATTATTGTGTTGTATAAATATGTATTAGAAACAATGTGATTGAACATTTGAAACATGTAAGTTATCTGATATAGTGTTGATTAATATTGATTTAATTAAGATGGTAGTTAGGGAATTGGTACATATTGATTTATAAAATTCAAATTTGTGTCTGTTTTATACAATTACAAACATTATATACCCTAATTAAAGAGAATTGGGAAGAATCATATCAGCAGCAGTCATAACATTCTGAATTATCAATATAGATTTATTATGTCTAAGCTTTTTTTTTCTAACAACACTTCTGTATGTATTTCTTGTCTACACATATATGATCATTATGGTAAAAATAAGAAACATGCATTGTACGATAAATAGTGATCATAAATTTTTGTTCTGTGTAGTTTGAAACACTCCAGTATTTTCATTACAAGGATTAAATTTCATCAAACAAAGGAACATTGTAGAAGGTAGATTTGCAGTTTCTGAATTCATATGTCTTAATACGCACTTTTGGTCTTTTATGGCTCTTGCTGATCGTGTTCACATTAACTTCAGCCAGTCAGAATATTTTTTTGTATAATTTATTTAATAGTTATAAATTTTTTGTAATATTTAATTATATATATAATATTTATAATAACTTTCCATCAAGATGTTTTCTCCCTTATTTGGGAAAAATAAGGGAAAAGCATCTTGAGGTAAAGTTATTACAAATATTAAATATATTATACATGCATCAAGAAATAGACTGTAGCAAAAAGTGTTCAAAACAACAATATTCTCTCAACAATTGATAAATGGAATATAGATACTTTTTAGAAATTAACTGGTGGTGTAATGTGTCAATGAGCAGTGTTTGATCGATATATAACATTTACAGTTGGGCAAAGAATTTGTCTTAAAATTCTCTATACAGCAGTTTGAGCTGCTTTTCTATTTAAAAACAATGTTCAAATTACACATATGTATTAAAGTATAAAACATATCAACTTGTGAGAAATTCTATCAGCTCATAAAATTCTATACAAGATATGAAAATTTACAGTATACGCATATTCCTTATTACAAATATTTGAAAGAGAAATTTGTTTCATTTTGTACTTGAAGTAACTGTTAAGAATTTGAAAAACTTCTGAAAATTAAGTTTCTAAATTAGTTGATGTGTTGTTCACCTATTTGCAGTACTAATTGTACTGTTGAATTGTAAGCAAATTAGATTCAGTAAGTTTGGTATTGGCAGAGTTGTGAATTACTAAACTATTAAGTACAGTCGTTTTTCTTTACTTTAATTAAAATTACTGCCTACATACAAGTTACAGGAGTCCTCATATTCTTAAAACAGCAGAATAAATTACTGAACGCCAGAGAAGTGATAAGAATTTTTATTAGCAGTCTAAACAGTTATAATCATATGACAAAAGTTCTTCTAGTTTTATGGATACCTTATACACACTGTACACAAAAAATAAAAGTAAAGTTAAATAAATTTCAGTAATTTTAAATCTGTAATTGCACACTGATCAACTTACTGTATTCCATTTCTATGCTATAAACATTCACAGAATCCTGCGAGTAGTTGAATTCCAGCTGCACTGTATTTATGAAGCCAAATCACCCATTGTGTAGTAAACGCAAGGAAGTACCAGAGGTTTTTATTTTGTTAATTGGGCTGGCTTATGATTTGATTAGTACTGTATGGTAGACTGGATACCCCCGTAACATTATAAAGTGTTTTAATAATAGTTTATAATATTTATATAGTGTTTTAATAATATTTTCTATTGCATCTGTTTATAGAATATATTGTAAGAATACATTTAGCAGTTGCTCAGCTGTTCTTGCCAAGTTTATTTTTGACAATTACTTGTACTAATTAGTTAATTTGAAATAATTAATATATTTTGTAATTTGTATTTCTGATTTATGAACTAATAAATTAAGCTACTTGACTGCTGTGAATCAAGTTTACTATCTGGTATTCCTATTTAACTCTGACCATTTAAATAATTAGAGCACACAAAACAACTATGTACAGTGAAATAACTAATCAGGTAATACTTTATGAAACTAACAACAATGAAAATATGAAAAACAAGAACCAAATGACAAAAAAGCCACACACTGATTATGTTCATGCAAATCAATGTGACTTACTTTTCGGTATTATAAAACATGTTTAAGCTAGTACAAATAGAAGACAACAGAGTGTAGCACAAGTTGGACACATAGAGTTCATATGACACCAGCAATATTGGTGTAATGTAGGAACAATATTTATACATAATCACAGCAGTAAAAGGGTTAATTTAGGCACACCTAATAGCTTCTGGTCTATATTATGTACTGGTGACCTTGGCTGGGTTTATAGATTGACAGAGTGTGCCAGTTAGTTAGCAATCAGTTGGTTCAGTTATTTGTTTTACAGCAATCAGAATTTGGCATTGCGGCATATGTTAAGTTTTTAATTGTTGTAGTTGTTTAATTGTACAATAGTGTTGTCAATTGTTTAATACAATGTTGTCATGATATACTAGTTTACCACGTTAGTAACTGTTATATACTGTGTAAGGTGTTATACTGGATAAGGTGGGAGAAATAATGTGGCAAGAGTGTTTAATAGGTGTGTTAACAAAAACATGACCACTAATTTTTCTAGTACTTAATGGGTTATTCCACTGCTTCAAGCCCATAATACGTGGAATCCGCATAATGATATTAACTTACTTTCAACACTCAATTATCTAGTTACTTCAATACAGTTAATTTACATTTTAAAAATTCAGTAATTTAGCTTTATTACTTTTTGTAATGTATGTACATAAAAATATTTTCAATTCTTAAACAATTATATGGTTCTTAAAGCTACCAAACACTATAAGATTCAACACCACTACACACAGTCTATTCGTAGAACACAGGTTACACGGATGCACAGTAAAGCCTGTTCAACGGATTGCACTTTAATTTGTAGTCGGTATCTTGACATAATTGTAGTGTCTTCAAAAACACTGGAAACAAAACAAATGTCCAATAATATAATTAAATTAATACACAAATATGCTTTGAGCTTAATAACTAAAGGGTCTGCACCAACCAATTTTTGTCTGTTAAATGGATAAGTGGTGGCTGGTGGTCCAAATTTTGGTGGTGACTGCAGTGGATGATTACTAATGTGGAGGGGGTATTTACACAATAGGCATATCTACATAATGGCATCATGCCTTATGTTTTTTATTCTTTTGGCAATATGATTAATATCTGTAATTCCAAATCTTTCTACGGGTCCTCCCCTCTAAACAGTAAATGCAGAAGACAAAACACTTCTCATCAAAACCATTCAATCAGCATTTTTCATTAAATTGTTGACCACCTAGTTTGACAGTTTGAATTATCATTAGGAGATAAATTGGGCATCCTAATACTTTCATTTAGATTTTTACCTCTACTGTTGTTTGCAAAAAAATAAATTTTTAAAAGGTTTTTCATTATATTCATTTTAAATTGGAGGAAAACTTCTAGACTCCTTGAAACCAGATAGGATTGTTAACTTCAGGTTAAGCTCGCAACACAGAAGTACACAAAAACACTAAACACATAATATTTTTCAAGATAAATTAATAATAAGGCAAACTTAATGTTACTTGCACAGTTGCATGAAATTACTCTAATTCTGGAACCTCAAATCAAATGGTAACATATTTACTTCCAGTTTTCAACTATGTTAATAATACTACACTTTACACAACTTACAAATAAATAGGGATGTTGTTTTAGTAATGCACCTGAGGATGCACTAAAGTGCTACTGGTGGTAATGTTGCATATCATGTGCAACAACTAAGATTTCATATATGACAATGAGAAATTATAAAGATTGTCTGTTGTGTTGCACTATGTTTGTATTGTGAACTCTACCATTCACTGTTATTAAAGTTGTAAAACACAGAACACCAACATTATGCACAATATTTGAATTGCACATAAATTTCCTTTCACAGAACCTACCACAGTTCCCACCCAAATTCATAACACTTTTGACTGCTGAATATTTTCATATTTTATTTTACAGTTTAATTATGCTGAACCGGTGGCTGTACAAATACTGCAACCATAATACTAGCCGCCAATGTTAATCATTGTTTTTGCTCAGCCATTATTATTCCCATCTTACTTGGATTATTCCCATTGTTATTATTATTCCCAGATACTACAAGTTATTGTACATTGTATAGAGGAAAAAGGTGTTACAGTTTTGACCACCACACTATTTAAGTGCTAGACCTCACATTCAATGCTAGTACAGTACTATGTTTCCAGTACAATCATCTTATATTTACTGTTGTTACACCTATTTCATTTTGTTTAAGTACAGATAATAATTATTATTCATGCAATAAGCACCTTAAATATCTGAAAAACAATAAAAACAGGCTATAGATAATTATAAAAATAATTAACGAACAATGTATTATAGTAACAAAACAGAAATTATGACCACATAAATAATTTCAGGAGTGTAAATAAATATTTGTGTACAGGGCGTGAGGCGAGTGATGAAACTGTCTTGGTGGTGCACAGTGGCAAAGAGAAAGAATGCGTATGCGCGGGACAGCGGCTAGGGACAACAACCCATCAGTTGGCGTAGGTCTCCGTGAGGGGAAGTGTCTCCCCAACCTGCTACCTCCCTTTCTACGCGGATAGACAGTTTCATCACTCGCCTCATGGCCTGTAGTTAAGGCACATGAGTAAGACCTAACATTTTTTTGTTATGTGCTTGCCATTCACTAGTAACTGTCAGATATCAGAAAAAGACCACTGCATTATGTAAATGTCAAATATACATAAACCAGAGTAACAAATATGTAATTATTTGTTTAAGGTAGTAATAAACAAATAATTATCCTGTCAGCTTATATGCACACAAATTTTCACGACTGAAAATCCATGGGCATGTAATATTGTGCACAACCCGTTGATATACACTGCTTTTGTGTGCAGAGAATAAGAGTATTGTTACGACGGTTTAACTGATCGTCGTATGGTACAGTGGAAAACAAAATACAAGACACCACTAAAACCAGCTTTAATTATCACAAGTACAGTTTATAATCAACAAGTTATTCAACAAGATTGTACTCGTACAATAATTAAAATTAATCTGACCACACACAATAATAATGTCAACTAATAGAGCCTCGCACAATTATAAAATACATAACACTTCGCCACAATACTTCGAACTGCACTGGCATAAATCACCACTTAAAATGAACTGACCATCGCCGAATATATTTTTACCCCGCTGATATTCCAGAATAAGCCATAACACGTGTCAACACTACACTAGAGTGTAGTTGCTTGCGGCCTTGAACACAGCGCACACAGACCGGTGAGTCTGGAACAATCTCGTTAACGCCTGTTAAGAATCACATACCCACACAACACTACAGCTGGTTCTGAGAAACACGTAGAATGTTGTGTAATGTCGTAACAAGATGCTATATGAATAAGTAGAGACTACAGGTATGGATATTGTAAATTAGTTGATACGGAACATTGTGAAAAATGTTAGTTTTAAGTACTTTTAGACTTGTCAAACAACTTTAAGTGTAGTGAAATGGTGTTTATGGATACTTAGCCGGGTGTGTGTGAGGGTACATATTATTTTATGGGATATTCATTAAAAAAAAAGTAAATTTAAATAACTATCAAGATATGGGAAATGCTGAGATGGGACTTAATCAGAATACTCATAATAAAAAGACCTGCTGATGACAGTAAGTTAGTTGTTCTAAAAATTAGTAACCGAATGTAAAAAGATTTTATGGCCCATAAAATCAGCTGTAAAATATTTCAGGTATTTTGAACAAGAATTATTCTGTTCCAAAGCCTTCTCGTACACGAAAAAAGAATTATTGGTAACAAGAGCTTACGAAGGGGTTACTGAGGAACCTATCTGATTACAAGAAATTCAGTTTCAAAAACAAGACTCTGACATACAGATAAGTCTCTCTTCAGAATCGATAACGAATAAACACTGCACTGGTTGCAATGAAGGCACATCAGAAAATTCCTGTTGTTGGGTTACTGCTGTAAATATTATAACTGAGTGCTATTCGTGATAATGCAAGATATTCCGTTCAGGGTATATCGACACTTCAAGCTAAATGGAGAGGAATAAGCATAACGCACCAGTTAAGCAGTACGAGTATTGGTTCAAGGTGAAAGTGTATGTAACTGTGCCCATGAGAAAATATCCACATTCCCGAAAACGACCCTGAAGCCAGAGTGAATGAATCCACATGTTCATTCAGATAGGAACAACCTGTTGTTTGAAGGATCTGCAGTTGACATTACAGGGAATGAACTTATATTATTTATACAGTGGGACCTCACTAATTCGTCTCCCTCTGTAATTCGTCACCCACTCAAGTTTTTCCTTTTTCTTTATTAACAAGTGAGTTACATATACGCTCTAATTATAGCCAGGGTAAACCAGAAATGTGCTGATTGTGGGTGGTGTTCTAATAATGGCCAGGAGAATGGATTGTGTAGGGTATTGGTTCCGAGAATGAGAATGGGTAGGCCTATTTCGCATTTGTGTACATGACACAATAAGTGTTGTGTTGTGTTGTTACAGTGTAACACGTTTCCGAAAATTCAGTTGGATTGCTGATGCCTTGCGCCGATTCCAAGAATTTGTTGTGTATGTTTTATAAGGAGGCAATCTCTCATAAGGAGGCCATTAAATCACTGACTACAACAATCAAGTAGTACGAAGGCCAAGATGAAGCAGACCTGCCTAAAATAATTTCACCGTGCCAAATACATAATTTGGGTCTTGAAAAGTATGATTGACAGAAAAAATAGAAAAAAATTATAGATTTTTTCACAATCAATAAATACTTTTTTGTAATTACAGTGCTTCACTTGTTTGAGTTTGAAAATTTCCAGCAATAAATATGTGTACATTGCTAGTGTTGTAATAAAACATTTTATATTGTCTTTAATGGGTTTGTTTCTTACTCCCTAACTAATTCGTCACCTCTTTGGTCCTGTAGGTGACAAATAAGTGAGGTTCTACTGTACACACTTATAAAAACGTATTTAAAAGAAAGACTCTACTACATCAGTATGTAATGTGTCAATTATGGGTCCTTTTATTTTTTTACAGTATGGGGTATTACAATTTATTTATTTCGTTTTTGTGCCGGAGTTTTATAAAATATTGTGAAATCTTACTGTGCAACGTTATTTCATTATAACAAAACACGTGTTGAGAAACAGTGGTGTAACAGCGAAACGAAATGTATTTTTGTATTTGATATATTTAAACTGTATTTGAACATAACAAGTAAAGTCTTCATAGTTTAAATAAGACAAAAAAGAACTTTTTAAATATTAATGTATTTTGTTGTACAGAAATTAATTTTAAGTTTGCGTTATGAAGGTCAACAGAGACAGATTAATTATTTTTTTATAAACTGTATTAAAAGCACAGAAAATAATAGCATAATTAATAAATCCACTTCATTCCAGTAGCATATATCTCAGTATATGACACCGCATCATCGCAATATATATATAAATTTGTGATGTTATTCAATTTGTTTCTTCTGCAAGTGGTATAAGTTCGTATATTCTTTTTAACACCTGACGCACGTTTCACTGAAAAATATCAGTATCATCAGAGGTTTCTAAGTATATTAATAACAATCGAAATAATTCTATTAATATAAAATTAATGAGTAATCGAATTTGTATCGATTAGTTAACGATTGTTTTAATGTTTATTTTCTTCAGCAGCTGTTTTCTCGGTTATATTTGAAAATTTGTTGTTTATATTTTATTCATTTTTATTTTTTAGTAAATTTATAATTTTAAATAGATCGTCTTGTTTTTATTTGGGTTTGTTCTTTAATTAATAAATTATTGTTATTGTGTTTGTAAATGTTAAGATTTTCCCAAATATTCATTTTTTGACCTTTTTGTATGTTTTTAATTAATTTTATATTTTCAGTGTTTGGAAATTGGTGGTTTTTATTTAGACAATGTGTGGCTAAATTAGATTTATAAATATTTGGTTTTAAATTTGCATTGCGGTGTTGAAGGAATCTATCTAGTAGTTTTTTCTTTGTCTGGCCCACGTAAAATTTATTGCAATCTGGACATTGTATTTTATATATTCCATTTTTATTGTGAGTATTGGATTTAGTTTTAGGTTTTATTTTATTAAAAATTATATTATCTGTATTATAAGATATTTTTAAATTAGTATCTTTAAATATTTTATTTAGTTTTTGAGTTATATTTCCGTAAGTGAAGGTTGCATATTTTATATTATTATTAATAGGTGAATTTTTAAATGTAGTATTCTTGGGAATTTTATTAGTGATTTTATGTTATTTTTATTTTCTAATTTATTAATAGTTTTTATTTTGTATCCATTTTTAACTACTATTTGTTGGATAATGTTTCTTTCTTTGGTATTTAATGGGATCCTAAGCATTCGGTAAATCATGGAATTAAATACTGTACTGCCATTTTATGTTGGGGAGGATGATTAGAAGTATTTGGTATTACTAAATCAGTTTGAGAAGGTTTCCTGTATATTGAGTATTAAAAATTTGTTTCATTTTTCTTTATTGTTAAGTCTAAATAATTTAATTTATTATTAGATTCTCCTTCTAACGTGAATTTTATTTTGGAATGTAAATTATTTATGGAGTTGAATATTTTATTTATATTTATACCATTGTTTTGGGAAATGTACAGTGTCATCAACGTATCTCAAATAACATCCTAATGGGTCATTTAATTCTATTATATTTATTATTTGTTCGTCGAGTTACTGCAAGAAATGTTGAGTTACTTATATACAAAATGATGGATGAAAACACCATACAAGGTGATGTAACTCATTCCTATAACCAATTTATTAAACGTAAAAAACAAGTAATTAATTGTTTTGGAAACATATATTTTAACAAAAAATGCCTACAGCTTAATATTTTTCCAAAATAAACAAAAATAATAGTAAAAAACAACAATAACGATAAATTAAAACAAATATATTACTCAAGCCCAATATAAATGGATTAAAGACGAAATATCAAATAATTACAGAAAAATCGACTGCATTAATAAACAATTAATTAATTTACATCTTCTTTTAGCCAACACAGTTGATTATCATACATGGAATAATAAATATATTAATATGCTTAAAATACTAAATAAACACAAAACAATTAAATTTAACACAATCAATAAAAAACTTAAAAATCTACTAATAAATAGTAAACCTAAAGAAGATAACCAACATTTACACACATTAAATAACAACTACACTTTTTACCCAAAATTCGTAAATTTATCTAATATTCAATTCACGGAAAACGAAATAGCTACCCTAGAAACATCAAAGAAAACAAATCTTAAAAATGTAAACAAACATGTAATAGAAAATATCATAGTCGAAACTGAAAACACAATTAATAATGTAGAACAAGAAAAACAAGATAAAATAAGAACAGAAGCCTCAATGGAAATAATAAAATATATCAAAAAATATAATAACCAAAATCATCATATTAAAAATAAAAATAAACAAAATAACACCATTAATAACATAAAACACAAACTAACGACTAATAACCTCACTTTAACCAAAGCTGATAAGAGTAATAGTACAATAATAATTTCTCAGAAAGATTTAGACGATAAAACAGAAGAATTTGTAGTTAATAATAATTGCATAAGATTAAATAAAGATCCCACAAATAAATATCAAACACAAATAACAAATATAATAAAAAATAGTAACCAAATCATAAATCCTAAAGACTCCTTTAAATATAAAATGGATAATCCTTGTGCATCAAAATTAAATTCTTTAATAAAATTACACAACATCAATAAACCTATCAGACCTTTAATAAATGCTAGGACCGCACCAAATTATAAAATATCAAAATTACTAACACAAATCTTAAAACATAAAACTTCGAGCAAAACACAATATAAAAAAATAGTATCGAACTCACGGAACAACTAAAAAACGTAGAAGTAAACAGAAATACAAAATTATATTCATTCGACATATCAAACATGTATACAAACATTCCCATTGAAGAAACTACAAATTGTGACAGTACAAAAAGTATGATATAAAAATATGGTATGCAAGGTAGTAAACTATGGTATTTCAATGTTTTAAAAATCATTTATATGGGTGATACAATTTCCCTTGGGTTTCGCATACGACGACGCAGATCAGAGACAACAAAACAATTTCAAGGACAGCAGAATATGTGCCGATAAACAGACTTGTAATGGTTACTGTAACCAATACCGGCTCTACTTACTTCTATCTCATTGGCCAATAACGCCCAACGTCATTAAAACCACAATGACGCTATAAAAATACGTAATCAACAAGACTATTATGTAACGAAGAAACAAAGAATGATGACGTTTACACACACACACGTACGTAGAATTTGCGTAGTGTTGAGTCCCAGTCTATACAATACAGCAGCAGTAGTAACACCTGTCTCACAGGCAACTGGCATTTTACACCAGTTTAGTGTTTGAAATAACTCAAAATGTAATCAAAAGGTGAAATGTAACCACCTCAGTAAACTTTAGACAGTGTGCAGTGATTGCTTTTCAAAATTAGAAGTAGAGTCAGTGAATGTGATATGATGTAACAACGCCAGCGGAGGGAACAACATGTGATGCACGTCTAGAACTTCCAGTCGACCAAATCAGGGAAGTGAAAAACCCAAATTTATATTTAAAGAGCTCTTTAATCAATCATAGAGATGTGTACACAAAAAATAATTTTGAAATTATAAGTATGAATGCGCGAGAGAAAGTAGGGTGTGCCCGATAATGTCGACATCCCATCGGGGTGTTGGTTTGCGTTTTCTTTTAAAGAATTATCATTAAATTAATTAAATATGAAGCAGCTGCATAATCAATATAAAGATTCTGGTAAATTAATGTTTGATAAAATATAACTGATTTTAGTATGAAAGCGAGCCAATATATTTAATGGCCGCCATCTTGGAATATTGTCCGGTGTACACAACTAAAAATGCAGAAATAAATTACGATTGATGTTCATGGTGTCAAAGAAACGTATTCTCATTTCAATTCCTCCTTGTGTCAGCATTCACGCTGAGTCGAATCCTGGACCGTTAGGTAGTAATAATAAGTATAATAACAAAACTGAAGCAAACGAATTCACAAATTATGGTGGATACCATAATTATGGTATGTGTGACAAACGTGTCTGATCGAAATAAAGTAAACAAAACAAAATATAGGTTACTGGTTGTTTCCACATACATATACAGATGTATTTTATTAAGAGTATAAAAAAACGAGTAAAGTAACAAATGCCGCCCTCACAGTGACTTTAAAAGTAAAGTAACAAATGGCGCCCGAACAGGGACTATATTTGAGGAAAGTAACAAATGGGCCCGAACTGGTGACTATATAAAATATATAAATACATTTTATATAATAAGCCTGAATTGTGGCAGAGGGGGGACATTGAAAATGAGAATGCGGTTTAAGGTAGATGATAACGATAAGATAAAGCGACAAACCATTAACAAATTTCATAATGGCAGAGAATAAAGAAAATAATTCTTTATTAAACATAATTGATAGTACAAACAACAGCCAAATAAGCATGACGGAATCAGTAGTTATGAGTGAAGGAATAGTGCACTCAACACCAGTTTCAAATAACAGGGTTGAGAATAATGAGATCATGAAGATGATGCAAATGCTGTTTAGTGAACAAAAAAGTTTAATTAGAGAAGTACAAAATAATTTTAATGTAAAATTAGAAGAATTAAAAAATGAAATACAAAGACAAAATGGTAGTATTGACAAAGTGGACAAATTGAACAAAGACGACAAGGTAAGTGGGGTAGAAAATTACGATAAAATAAATAAAGATATAGTAATAGGTGATAATAGTGTGGAGGTTGGTAGTATAAATGAAATTTTATGGGGAATTGAATATAATGATAATGGAATGATAGTGTGTGTTGAAGGGTTAAAGAGAGAGAGATGGTATGATAAAGAGAAATATATTGAGAGAGAGAAATGTTGTTGGGAGAGTTATTATGAGAGATGTTTTAAGAGAGAGAGATGGTATGATAGTGAGAGATATTGTGAGAGAAAGAGGGAGGTAGAAATTTTTAAGATAAGCAGAGATTATGAAGAGTTTAAGGGAAGGTTAGGAGTAGAGATGATATATAATAAAAATAATAAGTACTTACCTTGTAATGAAGCAGATATAGCAGTCGTAGGAGATGATAATGAAAATAATGACTTAGTAACTTACCTGGTTGTGACAGATAATACTAAAGGCGACAGGACCATGCTCAATCGTGACAAGGTATATGAGATAATGATATGGGGTGACCATATTGATTATAATAGTATTGTGGAAAATTATAAAGAATTGAATAATCTTTACATTGATAATCATAATATAAGGTATTCAATAAAAAATGACTTGTATAGACCTAAGATTAGACTGTTATTTGACGATATGGGGTAATTGTTTATTGTTTATTGTGTTATGAACATTTAATTATGTGACCAGTGTTTTTTTTTTTAAAATGGACTGATCAGGACTGATTATGGTAAATGATTTCATGATTATGTGAGTTGTATATTTTTGTGTATTGATGTCTATGTATTTGTGTATTTTGCTGTTGTGTACTTTATGTATTTTTGTGTGTGTAAACATGTAGGATTTTAAATAACTGAAGAAAGTTAAATGATATTATGGAATTTAGATTTTAAAGGGTTAGTAAATGATTAAGCAGGTAATGTATTTGGATATGAAAGGTATTGTTGTTAGTAGATAAGTGATGAATTTTGTAATGGTGTATTAAGTTGAAATGTTGTAAAGAGTTTGGGTGGTAAGGATAAATCAGGGCATTGGAGTTAGTTGAATAAAGTTATTGGGAGTTAGGGAAAATAAAGTGCTGAAATGCTGATAATATATAAAGAGGTGGTAGATATTTTAGGGACACAGTTGTTAGTAATTATATGTAGAGGTGAGTAATGTGCATGGTAATTTTATAGTTGTTGATGGTGATATTTTGTAATAAGGGTAGTGGTGTAGGGAGTCCAACGAGAGATGTTGAGACGGGAAGGGACCGTTTAGCGCCGGAAAGGGTTATCTGAAAGGGTCAGAAACCGATAAGGGAATGAGTTGGTTAGAGTTCGAGTACACACATACTAGTACAAAAAATGAGCGGTGCCAGAGGTTTTAATGGGTTTTGTGAAGGGGGTTGTTATTGAGATATTGGTGTCATATTATATGTAAATGGTTAGAAGCGGTTGTTAGTGGAAAAAAGAGGTGAGTAAGGTTAGGTTGACAAATGCCAAAATAAGATACAGAAAAAATGAGTAATTGAGAGTCGCCCAAACTAGTGAGGATAAAAGGGTTAGAAAAGGGAATTCATAGCAGAAAGGTAAGGTAAATGAAAGGTAAATGACAAATTTGAGAATTTTGCATAGAATCTAAATGAATGATTAAATGATAAAAGTTAGTCGAAAGTTGGTAAAGTTCTGCTACCAGTTGTGTAAATGTAAATATGAATTAAGTAATGTGAATTGTTCAATGTTAGTGTTTAATGTTTATGATGTACAATGTTTTATTGTGTTTTCTTATATCAACAATAGAGTGTGTGGATAGGAGGTTACTACCAAGAGAGTAACGATTATAATATCAAAGTGTTGTAAAGTTTGTCCATTCCTTAGAAACGATGCTGTTATAAAGAAGGTTAAACATAAGAAAAGATCGTAAAGAAAGTATAAAGTTTTAAAGTTGTTTGCCATAATATAGATATTGTAAGATGATATAAAGTAAAATATTAGGGTTAATGGTTGTTGCTAAAGCAGTAAGGTATAGTTTATTTAGGTTAAAAGTAATTGTTTTCATATGGTAAAGGGAGTGAAGATAGTTGATAGAAGTCAAAAGTGTGTACTAGGTACCGGATTGGTAAAAAGGAGAAGTAATTTCTATCCTAATTCTTGTCATACTTTGTGTGAAATTTTTAGAATTAAGCAAACCAATGCCCCGCAACGCAAACCAACGTGCTAAGAGGAAACATATCGGTTATGGATATGGATATAGAGAAGGCCATTATTTAAAATTTTGTATCGAATGTTTCAGAGTTTTATGGTGTGGTGACCGCGGTCCTGAGCTGGCTGGTGCGTCAGAACAGGAGCGTAAAGTGCCTCATGGCCTTATGGTGTAGGGATCTCTCTGGAGAAGTCCAGTAATTCAGAAGGTGCGAACCTCATCATTGGACCAAGGGTAAGTGATTGAATTTGTTTTATATATAGTAACATTACAGGGGGTTGTGGCTCCATATCTGAGCTGATCCTTTTAGAGAAGTGTGAATGAGTCAATGAAAGTTTTTGTGTCTCGACACAAAACCTTTCATTGAGGGGGTTTTGTGACAGTACAAAAAGTATGATATAAAAATATGGTATGCAAGGTAGTAAACTATGGTATTTCAATGTTTTAAAAATCATTTATATGGGTGATACAATTTCCCTTGGGTTTCGCATACGACGACGCAGATCAGAGACAACAAAACAATTTCAAGGACAGCAGAATACGTGCCGATAAACAGACTTGTAATGGTTACTGTAACCAATACCGGCTCTACTTACTTCTATCTCATTGGCCAACAACGCCCAACGTCATTAAAACCACAATGACGCTATAAAAATACGTAATCAACAAGACTATTATGTAACGAAGAAACAAAGAACGATGACGTTTACACACACACACGTACGTAGAATTTGCGTAGTGTTGAGTCCCAGTCTATACAATACAGCAGCAGTAGTAACACCTGTCTCACAGGCAACCGGCATTTTACACCGGTTTAGTGTTTGAAATAACTCAAAATGTAATCAAAAGGTGAAATGTAACCACCTCAGTAAACTTTAGACAGTGTGCAGTGATTGCTTTTCAAAATTAGAAGTAGAGTCAGTGAATGTGATATGATGTAACAACGCCAGCGGAGGGAACAACATGTGATGCACGTCTAGAACTTCCAGTCGACCAAATCAGGGAAGTGAAAAACCCAAATTTATATTTAAAGAGCTCTTTAATCAATCATAGAGATGTGTACACAAAAAATAATTTTGAAATTATAAGTATGGTGAGAGAAAGTAGGGTGTGCCCGATAATGTCGACATCCCATCGGGGTGTTGGTTTGCGTTTTCTTTTAAAGAATTATCATTAAATTAATTAAATATGAAGCAGCTGCATAATCAATATAAAGATTCTGGTAAATTAATGTTTGATAAAATATAACTGATTTTAGTATGAAAGCGAGCCAATATATTTAATGGCCGCCATCTTGGAATATTGTCCGGTGTACACAACTAAAAATGCAGAAATAAATTACGATTGATGTTCATGGTGTCAAAGAAACGTATTCTCATTTCAATTCCTCCTTGTGTCAGCATTCACGCTGAGTCGAATCCTGGACCGTTAGGTAGTAATAATAAGTATAATAACAAAACTGAAGCAAACGAATTCACAAATTATGGTGGATACCATAATTATGGTATGTGTGACAAACGTGTCTGATCGAAATAAAGTAAACAAAACAAAATATAGGTTACTGGTTGTTTCCACATACATATACAGATGTATTTTATTAAGAGTATAAAAAAACGAGTAAAGTAACAAATGCCGCCCTCACAGTGACTTTAAAAGTAAAGTAACAAAATATTATAATAAATAATCTGAAAACAAATAACGAAAGTGACACATACATTAAACAGTTAACTAATACTTTAAAAATAATTTTAAATCAAAATTATTTTCAATACAACAACAAATTGTACTATCAAACAGATGGCCTTGCTATGGGAGCCCCAAACTCCGCTATCATATCAGAAATCTTCCTACAAAAACTAGATGAACAAATAATAAATATAATAAAATTAAACGACCCATTAGGATGTTATTTTAGATACGTTGATGACACTGTACATTTCCCAAAACAATGGTATAAATGTAAATAAAATATTCAACTCCATATATAATTTACATTCCAAAATAAAATTCACGTTAGAATAAGGATCTAATAATAAATTAAATTATTTAGACTTAACAATAAAGAAAACTGAAACAAATTTTGAATACTCAATATACAGGAAGCCTTCTCAGACTGATTTAGTAATACCAAATACTTCTAATCATCCTCCCCAACAGAAAATGGCAGTACAGTATTTAATCCTATTAAATACCAAAGAAAGAAACATTATCCAACAAATAGTAGTTAAAAATGGATACAAAATAAAAACTATTAAAAAATTAGAAAATAAAAATAACATTCAATCACTAATAAAATTCCCAAGAACACTACATTTAAAAATTCACCTATTAATAATAATATAAAATATACAACCTTCACTTATTACGGAAATATAACTCAAAAACTAAATACAATATTTGAAGATACTAATTTAAAAATATCTTATAATACAGATAATATAATTTTTAATAAAATAAAACCTACAACTAAATCCAATAATCACAATAAAAATGGAATATATAAAATAGAATGTCCAGTTTCAATAAATTTTATGTGGGCCAGACAAAGAAAAAACTACTAGATAGATTCCTTCAGCACCGCAATGCATATTTAAAACCAAATATTTATAAATCTAATTTAGCCACACATTGTCTAAATAATAACCACCAATTTCCAAAAACTGAAAATATAAAATTAATTAAAAACATACAAAAAGGTCAAAAAATGAATATTTGGGAAAATCTTAACATTTACAAACACAATAACAATAATTTATTAATTAAAGAACAAACCCAAATAAAAACAAGACAATATATAAATTCTACTTAACTCTTTGTGGACTGGCATCTGATATATAAGGCTGCTGTTTTTACAGGAATCAATTCTAAGGGCTGCCTACATGTCAGATATAAAACAAACATTTCTAGTTTATAATTTAACCATCAGATAGTGGTATTTTCTCTTTTTACTACTGAAATTATATTGAAATGGCAGTGTTCACGTGTTGATGTTTTGCTATCGGTGTTTGAGTTGGTTACATTTACACTGTTTTTTCACTGTTTTTCATTTTATAAATGCTATTAGTGAATAAACATATTTCTATTTTTATTTAAAATGGTATTAGAAGATTTTATCTTAAAATCATTGTGTACATTAGGGTGAAACAGAAAAATGAGTTTTTTAATTTGACATTGTAATAGTGCACAACAGTTTTTTTATGTCACCATAATGATGATATTAAAATATTAAGACATTTGGAATACATTTTGAGGTGCCACAGGAGTGATAAAATTTAATATTTTTTGTAATTTTTCCGCATTTTGGGGAATATTTAATAGGTCCCAGTTTTTAACTTATAAATAGGCAAAAAAATGTATTTCATTATGTAAACATAGTATAATGATTTCTTATTCATCATGACCTCATAAAAAAGCATATTCACAACTTTAACAGTTTTACACAAAATTCATATTTCACATGGTTGCTGTTTTATTGATAATTCCATGGAAAAAAACACAGCATTTGATGTTTGCTAGCATAATTATTCAAGTTGAGACTTGTTGCATTAGCGGAGACAAAACTTGTCAACTGAGCACCGTGAGCAGCGAGCGATAATGGTGGTGAGCGGGGGAGTAGTATCAGGTCAGTTTCTTAGTTAGTCTTTTGGGATGTGGTTCAATCGGTCTGTAGTGTGCTAATTGTTTTAGTGAAGCTATTGAAATGTGATTTCATTCCATATTTAATGTTTTAATTTTTTCAAAGTTATTTTAACTGTGTTTTGTGGTTATTATTAACGATTAATTATTTTGAGAATGCATCTAAAAATGGCAATGTCGAAAACACCTAAGACTAGATAATTAGTGGAGTGGTCCTCTTTTTGGGAGTCCTAAGGATTTAAGTGAAATATGTCTGCCAACATATGAAGACATCATGAGATGCTATCTCTATAAGACATGAACTTAAACTGGATATATCATCTAAGTAGCCAACTATAAGTGAACTATCAGATATACTATCACAGAAAATTGAAAACATTTGGTTGAAAGCTTCAGTAAGCGAAAACTGGAACCACCAACAAAGCCAATGAATCCACTAGACTATGTTGAATTCGATATACATCTTGAGTTGATACAGTCTATCAATAAAACTAAAGAGCTCCCTTCTATAATCAACCAGATAGCAATTGAAACCGTCAACACATTATATCCTAATGATAGATGGACCAGAATTTACATAGATGAAGCAATGCTAAATGAAGAGACTGGAGCAGGCATATATAGTGAATTTTTCTCCCACTATTTTGCACTAAATTCGGATGCTACAGTGTTTGAGGTTGAGTTGTTTGCAACTGATGAAGCCTTGAGGCAACTGTTGATGAGACCTTGGCTGAGAAAGGATTCTGTAATTCTGGTAGGCTCAAAATCAGCTATACAGGCCATTGCAAATAATGACCCATCCAAGAGCATCATAATACAGTCCATCAGAGATAAGTACAAGACAGTTATAAATAATATCTGCAGACTGGTAATGCAGTGGGTGCCATCACACAGAGGACTGAAGAACAATGAAGCAGCAGACGAGTTGGCTAAAAAGGGCACCTCTGTAAAACAGAAACCTTCAAGGCTTAGTACAATAGATGGAAGGATTAAACAACTTAAAAAGCATTGCCAGACCTCCTTCCAACACAGAACCAAAGAAGACTTGAAAGGCAAACTATATGAATATATATCTAGTCTCTACACTGAGAACAAAGAACTTCCAAGAAGATCATTGGTTATCAATGTCCGCATAGCCACAGGACACGACTGCTTAGCAGGGCACCTCAACAGGATAAACATCCTCCCTTCTGGGATGTGCACTCTTTGCGAATGACCTGGAAACAAAATGGACAAAGACCACCTCCTGGTCTGCGAAAAACTGGATAAAAAAAGACAAATTAGAAAAGACCTACAGGGTCTTTATTGGTCAAGAATAGCATGAACCAAATTGAGCCATTGGAAACAACAACAACAAGCTCCAGTACCTATTGTTTCTAATAATATCTTACAAATGGTTCGAAGTTTTCACAAGAAGTATAGGAATTTGTTAAAATGTAGAAATAGAAATGGTACAGCAAAATATTATTTGAATTTAAACAAGTTTACAACTAATTCTAAGCTGTTTTATTTGACACTGCAACCTGCAAATGTTCGGACTCTGCTTTTTACAATTGTGAAAAAGAAAAGAAGGTCCCTAAGATAGAGCGGAAATTCTTAAATGATCAGAGAACTACTAGGGAAATGGTTATAAGTACAGTGGATAAAGTTACTAGTGAGTCTTTATTGCTAAAAGAAAAAACAAAGAATTACAGACACAACAAGAATTTCTTCAGCGACAATCACAAGATACAAAAAAAAATACTGTAAAATGTTCTGATAGTGATAATGACGAAAAAGGCAATTCTTCCAAAAATGACTCAAATCTGCCTAAAGTTTTAACTTCAAAAAGTGATGTGGCAAGATAGCAAATACATATGAAATTACCGTCTTTAGCTTCTGTACGTCATCGTGCAGGTATTTCTGACATAGCTGCAGCAGCAACAGCTAGTGCAACTTTGCAGAATTTAGATGTAATTACTAATGAAGACCAAAGCTTAGTTACTGATAGAATGAAAACTAGCAGACAACGATCAAAGAATCGGAAAAATTTACATTTCATTAGTGAAGGAGCCCAATCAAATTTTTTAGGCCATGTAACTCCTGCCACTGGAACCGCAAAAGATTTTGTGGTCAGTATAATTGCTTTTATTCAAAATAACCCAAATAACAAACACCTGCTTAACATTACTGCAATAGGCTGTGATGGGACTGTGATAAGTACAGGAGTCAACAATGGAGTGATCACAGTATTACAAAATGAATTGGGAAGGATCTTCAATGGTTGATTTGCTTGTTTCATGTCAATGAACTGTCTTTACTACATATTTATTGTTTTTTAGATGGCAAGACAAAACGCCCAAATGAATTTAAGGGATACATAGGAAAACAATTTGAGATAGGCCAAGAATTTTGGGTAGCTGAATTCACATGCATAGAAAACAGTCTACCTCCTGGTCTAGAAATTAAACAAGATCTAAGTTCAGATCAAAAGTTTGTTGGAAATGTGTAAAACAGTGTCTAGTGGAAACTGCTCCTGTGATTAGCAAATAAACCCCCAGGAAAACTAGCCCATTCATGATGGACTACATTAGCCAACCGTATACTTCGACTGTATATAGCAACAGAAAAACCCAAATAAAATCTTTGTATTATGGCAGAATACATCGTCAAGGTCTATGTGCCTGTTTGGTTTCACATTAAGTTAACATCTTCTTGGAAATATGGCTCCAAACATTTATGGTGTACGATCAAGTACTCCTGTTACCTTAATAAAAGATCTTTTAAAGGTATTGATCAGATCATTCAACGAAGTGGATATATTTTGCAGCAGCGGAAAATTTGCTACTTGGAATGATCTTTAATGAGAGAAGCCATGTGACAGAACTTGGTTTGCATCGACTTCTCAAAGGAAGAACAGGAAGTGTAGGAGGTGTAAGAAAGGTCGTAATTCGCAGTATAAAGTTTCAGGGTGGGGACTACATACATATGATAAATTGCGAAGTTGTAGTAAGTGAGCTTCCTATGACACAGCATGTATCTGAAAACGATTTGAAGAAGTTTACAAAGGAAACAGCAAAAGCTGAAAACCAACATCCAGCTAATAACTTTCCCCATTTTCCATTCCACCCCCAAGCTGTCAAAAGAGCTGTAAAACTAGTAACATAATCTTCTTTGTGGCCAATCCACAAGAGATGGGTTCATAAAAGCTAAAATAAGAGTCCCACAAAAGTATGCAAAATTTGAAACGAACAAACATTTTAAAGTTCCTGAAAAGTGAATATAAGACTTTATAATGACTATGAACATTTTTATGCAATCTTATATCTTATACTTTTGAAAACTTAATAATCATGAATTTCATTCTGTATTTTTAATAAAATATAAAGTTGTTTTTGCAATAAAAAAGGTGTGTTCACTGTAGTATGTAGCTTTTATTTCAAATCCGGATAAATGTTATGAGGATGAATAAAATCCTCAGCAATATGATTTTAAACATAAAACATGAATATTAAAGCCCTTGTAGTGTCTATAAAAATTGTCTTAGAGAAAAAATGATTTGCAGTGCATATTGTGATACCAAAATGTAGGTTAAGTCAGCTATGAAAACCAAAACTTAAAACAAATATATTTTTAATAATTTTATTATTTTCATGATTTTTCAGATAAAATATGAATTTTCAACCTTTTTGCGGCACCTCTAAACATTATTGTAGGTAAATAAAACTTTACAGTCTATTTAAAAATACCAATATCTATTTGGTAGCTATTAGAAAATTCTACTTGAAGAAAAATTTAATTTTTTTTTATGCCCCCTAGATTCAAAAACTGTTAAAATTATGTGTTGTATGGCACAGATTATGTGTTACAGATTCTGTTGACTTTTAGGTTGGAATTTGTAATGTGATTATACTAGGAATTAAAGTAACTAATAGTAATAATTATATTAGTGTCTTTTAATAGATCTTAGTGAAAACATGTAGTTTGACACTTAGTGAAGTGATGTAAGGAAAAAGTTTTTCAAATGGATGATTCAAGCATAAGGAATAATTGGCAAAAAATTTCACATTTTTTTATTTTGAAATTAGATACAAAGGTTTATATGATTTGTAACTTAACATATACTTACAAAAGCCTAATACTTATTAACATTTAAAAATAAGTGACTACACCAGGCCGGTTTCTAGCTTTGTATATACACCTACAAAACTTACAAAATTAGCATACTTTTTGCCATGTACAATACATAAATTTATGTTATTATCTTTGCTTCTGTTACCAATAGAGTATTCACTTTGCATACAGTTAGACCAATATACAGTGAAACATGTTTAACACAAAATGACGGGGGCCAGCTGTTTTTTTCATGTTAACCGATATTTCGTGTTAACGGACAAAAAGTGAAACAAAATTAGATACAGTAGTACTGTAACAAATACTGAAGAGATTACTTACTGAATTGTGTAGTAGCATAAATCAATAAAGAATATTCAAAAGGTACTTACATATGAACGTTTTGTTTATCCTCCTGGACTATTATACAGTAATTAATTTTCCTTAAAATGTAAAGTTATTGTAGTGACAATGACCAATTCTTTTTAAAATAGTCCGTTATTTTCTTTTGTACAGAATTCTGCACTACATGATTTTCAATAAATTGTTCTAGTTTATCGACGTGCTCAAACATTTCACCTTCCGAGTTGGCTTCTAAACATCGACGAACACGTCTCAGCAACGAAAGCATATCGGTAGCGGTAGGAACTCCTGTCATATCATTTTTCGTGTCAAGTTCGTCAGCACTCTCATCATTTTCACAGTTTTCAGCTTGCACTATTTCTACGATATCACTGTCTGTTAATACGGAAGCCGTAGTTATGTTCTCGTCAACAGACATGTACTCATTTAGAGAAACTGAAACATTTAATGCTGATGATATGCGATTAAACATTTCAGACAAGATAGGCCTAATTTCATTTTCTTCGCATTCGGTTTGTTTAATCTCTGAATTCAAAATGAATCGAGCATTAGTGAAACAATTTACAATAGTTTTAGGTGTCACAAGGTTCCATGCTGTTCGCAACAAATTACAAGCGTCCAGTAAATTTATACAGAAATTGTTTTTCGTCTCTATAGCGGCCAAGTATTTCAGCAGAAGTAATTTTCTATACTGAAATTTTAAATTCTGACTAATACCTTTATCGCAAGGTTGTAGGACACTAGTCATGTTCGGTGGTAGAAAAATAAGTTTAACTGCTGTCAGTTCTACGTCACTCGAGTGGGCAGGACAGTTATCAACAATTAACACAACTTTTGTCTTCTGAGAAGCGAAATGTTTTTCTAACAAAACTAGCCATTCGGTAAATATTGAAGACATCATCCACGCTTGTTTGTTACTTGTATATTCTACTGGTAACTTTTTAACATTTTTAAAACAGCGAGGCTTTAAACTTTTACCTATAACAAGTAACGGAAGTTTTTCTGACCCATCACCATTGCAACCTACCATCACTGTCACTCTCTCTTTGGACTTTTTACCACCAGAGCATTGTTCACCTTTAAATGAAATTGTTTAATCAGGCATGAAACGGAAAAATAGTCCTGTTTCATCCCCATTGAAAATATCTTTATATGGGTAGTCGTTTAAAATTGCAGGTAGCGTAGGTTGCAACCAAGATGATGTCATTTCTTTTGATACCTCTCTTGACTCGCCACAATGTTTTTATACGTTACACCGTTTCATTTTTTGAATCTTTTTAGCCAGCCACTACTTGCAGTGAAATCCAAGTTCATCTGTTCAGCAAAAACGTTTGCTTTCTCCATTACCAGTGGTCAAGAAATAGGAGCATCTTGTGACCTCGCTTGCTTAAACCAGACAAGAGCAGCTTCCAAGTTTACATGGTTAGCCTTATGGAAATATTTTCTATCTGGTTCAAACTTGCTCGACTCGTACAGCTCTAAAATTTTATCTCTGTTTTTTATTATGGTAAACGTCGAGTTTGGTATACCAAATTTTTTACAGATCTCTGTTTTAGATAGAATACCCTCGTTAACCGCTTGAAGGAGTTCAATTTTCATTTTTAATGACATGAAATTTTGTTTACGCACTTTCTTCTCCATTTTTTACACTTTGACACTGCAAAAACGAAATTTACAGAATCATAACCTCACTTAGCACCTGTATGTACACGTAGGCCAAATGTCACTTAATACTGTACTGAAGACCGTAAAAGACTAAAAATAAAGGCGTTTTTCATTCCTACACAAAAACGTTATCCATACCATACTGCGAACACCACCACATGCACAGAATACCGTAAGTGGTCTGAACTCACTAACTTCGCAACAAATTGCACCCTGTAATGTAACGGATGTAATTTTACACTTATTACTTTTTTATTTTTCACTGACTTACCTTTTGTAATCTTGTTAACCTTGGCACTTTGTTTACCATGCTGATTCACCATGTGGTGTTGTTGGCAACATAACATATTTTGCATTCGGGTCCAGTGTTCTTAAGCGAGCGCAGAAACGGAATGGTTATTTAGAAATAATCGACTCTGATATCATTTGTTAAAACTTGTGTTTTAATTGTCTGAAATTTACAATCTTTCAATAACAAAACAGAAAAAACAAGATGGAGTCGTACTCCTTTGGTTAAATCCAAATACAAAATAGTTGCGCTATTTTTCGCTTCATCTGCCTTTCTGTATGATACTTTTACACTTTATATACTTTAATTCCAATTGATTCTGATTACCTATTTAAATAAATCTCTGCCATTAATGCAGTTTTAACTTCAAGTTATTACTTAATTTAATCACGTAACGTTAACCAATGCTTGTGATTATATATATATATACCGGTATACACGCACACATGCTCACCCACAAACTAATTCTAACGGTACATCTTTTGACATTTTATTTGAGCTTAATGAATATGTTTCTTTAATTTAACTTTTTGTGAAAGGTTTACTTTCCTGTTGTTGACCGAAGATCTCGTCCGGCGTCACTCATGGTTCATCTGTTGTTCGGCCGAAATAATAAATGTTTCTCTCCTTTTTTACTGCACCCACTGACTCTAAGTTACATTTTATACTGTTAGTTCTCCAATAGTTTAAATTTTCACATTTTTGTTACATTTTGAATACTTTTGAATACTTGCTGGCCAGCAATTTATGTAGCGTGCAGTTAGCACGGAAGATCTTTTTAGACTGAGGATGCCAATATGGCGCTTATTTCCCAAGTGGAAAGGGTTGACGCGTCATCGATTCTATTGTTTTCGTCGATGACGTCTTTGTTTTTTGAGGTGCAGCGATTACGTCTGACATACTTTAGATGACGTATTTTAGGAGTGGCCGGTTGTTGTTAGCAGAATCGCTGTCGATTGTCACGTACGCCACTGACCTTGATGCCAACTCGTCCTGGCTTACTGCGTGGTATCATATGTTTGGAAAATCTTACCCTCACACATTTTAATATTGGATTTACAATAAAATATCGCTTATGTACCCAAAATTCCTACATGGACCTATTGTACCGTTACAAAACCCCCTCAATGAGAGGTTTTATGACAAAGCATAAAAACTCTCATTGACACATTCATACTTCCTAAAGGGATCAGCTAGGATATGTCGCCACAACCCCCTGTATTGTTTACATAAAAAGATATAGATTACTTACCCCTTGGTCCGGTGATTTTGACAGCACCTGCATGACCTTACTGGACTTCTCTTTCGAGATCCCAACACCGCAAGGCCAGTCAGGCACTTGACGTTCCTGCTCTGACGCGCTGGCCAGCTCAGGACCACCGCCACAGCATCACCAAACTCTGAAACATCCAAATAAAAAATCAAAGAGTGGCCTTGTATCATGCCATATCCTCAACTGATCTGTTTCCCCTTAGCTACATTGGTTTACGTTAATAAGCATTGGTTGTTCCTTAACTCCTAATATCTCTAATACAGAGATGAAAACAAGATTTACTATAGATGTCTCCTTCTCTTATTTCATTCCTACATATTTATTAAACTTTCGACTCCAATCAATAATATTTAACTCTCTTCCAATACACAAGAAATTGAAATCTTTACTCTAAGGCAATAATATTTAAAACAATCAATCAAGTTTACAAGAATCAACAAACAATTTATCTATATACTCCTTATATAGACCCCAAAACACAAATTCATTATTTCAAAACAATCTATCTATTTAAAATTCATTGATCATCTTTCATGATCCTAATCCTTTAAAACAAAATCATAATTATTTTATGATCAACACCATTATCAACATTATATAATTAATATTCATTAAACGTTACTACCCAATCTAGTAACCTCCTTCCACACACACTATGACCCCCCACTGGACTGTAGCGTCCAGTTGCTTCCACAAGGATTGAATCTAGGGAGGAATTGTAGTATCTCCTGTCCTTGCTTCGGCTTTACATTCTAAACTGCCATATATCATATCTGAATTTACATAGTTATAACCTTAAAACGGGTCTATCACCTTTTTTGCTGTTCCTACTCGAACAAGGTGATAGCCGCTGTTCCATACTTCCGGGGATTTCCATTAAGTGGCCCCCCGTTAATTTCAATTTTCACCAATTTCAAGGGCAACCAACCATGGTCAGTTTTACAATTTCTGCCCACAGCTGGTTGTCGTCCAAAACCACGATTAGTGCTGGTAAAACAGTAATCGCCCGAAAAGGCGGGGAAATCTTCTCTCATTCGCATGTTTTCACTTCATCAATATTAACACTGCACGGTATCAATTAACATATAATATAAAATTATATAAGTGGTTGTGCAGTGTATATACGCCAGTTTCGGCCTCTGATGATGGTAACATACCTTGACGTTACCACCAACACTCACCGCTATCTGCAGTGGCACATGCCGCCACTGCAATAGCATAACTTATATCTAACTTATGTCCTTCTACATGTACTGTCACTACATTGCACGATTGATTTTCTCTTCTATTAACACCAAACAACCCCCCCAAAATCACCACCCATTAATCTTGCATAATAACATAATAAACATTGCTACGTTCAACTAAACAATTATTCACCTTTAAATAATTTGTATAAAAAATTATCAACATTACAACTTGAACTTTCTATTAACTCTTTTTATTTATACTCTTAATTATTTAACATTTAATTGGACCATTAGATTCTCCAAAAAATTCAAATTTATTATTAACCTTCATGTTACATCACATTTCATTTATCATTACATTTCTACTATGAATTTTCTATTATTTAACATTTTGATCATCAATTAGTTTGGGTGACTCTCAGTTATTCACAATGTTTGATTTATATGGGCATTAAATATATAACCAAATACACTGTACTCACCGTCTATGGCTTTTTTCCTTGATGTTTTTTCAGTTTACATGTTTCAAGGCACTTGCCTCATCATCAGAACTTATAAAATCAATCTATGTCATAAATAATGACATTTGTCAAAATATTAAAAACACAATACGGCAATTAAACTATGTACATAAATTCGCTTTAAAAATGTTCGGTGTGCCTTGCAAGACAACACGCGCCGTACTCACACCGAACATTTTTAAAGCGAATTTATGTACATAGTTTAATTGCCGTATTGTGTTTTTAATATTTTGACAAATGTCATTATTTATGACATAGATTGATTTTATAAGTTCTGATGATGAGGCAAGTGCCTTGAAACATGTAAACTGAAAAAACATCAAGGAAAAAAGCCATAGACGGTGAGTACAGTGTATTTGGTTAACAAACACATGGCTTGGGACTACAATAGGATTTATTCCATTTAAATCAATTAAATATATAACCTTACTCACCTTCTTTCTACTAACAACCACTAACAGATTTGCATAGGGTGACACCAATCTCTCAATAATAACCCCCTTCAACACTAATTCCACTTATACCATTCTCCTCTTATAATAAAATATCTAATACCCTCTTTGTACCTACGATGTGTGTTCCCAACCTTGGCAATTCCATTCATCTCCTTTTGCCCTTCCCATACTCTCGGCAAACACTCTTCGACCCTTCTCAATTACCTGGCCAACGACGCACGTTGATCACTCCTTACCACCTCAGCCTCACTACAAAATTTAACCATCAACTATTTACTCTCTAATTACATTACTCTCTCTTTCTACATATAGATGCTACTGTGTCCCTATTATTACCCTGTTTCTGTCTTACTTCTATTCCAAAATTCTTATTTTCTCTAACTCCCACTAAGGTTAACTTTGACTAACTCAAATGCCTTATTTAAACAATCATCCTCACCCAAACTCTATCTTTTACAACTTTACCTTACTATCATCATTGACAACTACATTAGAAAATTCATCACTTACCTCTTAATAACAATGTAACTCCGTATCGAAATATATTATGTGTTTAATCATTTACTAATCATTTGATAATCTCTTCTGTACAACAATAATTAATTAATCTCAAAAAAAATTTTTAATTCAATCAATTATTTAAAATACAACAGTACTTTAATTACCTTCTTCCAAAACAATTACAATTCATTTAATACAGACTCTCATTATTTATTTAGCCTGCTAAAATATTATTATCATTAAAATCAATTTCTACTACATGCACACGTTGTTTACATAAAATACATTTCACAACACAAACAGAATTAATTTCACTATAAATTTATTTACAATTCTTCGTCATTAATTTTCTGTTTACCACATGTCATTTCATAAGTTAGCAAGGTCATCACCATAAACTAAAATAATTAAAATGTCCATTCACTTATTAATTATTTAACCACCATCATCATATAATAGTCTGATCTTATTAGTACACCATTTATTTACAATTGAATACATATGGCTATTATCATAATTATAACAATCATCATCATTGCTTTTTTCCATTTTCTCAATATTACTGATAATACAAATATTATCGCATACCATTCTTTCAAAATTCCTGTCGACATTGGGTCTAATAATTTCTCCTTCAGTATTTTCTGTCACAGTCAGGTAAGTTACTAATTCGTCAACTACAGCTGCTACATCCGTTTCAGTATAAGGTAAGTACTCACTATAATTATCAACTCTCTCTCTACTAACTCTCTCTCTTAATTCTGAATAATTCCTCCCAACTTCAAACAACTCTATCTTCCTATCACCATACCTCTCTCTCTCAATATATGCAGGGGGCACTACAACTTTATTACTGCACCATCTATCAGATGCACAAAGAAATCAAGGGACAACTATTTGCAGACCATATGTCTCCCAAATACACTCATGAAGCCTTTTCTTCACCCCCAACTACAACATCACGGGAAAAATTTACCCCCTGCAACCCCTCTACCTGTACACTCTCTCTCCACTTTCTCTTTGACTCATCAACACACACTAACACTCCATTATTACATTCTACCTCCTCTAAAACTTCATCAGTACTCTCAATATTCACACCACTATTCTCTAACACCATATTTTTTCTTATATTGTCATAATTCTCACCCCTACTTACCTTATCATCTTTATATGTTAACTGACCGTCTTTATTTTCATCGAATTTATCGGACTTTTCACTATTCTCTACCCCCATTTTAATCTCATAATTGTCATCTACTTTCTTCTTTGTAAAGTTATCAATTATTTCATCTACTCTTACGTTCTGTTTATCAAACTTCTGACTGACTGATTCTATGATCTATTCTTGCATATTCTCATAACGTGTATTCATTTCATTTATTTGTTTGTTAAAGTTAAAATTTTGTTTCTTAATTTCATCTTTTACTTCATAAAGTTTTTCATCAAATTTATTTAGCAGTAATTGTATCATGACATTTGTCTCATCTGTTTTCTTTTCAGACCGAGTTGAGATGGGTGTTACTTGTATTCTATCTAACTCTACAGATTCGGTAGCGCTAGACTCGCCGATCTGACTAATTGGTGTTGAATGACCTTTCATCTCACTCGTAAATGTTTTGTCAGTTACGCTGACATCTATATTTTTATCTGCCATCTTGAAAACTTTTTTTAAATATATTTCTTTTCAAAATATTACTACATATCTAACATATACTACAACCACAACATAACCTTATCTCTACATCTATTTTTACATATCTCCAAATTGTATATTACCTCAAGTAACTGTTCCGCTCTTTCCAGTAGGCTTACTCCACATAAAATCAAATTTTATGTCGAGTCCCTGTTCGGGCGCCATTTGTAATTTTACACTTATTACTTTTTTATTTTTCACTGACTTACCTTTTGTAATCTTGTTAACCTTGGCACTTTGTTTACCATGCTGATTCACCATGTGGTGTTGTTGCCAACATAACATATTTTGCATTCGGGTCCAGTGTTCTTAAGCGAGTGCAGAAATGGAATGGTTATTTAGAAATAATCGACTCTGATATAATTTGTTAAAACTTGTATTTTAATTGTCTGAAATTTTCAATCTTTCAATAACAAAACAGAAAAACAAGATGGAGTCGTACTCCTTTGGTTAAATCCAAATACAAAATGGTTGCGCTATATTTTCGCTTCATCTGCCTTTCTGTATGATACTTTTACACTTTATATACTTTAATTCCAATTGATTCTGATTATCTATTTAAATAAATCTCTGCCATTACTGCAGTTTTAACTTCAAGTTATTACTTAATTTAATCACGTAACGTTAACCAATGCTTGTGATTATATATATATACCGGTATACACGCACACATGCTCACCCACAAACTAATTCTAACGGTACATCTTTTGACATTTTATTTGAGCTCAATGAATATGTTTCTTTAATTTAACTTTTTGTGAAAGGTTTACTTTCCTGCAGTTGTTGACCGAAGATCTCGTCCGGCGTCACTCATGGTTCATCTGTTGTTTGGCCGAAATATTAAATGTTTCTCTCCTTTTTTACCGCACCCACTGACTCTAAGTTACATTTTATACTGTTAGTTCTCCAATAGTTTAAATTTTCACATTTTTGTTACATTTTGAATACTTGCTGGCCAGCAATTTATGTAGCGTGCAGTTAGCACGGAAGATCTTTTTAGACTGAGGATGCCAATATGGCGCTTATTTCCCAAGTGGAAAGGGTTGACGCGTCATCGATTCTATTGTTTTCGTCGATGACGTCTTTGTTTTTTGAGGTGCAGCGATTACGTCTGACATACTTTAGGAGTGGCCGGTTGTTGTTAGCAGAATCGCTGTCACATACGCCACTGACCTTGACGCCAACTCGTCCTGGCTTACTGCGTGGTATCATATGTTTGGAAAATCTTACCCTCACGCATTTTAATATTGGATTTACAATAAAATTTATATCGCTTATGAACCCAAAATTCCTACATGGACCTATTGTACCGTTACACGGAATGTCAGTGTATTCGGGGACAATGAACAACACATTTGGTACGGAGGTAAACAACTTGGTACTGTACAGTATACAATAGCAAGTATAAAGACGTAACGTACCACCACAGATTCCTTTACATTGGGACATTGTAAACACGTTTCAGGGCGTGCATGTATGGATTTATTTATTATGCAGCTAATGAAAAGCCATCAAAAATTTTGTGTTAAGCGATATTTAGTAAGTTAAAACTTCATGTTAACCGTACAACCTGTAACTGAAAAATACATACAGCGATCAGGACCTGAGTCACATTTTGTGTTAACCGTTTTCGTGTTAAACATGTTACACTGTATAAGTACACACAAAAGTATGTGTTCTGTGTGAAGTTCACTATGTTGAAATGGAGAATAGTTCTGTTGCATATGCATGTGCAACATGTAAACATTACCTGTAATTTACTGTGTTCTAAACCACCCTGATGCAGATGAAATTTTACTGCTAATCCAAATACGGATGTTTTTTATGGACATCATGACTGGTATCATGATTGGAAGAAACAGAGGAATGTATACAGCATACCTAGAATAAAATACACCTTAAATTGTAACACTGACTTTGTAACATAATATTTGTTAGTAGTAGCAAAGAACAGAAATTAAACTAGTTAATATATGGAATTCATGCCCAGTACAGTTTATATATTTGAAGTAATAAATTAATTTTTACATTTTATTATTATTAATATCTTCTTATATCTAATTTAAGTGTGTAGTAGTTATCTGTTATTCTTTTTTAGAGTTACTGTTTAAATGTTAACTCTTACTAAAAAATTTTCTACATTTTTATTGTAACAAGTATTATAAGTAAGCCAGATTACTTAATTAACTGAATGACTACCAACAGATCTAATTCTCCTTACCAGTAACATTCATCTGCCTTAATGGGAATTAACAGATGGTTGATTTAATCATATGGTAGCCGAAACAGATAACTAATAGACTAGTGCACTCTACACATACAAAGTCCTAATAATTTATTTTCAACAGAACATACATAAATATATAAAAAAATGAGACTGAATAGTTGGCACTAAGAAAATCAACTCTTTCTATATTTAATTTAAACAAATTATACAAATAAATTTAATTTTATATAAATAAATTGACAGAATATGAAACGTAATGATTCACAATTGGGGAAATTTGTTACAATTCTGGGTTAATAGTAAAACAATTGTAACGGAGGAAAATAAAGGGGGTTTGTAATTTCAGTAAATTCATTTGAACTATCTGTAGACAACCTTTGACATAATCTTTTATTTACCCAGTGTGTACTTTGGTCACTGACTATAGCTCCGTAACAGGTATGACAAAGCACAAGAATGTTAATTGTCAGAGGGGTGCGTATTTGTGCGTACGAGCGCATGTGTGTGCCGCCTTTTACGACGTAGAATTGACCATGAGGCTGCAAGGTGGAACTGCCTTCCGTTACGTCAGGCTAATTAAGAAATTTGACAGCCAATCAGAGTCCGATTTTGCGGCAACATGGCCAGCTATACGCGGCAGAGCGGACCCACACTTCGCTTGACGCCGAGCACATCGACTTAACCAGTAAAGCAGTACAGACGTAAAGATAACGCAGCCTCAGAATTTCGGTAGACCGACGTGAATTAAGTAGCCAAGGTCTACCGGAATATGTAACAGTGTCAGAGAACAACAACAGGCAGAAATAGTGTCCGCGGAATAAATAACAGATGTAAACGTGAAGTATAAAAACAGTGTTTGTGAGAGTGAAATAGAAAGATGGCGGAATAGCACGTGCAGGTACAATATAATCAGTTGCTAAAAAACTAAAAAATATAATTATTAATGAGCTCAAATACTAAGGTAAAGCATGAGGTAAAGCAATGTAAAAAGAAAGAGTGAGAAGTGTATGTACGTAAAAATAACGGGGGAAAATAAAACATAAAAGTACTGGTTTATAAGTAGGGGTTATTATAATAAAATACTATGTAATAGAAGTCAGTAGAAAGAAATATAAAAATAAGAGAAAGAAAGAAGAGATTAAATGTGAATAAAATAAATAAGATTTGTTTTAACAGAATATAACCATGTGTTGGCGTAGTTATTTCGTCGTTACCATTTTCTAGTATTCTGTGCTAAAAAAATCGTCTAAACGTTCCGGGGAATCTTCTGAATTGTGGGTAGTCAGACTGCAAAATTGTCCAGTGTTTTAATTCAGGTAAAGTATAAAGGAACTTCTGATGGTGTATGAAAAGGTAAGTCAGCAAGAAAAGATCGCAAGGTAAGATTCTGGCAGAGTATATTTTTACAATTTATAAATGTTTGTTTCTTCACAATTGGCGCGCCTGCCAGGATCCTGGTATAACTTTATACGAGGTAGACGTGTTTTAAGCACAGAAAATAGGATTTGGGCAACGGCGTAAGTTGTGAAATTATCGTATATAATTACGTTGCGTAAACTAGGTTATGTTTTGGTAGCGTAGCATACGAAATTATTGTGTGTTTACTTCTACTTATTGATCACGATTTTATGTATTGAATATTTTGAATTAATGTGTATGATTATCGTGTATTAGGAAGGTTGTAGTTTGTTAAGGGGTAGAATATAAGTACATTTTTTAAACATGGCTGATGTACAAGAGGCCAACGTAGGTACATCAAAAGAAGATAGGATGAATTTGTTGCAAATGATATATAATAAGATGAATGAGATAATAAATTCACAAAAACAAATGATTAAAGATATGAAAGAACAAAATGAAAAGTGGAAACTAGAGACAGATAAATTAAAAGAAAATAAAGAAAGCAAACCAAACCAGGTAAGTGGTTCTGAGAGTGGAGGTAGTAATGATGATACTTTTACAAACAATAGTGTGAGTTTAAGTACAGTGAAAACAAAAAATGACGAGGTAGGTGAGGTTAATACAAGTGAAAATAACGAAGTAACAGACGACACTGGTGTCAATACAGATGAGAATAATTAAAAATGTGATGTTAGAGAGTAAAGTTGTGAATAATGATAATGGTGATGAAGTTTTAATGGAAATAGAAATTAATGATGAGATAGTGGTTGATAAGATTGAGAGAGTGTGTGACGAGAGGGTGGGTGTACGAAGGGCAAATTTCCCCGGTGTAATAGGTAATAACAACAAAGGTTTCTTGAAGGTGTTTTTGGTAGATGAAATATCTACAAATAGTTCCCCTGTGTATTATGATTTCCCTGGAAAAGCCAGGACGTGTTATAAAAATGTTGTGTTGCCCTTTGCGTGGAATGATAGTGAGAAGTAAGATGTGGTTGTGTAAGCGATTTTGGGAGAGAGAGGGAGAGGGAGAGAGAGAGAGAGAGAGAGAGAGAGAGAGAGAGAGAGAGAGAGAGAGAGAGAGAGAGAGAGAGAGAGTGGTTTAAGTTAAAAAGAGGTTATGGAGAGTGATAGAGAGGATAAATATTGATAGAATTAGTAATATTGTAGACTTACCTTGGGGAGTAATGAGTACAGAAATAATAAATGAAAATAGTATTCATGATAAAAAGTACTTATCTTGGAGTAGAACCAGTGTACTTGTAGTAGGAGATAACTGTGGTGATGATATAACTTACCTGATTTTAACCAAAAATACTGACGGAGACAGGACTAAAATTACCAATGTAGACGGGTTTTATGAGTTAATAAGGGGGAGTAATACGATGAATTATTTTTATGGTATAGGGAATAAACAAAAATTAAGGGTTATTATATTAATGGTAATAATATAATGGATTTGAATGAAAATGAATTATGTTATATTAAAATAAGATTGATTTTCGATGATGGTGGTTAAATTGTTATTAATGAACATATAACTATGAGAGTTAATGGTTTTAAATACTGGACTTAATAATGTAATGATTTGTGGTTAATAAGAACATTTAATGACGTATATTGTAAATAAACTTATATTGGTGTTAAGTGTATTGTGTAAACGTTACGATGTTACAATGAGATATCAGCTGATACATGATATGTGTACATTGTATTTTATGTAGTCAGTTTACAGGTGTGTTTGAGGTCATGTCAGTAATAATATTTTGTTTGAAGTGAATAATTAACAGTGTATAGTCATGAATCTCTATAATGAAAATTAAATTAATGTAAAATGTTTGAAAGATAGAAATCTTAAGTAATCAATTTGACAGTTTGGATTTGAAGGTTATAAAAAATGACAAATGAATTTTATTATGAAATAAAATAAATGCAAGATGAAATTAAATGAGTGAAATTGTTTTGAATAACGTAATTGAAGTAACTTACAGTGTTTTAAATATGAGGTAATTACAATTTATGTGACAGGATTTAATTAACGTGAAATGTTTTAAGGAATGCAATTAAAGTAAATAATTAAAAGCGATGGTAATTAATTTACAAGATGAAAATTTGAGATAATAAATTTGAATTAATTGAAGAAATGAATGAATTAATTTAAAATGTATAGATGAATTTTGGTAATAAATTTAAATAATTTTTCTGAGATTTAGATTTTATAGTAAAGAGTAAATGATTGAACGTAAAATAGGTAGGTTTTGAGTTATATTGTTATTATAAGGTAAAAGAAGCTACATATGGTTATGTACGTTATATTTGTTGTGATAAATGTTTATAGTTTTGAGTTTATGACAGTAATCATGTTTTTATTCGATTGAATGATTGACCATATTGTAAGTATGAATTTTATAATGAAATTGAAGTAAGAGAAGTTGGCAAAATGAAATTAAGTGAGTTTGAAAGAATCTAAATTAGGTAATTAAATTAATTTGAGGTAGTTATGAATTTTCTAATGTAATTTTCAATGATTAACTTAATGTAAAGGATTGTAAAAGATGGAGTTTGGGTGATGATTATTTCAATAAGGCACTGAGTCAGTCAGAGCCAATTTTAAATGGGTATTAGACAAAATAAGAATTTTTGGAATAAAAGTAATACAGAAACGGGTCAGTAGTAGGGACACAATACCGAGAGTGAATGTAGAGAAAGCAAGAGTGATGAAGGTGGAGAGTAAATAGGTGAGAACAGGGTACATACATTTTGTAGTGAGGGTGGAGGTGTAGGGAGTCCTCAACGCAAGGCGTTGTGGCGGGAGGTGAAAAGTTTTAAAAAGGGTGGCGGAGTTACCTGGAAGGGCCAGGAACTAATAAGGGAATGAGTATAAGGGAAGGGAACACACATCCTATGTACAAAGAGGGTATCAGGTGTTTTGTTCTAAGAGGAGAATGATTTAAGTAGAGTTAGATAAAGGGTTGGAAGGGGATAGTATTGAGGGATTGGTGTCACCCTATGCAAATCTGTTGGTGGTGGTTAGAAGGAAGAAGGTGAGTAAGGTTATATCTAAATGCCCGTTCAATAAATCAGATCATTATTAATGACTGGGAGTCACCCAAACCAATTGATGATGAAAATGCTTAATAGAAATTCATAGTTGAAATTATAATGTAACCAGTGAAAGATTTAATAGAATTTGAAACTAAAGTAAAACTGTAAGGTGTGTAATTTTTGGTCAAACTTAAATTTGAGATGTTTATTTTAATGTAATAAGGGTTGTGATGGTACAATCATGGTACATTGTAGAATTACCTAAAATATGGTAACGAGATCATAAATATTGTATTTTCCTATTTTTTGACATACCCAACCCAACCTCAAACACCCGATATAGAATTTACGGTGAGTGGACTATATTACAGTATTTGCCAGGATTTGAACTAATTCATGACAAAAAACGGTGTCACATCACAAAAACAGTGTGCAGTTATTGAGATAAGCAGAGCCAAGCCTTCGTTACGTCAGAGGCGGAGAATGTGTTGACAACTACAAACGGCGATGTCAACAACTTAGACAAAGGAATGTGACGTCAATACACCCCACTTCCGCAGATTTCAACCAGAAATTGCCGTCATTTCATCTGCAGCTCTGATTTGAGCCGGCCGGCCGCCCATTCACTTACGAGTGAATTTTAATTTTTTAGACCACTGTAGGTGGTTAATAAACAATATAAATATAATAAGTACAGTGCGCCAACTTCAAGATGTGACCGGGAAAAACTCGCCGAACTCGCGGTGCGCGAAGTTCGTGCAAACCGAAAACAACCAGCAACACTACATTGGTGAGAGCGTTCCTTATATATTTTGAATCCTTTATTTCCCAATATATGTTATTGTAGAAATCAATCATTTAACAAATTATTCAAAATTTCAATCTAAATTTAAGGAGCTCCAAAATTTAAATAAGTTGTACCATGAGAATGAAAGGGTGCGTGGTTGTGTGAGTGCGTAATTATTCTAAGTGCTGGGTTGAGCACCACTATATAAATATATACATGTTATTATTGTATAATCATTTAAACATATAATCATTAACTTAATCAAAGTTATTATTACACATTATGTTTTTGGAAGGGTTACAGTTGGTTTTAAAAAATGTTATGTAACAAAGTAAAGAATAAAAAGGGGTATTTTATTGGTAACAATTAGAACAGCTGTTTTGTTATTTCAAGCAATTTCCGTTTCCTATGACTTCGCGTAACGAACTTCTGGCCCATGACTTAGGTAGTAAAAGATGGCGTCTTAGTTTTTGTATACATAACCACATTTGTGAGATATAATAAATCGTATTTATAAATTCAAAAATAACGTAACTGTACAGGTGGCTTCTGGAACAGGGACCTTATGTAATATTATGTATGTATATTATTACATGGGATACGCCTAGAAAGAACACGGGAAAAAATTGCTTGAGGTAACGGACACAAAATTTTATAATTCGTAAACATAACCCCACAATTAGGTTATACAATTGTATGCATGCGTGCATTACACAATTGCCAAAATGAGTACTAATGACAATATTACGTTAGAAATAGGTACAACTAATGTAAATTTGACTGGCGAGATGGATGTACAAACACCTCAAACTAGTCAGATTGACGAGGTGCATACGCCTGTATCTGTAGAAATAACGAAAGTCAATACATCCATTTCAACTAGTTTAGATAGTAAGCAGGATGAAACTAATGCAATGATGCAACTTTTATTAAATAAATTTGACAGTTTTGATAAAAAACTAGATGAACAGAAAATCGATTCTAATATTAAATTCAATGAATTAAAGAATGAAATAAAAGTGAGTCACAATAAACTTATTAAAAAATGTGACCAGCTGATTACAAAATTAGATAAGTTACATGTGGTAGAAAGTAAATTAGAAAGTCAGAAAGTACTAGATAGTAGTACCCAGCAAAATGCTGTACTGGATAACCTATTTAAAACTGATAATTCCAAAAATGAATGTACTCTAGATAATACAAATAATACAGGTAGTAAGATTGTGGTGGTAGAAGAGGATAAACATGATAATGAAAATATAATGCATGACAATGAAATATTTGAGTTTATGAAGTCAGAAAGAAAGTTGAGAGAAAGTATTTTAGTACAAGGAATGCAGGGGGTAGAATTTTCTTTTAATGTTGTATTAGGGGGTGAAGACAAGTCTTCATGTAGTTTGATAGACGATAGTTCTACAAATAAAGTTTCTTTTAGTTTTTGTGTACCTAAGAGGTGCAACGATTTTATGATAGGGACCCTTGTATATTTGGAGAGAGAAAGTGTATTTTGGTGTTATGGAGAGAAATGTATTAAGAGAGAAAGTATAGAGAGATATTGTGAGAGTAAAAGAACAATAGAAGTATTTAAAGTAAACAGAAATTACAGACAACTGTTAGAAAGGTTAGGGTTATATGTGGTATATGAAAATGATGACTACTTACCTGATAATAACAATAAATTGAAAATAACAAGAAATGAGAATAAAGACCTTAGGTACTTACCTGTGGTGGAATATTATGGGGATAATTATAGTATAAACCGATTAATGACATATGATACTAAGACAAACGGAACTCTACTTGATAGTAACTGGAAGTATTTGATTAATAACAATTGCATACAGGAATATGAATATAATGTATCTAATAAAATCTATGTATTAAATAAGAATTTATATAGACCTAAGATTCGTTTGTTGTTTAATGATGGTGGATAGACTGTTATATTGTGATATGAACATTAAATAATAATGTGCAAAGTGGTTTTGAATTGGACTGTTATGGACTGATTTCGATTAATGACACAATAATGAAGTTGGAGTGTATATTTTATTGTATTAACTGTATTTATATATCCATGTATTTTGATGTGTATTATGTATTACAGGTACCCCAGTGTGTATTATTATATATTCTATATATGTAACATGTTTAATAATAATATTTTAATTAATTACTAATGAATAATAATGAATGTTTAAATAATTATTATATTTGAATTTTGAAAAGAGGTATTGTTATAAAGAGGTAGGAGAGGAATTTTATAAGAGAATTGTCAATGATTATAGTAAGTGTTTAAACAGGAATAGAGCCTTGGTATAGATAAAGTGCAGGTGAGTAATGCAATTAATGTAAATGGAGTTAGAAAGATAAGAATTTTAAGAAAATACAAAGAGAATTATTAAATATTTAGGGACACAGTAGTTAGTGATTATTTGTAAAGAAGGTGTTTAAGTAAAGGTAAACATATATTTATTGTTGATGAATTCTGTAGTGGGGGTGATGTGATAAAGAGTAGCCAACCAATAGTGTTGTGGCAGATATTAGTGTAGTTTAAGGGAGTGTTTGCCGAATTATTTGGAAGGGCAAAATATTAGAATGTATATAGCCAATTAGGGAACACCCAACCCATTGCAAAGACGAGCGGTGCCATAGGATTTAAATGGAATTAGTTATGGAGTTTATAATTGAGATATTGGTGTCATGATAGGTAAATTTGATGGTCAATTAGAAGATGGTGAGTAAGATTATAATAAAAAGTATAGTGAATATAGGAGTTATCCAGACTAAACAGTGATAGAAGGTGAGAGGTTAGGTAGTTAGATAGGTAGAAAGTTCAGAGGAGAGAGGTAGTAGAAAATGAATAATGAAATAATAATGTAATATGAATAGTAACAATAAGTTCAAAATGTATTTTATTATTATAAATAAATAAATTTGATGTTTAATTAATAACTGCAATGGTAAATTTTAATTTAAATACAACTTTTAAGTAATTTATACAAATGTTAATGCATATCTTAGATATGATTAAATATGATTGAGTATTTAAAATGTATTAACTGTATTATTAATATATCAGTGTTAATTATTAATGTATTATGTATTTATTTGAAAACTTTTTAACATGATGTTATAATATGTGTAGGAAGAGAAAAAAAATTTTTTAAATGGCGCTGTTAATAATATTTATCAGCCAAATAATTAACTGTTAATAATAATAATAATTTTATTTTTGTTTTATCATGCACTAAGAGTATTCAATAAATAAATATATAGAGTTATTAATTCTTTTATAATTTGTTTTTCTCCAGATTTGGGAGATTATAATGTGTAATTTTCTTATTATATTTTCAATTATATCTTATTCAATTTTGGTATAATATTCTTTTTAATTCTTGAAGATTATAATATATAATCTTATAATTTTATTAAGCATATTAAAATATATTAAGCCAACCCAGTGCTTATTGGCACAAACCAGCACTTAGCTAAGGGGAACCAGATCAGTTGAGGATGGAGTGATTCAATAAGCCACTATATTAATATTTTTTATAAATTGTTTCAGTGTTTGGGGGTGTGACAGCGGTCCTGAGCTGGCCAACGCGTCAGAGCAGGGGCGTTAAGAGCCTAAGTGGCCTTATGGTGTTGGGATCTCGCAGGAGAAGTCCAGTAAGGTCATGAAGGTACGGTCCTCATCACCAGACCAAGGGTGAGTTATTGTTAGTTTTTATATAAAATTGTAAGGGGGTTGTGGCGACTTGTCCTGACTGATCCCTTTAGGAAGTATGAAAGGGTCAATGAAAGTTTGTGTGCTTCGTCACACCATCTTTCATTGAGGGGGTTTTTGTGATGGTACAATCATGGTACATTGTAGAATTACCTAAAATATGGTAACGAGATCATAAATATTGTATTTTCCTATTTTTTGACATACCCAACCCAACCTCAAACACCCGATATAGAATTTACGGTGAGTGGACTATATTACAGTATTTGCCAGGATTTGAACTAATTCATGACAAAAAACGGTGTCACATCACAAAAACAGTGTGCAGTTATTGAGATAAGCAGAGCCAAGCCTTCGTTACGTCAGAGGCGGAGAATGTGTTGACAACTACAAACGGCGATGTCAACAACTTAGACAAAGGAATGTGACGTCAATACACCCCACTTCCGCAGATTTCAACCAGAAATTGCCGTCATTTCATCTGCAGCTCTGATTTGAGCCGGCCGGCCGCCCATTCACTTACGAGTGAATTTTAACTTTTTAGACCACTGTAGGTGGTTAATAAACAATATAAATATAATAAGTACAGTGCGCCAACTTCAAGATGTGACCGGGAAAAACTCGCCGAACTCGCGGTGCGCGAAGATCGTGCAAACCGAAAACAACCAGCAACACTACATTGGTGAGAGCGTTCCTTATATATTTTGAATCCTTTATTTCCCAATATATGTTATTGTAGAAATCAATCATTTAACAAATTATTCAAAATTTCAATCTAAATTTAAGGAGCTCCAAAATTTAAATAAGTTGTACCATGAGAATGAAAGGGTGCGTGGTTGTGTGAGTGCGTAATTATTCTAAGTGCTGGGTTGAGCACCACTATATAAATATATACATGTTATTATTGTATAATCATTTAAACATATAATCATTAACTTAATCAAAGTTATTATTACACATTATGTTTTTGGAAGGGTTACAGTTGGTTTTAAAAAATGTTATGTAACAAAGTAAAGAATAAAAAGGGGTATTTTATTGGTAACAATTAGAACAGCTGTTTTGTTATTTCAAGCAATTTCCGTTTCCTATGACTTCGCGTAACGAACTTCTGGCCCATGACTTAGGTAGTAAAAGATGGCGTCTTAGTTTTTGTATACATAACCACATTTGTGAGATATAATAAATCGTATTTATAAATTCAAAAATAACGTAACTGTACAGGGTTATGTTCAATTTGAGAGTTTATTATGTTGATTAAGCAATTGTGTATTAATGTGTAACATGTATTGTGTATTTTACATGTGATTCCCCACTTTCGGGCGGTCACGGCCTCACCGAACCCTGACCGTGGAATTAGTGTATCTTTAACTGGCTATGGTCAGGGCACATTACGTTATGCGCTGCCTAAGTCTGGCCATAGCTTGTTATCGTTGTAAAGGTGAATTTAGAAATTAACAGGGGGTGAAGCAGGGGAATCACCATAACTATGGAACAGCGGCTATCCATCGAATGGGATGGTAGACCGTATAAGGGCACGTAACTAAATTTTAGTAGGATTACTGGTCTCCTCGGATACCAGTAATGCCGAATGTTTTATAATGCCGAAGCAAGAACGGTGTAGGCAGCGTTTACACCCTAAAAAACTTCAGTTCTTGTGGAGGCAACTGGGCAATAGTGTGTGTGGAAGGAGGTTTTTAAATTGTTACTAAATAATTTCTGATTGAATAAAAAGAAGATAAAATTGATGATTATTGTAATGGTGCGATAATAGTGAAGTATTGAAGGAGGTTATTTTCATTATCCATATATCTGTTGTATCGAATAACTTTGTATTTTTTTGTTTTTGATTAATTATGTTCTGTATTAGTTAACGGTGGCAGTAGTCATTTGCATTAACAATGGTAAATTGATATGTTGAAATGAAAAAGTTAGATGATATAGTTGTTTACTTGAATTCAAACTTGAATTAGTAAATTATTTTAAAGTTATAATAAAATGTCTTATGATGGATTAAGAATGTATCTTAAACAATGTATTTGTGTATTAGAAGTTAGAGTAGATCATTGAGATTAAACCAGTACTTTGCTAAAAGGCAATCCAGTACGTACTAAGAGGGAACTAAATCAGTTAAGGATATGGTGTGGTGAAAAGCCAGTTATTGATATTTTTTTTTGGAATGTTGTAAGAGTTTGGTGATGCTGTGGTAATGTGCCTGTCTGACTTTATGGTGTTGGGATCTCATCAAAGGAAGTCCAGTAAGGTCATGCAGGTGCAGCCGCAGTCACTGGACTAGGGGGGTAAGTTACCCATGAATATAGTAATGAATTTCCGGGGGGTTGTGGCGCCATATCCTAGCTGGTCCTCTTAGGTTTTTTTTTTTTTAGGCAATGAGAGTTTTTCTGTTTCGACAGAAAACCTCTCATTGGGGGGTATTGTAACGGGTCAAAATAAAGGGGGTTTGTAATTTCAGTAAATTCATTTGAACTATCTGTAGACAATATTTGAGGTAATCTTTTATTTACCCAGTGTGTACTTTTGGTCACTGACTATAGCTCCGTGACAGGTATGACAAAGCACAAGAATGTTAATTGTCAGAGGGGTGCGTATTTGTGCGTGCGAGTGCATGCGTGTGCCGCCTTTTACAAAGTAGAATTGACCACGAGGCTGCAAGGCGGAACTGCCTTCCGTTATGTCAGGCTAATTAAGAAATTTGACAGCCAATCAGAGTCCGATTTTGCGGCAACGTGGCCAGCTATATGCGGCAGAGCGGACCCAAGCTTCGCTTGATGCCGAGCAGATCGACTTAACCAGTAAAGCAGTACAGACGTAAACCTCGGAATTTCGGTAGACCGACGTGAATTAAGTAGCCAAGGTCTACCGGAATATGTAACAGTGTTAGAGAAGAACAACAGGCAGAAATAGTGTCCGCGGAATAAATAATAGATGTAAACGTGAAGTACAAAAACAGTGTTTGTGAGAGTGAAATAGAAAGATAACGGAATAGCACGTGCAGGTACAATATAATCAGTTGCTAAAAAACTAAAAACTAAAAAAATATAATTATTAATGAGCTCAAATACGAGGGAGTAAAGCAATGTAAAAAGAAAGAGTGTGAAGTGTATGTACGTAAAAATAACAGAGGAAAATAAAACATAACAGTACTGGTTTATAAGTAGGGGTTATTATAATAAAATACTACGTAATAGAAGTCAGTAGAAAGAAATATAAAAGTAAGAGAAAAAAAGAAGAGATTAAATGTGAATAAAATAAATAAGATTTGTTTTAACAGAATATAACCATGTGTTAGCATAGTTATTTCATCATTACCATTTCCTAGTATTCTGTGCTGAAAAATTTGTCTAAACGTTCCGGGGAATCTTCTGAATTGTGGGTAGTGAAATTGCAAAATTGTCCAGTGTTTTAATTCAGGTAAAGTATAAAGGTTTCCATATCTGTCTGAGAACTTACAGATTTCTAACAAAATAATATTTAATAAACATACACATCTTATAAATCCCTTACCTGCATCGGGTCCCAAAGTCTTCACGTGAACTCGTTACCTATAAGTGATTTAGGGTTATATGTCGTAATAATTACTCTCATTTCTGTTAACTATTTCAATTTCATTTATTATTCTTTTTTATTATTCTATTTTTTATGGATCAATTAAAAACATGCCTTCTCCTGATCTATTCTCTAACATTTCACTTAAACAAAATTAAATACTGAGGTAGTGACCCCATCTGACCAAAACAACAAACTTACATCTCTTACTTCTTATAATTAAATTATTTCTTAAATTAATTAAAGGCAACCCAGCAATTTGCTCACACACACACCCACTCACGTCTTTTACCCCCTTTATTTAACTTTAGCGCTTTTGTAAATTTTTTATATAGTGATTGGTATATATTATTCTGTTACTTGACTGGTGGCATCCCTGCAGACCACGCGTCACACTTATTACATTTTTGTTCACTTGTTTGGGACCGAAAGATGTTGCACTGATTAAAATTTTGTTCACTGGCGGTTATTTGCTCTCCCACTGTCGTTTCATGGTGTAATTAATACATTTTCACTCCTTCAACCAGTCCGTCTACATTGTTAAATGTATTTCAAGCGGACTGCGCGACCACGCAACTGCTCGCGTTAGGTGTTATTAGCCGACTATCTTTAACATAAAATTCACATTTCTGTGTGGGTGAGACGAAAACTGTGCCCAGCCGGCGGGCACGCACAACTGCTCGCGTCCATTGTCGTGAGATGTTGTTTGCCGACAGACGCCGACTTCGACGTTTCCAAGATGGCCAAAAACGTCGTACGGTCCGTGGCAACTTGCGATTTCATAGGTCGAGCTAGAGTCACGTGATATCTCATTAGCGACCACTAATTATTGGAAACTCACTCTGGCTGACTAGCGAACCTCATACGTGACAATTCATCTGTGCGGGCAGACATACGCGTGCTCTTTCATATTCCACAGCACCTGGAACTGGCGTATCTGGCTGAGATAACAGAGCCAACGTGCAACTGGGTGTTTCACAAGTGAACGCTGTTCTGAAATTGAGCTTTGTCCGGGCAAGTCCCTGTCTTTACCATTTATTGTTTATTAAAAGAAAACCCCTCAAACTGTCCCGTTACAATACCCCCCCCAATGAGAGGTTTTCTGCCGAAACAGAAAAACTCTCATTGCTAAACCGTAAGAGGACCAGCGAGGATATGGTGCCAACAACCCCCCTTAATTCCTTGATATCATCATGGGTACTCTACCCCCCTGGTTCGGCGACTACGGCTGCACCTGAATGACTCTACTGGACTTCTCTGTTCGAGATCCCAACACCGTAAAATCAGACAGGCACTCACCACAGTATCGCCTAACCTTGTAACATTCCAGATAAAATCAATAACTGGTCTTGTACCCAACCAGATCCTCAACCAATATATCTCCCCTTATAAATACTGGATTGCCATTAGCAAAGTACTGGATGCGTACACATGTTCATTACTATCTTAAATACAAGATCTCTAAATATTCATCATTAATGTCGAATTCATATAAACATTTCAGATTTACCTTTAAATAAAATTCACTCCCATTTCTCAACTTTCAATTGTTTGTTTGATATTATCATTTCAAAACGAAAATAAATTATTTAAATTTCATTCATGTAGTGAAATAAATCTAAGTTCTTTACCAAAGATCCACATTAAAATTAATTTACATCACCCCTTTCAATTAATCATTTTAACTGCAACTTTCAAAATTCCAGAATCTTCAAATGAATTTAATTTTCCTTATACATCCTCCTAATTGTATGTTAATAATTATTGTAAACTAAACAACTTATTCCTAGCATCAACTCAATTACAACTACACTTGGTTACAAAATATAATATAAACACTATGAATCAGCTGATGCATCATCAACATACACAATCTTTATTTTATATAGTGAACATGAAAATAAAATACCATCTTTACTCCAAAGAAAAAACAAAAATTTGTTTGTTTGTTTACAATTAAATGAATTTAATTTCCAGAAATATCTATTTTGACAATTAATAAAAGAAACAAAATTATTAAATTAAATCCATTAATAAAGAACATATGAATTAATTACATGAACCATACTATACATTTAACACCAGTCATCAGCTGATGTCTTAATAACAGGTGAATAACCTTACTTTAGGCACACTAAATACAAATAACACAAATACACAACATTATTCAATTTAACTCATAACATGTCCTTGGTGATTATACAATCATTACAACACAGAGTCTAGTACTTAAAATCATTTGTTCTCATAAGTGAATGTTCATCACTAATCATTGAATCATAAACTCATAGTAAACATTACCGAACAGGAACTGGGTCATCAATCACAAACTCACTAGTCAGAGTAAGTAAATTTGATTGTCCCGCTGTTACGGTCATTACTTCTCACTGATTTCTCAGCTACCTCCTCCTACTTCATCATTTTATTATTTCCCCCCTTTTACCCAGTTACAACTAGGTAAACCACCTGCCGGTCGGTCTAGGTATTTACCTTGTGCACAGATGCGTTATCTGTGCCCCTGGCTTGTAACTGCCAGCTCCTTTTCCACACACACTATTATTTCCTGATGGTGGACTGTAGCGCCCATGTGCATCCACAAGAACTGAAGTTTAATTAGGGTGCAGACGCTGCCTACACCGTTCTTGTTTCAGCGTTATAAAAAATTCGGCATTACTGATGTCCGAGGACAACCAGTAATCCTACTAAAATTTACTTATACACCCTTAACACGGCACTATCACCCCCTACAATGATAGCCGCTGTTCCTTAGTTTGGTGATTCCCCTTATTTACCCCCCCGGTTGATTTCTAAATTCACCAATTTTGAAAATAATAGCAAGTATGGCTCGGATACAATCTGCCTAACCACACCTGCTATCAATAATCCAAATCCACGGTCAGGGTTCGGTAATGCCGTGACCGCCCGAAATGTGGGGAATCACAAGTAAAATATATAATACATGTTTAAAATTCCTATACATTAACATAGTAAACATAATACCACATAAACATTAATACAGAACATGAACCTCATTTAATTAAAATAAACATCTCATTTGCACCTGAATAATTTACAAACATTTCCACTTTAATTTCAATTGAACCTTTTATTTCTCAACCTTTAATTATTTATCATTTGTTGTACCATTAAATTCTCCAAAATATTCAAATCTATTATCAACATTCATTATATATAACATTTCAAATTCAGATTTTATCAAAAAATTTACACACCTTACAGCTTTATTTTAGCTTTAAATTCTATTAACTCTTTAACTTGTTACATTTATTATTACATTTCAATTATGATTAAGTATTTTCATCATCAATTGGTTTGGGTGATTATCAGTCATTAATAATGATTTGATTTATTGAATGGGCATTAAAATATAACCTTACCCCCCTTCTTCCTTCTAACAACCACTAACGGATTTGTACCAGGTGACACGAATCTCTCAATAATAACCCCCTTCAACACTTTATCTACTCTACTTATATCATTCTCCTCTTATTACAAAATACCTGATACCCTCTTTGTACCTAGGATGTGTTCCCCCACCTTTAATTCACATTCATAATTTCTTGCCCCTCCCGGGTATATCGGCAGACACTCCTCTAAAACATTCTACTTCCCGCCACAACGCTTTGCGTTGAGGACTCCTTACCACACCACCCTCACTACAAAATTTATGTACCCTGCTTTCTCCTATTTACTCTCCACTTTCATCACTCTCGCTTTCTCTACATACATGTACTCGTGCTACTGTTTCCCTACTAATACTCCGTTTCTGTATTACTTTTGTTCCAAAAATCTTATTCTGTCCAATACCCATTTAAAATTAACTTTGACTGACTCAAATGCCTTATTGAAATAATTATTATCACCCAAACTCCATCTTTTACACCATTTCACATCAAGTTAATCATTGAAAATTACCTTAGAAACTTCATAACTACCTCAAATTAATTTAATCATCTAATTTAAAACCTTTTAAACTCATTTAATTTCTTTGTTAAAACATTTTACTTTACTTCAAAGTCATTAACAAATTCATACTTACATACGGTTAATCACTCCATCAAATGAACACATCATCACTTGTCATAGACTCAAACTATAAACAATTCTCACCACAAATATAACGTACAAAACCATATGTACCTTCTGAAACATTATAACAACCATATGACTCAACAACTAAACACATTCTACCTTTACTCATTTACTATTTATTATTAAGTTCAAATCTCTGAAAAATCATTTAAATTCATTACCAAAGTTCATTTATACAACATTAATTACTTAATTAATCTCCAATTTATTTAATTCAATCAGTTTTTTAAGACACAAAGTTACTTTAATCGCCTTACTTCAAAATAATTACAATTAATTTGCATTATAAACTTCATAATTATTCTCATTATTTATTGAGTCTGATAAAATATTATTATTATTATTAAAATCAGTTCCTACTACACACATACATTGGTTACATGACATACATAGTACAACATAACCTCTTATACAAACACAATTAACCTCACTATAAATTTATCTACAATTTTTTGTCTAATATTAATGTTTACCACACCTCATTACATAAGTTAGCCAAGTCATTACCATAAACTAAAATAATTAAATGTTCATTCACTGTTTATCTCTAACCACCATCATCGTAAATTAGTCTGATGTTTTTATAACACAACTCATCTTTATCTACATACATTACATTCTTATTATTAATATAATGCCCCGTTAACTCTGTGTTATTCATTATACCATAATAATCTACTGGATTATACCACATTATTATTAAATCATATAACCTGTCTACATCATTAGTTTTGGTCTTGTCACCATCTGTATTATTATCTATCACCCTTAAGCATTTTAACCTCTCATTTTCAGAATCATCTACTATTAATATTCCACGTCTATGCACATTTCTGCACTATCTTCATAACAAGGTAAGTCAACAATATTACTAATTCTCTCCCTCTTTATTTTCTCTAGTAGCTCTTCGTAATTTCTAACAACATCAAATAATATTATATCTCTCTCTTTCAATGTGAATAATTCTACCACTCTCTCACAATACCTCTCATCATAACACCATCTCACTTTTTCTCTCTCAATCCACACAAAAGGCAACATATAGTTATCATGACACATCCTGGTTCTTCCAGGGAACTTATGCGAACTAGGGGAACTACTTAGAGACACCTCGTCTCTATAATCATGGGAGGAAACTCTGTCCTCATAAAACATTTGTGAAAACTCTGTTTCACAATATACTCGGGGAAAATCTGCCCTTTGCCCACCTAACCTTTCTTCACACACTCTCCCATCACTACTTTCTATTTTCTCTAAAACTTCATCGCCATTATTCACTTTACTTTCTAACACCACATTTTTAATTATATCACTGCTATCACTCTTTATTTTGCTATTGCTTGTTAACTCATTATTAGAATTATCATTATTACTCACCTTGTCTACTGCCACTTGTTTTGCATTTAAACTATCACCTTCTACTATTAACACTTATATCTCCGTTATTTTCATTTATTTTGCACTTACCCATATCTGTTCTCCACTCTTTCATTTTCTCAATATTTCGTTCTAATTTGTTAAAGTTACTTTCAAATATCTCATTTTTATTTTCAAAACGCTTATTTCATTAATATTGTTTTTCAAATCACTATTTTGCTCTTTTAATTCATTGAAATTACTTTCACATTTTATTTTTTGTTCATGTATCTCACTTTTTAACTCATCAAATTTGTTATACTGTACACTGAAACTACTCTTTATTTCGTTCTTTTCATGGATCTCACTGCTTAATTTATCAAATTTACTATTTAGACTGCACAGCGTGCTACACAAATATTTCATCATATTATTTTCAGGTTGATTACTTTCCTTATTTGCAATTGGTGTTAATTGAATTCCCGAATCATCTGTGACATTCGATTCGTCTGTAATACTTAATTCTTTTATTTTATTTTCTTGACCCACATTCGGAGTTGAATGAACTCCCAGGTCACTCATGACAGCTGATTCATTAAATTCAGTTATTTCACTTATATTATTCTCGTTATTCCCTGCCATTTTTAAATTATAAAATTATCATATACTTTAACAATTCTTATTTTACATGCATTCAGTATTATTCAATAGTCTACACATTACTTACGTATCATACTATAACATACAATTTTTCGTAATTTTTTTTGTACTCTGCTTCAACCTCTAAATCACTTATATTTACGAGTAGACGTGGTCTGTACAAAATTTAAATTTGTACAAACTGTCCAAGTTCGGCACGCCATTGAGAACTTACAGATTTCTAACAAAATAATATTTAATAAACATACACATCTTATAAATCCCTTACCTGCATCGGGTCCCAGAGTCTTCACGTGAACTCGTTACCTATAAGTGATTTAGGGTTATATGTCGTAATAATTACTCTCATTTACTGTTAACTATTTCAATTTCATTTATTATTCTTTTTTATTATTCTCTCTTTTATGGATCAATTAAAAACATGCCTTCTCCTGCTCTATTCTCTAACATTTCACTTAAACAAAATTAAATACTAAGGTAGCGACCCCATCTGACCAAAACAACAAACTTACATCTCTTACTTCTTATAATTAAATTATTTCTTAAATTAATTAAAGGCAAACCAGCAATTTGCTCACACACACCCACTCACGTCTTTTACTGCCTTTATTTAACTTTAGCGCTTTTGTAAATTTTTTATATAGTGATTGGTATATATTATTCTGTTACTTGACTGGCGGCGTCCCTGCAGACCACGCGTCACACTCATTACATTTTTGTTCACTTGTTTGCGTCCGAAAGATGTTGCACTGATTAAAATTTTGTTCACTGGCGTTTCATGGTGTAATTAATACATTTTCACTCCTTCGACCGGTCCGTCTACATTGTTAAATGTATTTCAGGCGGACCGCGCGAACACGTAACTGCTCGTGTTAGATGTTATTAGTCGACTATCTTTGTCGTGAGATGTTGTTTGTCGACAGACACCGACTTCGACGTTTCCAAGATGGCCAAACGTCGTACGGTCCGTGGCAACTTGCGATTTCATAGGTCGAGCTGGCGTCACGTGATATTTCATTAGCGACCACTAATTATTGGAAACTCGCTCTGGCTGACTAGCGAACCTCATACGTGACAATTCATCTGTGCGGGCAGACATACGCGCGCTCTTTCACATTCCACAGCACCTAGAACTGGCGTATCTGGCCGAGATAACAGAGCCAACGTGCAACTGGATGTTTCACAAGTGAACGCTGTTCTGAAATTGAAGCTTTGTCCGGGCAAGTCCCCGTCTTTACCATTTATTGTTTATTAAAAGAAAACCCCTCAAATCCGTCCCGTTACATGTCCTTCAAAGATATTGGTGGCGGCCCTGAACTTCTGATGGTGTATGAAAAGATAAGTCAGCGAGAAAAGATCGCAAGGTAAGATTCTGGCAGAGTATATTTTTAAAATTTATAAATGTTTGTTTCTTCACACAATCATACAACAACCCATAAATTAAAGCTCTGAATGTCAGGCTAATTCCTGAACACTTGAAAAAACAAGCGCTCCTAAAAAAAGTAACTAAAGAATGAACTGGAACAAGTAGCAACAGAAAATGAGATGAAAGAGAACAACAGTTTACAGTACTTAGAGCATTCGTAGTCTTTCTCAGAAAATAAGTGAATTAACGTATGAATCAAGAAATGCAAAAGATGAATTCTAGTGATTAGGTCTACAGCAACAAAAAAGAAAAAGGAAAAAAGGAAACAGAGTGAAAATCATTGAAAAGCATTTAAAAACAATTTTTTACTACTAATAGATTTAGTGATAACATAAATGCATCTATTTAAGAAGGTATCTGGTTAGTGCATATGTAATGAAAGAGACATTAGGTGCAGAACATAACATAAAATAAGTACAGTAATATGGAGAGAAGCTCAATTAACAGTTGTGTGTTGATAAAGCCACTTGAAAATACTGTCTCCTACCATACAGTGTGCTGTGTTGAACCTGTACAGTCTGCAAACATTAAAACTTGAGTTGCCTGTTTAAACAGAAAAGTTAAAACACCCACAAGATCACTGCTCGCAGTGGTGACTGTACCAACTAGAGTGTCTGCCGTTTATTGTAATCATCGATAATGTTATCAAACAGTTAACATTATCACTCTCCAGAGTTCTGAACACATGTGTACAATTGGCCTGAAAATATGCTGTTTATTGGAATCACAGCTTTGGCTAATGTTATCATTTTGCTGCTTGTGTAAACTACCTTTGAGTTTCATGCAGTATCTATGACAAATTTAAGCAAAAACTTTAATCAGAATGATCAATATTGCACAAATGTCTTCATTAAACAAAAACTTTAAGGCAAATTTTGAGCAGTGTACATTCAGACATTAGGTCAATATCTCCTGTATGTGCTAAAAATGCTTTGTCATTCATTCCATCACACACACAGAGTCTGTTTTTATCTAAGAGTACCATTTCTCATGGTTAGTATATGCCAACCATAAAAAAAGATGAAGACATTTATTTTTCATTCCCTGTTACTGTCCCATGAATTTTTATCAACACAGAACTGTATACTACACATGACTCAGTACATCTACTCATTACTAAAGTCTGTGCCTCTCTTTCAACAGCCTAAATAAATGCCCTACTGCAGTTCTCTTATCGTAAATATGCAGTCATTTTGGCATTGCACTTTGGACAGTAAACATGGTTACAATCATAGTTTTTGTGATCTTTATCGACTGGACTTTGTGTACTGAATTTTACTTTCTCATAGACTTGATTTTTTAATTCGGTAGTGTTTTCTTACTGGAACGTCAAACTCTCAAATGAAACAACATGATTTAAACCAAGAAAACTGGACACTATAGAACGATTTGAAAAGTTGCCAAAAATGAGCCAAAGAAATGCAGCTGCTCAGTTAAAAATCTTTCAGTCTTTATTATGTAAAATTTTAAAAAAAGGTCTGCTATTTTGTCAGCTACAAAACTAAATGGAAACGTACAATGTAAAAGCAATTTAGGTGGAAAAGGTGGACAAGTTGGAACAGCATTAAAATTGTGGTTCAAAAAATGTCCACAATGAAAATGCTCGCACATCGCATATGTGTGCTTAATAACCTATGTCAAAATACTGTAATTACAGAATTATTGTGTAATACAATACACTGTGAAAATAATATCCTACATCTGTGTTAAATTAAAAGAAAACATGTCTTTTAAGATTTATCTGCTGACTTTTTCATTTGTGCTGAGCTTTACGTTCATTATTTACTTCATCATGATGGCAACAAGGTTCATACGAGAACATATTTCAGGTTATGTGTTTTATTTATATTTGTGACACATTTATCAACCTCTCACCATACTGCTACATTATAATAGTGTATAGGCTATTATGTATACTGTTTTTAATTTTGTAATCTTCATTTTAAAAAAAGTAATTACTCAAAAATAAGAGAAATAGCTAAAACCTCATTATAACTGATGTTATTTACTGATTTGGAGGAAGTACAATTGTCTAAAATAGAACAGCTTACAGTACTATAATGTTAGCCTAATATTGTAAGACTGCAATACTTAAAACTGATATGCTTGTCCAAGACTTCCATTGCTTTCAGATACTGTTATCATCCGGTTGTTGTTATCAAAAAGATAGTGTCCCATTCTTATTACAATAAATGGTGATCACTGTGTCATGCTACTGCTCCCATAGTAGTGGGACGTTTGTCATTGTATGGTACATTTCTCCTGTCTATTTCCTGCTACAATGAAGTGCGAGGAGGAGAATTACCCTAAAGAAAATAAAGTACAGGGAAAATAATGCAGTAAGACAAATGAGGAAGAATAAGGAAAGTTGGAGATTTGTAAAACAGTTGCATGAAGAGGAGAGGAGGGAAATAGAAACAACTGAAAATGAGAATAATCTTGAAAGCAGAGCAGTGTTTGCCAATGAAGAAAGCTCAATAAGAGAATAAATACTAGGCTTGCATGAGTTAGGCATTCCTTAAGAGTGAAAAGATACATAAATCAGCTAATATACCTGCTAAACAAAGATAGTCTAAATGATGCTGAAGTACATTGGGAATGTGTAATGGAAAATTTCATGTAGCATAGTACAAAGACAGAACTTCGTGTGTGTGTGTGTGTGTGTGAAACAGAACTTTGGACTGCATGGAATTTTTGTACATGACTTTGGCCTGGGAAGTGCATAATTATTTGACACGTGTATGTGCTCAAAACTTTTCACATGCCTAGTAGTCTCGTGCCAGGCAAAAAGGATTTCACACCTGCTAAGTTCTCACAGAACTACTGAAAAGAAACAAAAAAACAGCTCAGCATGTGATCAGTGTAGGTGACGCTATGCCTTACAATAGTCAGTCGCAATTGAAATACCAGAAAGAGCCGATCCCAGCAACCACATCTCACTCAAGGCCGTGCCTCAGTAAAAGATGTAAACGGTACAAAAAAGTAATGTCAGAGTGAAATACTGATTGTTAGAAATCAATCTGTGCCTCAGTAAAAATATAATTAAAAGATTTAAAAGTATTATTGGCAATCATAACCAGAACATCGAAGAGAACAGATGCCAGCGACTGTGTCTAGATCACAAAGGCTGTGCTTTCTATAAAAATGTTAAACTGCGGAGTGAAATACTGGCCGTAGTGTCTCACTCAGTCACACATGACTGAAAGTTTCGACAGTATTATTAACAGTTGCCACCTGTAAAAAGTGCGTACTAAACAAGAGAATAAAGTACGCGTAAGTGCGAAATACAGCCATGTGTTGTAAGTGAACGGATGGAGGAACTCACTGGACAATACACCACCATTAAGTGTAAACAGATAAGTAACAAAAATAAACTATTGTGTGGGGGGAGTTTGGCATAAAAAAATGAGGTAAACGATATTCAGGACATTAATGTGTGTGTGAGACAACGAAAATGTGCGAGAGAATGCAGAAGAGAAAAGGGAGTAAGATGAAAAGAGAGAGAGAGAGAGAGAGAGAGAGAGAGAGAGAGAGAGAGAGAGAGAGAGAGAGAGAGAGAGAGATGTAGCTTAGAAAACGTACTGATTTGCCTTGATTTGTTTTTAGTTTTTATATTAGTATAAGCTTAATAGAGTTTTATCAAATTTTAATGTGCTGAAGGCAATTGCACCTCGAAAGGTAACATTTAAAATAGGTAACTTTATTATAGGTTAATGTTTGTCACAAATTTCAGTTTTTATTTCTTTTGTAACAAATTTCAGACTTTTATATATTTAATATGATCAATTTGAATAATAGTCGTGTGGCAATGTAATGTAAATGTAAGAATTTTGGGTTAACACAACCAACAATAGAAAATGATAATAAATGGGCTTATTTACCAAACTATGAACATGAGTTAAGTTATTTCTAACATCACTTTGCCTTAACCTAACCTGTGCTCAACAAGTTAGTCTAAATGAATCTGGGAAATTCTGTTGAGGGAAAATTTGTGGTTTATAAGTTGTTTTCACGGGGGCAGTGTAGCAGTTTCTACATTCTGCCTGTCAAAATTTGGTGGCGGCCAGGGCTTTGGGTGTTTTGGGGATCTTCTGAAGATGCAAGGTAAGTGAATATTGGGGTCTTATTATTGTTTAAACCGTTATAAATGGTGAGTTCTATGTGTCAACAGTCCGAAAGAAATATAGTAAAAATTAATATGAAAAGTACAGAGAAACTGCAGGTACCAGTACAGTTGGAGACTTTACAGAAAATGTTAAAGATCTGGACTGGAAAGAAATATACATTCTTTGAGGCAGGTGAAGGGGAACATGAAGATATTACAGTTAGATAATCCACAATATACTACCTATAATGTACTGTTCAAGTTATAATAAAAAAGACCGTAAATCATGCAGTTTATAATTTAATGTACAGAAGATTAGAATAAAAAATGCCATAATAAATTCTGGTTAACTCAGAGCAAACAAATGTTAAATATAGGCTAATACAAGCATTTAAAGAACTAACAGCAAGAATAGAAACCATGAAGGGGCTGAGTCAGATATGACGCCTCTTACCAACACCATTTATAATCTGTATGGAAGGAGCATTTTCAAGATATAGAAGAGGATACACTTAATGGATGGGAATCCTTCTTAATAACAACACATTGTGCTTCATGGACAATCAGGTTGTAACAGAATAAGACTAGTATACTCCCTGAGATGTAGAACTTGCTTACTATTTTGAATGATGTACATTTATTATTGGATAAATTTCGATATTAGATAATTTTTCAGTTATCAGAAAAATTATGAAAATCCTGATTACCCTACTATTTATTGTTAGAAAAGTAACTATTGTAATATAATCAAACAATGAACGATAAAACTTTGAAACAATTGGATTTGTATTAAAATTCCCTTTAGTCTGCATCTGGCTGGATTTTTACAATTGTGTCAAATTTTGATCCTTTTTGGTGCCATGGCATCCCAAAAGTGTATTATGCAGTAAGCAGAGGTGCTGAAAACAGGAAAGAATGAAGGACAAATAAGAACAAAATTCTATAAAGCAATTTTTAGACCTATAACACTACACACAGGAGCAAATTATGAGTACTAAGTAAACATAATTAACAGTAGTTAGCATAGCAGAAACAACATAAATGAGTAAACAACAGAATAACTAAAGACTATTTTTTCTAAAACTTTACTGAAGAAGAAAGGTGAAAGTCATGTCAGCAGCATCTAGTCATGCAATATAGATACAACAGAAGATGAAAACTTTTTGCCACATGATTGGTCCACCCTCCAAAAATCAGAAAACTATTGCAAATCAGTTCAGTCACTATTAACAGTCAGTGAGTTCACCGTTGTCGCTGACAAATCATGACAGTCATTGAAGGAGATTTACTACAGATGCAGGGAGAGTTTCTAGCTGAAGAGAAATAAATAACGGGCTACAGGCTCACAAAAATAAAAAACTCCAAAACATGGTACTCGTTATTTAACACTGTTACTCGTTATTTAACACTGTCTGATATGCACAACAAAGTCATCAGTTGCCTAATGTTAACTTACTTTTGATCATCAGGAAAGTATAGTAAAGAAAGCAATGATGGATGTGTAAATGCCATTTCTGCAGCAGTGTATGCAATACGTGCTTCTGATAATGCCTTGTCGAGGTCACCTTCTTGTAGACTTCTGCTTACTGCTTCGATGTTTGTAACAGATGTCTTTATTGCATTTCCAACTTCTTCATTTATTACAATGTTGCTGATTTCCCCTAACAACTGTGACAATGACTGAAAAAGACATTTTAAAAATAATTACATGTTTGAAAACTATCAAAAACATGTGTAAGTTCCACTAAATTACTAAGTTTTTCATTATATACTATAATGTATACAACTGATTGTGTAAATGTAAACTCATTACGAGCTTTCATTTGTTTACATACAGATATATAATATACATTATAAGTTTTATATACAAACATTCGAAGCAGCATTTGTAATTATCTGATTAATTACTAATATAAAACTTTTAATACCTTTAATAAGTATATATAATGTATGCACAATTAGTGGCAACACAAACACAGTCACAAAAATTAAACTTTATAATACAAGAAATTTAATAGCCTAGATGGTTTTATATTGTATAGATTATGTTACAATGATGGTGGACCATACTTTACTAAAGTTATAATACTGTACAAACATACTATGGTGAAGTATAAAATATTTTGCAAATATAGTATTCTATTACAAAATACAGTAATATACAAGTATTGATAATAAATACTTGATGTTCTGACAGAAACAATCTTTTGCTAAGATTTATTTCAAGACACCTGGGGGTTGTCACATGTATTTTTTTTACACCTATTCATTTTCTTATACCTTGCAAATTACTTATTCTATACAAGGCAAACACTTGCTTAAGTATAATGAATGACAGTTTGTAAAAACCTATTTTTGTTGTTGATTTTTGAACAGAATGTCTTGAAATAACTGATGTTGTATTTCAAGTTTTCTTACCGTATATTCTGTAATACTGGTGGAACAATCAGATGGACAATTCATTAATATATAATTGCATATTAATCATTTTATTTAAAATTATTAGTGAATGTAGATTTTTTTGTGTCAATGATTTAAAACTACAGAACGGAACCAAAATGTACCGTATTTTTGCGCGTATAACATGCACCCCATTTTATTGTAATAGCTTGCAGAAAAAATTAATTCGTGTATAAGGTGCATCCGTATTTGTGATGAGAAACAGTTGAACAAATTTATTTGGGCGTAGAAAAATATACATTGTTTGTATATTATACTGTGCAGAAAAAGCGTTCCATACACAATAACAGACAAAATGTACTCAACATGCCTATTTATTTGTAAACAAAACAGAAATATTAAAAGCATATAATGTTTAAAACAACTTAAAACTTACACAAGTCATAGTTTTAGTTTAGCTTGTTTTTAGTTTTTCACTAGCACATAACATTTGTTTATTATTATTCTATATTTGTTTCTGAAGAAGGCAGTGTTGAATTACTCTCCTCTTCTGATTCTTCAGATGCACCTTTGTTTAACGTGTCCTGTTGATCTGACTGGCACAGATTTCACACTTTTTTCATCAATCCTCGTGGCCATTTTCTATATCCTAAAACTCAAAACACTGGTGTGCAATCCCAATTTGAGATGAATCGAAATTGTTCGTACTCCTCGTTTATACAATAAATCGATGGAACTCGATAATTTTATTTTCGTACTCTCAAGGTAAACGTTGAGCCAGAGTAGTTATCTTCAAATTGAAAGGCCACGTGTACAAAGAAACCATACAAACCAACCAAGATTATCACAAAATTGTGTACTGTCTATTTCAAGATGCTGAGTGATTTCTTGGCTTGCATCCGAATAATTTCAGTAGTAACGACAAAAGTCTTACTTTTATAAACTCGACTAGGAGCTTTTCTACTTCTCGAAACTTAGGATTTTACCACAGAGGAATGTTGATCATGGCGAGTAGTAAAATTTAATTTTTCTTTTAGTTTTTCCCACTCCTGGACATTACATTCCGCTACATCACATTTACGTGGTGCAGCAAATTTAAGCAATGTTGCCAACTCTGTATGCACACTCTGACCATACATGTGCAGATCTACAATTTAGCATGTAAATTACATTATTCGTGTGTAATGCATACCCACATTTTTGGGAAGAAAATCTGGGTAAAAAAGTGCACATTATACATGAGAAAATACGGTATTTAATATTCAGGTGTAACATACATCGATGTAAACTTTTATATTAAATTAAATTTTAATGGCCTGGTCACTTTAAAATATTACTTGTCACGTTCATAAAATTGACACTATCTCAACAAAACCATCTGTGTGTATGTGAGTGTGGATGCGAATGTCTATTTCTGTACCTGGTATACTGTATTCAACATAACAATATTACCTGGAGTGTTAGACGAGCTGAAGTAACTTGCTCCAATATACGCAGTCTGTACAACACATCCAGTTCCCAATCGCACAGTTTGCTGTCAACTAGCTTTAGCTTACTAACACCTTCCATGTCAACTGCCTGCATAGATAAAGTGAATTACACATTGTCACCAGCATTTTAAGATAAATGAGTTTTATTAGTACAACTAGTTGAACTAGCTGAACTTGAAACTATTTACTACACAAAAGTAATTAAAATATAGATGTCAATAAACACAACTAGTACCACATTATCTGCATCTAAGTCCACAAAATATTATGCTTAACCCTTCTAGAACCAGTATCCAATACATAGGACTTCATTCAAAATTGTTGCTAGTAATGCAATTCCTGCAGCTGCTAACCTAATATGAGGCCAATTTGAAAAGTTTGCAGCACCACATTCGCTCCATGAATAGCTGTGAAGTATCAAGTTGGTCAGCTGAATTGTTAATTAGAAATAGCTGTGTAAACACAGTCATCTCTCAAGGTTATCTCAGTGCACTGTTGTAAATGGAAAAAATTGTGCATTGTTAGTGATCAGATTTTATTAAAAAAAAGATTAATGCCAACAGAAATTGTTAATATGATGTGAAATTTACTACAGTGAAAAAATGGGCTGCTTAATTTAAACAGGGTCATGCAATTTTGGAAGATGATCTGCTTAGTGGGCATCCAAAAAGTGCCACTACATTAGAAATCATCAATAAAGTGCATGAAATTGTTTCAGATCACCACTTGAATCTGCATGAAGTGCTAAGACTGTGAGCATCTCACATGAAAGGGTATACCACATTTTACATCTGAGGAATTAGGTATGACTTTTACATACATTCTCGTCTATTATACATACTGAAAAACTACATTCACTACCAATGCATATATTGTATGGAACTGAGAGGCCAAGAAAATTCAAGGTACAAATAAAATTATATACTGCCTTGATGAGCCTATGTGATAACATGTTAATTAAAAAAAAAACAAGACCATTCAGTAAGCTCCTCCCCCATGCACACAACTATTAGGTAAAATGTGAAAATGTAACTATACGTCAGGAATTTCACTACCAAAACAAGTCTCTGGGAGAAACAAGACTTTGCCAAATTTGTATTAGTATTACCATATTGCCAAGTACTGTGAATTTTTATGTTAACTTACCTCATCGCGGACACCTAAGAGGTAACGAAGTTGTCCAATGAATGTACTCATAACGGATACATAATCTGGTTTCACAGCTGTTCCGTTAATGCAGTTTTCCTGAGTAGGATTGATTATTTGAATTCCTCCCCATCGTGGGGACAGAAGTGAATTTTGGTAGACGCCACTATCTGTTTTAAAGTACAGGGGAGTGATGTCACATTGTGCAGTGTACAAGACAAAATGCAGACACAAATATTTAGACACTCCAGAACCTGCAAATGTAGCCAGTATTTGTAACTGAAGTCATTGATTGAGGTACACTAAATTACTATTATTATAAGTAACTAAGCAAAGGTGAGCAGGTAATTCCCACTACTGTGAATGTAAAAAATATTGTAAACTTTAATAATAGGAACAAAGTTTTTATTCTTGTATGTGCATTTAATTAATTATATATGAAGAATATTTTCTATAAACCGAAACCAAAAATCTCAACAGAAGAATTTTCTTGAAAATTAAAACCAAATAATCTGCCCCCAAATTTACATCAATTCATTAACAGTTATTTTTCCAATCTCTCTCCCCCTCCCACACACAGAACATTATAATATTTCATTTATTTAATAATGGAATATGTTTCTGAATATAACTGTCAATAAAATGCATGGTGAGTAACTTTATTTGACTTTTTTATACTGACCTAATTTCTTTTCAAGGGGTGAAATAATCTGTGGCAGCTGATCTTGGGTTAAATATGAAACACCAGTGTCATTGTCTCTCTCGGTGTATTGCCCGAAGTGAACATAGTACAGCCATTGAGATTTAACATCATGATCAGCAATAGGTTTAAGCTGTTCTAGCATAGGTTGCACAAATCCTGAAACAACAAGAATTCTGTTAATTTCATCAGAGCACATTTACTGAGACATAAACATAAACACATATTATTAAATATATCTTTTATAACTCCAGTGAGTTCACAATGTATCTGTTGCCATCATTAAGGGGCATCCTGTCCATGCACCTATGTTAAACCCCATGAACCTTAAGTCTTCAGATGATCCAGAAATAAAATGGTGTTTGGAGCTTGTCTGAGAAAAACAATATTTATTTCAAGTTAGTGAATGCAAATATGTAAAATGCTGTAAACAACCAAGAAGTGGAATATTTCCCCTTAGTAAAGCCAAAGCTTTCAAACAGGGTCTGCTGGGAATGTAGCCTTTATCATGCTCCTATTAAGCCAGCAGATCACTGGGAAAAGCATCCATGGAGATAGCATTGGCAAAAAGAGTACAAAAGTATCCCGAGTTCATATAGCTACTTGCTGTACCAACGAGGTAATGAGAATTTTTCAAGCACAAAATTGCAGTGAAGATAATGTGGCTTGATGGGGGAAGTGGGTCCGAAATGACCAAAAATGTGTTAACATAACAACTGAACAGCCCCTTATTGTCATACATGATTAAGTAATTGTAACTGATAAAAAGAAGTGATTGGTATGAATTAATGTGGCTATGTTATTGCAACTGTCCATTTCCACCTTGATACTTGAGCTTTTTGTTTTTATTTGTTTGTTTGTGGTTTTTTCCAATAGTTCAGTATAATTTCAACATACCAAAGGTATGTGATCGTGTGCACACCATTTTTGTCTTTTTCTCCCAAACCCGTCATAACATGTTGGGAAACTTGACTTGATACTGAAAACTATTATTGTACACATTACTGTGAGAGAGAATGTGTTTTCAATAGGTTTAACGGGGGTGATTTTATTGCAATCAAACATCTTCAGAAGTGTTTTCAGCCACATGGTCAAGACATTTAGTCTACATTAAATCTAATTTTTGTGTCTTTCTTGTGGACACATTTATATTTGTTATACCGTTTGTGGACACATGGTTATGAATATTCTATGTAACAGTAATTAACTATGCTACTAACTCTTAATAGCAAGCTCCTGATCCCATAACACTTGCACGGTTTCTGGTTCTGGATTTATTGTAGTGAATACTATACCATACCGTGCAGCTGCTCGCACTCTTCGCTCATGGCTTTTACCTTTGCCAGGTTTATCAGAGCCTGGGCTTACCAGTGATGTTACTATGTCTGCTAGGTCCTGTTCTTGTAAGATGTAGTTACTCAACACATGAGCCAAACTGTCACTGCCTGTAAAACAATAACATACAGTTTAAATAAATCATTTTTGCTATATAAAAATATATAAGGATTAGAAATGGGTCAGCAGTATGAGAAGCTGTCCATTTGGTCAAGAAAATATTCAAGTCCAGTGAGCATTGCAAAACAATTTATGAAAGAAATATTTAATCTAAATATTTAATCTACAGTTGAAATATGTATCTAAATTTAATCTGTATACATATGTTGAAACAAAAATACGTTATATTTTATGAAACAATAACTAACTTCTTGTGTGGTAATTTATAAAACATTACAATTATTAAAGCAAACAACGCTTGGGAAGTGTTTCACAATATTCACTTGTTAATATACATTTACCTCTGACCATCAGTGTATACTCCCATTGTATACAAGAATATACAGTAACTCTTGAGAATAATTTGATTGACTGAAATGAGCAACAAACAAAATCATGACAGACTTACCAGGTGTTGTTTGTGTTTCAAAACGTGCTATAAAAATAACAATAAATGTTTAACAGGCACCACTGTTTAGGATGCCAGATAGAATGTAGACAGCAAAATCATTAAGGATGGCTATAATGGAACTGATACTAAACAATAAACAGTAAACAAGTCAAAGATAAACAGTAATAATCAAGCTAAAATTGCATTTAACAAGAAATTGAGATTATTCATCTTTAACAGATAAAGATATTTTCAAACTATATACAGTTTTCTAAAACCTTTCATATGGAAAACTGGTCTAGATGGTGTAATGGGGCATTTTGTGTAATGTAATTCAAAGCACTATTTTCACATATGAAACATAATATCAGTCTAGACAGAATTTTTGTGCATGACTTGGGCCTGGGAAAGTGAGTGTTATCTAATGTGTTTACATGCCTGTGACATAAATATGCATGCTCTGGAATATTGTTTTAGTTGAGTATTACTCGCACATTACAGTTCCCACAGAATAACTAGAAAAAACAGCTTAGCATGAGGTCCAAGGTACGGGACACCAAAAGGCAGTGAAGGTAGTCGCTCGCTTTTCAACTACCAGATAGATGCATGGAAGGCAGTGACTCAAGCCCCACAGTCTGGCAGTCGCTATGCCAAGCAGCAGTGACTCAATCCAGTACAGTGTTTATGTAAGCGCACACTGTGAACAACTACAACAGTGAATAACAATTACATTTCAGGACAGCAAATGCATTTCCAAAGTCTCATGGTGGCAGTTTTATCTGAACTTCTTGCGGCATATAAAGAAAAATCTAGTTTAATTATTGTTGCCACCTAAAATAGTAAATTTAAAATAATAGGGGAGTTAATTAAAATTATGGACTATGTGGTGCGTGAGAATTGAACAAAGCAGTTTGGATCCATTTGTGAAATCACTATACCAATAACACAGTTACAAGCCAACCATGCACAAATAAATACCCAAAACTGAATTAATATTGACTGTGTATAACTGGGCAGCCAAAAATTGAATAAACAACATTTGGGGGTATTGATGTGTGCATGAATAACACTATATGACAAAGAATTATATTAACAAAATATATTGTAAAGCATACTGCAGAACTGGACTGAGCATATTGCATGACTAAGCTATATCAAACGGACAAAAGAAAAAAAAAACCAAGGCACAACATAACAAAACTGGATAGCCTATGAGGAAGGCAATGTACAGCAGAGGACAAGAGAGACCGGAGAAATGAATAAGATCGTTCTGTGTTCTGTGTGCAGGTGGAGGAGTGAATTTTAAGCCTACTTGCAGTTTGTGTAGAATATGTAAACTTTATACAGTTTGCACTTTTACCTGTCCATTTGTGGCTTGCATGAATACAAATATTGATGTAAAATTAAATTTCAGTGTATTACACATCATACTGAGGATGTGATACTTGTTTATCAACTATAATCATGTGTACACAAAATCCCTTCTTTATGTTTACATTTAATCAAGTGATATCGGACCAAGAAACCTTAACATGAATCCAAGTATTGTTTGAGTATGAGTTCTATTACTGCCTGTCTATGAAATTTAGAAACAAATTAGGAAATCTGCTGATTTACATATAAGATCTGTTGACATACTACAAAAGACACTTATTGGACCAGTTGTTACTTATGGAGATGAGACATGGACATTGACAAGAAAGGAACAAGAAACACTAAGAAGGTTTGAAAGAAAGATTGTAAGACATGTTTATGGCCTGGTTAAAGAAGACGATGAATGGAGAATAAGAAATAACCAGGAGATAGATGAGAAGCATGGGGGCAGTGTAAGATTAGAAAAGGCTTAACGAATAAAATGGCTGGGTCACCTGGATGGATGATCATCTTATGCAAAGAAAATCCTGAGGGTACAAGAAAGAGGTGCCGACCTAGGATAAGATGGTTCATAATGTGCTAGAAGATCTACGAAGAATTGATGTGAGGGGTTACACTGAGATGGCAATGGATAGGAAACATTGGAGAAGATTGGTGTTGGAAGCCAGGGCCCATGTTGGGGTGTAGTGCTAAAGAATAAGACATACTATACAATTTTAAACTCATGTTTTTTGTAATCCAAGTATGAGTGCGTCGCGAGCCAGCAAAGGGTGCGCACCCAGACATCGGTTCATGTGTGTAGTGTGGTTCACTTTAATGTGTATTAGTTTAATTGTAATGTGATAATGACGTCCACATGGGACTGAAATCTGAAGATGAGGCCTTGTGCTTCGAAACGCGTTATTTAGGTAGAAAACAATAAGAAGTCACACGACGGATAAAAGGTAATCAATTTTAATTTGTATATAATTTTTCCTCTATTATGCAATTGTAATTATCCATCAAATCACGTTAAGTTCACATCTTTTGATTACATGTGGCAAATACAAGGTGTCCTAGACAGGTCTAGACTTTTCTTCAACTTGCATTAGGTAACATGCCTTCTCTTTATCTTTCCTAATAAGGTCTAACTTGACTTTGATGTTTTCTGGCCCTGATGCTATTAAAATATTCAATGGTTAGGGATACTGTTTTCACCTGTCTTACCAAACAGAAGTCTAACAGTATTTTAGTTTACAACACATCAAGTAATCTTGATTGATGATGCATCCTGATATAGCAAATGTGTCTGGAAGAGAAATTATTCTACACTTGGATCTCAGGAGGGCGCTGAATTAGGAGGAATTATATATATGCCCACTATGTGCATATGCAGCTGAGATTTGGACTATACTGTACAGCAATGTATGAGGAATTGGAGCCTTGAGGCTTTCATAACGAATGAAGATATACTGAGGTACTTCAAATCTCTGAGGATAAGTTGGTTAGAGAACATTGGACTGAACAGAGAATAGTGTTAAAAAGAATAACAGGTATTTTACGGTCCCAAAAGAAGAAGACCACAGCAACAGTGGATATAAGATGCAGAATATGATCTTAGAAAGATATTAGGTTTTAAAATTCATGTTTTCAGTATCCAAGCCACAATGGATTTAATTATTATATTACTTAATATCAGTTCTGTCTTGCAGCTTTTACTAGCTATATGGCACATTTTGGAACGATCTTTCAATCATCAGACACATATGTCCCTATAAGAGATTGTCAAACATTAAAATTTATTAATTAATGTCAAACACATATCAACAATACATAAACTGAATTGCGTACACGCTACTATTAATCTTCAAAAGCATGCAGAGTTTGAAATATAAAAGGGATTTAAAACCAACCCAAATTTCATATTAAATGACTCAGTTCCAATCCAATCTAATGTTTCGTATGATACTGGAAAGAGAGTTCATGTACAGCCAGGTCCACACTACATGTTGCACAGGCTTTTGTCGTAAAGCAGTGTCTGTCCACACACAACACAGTGTACACGGTTAAAGTAGTATGTATGCAATTCAGTTTCTATATTGTTGACATGTGCTTCACTTTAATTAATAAATTTTAATGTTTGACAATCTCTTATGAGGGACATACGTCTGATGATGGAACGATCATTCCGAAATGCGTCACATAGCTACTATAAGTCACAAGACGGAACTGAAATAAGTTAAAATAATAATTAGATATTAGGTATCCACAGGCAGAAATATACAGAGACGAACTGTGATGGGAGGTCAAGATTCATCTTTAGTTGTAAATTGTAGGGTACGTAATTACTTGAAAAAATAAAACATAAATAGAAACTTGATTGGGCTGTCAGGTAGAGATCACATTTGACATTTGACAGCAGTAGACAATTTTATAGGAACATTTATGCAGGCAGCTTTGAGACAATATTATTCCATATTATATATATATATATATATTATTATTACATACTACATTTTAATGAAATATTGGTAAATAATCAATATTTAAAAAATTTAACAACTATAAATAGTAGATTAACATATGGAAATAAACAAAAGGTCAAGACATACTTGCACTTGGATGAAAATAAACTGTTCTATGATGCCCAATGATTATTTCATTTTCATGTAATGAAGCCATTTCCAGCAGTAAAATATTGCAACGCTGGCCAACTTTAGAATCTTCCATGTTTTCAAATTCTACCAAATCTTTGATATTTTCTCCCAGTGAAGTTGTAAGTACATGAACATCGAATATACCTGAACATAAATATACTACAAGTTATTTAACTGCTTAAACAGAAGTACAGTTGCAAACATAATTCAGTAAAATAAACTGCTAATACCACTACCACCAGTACAACATGTACATAATAATTAAAAGTTAACATTAACATATTACCTGAATTATTAAAATATGATTGTAAATAATCTACACGGATAGAGTTTTCCTGAGTTTTTACATGAACAAGTATATTCATTTTAATTCTCCATTCGTTCTGATCAAGACTTTCAATTCTAGAATACGGCAGTGATACTCGGTATACTTCTGTTGTCTTCCACCACAGTGGAATACCTATGCCAAGCAAGATAACAGCAAATGATAGCGCTGCCCACATACGCAGATCTTCTGGAAGAAAAATAAAATCAAATTTTTAATACAATTTTTTGATTGCTTCTATACAACCACTATTCTGATAAATTGTTTATCATACATTGCTAAAATTTTACAGTATTCATCATTTAGATACTTAGTACAAGGTTTGCTGCAATTGTAAGTGTACTGATTTTTTACTCAAATGATTACTGAAGTCTTCAAAAATGAAAAGTTATCTCGTTCAAAGTATGAACCTTGAGATGTTACAGTGTGGTTCCAACATTTTTTTTAATGGTCACAGCAATCTGGAAGTCACTTTCCATTATCTGAAGAGTTTCCCTGGACTACTACAATTGCTAAGATTTTAAAAATACATTTTGACCACTAAAAATCTATGGACATCTTCAGTTATAACAATAACATAAATTATAGGGATTTAATATAAGTATAATTTTTTCGTGAAGGTGGTTACTCATCCATCACAACTTTTTGTATGTTTTCCATACTAAAGTAATTGTCAACTTAGGAAAGACATAGAAATCACATGATCTATGTAAAAGTATGGGAATATTTTTCTTCGCCAAAGATGTGTTAACATGGTTCAGTATCAAATTGTCTGCAGTGTCCTATCAGAGTCACTAGACTTGTTTTCGAATTCATTACAAGACAACTTTGTAGAAGGCATGATTAAGAGTAACCTTCCTGGAGCTGTCCTGGAGATAAAAATTCTTTGTATACAATACCACACCTGTCAAAAAATATAAACCATTGTTTTCACCCTGTATATGTTCCAGTAGCATACCTAGAATTTGGTCTGTGAGAGGGGGGTCTGGTAGAGTCATCTTCATGCAAAAGAAAAAACAAGTTAAGACTAATCAATATTATTATCTTTAAAGAGGCTGTAAAATGTGCGATAACATTCTGAAACCAATCCCATTAAAGTAAATGGTAATAACACGAAAAATTATTCATTATTGTAACATTGTTTACAATATACTTATTGACTGAATTGATTTTCCTGTATTTCATACATCAAATATGCAAATGCTGTGTAATGAACCTGTTTGTATACTTGAAAGAGTTACTACTCTATTAGTACACACAGCTGGAAAAATAATTATTAACAACCTAAAATTAAGAGATTAACAAAATTCCTAGTCAACTTTTTTACCTCAGGGAGGGGGTTGGTCTGAACATTTAATGATGAGACTGCCTTTCAGAATGAGGTTTGACTTCAACATTTTCTAGGCCCTTTTTGAAAGTTTTGTGCTACCTACATTTTGTTTTAAGCTGGTATAGGACTGGAATTCAGGAACATTGTTACCAGACTGTGTGTATCTTGCGTCCATAGCAAACGTACAAATTGACTGTCGTTAGGAATCCAAAAGTAGTCTTCGTTTTTGATGTAATTTTGCTAATGTTATAAATCTAATGTATGTAAAATATATATACAGTGGAACTTGTTTATAAAGAGATTAAAGGGACCAGACAAATGTGCTCATTAAAATCGGGTGCTCGCTACATCCGAGTTGTCGACTCACAACCCTAAATTTGTATACCATGATTATCGAACACACAACACAAAAAGTGTACTATAGAAGAGGTTTTGCACAATAAAATTTAGACATGTTTTACATTCTACGCCTGAAAGTGAAATTTAGAATTTTAATATTTGTTTTTACGCTAATATTCTTTGCTGAATATTGGGGTATAGTGTATTTGTGAAATATAGTAACAGTAACTGTGTAGGAAAAGCTTACCAAAAATCAGCCAGCTATCCGGCAAAAATCGTAAAACTTTCCATGCCACATGTACAAAATTTAGTTTTAAATTACAAGAAAATTCACTGTAATTTATTTGTCTTTTTGTTCTTCGTTCTAAATGGAATCAGCAAAATTATATTTTGCACACAGAACTTAATTAAACCTTAAAAAGTCATCTATTTTTGTTTGTTTAGTAATTTTGTATCTTTAGATATCAAAACAGTTTTATAATTTACTTAAATATTCCACAAATTCATCTCTTACATTTTTATTAGTTTCACTAAATTGCGTTAATGAATTTAAAGAAATGTTTAAAATGCTTATTGTAACGAAATTTTTAGACCTTAATCCATGAACAAGCCTGTGATAAAATGCTTGTTATAATCAAGTCTCTAATGCGTTCCTACTAGTTAAAAGCGAGTTTAATTATCATTACTAAAATACAAAAACAAACAAATCTTGTACTGGATATAAAATTGACAAAGGCGGTATTGTGCTGGGAACCATATGGAAGAAGGAGAAGAGAAAAGCTGCCTAACTCCTGGATGGATGAGGTGAGAGAAAGCATAGAACTGAAGGAATTCAGTGCCAAAAAAATCATAGTCAACAGAAGACGGAGCAAAACTCTGACTCTTTAAAATTGTATCCACAACTGTTTTTGGACAATGACACATGAAACAAAATAATTCTCTACACCCAGTTTTACACATTTAAATAGTGAAACTAGGTTGCCTAAAACTGTTTATTACAACTAAAACAGGAATAGAAATTTTGTTATTATTTAAATAAAGTTTTATATGTATAAATGTAAAAACATAAATTTATCATCTAAAGGTTAGGAATGGGATATTAACCAGTACTGATGATTGGGAAAGTTCCATTTGTGTTGTTTAATTTTCTTTCCTTGCTGTTCATAGTACTCTATTATTTTCAAGTATGTATCAATTAGATTTTGAATAAGGTTGGACTGAGTGTAATTTATTTCACATTTATATGTTTTTGCCACCTTGTGGAATGTTCTAGTAGCTGCTTTTACATACCTACTACTGGAACTATTACTTTATGAGTACTATTACTTTGGTCATAATGTGTTCAACAATGTTCAATACTAATGTTTGCTAGGAGGACCTTGTTTTTTATAAAGTTGACTGTCATCAAACACAACTTTGACAATCAACTTTAAGTTATACCTATCAAAATAAAATCACATTTATATAAATGACACACTTCCAGTAAGTAGTATTTAAAACGACTGTTTGAATTTAATTACTGAAAACCACTAACTAAAACCAGCAGTGTAATCACAACCATCAATAGACCTGTTTCAATACATACTTGCTTTACATATTATAAAGGCATGGTAAAAATATGCAACATTATCATACACCAAATCTGACATTATATATGTTGGATAGTTTCATTAAATTCCATTTTAGGCTATTCAGTCATGGTCATCTGTTTACATATTGCTATGGCAGTCGTCCTCAGTGGTTGAGGTCATGCTCTTCCAGTAACTGATGATATGGCACTCCAAAACATTATACTTATATTATTGTGCATGACATACATGCTGTTCTCTGATTGGCCATGACTCTCATAGCCTGTTTGTGATGAAACAATCAGCTTCAGAACTATAGTTTTTTGCAGCACTGGATCCAAGACTTATTCAGCCTCAGTTCTCCTCCTTCCTGCTGAGGCTGTGCTTGTATATCTGTCACCTCTCATGGTTGCCTTGTTGAATGATGAAATGTGGATCTTTTCATGTCCTCAAACCTCACCATACAGCCTTTACTTGCTAGAACACGCTCAGGCAACTGCTGAGTTCTTTGACTGTTCCAATCAACAAATCTGTCTATACACAGTGATGGACGGACATCTTTTAACTCTGCATATCATGCTAATGTACATTTATGCACACAAATACAGAACCTGTAGACTCCACTGAAATATATGGGGGAAATGCTTTAAGTGTTCTTGCCTGGTCCTCAATACTGGTTGAAAGTGGTATGTTCTCAGACACATGGCTCCCCTTATCTGAATAATCAAGCAGCCATTAGGCTGTTACGGCTGGTTTCTCAGTCTCCAGAGGACCAGCACAACATGGACCAGTAACCACTGAGAATTAATATACAAGCAGTTGTAAGATCCATTAAGTGTTTGTAACAGAGGACTAAGGCCCAATAACCTGGAACAGACTATTAATAAAATTTACTAATTTTTACTATAGCTTTATTATTTTCATGTTTTGGATAGTACTCCTCCCAATCTGACTCTGCATAGTCAATTTATGTAATCTTTTATCATAGTACTACTCCAGACTATGGTATAGAGTTTTTAGAGGTTTGCCATTATCTGAATAACACATGTTATAGGGCGGGTACTAAACACAAATTATAAGCTTATAATTATAGTTATCCAGGAAAGATAAATGCAGTACACACTGGCACAGTGTTTTCACATGTTTAGGTGTTACCACTAATAAGAGATTTTTATCATTTACAATATGTAGTAATTTCAGCTGTTTTGTCATTATAAACAATACTTATAGTACTACTTATTTATATGTATTTGACCAGTAAAGTCATTTAAAATAAACACTGTAATAAGTAATTTTTACTGTATTTGTTATAGCATAAGCTACACACAATTGACACAAACATTATATATTACCACTTAAAGTATCGGCTGGCAGATCAGAAGTGTCTTGTTCCACTGTAGATGATGTGTTTTGTCCAGATCTCTGGTCTTCTTCTGTGGAGTCTGTCATATTGTCTATTACTCTTTAAACAATAGTGGTCCTAAAAAAATCATATTTAAAAAAATATAAATTACCATTATTACTAACATGTGGAATAACATATTGGTATGCTGAGGAGATAGAGAATATGCGTGACACTTTGCATGTATAGTGTGAGTGGCAGTCACACATCCAATAAGATAGGCCACCTGAGTGACATGGCAGCATTTTGTCTTGAGATGTGTCGACGTCAAGCATTGACATAACTTCTAGTGAGTTCCAGAACAACTGTAATTATGTGACTATTCTCAATGCATTAGCAGGAATGTGGTAGATTTTTTTTTTGAATCTCAGTGGAGTATAAATAAGCAGCCAGTCACCAGCCAAAGTTTCAGATTTACACCAGTGACATTTGTAGTGCACGTTGGAGTGACTGTTATTGTGACGACTTGCAGGTTAGTGTTACTTAGTTCAAAACATTAATAAGGTGACATTTATTGTTAGGTGTTACACAAATATTTATTGAAGAACTGTATAACAGTGTCTTTGTTATGTCTAACAGTAATTAAAGTTCTAATTAGTGACTTAATCTATTGTCAGTTATTCTATTTTCACTATACAACACGATGATCTGTGCACCTGTCATAACAATATTTTGTATTACATAATTTCTGTATGTTATATAATTGAGACAAGTTTGTTGGAGCAGATAAATTTTGTACAAACATTTTATTACACAATATTATGTCTCTATCCAGTACAGGTATTGTCACATATGACATGAATCCATGAATTCAGCCCATTATAAACTACTCTGACCTTTGTTTCTGGTATGTGTATACCTGAGATATGGTTCCAGGAAAGTGCTTAGACATCACCTCGTTCAGGGCCGGATTTAAGGGTAGGCTGCAGTCTAGGGGCCCACGCCACAAGAGGGCCTGCACCACATTAAATTAAAAACTAAATCTATCCATGTTTTACGTACCGAGTCACTTTATGGTTCAATATAAATAAATTACCTTATTTTGGTCCATCTTAGTGACACTAGCTTCTTTTCGTCTAATGACGCGTTTCGGGATGAAATCCCATCTTCAGATATACAAAATTAATTTAAAAACGTAAATGTATACCACATTTTGTGGTTATGTCATAATTTAAAATGATTAAAATCTTTTAAATAAAATATATAAAACGTAACAACTGAATCGCTCGGAGCACTCGCATGCATGCGCGCTGTACCGCGTCTTCCTCACGACTAGCTATTATTCAACCGTATAGCAATGTCAAACAGGTTATTAGATCCGAAGTTCATCTGATCATTTAATATATTATTTTTGGTTGTTGCGTTTTTTGTAGCTTTATATATTTCGAGCTCCTCTAGGCTATCCATTAATTTACCCTTTTTGCAAGTATGTAACGCTACGAAATTGTTTTTGAAACTAGTATAATTATGACCTTTTGTTATTAAATGTTGTGCAAAACTGGAATTATTATTATTTGCTTTACGAATATGCTCTAAAAATCTTGTATAAAAATCTCTTCCCGATTGGCCGATGTAGAATGCTGCACAATTATTGCATTTTATTTTATAGACTCCTGATTTATTTTTTAAAGGAATATTTATTTTAGTTTTGAAAAATTTTTTTAACTTATTACATGTTTTGAATAAAATATTATATCCTTTACTTTTAAAAACAGATTTTAAAATATTTGGCATCAAACCAGTATAATTAGCTGAAAGGAATTTTTTATGTTTTTTATTATGTTAGTTAATAATGTTGGAATTTTTATTTTCTAAACTTTTTTATGTTTCATTATCATTCTATCAATTATTACTGGCTTGTAACCATTATTTAGAGCTATTTGTTTTATAACATTTACTTCTTGATCATAGTCTTCGTTATTAAGGGGAACACAAAGTAATCTGTCAATAAAGCTGTTAAATGCAGCCATTTTTTGGGCTGGAGGATGATATGACACAGCATGTATAACCGTATCTGTGAAACTAAAATTATTGTAACAAAAATAAAAGAATATTTTTCGAGCCTTCGATCAGCCCTGACTACATCAGTTGTTGGAGGTGCGGTGTTTCTGGACAGTGCTGCACTCTTCACAGCTAAACAGTGAATTAACTAACAAAGGATAATCATTCCGCCCAGTGTTGTCGAAATTCCATGGGCAATATGGCGAATTTGGTATTCCTCTATACGCTTTTTACCTGGACTTAAATTTGGTATATTTTCCCTTAGCTTATAAAGAAAAATGTTCCCCAGAATTTGTCACGACTGAAAAGTAGGGGGCCCACACACTCTAAATCCGGCGATGAGCACGTTAACCTCTAAATAGACATTCCACCAAGTTGCCTAGCTAAATAGCTAAATTATAATTGTGAAGATAAGAACTCTTATTTTCTACGTTAACCTCTAAATAGACATTCCACCAAGTTGCCTAGCAAAATTATAATTGTGAAGATAAGAACTCTTATTTTCAAGAATAGAAAAAGAATTCACACGCAGTATAAGAAGTTTTCATAAAAGGTGTTGAGATTACTTACATTAATTTTTTGGAATGAGTTTAAAATTTCTCCAAGAAAGAATATATATAAGAATTTTATATATAAGGAAGCAGATTTTGAAATTTTGTTGAAAGTACAATTAAGTGCTGGTCTTTAGTCTCATTGTCTTTATCTGCCACCAATTCAGTTCTTTCTTATTTACAAGCTAACATTTCATATACAGTGTTTATAACTAACATTTTTAACAAAATTTAAATAATAATTCTCACATGCATTTATGAACTACTTGATAGGAGTATAAAGTGAAGCTTAGGTTAGTATTCTTAAAAAAACTAGTTGAAAAAAAGGACTATATTGTTATGCAATTACAGAACATTCTTGAACACTGGAGAGTGTTGTTCTACATGTTTCTCGGCTATCCCAGCAGAGCACAGCTGTAATGTTTGTGTGGGTACATATTGCTGCTTTGAGATGAAAGACAATTACGTGACACTTATCATGCGTCAACAATTGAGGGTATTCCAGATCGGAGCACAGTGGTTTTCCACACTGGACCTGAAGAGTGGATACTGGTAAGTGGGTCTATCAAGAAGACAAGGAAAAAACACCTTTCTTGGCCCCAAGTGGCCTATTTCAATTTAACTTCATGCCATTTGGACAGATGCAAGCAATACTTGTCTAGGAGCAGTTCTGTCTCAAGTGCAAAACAGTGAAGAACGATTAATAGCATATTACAGCAAGAGGCTTTCTAAATCAGAGAGAAAGTATTGTGTTACAAAGAGAGAGTTGCTCGAGCTTTGGAGCACTTCCATAAATACATCAATGGGAGAGTTTTCACTACACACCGACCATGCTGCGCTTGCATGGCTCTTGAGATTTAAAAACCTGGAAGGGCACATGGCAAGGTGGCTCGAACGTCTGCAAGTGTACAACTTCAATGTACAACATCGGCAGGAGCACCTGCATGGTAATGCAGATGGGTTATCTCGGAGACTGTGCTTGGAAGACTGCGACATTGCTGTAAAAAGGAAGAAGAGAACACAAGTGAACATGTTCATGCCATCATGTTAGATTTCCTGGCAGACAGCTGGACGACACAAGATTTTCGACAAGACCAGATGACTGATGAAGACATTGGACCGATCTTGACAGCAAAAGAGGAAGGTCACTGCCCGGATTGGCAAGATGTCTGCCATGGTTTCGAAGTCCTGAAGGGCTACTGGGCACAATTGGAATCCCTTACCCTGGAGAATGGATTGCTGAAAAGGTGTTGGGAAACTGTAGATGGACATGATATAATGTTTATTAAACTTAATACACCAGAACCTGTTTATATTAATTTTATTAATATTTTGAACATACATAAGACAGTTTGAGTATATATGGTAGTTGGCAGTGGCGGCTCGTCCATAAGTTTAATAAATTCCCTACAATTTTCAAGGAAAACTAATTACCATATTTAAATAGCTTTTTATTTAGGAAATTATGTATTCTTCAAAGATTCGCTAGTATAAGAAATACATTTTAATATTCGCGTTCAGCCACAACTGATGGTCGTGTAGATAGATGCGTGTACGTGACACTCAGGCAGGCTGCACGCTACTTAGACAAGTGGGCGTTGCATCTGCACTTGAGGCACGTGGTGGGAGAATGCTTTGTTAACAAGCCAAACTTGGGCTGCATTCAGTCCAGCCCGAGCCTGTCGAACGTGTGCATGTAAATCTTATGCTGACGGCGTGTTCCGTGTTTGTAGACTGTGCTAATTTCTACTGTTGTAGTTTTAAAACAAATATGTATACAAATAGTGTTTTATATTTGCAAAACAACAATTTTTCATTGCTATCGTTAGCAGAGAAGAATGAAATTAAGAATTTAGATCGCAAGACTCCTGATTTATTAATTTCTCAGTCATCGTCAAGCAGAAATCAGACTTATTGTAGGAAATTTAATGTGTCCATTTATTCCAAACATAAGTGGTTGTGTGGCTGTCCCGAAAAGAATGCACTATTTTGTTTATTATTTGGAGGTGACGCAACTTGGACAAAGGTTGGAGTGAATGATATAAAACATTTAGGCGAGAAAGTAAAAAAACATGAAGATTCAGCAAAACATATGAAGAATTTAATTGATTTAGCTATGTCAGGAAAAGTAAACATTGCACATCAGTTAAGTGACGCTTACAAACAACAAACAAACAAACACAATGAAAAAGTGAGACAAAATCGAGAAATTCTCTTGAAAATTTTTGACTGCCTCAAGTTTTGCGGAAAATTTGTCATCGAATCCTGGTATATTTCGAGGACTGTTAGAATTTGCTGGAAAGTTAGATGAGTCTCTTAAAAGTCATTTTATGAAGTCAACAGTGTTTAAGGGAACATCTAAGACAATTCAAAACGAACTTCTAGACTGTATCCTTGAGGTGTGTCGTGATGAAATATGTGCTGAAATTAAACAATCTAAATTTTTATCAGTAATGTCGGATGATACATCAGATGTGTCAGGTCTTACGCAATAAGTTACTGTTTTTCGTTATGAACTGAGCGGAATTGTGCATGAAAGATTCTGGGGATTTTTTAAACCAAAAACCCAAAATGCTGAAGTGTTAGCAGAATGCATTTTAGAACAGGTAAATAAATGTTGAAAGTTGAAAATTGTAGTGCAGCCCCACCAAACTAAAATCTTACCAGCCGCCACTGGTAGTTGGATATATATTGATGACTATAAACAACCACTCTACTACCATACACAAACACTAACAGATATCATGGTGTATTGGATATTACATTCAGGTGTAAGGCTTCTCCAAAGCCCTTTTCTGTATTGAAGATTGCAATATAAAAAGATCATTTACTGTGTCTTGATAATGGAATAAACAATTGTGCACAATAAATTTCTATGTATAAACAGATTAGGAAACCTATATGTACGTATGTATATATGAATGATATCATACTTTGTATTTATATTAAATAGAGAATATTAAAATTATGTTTCAAATTAATGTAACAAGAACAATTACTGATTCACTAAGCAAATAAGGTCATCAATAAAAGCAACTTCCACAGGGACCTAGAAATTTTGATTTACATACATAGGGCTGTAAGAATTATAAAAAGGCTACATTGCTATGAAAACATTAGAAGTCATGCACTGTTAGGTATGGTGCTGAGACTCCAAAAAGAGTCAGATTGGGTGTCAAGTTAGTATTAAATTTCAAGTGTCATTGTTGGGCCTAAATCAGAGCAACACTGTGTAGTATACATTTATTATTTATTAATGAAGCTAGGAGATACTAATAACAACTTGAGGATGTAAATTAACTACTAGTTTATATTAAATTTTTTATTTAACATTAGTAATGAGATTTTTAAAATTTTCTATTAATAACTTCTCATTAGTAATAAGACTAGATTGCAATTATACAAAATACTGATTAGATAACAGCACAATTTTTAGACCCTCTGTGAATCAAAATACAGTGGAACAATTTCTACAAATTCATAGTTGTGACTGATTCTGATAGTTATATTACTGGAATGATGAAATTCGCATTCCCATATTCCTTAAAACTGATGTGTGCTTTTAAAAATTTATATAAAATATCATTAAATTATTAATGATGTGTAATATTTACTAACGTATAACATTATAACATTCAACATACCATTTTACATTAATGCTTTTAAAATAACATTAAACGAAATGTTAACAATAAAAGTTATTCTAACAAGTTTATAGTAATTTCCTGACAAGTTTTACTTTTTTTCATGCCCAAAAACAAGCTTTTTCGAATTATAGTTCTAACCATATCTTAACAAGACGAGTTTGCAGTTATTGTTTTCAACCAAACAGAATAACAAATATGCTGTTGTTGCAAACAGGACATATGTTACACTTGTTGTTTGCTGCAAGCGGGTGTTAGGTTAGTACTAACCGGTCCTGCTTGGTGAATTATCAGAGTAAGTTGCCTATAATTAATTATTCAAATTTTTGATTTTTCAATGCAATTTGAGGTTATCTTTTTTGACTATTGTTTAATAAGCTGTTTTAAAAATATAAATTGGTGTATTTTATGTGTATTAATTTATAATAACAGTTTTAATCGCACGAAACAACAATAGATTCTATATGGTTAAAACACTGTCACATAGAATTCGTATTTGGTGACACTAATCTGTTATGAACTTCTATACAGTAATATCATGATTTTGGGAAAATAAAATAATAATGGATAATAACTTATACTACTTTTCATTACAGGATAGGTACTCAAGACAATAAGACATTCACATAATAATTAGGGCAGCTTATTTATAAAGATTATTCCTTATAATTAAATTAATACTTTCAGTTGCATTTTAAAATTTAACATTCTTTTAATGTTAGGATGTCATTTAAATATTTTTTAACTATAGACAAAATATTCTTACAAGCAGATGAAAACAATAAACACCTGCATGAGACACTATTCTATTACACGTAGATATTTTATTTAGGCTTACAAAATCAACAATACATTAAAAAGCGAACAATGGATATATAATATCTATTAGCATTAAAATTTATTAGTTATATACAATCAAATTACATTCCCAGTACAAATAAATACCTACACAGTTTGGGCATACAAAAGATGCCAATAACAATCACGAGTTTCGTCTGAAAACACTATATAAATCTAAAAAAGCATATAATTGTAAAACAGTATCACGTTCTACTAACACTGGAGTTTGCTGACATTTGTATCGACAATTAAAACAATCGGTTTTGTACTGATCCGTGTCATCTGATTATCGTGAATATCATTAAGTATAATTTATTATTTAATTCAGTATATCAAAAGGGAACCAACTTATTAAGTCAACGCCTCTCGGCCCGGCATTTAACCTGTAACCTTACCGATACTAATCTGAGCCTCTTTTAACAAATTAAAAGCACTAAACAATAATTCAGACACACCGCAGTCATTTTTATAAACACTTACACAAAACGTTTACTTACCAAAACTAAATTCACAAAATCAATTTGAATAAATAAGGTTAGTTTTGTTTTAGTCACTAAGTTAATTTTTAATCACTATCCTGGTATTACCGACTCGTTTAAACAGTCAAAGCCATAATACATATTCAGCAATATTAACTGCAAAACAGAATTAAAAATAATAGAATATTTTGGGTACTTTACAGTTTCCTAATCAAAAGTAATGTTCCTTCACTTAAAACGCTTCAAACTCACGAAATCAAATTTTGAATATCCAGTGTCACCAACCATTTATCGAAAAAATTTAAATTTAAAGTAGTGGTAAGTCAACAATTAGACAAAGCAGAATTAAGTTAAAAGATATTCAGCCAAAGTTTAGCAAAATAAATATCAATGAAGCGTTAAAACTATCATCCTGTATTTTGAAGTAAGTCTTTATTCATTTCATTTGCCTAAACATTTGTGATTATGAAGAAATAGATGTATATATGAATGTACCCCTATCTCTATAGTTGTTGGAGATTAGTTTCTGTTTTAGGTCCCATACAACTAAGAATCCATTAATTATAAACCTTTGTAAATAGAACATAATTTGTCAATTCATTATAAAGGTAATTTAGACTACTAATTCTTTCAGACTCAGCGAGACAATTGAAGGGGAAACTTCCTTTTCCTATACTGTTTGGAATAAAATGTCTCTTCTAGGGAAGTGATTCATGTGTGAATAATTGTAAAGTTGACTAGTGATAGTATGTGTTACTGAATTACAAACTTAACCTCCGTGAATTCGGATAAGTGGCCTAACATTAATTATTTGTGTTCAGTTAACGATGGCAAGAGAGTACGATCACCTGTTCAAATTGTTAATAATTGGAGACAGCGGTATGTTATGAAACCTATTGTAAGCTAAATTAGCCATATTCTAAGTTGGTTGACAGTTTGACTGACTTTGTACAGACTTTAATAGGTTAAAGGGAAGAACGATTGTAATGAACCTACAGGTGTATTAAATTATTCAAGTGCTTTTGATGAGTCAAGATAGAATATCTGATATTTAAGTGCAGTAACACTGACATTTTTTTAACCTAAATATGCCTTTTCATAAGCGTATGCTTCATGTCACAGCAGATTAAGTTTATTGGTGAAATAGTAAATGACGTTAACTGAGTATACGAATAATGTTTAAAATTATGGGTACTGCAAGCGACCTGTACTAGTGTTGTTGGGAACATGTTGTAAAATGCAAAAATAACTTTCCAATATCACAAATTGGCCTTCAACAATTTTGTGAAAGACATCAACACACAGCCACAGCGTATAAACTAAGAGGGGAGCGAATATTGAAATGATTTATTAACAGTGTTCACAAATTGAAATTTTGAGACAGCAGTCTTATAAAAACCAAGAATTTCTGTTTTTATATTAATAAGAACTTGATAAATGTTTGTTAGTGTTTAGTTTCATTTGGCTTTTGTATATAATAGAAAAAAAGCTTTTTATATATCAGTGGTTTCATAATGTTATAGGCTATTAAAAACTTTAGATATTCAGCCATATCTTTGTGTCGTTTTCTTTGTGACAAGAACATTGAAAATTAAGTTCTGAGTGTTGAGCAGTGAATTAATGTACAAGATGTGTGTATGCATGTGTATTAAATTGATTTTGAATAGATGTATAACATTTATTTATATCTAATTGGCCTGGTTGTTCTATAATTTATATAATTTTATAGAAACTTGTTTTCTGTTATAAGAATTTTGCCATAATTGAATTTGTTTCAGTAAACATATTGCCAGAAGGGTCATTCTATAATAATTCTTGAAGGGTCATTCTGTGTCAATTCTTGTAGACATCCACACGTACCCTCTTAGATTTTGATGAATTCTTTTCCCTGTTACTACTACCAACTTAATAATCCATAAGAACACACTTTAATATCCCTAGCTAACACACTTTCTGAGATATAATGGGAAAGTTATGAGTTATTTTATGAAAGTGCTACTTTCAAGACTGAGGAAAGAATGCAGTCCTTTTAAAACAAATTTTGTAACTCTGGTGTTAGATGGACAAATCTTGAAAAATCTTCAACACTTAGTATGAAAATTATCCAGATTTCTGAAAAAAAAAAATGTTCCATATACCTTACTACCTTCCGAGACATTGCTGAAGTACAATATTGGTCTAGTCCATTGCTTTGACTTGCATATTCAACTTTTGTACATATTAAATCTGTTTAATTACAGTCTAATCAGGGAAGTAAATTTCTTTTAAGTTTAGCGATGTACAACTTGAATATGCTATGAATATGATTTTATAAAATTTGATGTAGCCTGTTTATTTTACACTTAAGTTATGCTGTAATATCAAGTTAGTACCAAAATTTTAAATTATTACTATGTAGTAAATATAATATTTCAATACTATCCTTTTAAAAATTATATAAAGTGCTAATTTAAAAAGAGTAATTATATTTAAAAATTAAATTTTAGAAAACGGCTTTGCTCATCTGCTGAATTATTGATAACTAAACATGCAAATACCACTGGTTTTCTTTAATATACTTATAGACATACTGACATTTAATAACATAAAAAAATTAAGTTAAATTAAATAAAAAACGTAGTAACTCCTCTGCGTCCCCCAATAATGCTCATTCAGTGAAGTGATGTTTTACATCTACAAATTGCAAATAAATTTTATTATGTCAGGTCTCAGAAGTAAGCAGGTGTATGGAATAACACCTTTCTGGCAGTATGTTTAATGAACAAAATTCAATTCTGCCAAAATTCTTATAACAGAAAACAAGTTTCTAAAAAATTATATTATAAATTAATGTATAATCAGGCCAGTTAGATATAAATAAATGTTATACATTTACTAAAAATCAGTTTAATACATACGCATGCATACATGCACACATGTGGTACATAATTCACTGAGAGGGTGGGTGTGAAAATTATAATACCCCAAAACATAATTAATACAATATAACAATTTAAAAATTGATAATATAATAATCTGTTAATTATAATTATAAATAATTGTAGAAGCAGTAATCATTGACTGTATATTGGAATTAGTACAGATAGCAAGCAATACATGTCTACAAATAGCATAGTAAAATATGTTGTACCTGAATACAGATTGTAAGGATGTTCAAATATGTATATTATTAAAAATGATCATTTTTCACCTACTACTGGTATCGAACAAGCTTAACTTATCACTTAATTGAGTGAATGTGTGTGTGTGCGTCTTATAATGTTTGGTCATCTTTGTAAGTAGGCTACTGAAATATATCTTCATCTTAAACAGGGTCCCACTCTTCAAATGTTCCTATAGGATTCCACAGATAACAACATTGCTTACAGTGATTTATGAGTGATGCTATAAATTTGTTTCCTTATTGTTACTTTCTCTTGAATATTAAATTTGTGCCTAAAGACTAGTGTTGAATTACATTTTAAATTTATTACTATATAATAAGAATAAAATCTGGATACTGCTGTTTCCAAAACGAATTAAAGTTGCAATTATATTTAAAAACTTACGAAATAATAATTATGATGTTCATTTCTTGAATTCATTAATAACTAATTAACGTAAAATGTGCGCTAATCTGGGAATTTAAAAAATTTAGCACAGAATAAATTTATAAGTATGCAAAAGCCCATTGCTTTTCTTTAATATACTTATAGAGCATATATTGGGATAAAAAAGAAAAGGACTTGGTAAGTCCACTGCCTAGGCTTTGTTTGCTGAAGTAATGTTTCACGCATGAAAATTCAGGGCTGAAATAAATAAGACCTGTTATAAATAATGCTTGTATTTATAGGACGTAAAGAGTTTAGAAATTTGCATGCCAGAAACACTATAAAAATGCAACTTCAATTGGAAAATTTGCAAAATTGTAATATATGAAATATAAGATAAATCATTTACCCTATATTGAAAATAATTGTGGTTTCTATTTTGTATAAGTGAATGGTGTATTTATTTTTAACAAAAGTTACAGATAAAGGTTTTTACCTTACATTAGTCTGTATTTATTTTCCTTATAATTACACTGAACGATAATGTGTATATTCAAATTCTCAGATTCAAAGAATCTCTGGTTGCTTGGTAGTAGATTTTTGTAGACATTTCTGCATCATATTGTTAGAGTTGGAAAAATGTAAAAATGCTAAAAAGAGACTGCATAGTCAGTAGAAAAGTGAATGAGGATTACAATGGTAGGCCTATAATTATTTATTTATTTTGTCTCGAATATTGTAAAAATTTTAAAGTTGCAAAGTTAGGGATTTTATTTCTTTGTGCAGTGTATACCTAGTGAAGTTGCACAGTTTTTCAGTGATCAACATTTTTGAAATTTGTATATTGTTTTTAACTTGAAAACTGAAAATTTGGGGGGGAAAAGGTCTCAACCTCTTTTATCCAAATATGTTTTTTCATACTGTCAGTAGTACATTACTAATTCAAAATTTCCTACAGTCATTTTATATATTGTAGAATATGCTGGATTTTGTTCAAAGACACTTAGTAATTTTACTTGAACAGTTTCTGGTGCTTCTTCTTCTGTTTTGAAAAAATTACTTCAGTATCTTTCAGAATTTTTAATGGATCACACAACTTCATACATATGGTTTTGGGCTGAGTTGATAATCAATAGATTGTGAGAAGACAGAAAATTTAGCTTTGTTGTAGGTGCAATTTCTTGAAAAGAATACAAATGTTAAAGACAAGTCATGTGGCCCTTCTGAAAAGACTGTATTGTAAAAGATCCAGAATTATTAGCCATGGGAAAGTCATATACAATACTTCAAAATGATACTTGATTATATAAATGGGTGATTCTTCAAAAAGTGTACAGTTTTAATAATTTTTTCAAATATTGCAAATCAAATTTTTAAAATAAAATTTGTTAAAAGTACTGCAAACTTTCTTTAGGCCTATATAAAAAGTCGTCAAGCACAAAAAAAATATTTCAATAAAAAAAAAATTAAGTGAAATTTCACCTTGTCCACACAAGTGATGCCAATGTCCACGCGAGTGACAAGTAATTGCTTTTTCGATTTTTTGTAAGCAGTATGTGACAAAAAGCTTAAAACAAATATAAAAAAAATGTAGTAGGGGAAAAATAAGAACAAGTTCAAGTGTCATAAGGTTTATAATGAATATTTAAACAAATAAGTTTTAACAAGTTTATGGAAAATATCGTGATAACATATAATCTGGCTTAGGTTGCTAGGCGATCTAAGTTAAGCAGTTGCTAAATATGATTGATATTTTGCTTCTAACAAAAAGTCATACTGTTGCCTATTATTAATATTTGGCTGATCAAGCACAACAATAATGTCCTTTAACTCAGCTGATGATGAATATTCATTTTCTGGCCACACAAATGTTTTTCCACTTTTTTCCATAAATTTTACTAGAAATTCATCTTGGAATTTTTTTAATATGTTATCAATGTAATAATAGAAGTTTTTGTTTTTTCCTTCAAATTTCACCAGCACATAATCATTGACTTTTGGGCTTTTAGGAAAACATCTCTCTCATTTTCGTTCTTCTCATCTGTTCTGTTCTTATTCGGATCTATATCTGTTTCCTCAGCATCATCATCATCGGAATATACATCACTGTAGTGAAGTCTTTTACGACCTGTAAAAGCTGTTCAGGAAATAACAGTACATCATAAAATATTTGTTAAATTATATAGATATATACTAAAAATGAGCTAAAATCATGTAATATTATAAAAGTTGTCTTTTTTCTCTAAAAAAAAAAATTGAAAAATTATTAACTTTTTCTGTTAGCTGAAAATAAACTGGGCTGTAAGTTTGTATTTATTCCTAGTTCAGTATATATATTTTCAATAACATGTCCTTAGGTTTGTTAAGAAAATTTTATAATCCATTCAATTAAAGTAAAACTAGACAAAAAAGTAAGACTGTTTAAGGTATGAACCTAGTAAAAAAAAGGTAAAGTAAGAAAGGATACTACTTGGAGATGCTTCTTCCTGTCCAGTCAATTTTATTTCTACCAAGTTGTAGTGTAAACAAGACTTGTTACAAGCACATTTTAAGCAGCTAAGCCTTCTCACCTGGTAACCAAAGGTTTCTCTTTATCCCAGGCCAATTGATGTATTTTCATGGTCCCAGGAAATGTTTCAAGTTGTTGTGGTGGTAAAATTGTATCTATAAGATCAATGTGATCTGTCGTTACAGAAAAAACTGAAGTTTTTTCACAATTTGTCTGCAATGCATTTTGAATTGTTCAAAATTACCTATATCAGTACCTCTACTAACTAAACTGTCTGCCAATCTCTTAGTGCTACCACCGATCCCGTCTGTAGCTCCTTTGCCATGTCCGGCCTCTGAGTAGTGCCACATTACTTCTTCAACATCTAGTTTTCTACTAAGGTATTTCCCTTAGAGAAAAAACATTGTCTTGTTCTTGTATTGTGTTGAGGGTCCATCGCTGAGTAATGAACTTTCTTTAAGTTTGTGACAAGTTTTTTCATCGTCTCAATAACTGGATCCAAATGGGTACAGACGGCAGAGGGATCATGATGTAAATTTTCAGAAATACTACAAAAGCTTTTGTGTTGAAGTGATTTCTTAGTTTTGTCTTTAAAGTATAGAACTGAGGTATGGAGAGTTATTTGAGTCCTACTTCCACCAAAATGGAAAGACTGAATTTCATTGGCATATTTACAAGCGTAGTTTTGAGAATAATCGAAATGTAATAAAGCCTCAAATTCAGTTAAATTGTCCTTTACATCATGGATTGTTTTGAACTGATGATTTAATATTATATACATGTTTCATGAATGGTATGATCCACTTTTTAAACTCTACCACTAAATGGCTTAACTCGCAACGTTCAGTTATTTTGATTGTTTTTTGACATAGTTTTATTTTACCTTTAATCATTATAGGTATTTTCTTTAACACCCATTTTTCAAAGGAAGTTTTCTCTGTACCATTGAAAATATTTAACTTGATTTCCGTATTTGAACAATTTTCACAATCTCTTTGTAAACATTTTTCTTTTAATTCTCCAGGACAGCAAAGGGAGGCTAGTACTTCAGATGGTGTTTTTTCACTAATTACATTCATTCTTTTAAGTTTTGTAACAAGAAGGCCAACATTTGCGTGAGTTCACAAGCAAGTATCTCTTGATGTCACCGTTGGAATGGTAACCCAGAATGGGCGATATTTACAAAACAGAGAGTAACTAAGATGAAAGTAATTGTAATTTTCTCTCAAAAACTTTGCATGCAAATTCTTTAACGATTCATTAAGATATCGCTTCTGTTTTTTTAACTTCTTTCTGGTGATGGTCTCTTTTTTCCCAGCTGTGTTTCTACTGTTATCATCCCGCTAAAAAAATTCTTTTATTTTCCAGCTTAAAATCTTGGGACGATGATTGATCCTTTTTTTTTTCAAAGTAGCCTATTTTAACTGCTCTTCGGGAAGTGAGTAATCTCATATTTTCCATGAACTTGTATCTACTGATAACGTTTCCAGTAACACAATTAAGTAAACATTTTTTTTTAATGTTTGGGCTTTTAAAATTTTTGCTAACTTGTTTTGCTAAGACTTCGCCAAACAATAACTTTCTCCTTATTTCTTTTGATACATTTTTACCTTTCAAAAGATCATCAACCACTTTTCTCGGAGTATCATCAGCAGGTTGCTTGCTCAGATTTTTTTTTCTTGAGGCGGGATAGTCTTGATTTGTATTTTAGATACTTTTGTTGGGCGTTTTTCAGCTTTTCTTGCAATTTTTTAATTTCTTTGTTTTTCGTTTCACGGTTTCGCCTAGCTAATTTTTTCCCACTTTCTTTTTGCCTAGATGTAGATGGCAGCTCTATATTTTCTCCTTCCATTGCTTCTGGGCTTCCTGGAGGAGTATTATTATCAACAAACTCTTGCTCTATTTCTTTGGTTTTTTGTTCCTTCTGTAGTTACTGGAACGGGTTTTCCATTCCTTACGAATTTTTCTCTGCTCTCTACTACTTAAGTCTTTAATTGATTTTATTTTCCCTTCCTCTTTCAATTTTTTGTAATTCTGTCTTCTTTTTAATTTCATTTCTTCATATTCCATGGCTGTCATTTTTTAGCTTCTTTCTAGCCTTTCTCATACTCATCATCTTCTGCTCCCTACGCTTGGCTAAATATGCTTCATCTGTTTTTTTCTTTCTCTTAACAGTTTTTGTCATTGTGGATTTTTCTTATTAGAATCTAAAATAAAAAAGGTACCGGTACTGTACTGACAATTTGAAAAATATGTAAACACATAAGACAAAGAAAGTTTGACATGCATGTATGATGTTTTTTTTAGTACGGTATGTAAGGTAAATCAGAAATTTAAGTTTCAAATCTTTTCCCCCGTCACATTAAGTGTTTCTGGTGCTAATAACAATTTCTTTCATTTCATAGGCTAGTTACTTATTTTTATTTATGTACCTGACTTGATAAAGTAGTGTCAGAATAAAATGTATGGTAGGCTAAATATGTTGGAATATCTGTTTTAAGATGGTAGGCCTAAAAAAAACTGGCCTGTAGATCTGAGAGTAAAATTAATGAATGAATGATTTATTTATTCATAGTTCATTTAGTAATAGCTTCTTTTATTAATAGTTAATTTATTCAATTCATTAGTAGGTCTCTAATTGATTTATTAAATTAGTATTTCAATTTATATTAATTTTTTCAAATAGTATTTAATTTATTTCAATCCATTTAGTAATTGTTTGAATAAAGAGAATTATTGTGTAGAAACAAAGAGGGTACTTGAGTATTAAGTGGACCTCACTGTTTTTTTCTAAGTTTTCACTATTTTAATGCTAAACTAAACTGACCTAACCTAACCAAACGCACGTTTGTTATTATTTCAATTTAGAAATAATAAAGAAACATGAGGTTTGGTTAGGTTAGGTCAGTTTAGATTAGCATAAAAGTAGTGAAGTGAGGTCCGCTTAATACTCAGGTAACACAAAGAGAGTAGAAATTAATGGTCTACAATAATATGAATTGTAGATGATAAAAAGTTTTTTTTTTCTAAAATTGGGATATATTTGTAATAGGCCTGAACTCATTATAATGATCCATTTGTGTGTCTCACATCACTCATGTGGACTTATGTCACTTGGGTGGACAGCATCTGACCACACCAGTCATGTCCACACAAGTGATGATTTAAGCTTTCTATGAGCCTAGGAACAACAGATTTGAGGTTAGGACATTGGATGTGTTGGTTCCTTTATGTTGATAAATAAATCTGTAGAAAAACTGTTTGGTAAAAAAAAAAAATCAAACTTACCTGCAGAATTATCCTGGCAACACAAGTGACACAGTATGCTTGACGCTTTTCACTTTTTTAAACTTGAAAAACAATAGAACAAAATGCAAACATCACAGCTCAACTCTACTAACTCAGCTACAAAGAAATCCTACTTTCCCTCCAATTTCAGTTCAATAAACAGCTGATTCATTACTCAACAGTCAACTTTTTTTGCTACTTTCAGAGTTGTCCACACATGTGACTGTAAAACTAGATACACTTGAAAACTATTAAATACATTTTTATCCGTTACATTTTAGTTTATAATTATGTACATTTATAAATAATCATTTATTGATAAAATAATTTAAATTAATATAATGCATTAATTATTTTAATACTTACCATGTCAATAAAATTTTTAATTGGAAACACAGTTAGATACCATCCGCACCAGTGACTTATCACATAGTGTGGGCATACTTTTTATATAAATATTTTATGAACTGAATTTTTTCTTAAACATTCATTTTTGATTTGATGTCTCCTCTATTCTAATAACAAAATATATAATTATTTTTAAATTTTTAAATATTTTATCACATTGATACACCAAACTGTACACTTATCGAAGAACCACCCAAATGTACAACTGTAATTCTTTGATGTTAGTCTTACGCATTGTTAGTCCTAACTACATTGTAACGATTGTGACTATACTTTTCCTTCTGCACAGTACTAATTTTTGTCTTTTAGAAGCAGCCAGTTAAATAATTAATAATAGTTAATCATTTCTCACGTTAATTGGAATTATTGTTAAAAAATATTTTTCTTAAAACAAAGTAAAATTTTGGCCTGTAGCATTTTTAGGTAATATGATAACGTTATAAAAAGAAAAATGTGAATGTTTTGGGGGTTACTTATACAAAAATAACATTTTCACATATAATACAGAACATGTGTACATGTCATACTTCTAACAGTAATTTTGTATCTCACATTTAGTTTATTCACAGTGGCTGAACAAAATTGATACACATTAGAAGCGAGAAAACCCATGATTTTTTAATAATTTCACTGTACCATAAAATAATTTAAAAAATGCAAAAAAGAGACTGCACAGTCAGTAGAAAAGTGAATGAGGACTACAGTGGTATAATTATTTATTTTGTTGTCTTGACTGTTGTAAAAATTATAAAGTTGTAAAGTTAGATACCTTTCTAGTGAAGTGGCATAATTTTTCAGTGATCAGCATTTTCTTTTTGAAATTTGTGTAATCTGTTTTTCTCTTACCCATTTTTTCTTTATTATTTTAGGCTCTTGGCGTTGTTCTCCATATGAAATATTCTCTTTTATATTGTATTCCTTTAGGGTTTGGGGTCAATTGCTACTTCCCCAGCCAACTGTTGTCATTTGAATGAATTTTTTGTCATCTTGTTGGATTCATTCTTACCAGATGGCCAAGTTATTTATAAGTATATACAGTGTTCAGGTGTCTGAGAAATTGAATCATATAATTGTAATTTAAAAAGTTTAAAAGGTCATTGTATTGATCACACTCTGTATAAATCCTGTTATTCTATCAAACTGTTTCTGAGCCAATTGATTCAAGAACTAAGGTTTGAGGAGGAGATTCATTTTGTCTACCCTGTTTTGTTTAATATAGCGATTTAAAAATTTTTGAATGTCATTACCAGTCCAACAAATTTGGTTATTTGTAGTGCCACTGGATGTGATGCAAAATGTTTAGCTACCGTTTCAGTATAAATTTTATAGGGTTTAGGTATTTAATCAAATAAAGGCATTTGCATATGGACACATATTTATGATTATCCAAAATATTCTTGTCAATCAATAAAATATTTCAAGTGATATAAAACTTACCAAATGTATACAACCCATATATGAAGTATATTAAAGTAAATTATATTTTAAAAATTGTAACAAAATTATATAGTACAAAACACAGTTAAAAATGGATAAGAATTCAAATATACAACATAATTGTACTGTATTGTACAGTACAATTATATTGATATGTGTTTGCTCTATATAATTGTATAGTTTTATGTATTATGTTATGTCAAATAAATTTTATTTTGTATATAGTTTTATATAGCCTATATTATACAAGTATAATAAAATTTTATATCATGAAAACTTAACAGTTTTATCAATTTTTAAAAATTATATTTTAACACATATAGGCCTATTCATTTAAAATTTAATGAGGTCAGTGTGTTTGAATAGTGTTGGGTATTTTTTATATGTCTGATTCATTGTTACTGTAGGCATAGGTCTGAGTTTAGGTAAAGTTTATGTGTGATGATATTTTCAATTAATTGCTGAAAATCTTTTCTCACAGATAAACGTTGTTGAGAAGGGCAATAGGACTTTTTTATCTGCGTTCGTCTCTTTCCATCTGTTATTTTTTTGTGCCTTGTGTTTAAACATAGAACATAGAACACAACATGAACTTTAAAGCGTACTATACAATCTGGGCACGACGTGCTATCAGCATCTAAACATGAAAATCTGAACTTAAAGTATTTAAAATCACAGTGCTTGTAAGGGATTTCATAAGGCTTTAATGTTTGTCACATTTTTATAATCTTGTGCGTGTGATGTACAGCTGTAAGCAGATGTTTTCTTATTTCTTGAACAGAAGGCTGTTCTATTTGTTTGTTTTCTAATTTACTCATTTTGTTCTAAGCAAAAACAATAATTTAACACAGTAAATTAATATAAAGTAGTATTACATGTATGCCAATAAATCATGAAAGTGTAGCTGTGCAAGACCGCGAACGTGTCATTTGCAAGACTTTTTTGTGTGCAGAAGAACAAAATAAGGACAGTCACAAACAGCACCTACACTAGAGACCACAGGCTGTCTGTCCATGAACCATAGTTGCCATTCTAGTAGCCACTAGCCATCCAATTTCATTTTTACCATGCTGTAAAATAATAACTACAAGATACCAACCCAACCACAAAACACCAGAAGAGAGAAATGGAAATATTGTGGTAGAGGAGGCAGCAGTGGTGGACAGATGGGCTGAGCACTTAATACAGAAGATGTTGAAAACAGAATGGGTAACACAGTGTTATACAGCAAAGCTTGAATCATTAGTACCATCTGTGGAGGTGGTTGAGGATACTCTACAGGCACAGAAAAATAGGAAAAGCATTTGGAGACAATCAGATTGTTGCCAAACTATTGAAGTTTGGTGGGGAACATCTTAAATTGTGGTTGCATAAATTAGTCTTATAGGTATCAAAGAATGGAATGATGTCCACAGATTGGAACAGTGGTGTAACTTACCCAATATTTAAAGATGACAAACAAATTTGTGATAATTTAGAGGTATAACTAATATAGTGATTTCCAACTGGCAGCTTGCAGGGTGCATGTGGCCCATGGCACCTTTTTTTGTAGCCTGTGACCTTATCTTGGAAAACCAATTTAAAATTTACTCTGTTTACTTTAATTAGTAAATAAATAATACAATTTATATTTTAACCGAGAGTAGTCTTGCAGGAGAAATCTATGAAAGATGTTTTATTGATTCATTAATAAACATACTGTAGATTTCACTTTGTTTAGTGTGGAATGTCTATTTGCTCTAGTCCTCTTCTATTATATTACAAGGCCCAGTCTATTTCCTTCCATTCCTTGGTTAGACAAAATGGATTCACTTGGTCTGTGTGTTGCTCTTGATTTATAGTCTGTCTCATAGTATTCAAACTTACATTTTAGTTTTTTCCAACCATAACCCAACATCCAGATAAGATCTGGTCTCTGACTTCTTGAATTCATTACTATGCACTGGAGGTAAGAGAAGTGAGCAATTGACCACACTACAATTACACAGTAACTTCAGGAGTGAACAGTGAAACAGTGTCTACGCAGTATGATGCCTTAAATGAGATCGTATTAGAAATTTGCATGCTAGCTTTCATTATTCAATAATCTTGACAATAATTATCATAATGTAATTTTTATAATTTTTATTATACTTAATGCAACAGATGGTGCACCAGCAATTATTGGAAGAAAATTTCGATTTATTGCGTTCTTAAAGAAAACATTTTATTTGCCTCCAGAAACGGTTGAGACTATAAAACAGGTTAATTACCTTCTGTCACGTTTCTTTGAATCCAATTGCGGGATTACTCGAGTTTCGATCACAACTGTGTCATCATCAGATCTTATGTACAAATATGGTTAAAACTCCATTTTTCGATGTTTGTACATCACGTCAGATAATAACCATGGAGGCGTCCTGTACAGGTTCGTGACGGTCGCATGTTTTGTGTGTTATTACGTTTTGTTTTATATTTATATTTATTGTGTGTTATTTTATTAAAAGTTTTATACCGTGTACGTGTTGTTTTTATTATCTGACGTGATGTACAAACATCGAAAAATGGAGTTTTAACCATATTTGTATATAAGATCTGATGATGACACAGTTGTGATCGAAACTCGAGTAATCCCGCAATTGGATTCAAAGAAACGTGACAGAAGGTAATTAACCTGTTTTATAGTCTTAAAGAAAAGTGGAATGACTTGTCCAGCAATTCATTGCATTATTCAACAAGGAGATTTGTGTGGAAATAGTGTGGCAAAATCAAGTTTTTAAAATTCTAGTTGAGGTTATAAACATGATAAGAGGTGGGATCAGATCTCTTTGACATATTCAGCTGAAGCAGTTTTTGGAGAATATGGAGGAAGAATATGCGGATTTGCTTCTGTACAAACAACTGAGGTGGTTAAGAATAGGAAAGTGTCTCAAATGATTCCGTGAAATAAGAAAAGAGATCCCTGCATTATTCAGTCCGTTTGTTTCACCTGACACTACACAGTTGGAGCTTCAAAGTAAGATTTCCTTAGACAGCTGGCTTTTATGACAGATATTACCAATCATCTCAGTATACTCAATCTGAAGGTTAAGGGAGAAAGCAGTTGGTGTCAGATCTCATGGAAAATTTTGGAATGTTCTGTGGAAACAATGAATCGGCTCATTTTGCAAGCTGTTGGCATATCTGTGAAAGCGTGTTCTCCACAATGAAGTTAAGCAAGAGGTGCCAAAACCAAAACTGCTTCACTGCGAAAACCAGATTCTCCACTGCTTCACCTGCTGATATTAGCAACAACTTAGCTTGATGAGGACATTCCTGCTTTAGTGGCTGCAGCAGATCAACTTTTGCATTGTAGATTTTATATAAATATACAGTGTTTAATATCTTTTATATGTCTTCATTATTATAGTGACAAAACAAAGATTGTACTGTTCAAAACTGCTCTTTTTGCGTATTTAAAATTAAATGCTCCCTTTTTATCTTTACGTTACTTGTCAAAAATTGATTGCATATGATGAGGCCCGCCAGTAAGGTCATAACTTTAATTGTAGCCCTCGGGTACTTTAAAGTTGGAAACCACTGCTCTATTGGATGTTATGTATAAGATGTTTTCTACCATTGTGACGAATAGGCTAAATCTCTGTGCTGAAGAGGTCTTGGTGGAACTCCAGTGTGGCATCAGACAGGGAGAAGTATAGCTGACCAAATTTTAGCAATATGTGAAACATTAGAAACACGATTTGAATTTAATATAGACATACATATGCTGATTTTAGATTAAAAACAGGCTCTTGGTAATATTCATAGACTGAAACTGTTCGATGCAAAAGAAAGTGTTGGCATACCAAGGAAACTAGTAAATCAGTATCTATACTAAACAGTTAGGCTAAATTTTTTAATGAATAAAGCTATGTTAGTGGTTATAATCACAAACAGAAATTATACTGTTGCACACTATTATATAAAAAATTCCCTATTAGTGCTTTTGAGCTTCACAGCTGATCACCAGGTCAGAATCAGATATTTCTGTTCTGATGATGAGCTGTGAGGCTCGAAAGCGCTAATCAGGAATTTTTTACATAGTGGTGTTCAACAGTGTAATTTCTGTTAGTGAGGTTACAGTTATGAATCATAGGAGGATGAACGGAATCTTTAAAATAGCCAGTGGTATCATGCAGGGCGATGCCGAATCAGCCTTGGTCGTCAGTATAACATTGCACAAAGTAGTACAGAATCTTGATGGTAATGGAAACACTAACACAGGTTCATGCCTTTGCAGAGGATATCGTCTGTTGGCCAGGAATATGACAACATTTGTAGAAATGTTTTTAAATCTGGAGAGACAAAGATATCAAATGGGTCTAACAATAACTGAACAAAAAAACTAAATGAACCAAGTTTATAGTCCATTTAATAAACTACGAAAATGTCTACATCAGATGCAAGAACTATTCAAAATTGTTAGACGGGAGGTTATAATTTGAAGGGGTAGTAAGTTTTACATATGTGGGAACGGAATCTGAATAATAGAAACCAGATATCAAAAGAAATCAACAAGAGAGCAGTTGCTGGAATCTGAGAATACCATGCAGATAAGAACTTCTTCACATCCAAAATAATCTCCTGATCTCCTAAAATGAAGTTCTGTAGAACTGTTGATCAGGCCAGTGGTAATGTATGGATCAGAAGCTTTGCTCTTATGACAGCAAATATCTCCACTTCAAAAGTATTTGGATGAAAAATAATAAGGACAATTTTTGGGCCTGTAAAAGAAAGATAAATGTTAAAGACGAGGAATAGAGTTTGTTAAGTGTAGAAGAATTGGCTGATTAGGATATGTGGAGAGAATAGGCCGAGATAGGCAACTGAAGAGAATCCTGCATGGTGAAGTAGGATGAGTGAGGTGGGTAGGAAGACCGAGAAGGCAATGGCTGCATAAGGTAGAAGCAGATTTTGGAAGGATGAGAATCAGGAATTGGAGATGCTTGGCAGAAGAAAGACGTGAGTGAAGGCGAATAATGGAGGAAGCCAAGGTCCATGCAGAGGTGTAGTACTTTTGAAAGAAGAAAAAGGAAAAACAAAATGAAGACAAGTCACAAACAGAAGCTAGACAGCACCTAGTACTGTTGGCTATCTTTCCATGAATCAGTTGTCATTCTACCAGCCATTAGCCATGTACGTAATTTCATTCCAAAGCTGAAAATTTTCTTCCTGATTTCTTGATCCATATTTGTACTATTTGAAATCTGTCAAAATGCTGAGATTTGTGTAAATGATCCATTAAAAAAAACTGACAATGTTCTGAAGTTTTTGTTAGTAAACAGAAAGCTTGTTTATAATGTGAAACAAATGTTCCTTAGTACATTGAAGTTTTGAAGAGCTTTTTTTTGGTATGTTAAGGAGTGAATCAGTATAAAATTTTTGATTGGAAATATTAATAGAATATGTACCTACTATTTAGTTTTCTTGGTAGCTCTACCCACAAATCCTACTCTCATGTTCTCAAAGACGAAAGCCGCATGGCCCTTGAGTACGTAATGTTGCAGACAAGAGAGGGTGAATGGCGAGTTCCCGGCGCCAGAAAACTGGGACCCATCGGCTAAGTGAAGGGAACCCTAACAGAAAAATCCCTGGTCCTCCAGGTTGGGGGTTGGGCGGTAGGCCAACCCCCGGAAAAAATACCACACCACGGAACCTTCAAGAAAGCCTCGGATTGGACGGAAACAGTGGCAACGACTACGGCAAAGAAATATGGCATACTCTTTAGGACCACCACTAACATGGTACATAAAACTACAGCGTCTAAGGTGGGCTGGTCATGTAGCCAGGATGGGAGAAGAAAGGATACCACAAAAACTATTGTATACCAGAATCCATGGAAAAAGACCAGTGGGAAGACCAAGGAGAAGATGGGAGGATGCGGTGGATGAGATGCAAGAGAAATATTGAAAGTGCGTGCTTGGAGGAGGATGGCTGCTGACAGAGGAGAATGGGGGGAAAAATTGAAGGAAGCCAGGGCCCAACAAGGGCTGTAGTGCCATAGGAGAGAGAGATTTTTCTTGGTAAGATTTAGTCATACCACAAAACATATTAATAAAATTAAAAGAAACACAAAGCACAGTAAATTGATAAATTAAACTATAAATAAAATGAATTGAACTTCTTTTTAGTACATCTTTTTTTTCTGTCTCTCTTCATTTAAATCTAGCTCATCTCAAATTAAGGGATGATAAATGAAACTGAACATGCTTAATGCACATAAACATTAAATTTTATCATATATTTGAACATAATTGAAATAAAGGTATATTTATGTAAAGATAAGTGAATAATTCAGATGAAAAAGTAACCTTTTTTTAAGGAATATTATATATTATATTTATAAGATGCAGTGAGTTTGTTCTTATGTGTCATTCATTTTGATAATGGTCTCTATCTTTTTTTGGCATAACATTTGTAGTATACCGCATGTTATCATCATTAGCAGCTATTGCTCTGACAGGGTAGAACATTTTACTTATGGTATTTGGAATCCTCAAAAGCATGGGATGATGATGTATCATAGGAAATTGTAGCAAAACTCATAGCAACAAATAAGGTTTAACTTCTGTGTGGTCTTTTAAATCACTACAAATATACTGTTAACTAGAAATACAAAACTAGTTATCTAAAAACTAGATAATACCAGTGGCGGCTCGTGAGTAATGAAATGGGAGGGGCACACAGTGGGGAGGATCTAAGGTGGGCCACCATTCGCGGTAATTAGTACTTAGGTAAAAAAAATATAGAATGTCTTACCTGGTATTTCACTTTTTGTATAACAATTCCATTCTCCTGTTTTTAGATGTAGCGAATTCCTCTATCACTTGTTTGTTGAAATCTTGAATTTCATGAATCTTTTTTTTTTCTGTGGATAGCATAGCCAATGCATTCAGTCTATCAGTGCCCATGGAATTTCTTAAAAATGTTTTTATTCTTTTCAGTGTATAAAAGCACCTTTCACTTTCAACAGTTGTCATTGGTATGGTAACAATTATCTTTAAAATAGTCACACACTCTGAGAAGGTACGAAACATGTTATTATCAAGGAAAAACTGTAATAAGGGTGTTGCACCAGAAGCAATACGTAAATCTTCACGACTGTATAACACTTCTAGTTCGGTTCTCAGTTTCGGACCATTTATTGTGGGATAAAATTTAATTGTAGTCTGAAAATCATTTTCCGGAAACTCAACACAGTAGTGTGGGAACTTTTCAACTAATAACAATTTGGAAACACATAAATGATCTGAAAATTGAAATCTTTCATTAATATTGTTCACAATCATATCACATACTTCCAAAGCGGCCACACGGTTGCTCCTATTACTTAATTGTTCAACACACTGTCTCTTAGTCACAGGCTCACTTACAGACACTTCACTGTCTTCATAGGTCTTACGAATATTAACCACTGCACTCACAAAATTTTTAACAAATGTTCTCATTTTTATTGCATCAATGTTTCTTTGTTGAATGCAATCAAAGAAAATCGCCACATGAGGCATAATTTTGTGGAAAAAAGTCAAGCAGAAAATGAACTGAGGATCCCTCAAAGTTCGTACAAATCCTGCAGCCTGGCTAGAAGCACTTTTGTCAGAAATCTCTATGTCCCTAATGTGTTCAAAACATTTTATTAGATTATCTTTATGTTCAAACACAGTATTAACAGCCCTGTGTTGAAAGTACCATCTTGTAGGATGCACAGACCCAATTTTTTTTTTACAATTTCTACTAAATAATTCATCCTCTTTGGAGATCTTGAAAAATATGGTCCTGTTCCTTGCAGGTCTTGAAAAAATATTCTACTCTGGGAGGCAGACGATGTTGAGTTTTGAAGAATCAGATTCCCTTGATAGGCTAACAATGAATAAAATTTGCATTTGGATACTTCTCTTTAACCAAACACTGGACTCCTCCTTTCTGACCACTCATAACAGATGCACCATCGTAAGTCTGACAGATTAGTTTTTCCGGGGACTTGTCTATTCCTATTTCTTCCAACTGTCCTAAAATTGTCGAGGCTAAACTTCGAGCACTTTTATCAAAAGGGACTTCAAAAAAACCCCAAAACCTTTCAATTATTCTCCCTTCAATGAGATATCTCAAAATCAATGCCATCTGTGTTTTGCATGAACTGTCAGTTGTTTCATCAGCCTGAAGTGATATGAAGTCTATCGTAGAAATTTCAGTCACAATATTTTTTCGACACACTGACAAAATGGCATCTAAAAGTTCGTTCTGAATTGTTTTCGAGGTTCCTTTAAACACTGTTGAATTTTCTAAATGATCTTTCAAAACACTGTCAAGTGCTGCAGTATAATTGATTAGTCCTTTAAAAATCCCTGGGTTGTTGTGTGCTTCTTCCGTTTCATCGTGGCCACATAAAGCTAATTCAAATTCCCCACAAAATTTAATCGCATCAATTATTCGAGACAAGATGTATCTGGTCTTGTCTACAAGATCGTTATGTTTACGAACAGAAATTCTGTAACCATCATCGAGTTGCAACCTAATATTTACAATACCTAGCACGGCTAAACTCATTTCATTGTCTAAATGACATTTAGACAGCGAATGCTTCTTACTCTTTTCTGGTAAATGTTTCAGATCTTTAATGCCCGTCTTAGTCCACGTGTCTTCACCGCCAAACAGAAGACAAGCAAAGCAAAATAAAGCATTGATTGTGGGGCATCCGCACATCCATTCCCAATTTTCGTACACTGTGGTATTGAAAGTTCTATTATAGGTTCTGTTTTTGTCCTTAAACACTTGGTTGATAGACAACTGCGGTCTTGGTGGACCCAATTGTTTTGCTATTAACCTATCTTCATAGCACAAAGTTTTACTCTGTAAATACTTGACATCATTCATTTTGTCTCAGAGATTTACACAAGCACACAAAACACCGACACTTGAATATTTTCAACACCGTTATTTACACGCGTGCGTAACACTGATTACTGAAAACCACTTGTAACACTACAATTTATACAATTACTATAAGCACTGCCACCACAATTATCGTGTAGCACATAACATAACCGCTCTAGGTACACATTCTATTTTAATATTTCCTTCAATGAGAATATAATTTAAAATTATATAAAATCGCAAAAATTATTATAATCATATTCACGATAGAAACATTATAATAACATTATTTCGTAACAATATATACTAAGAAAGTAACAGTAATTATTAGTATTATAGAACAGCTCAGATAGCGGTAATATGTAATAGTCTACTAAATAGCTCCGATTCGATTCACATCCGTTAGTTGCAGTAATGTGGCGCACCTACAGGATTCAGAGTTTACTACTTGAAGACTGTTAATGTTTGGTCAATGGTCACATAGTCTAGTGTGACCGAATGCTATGGGATTTTAGCATTACGCTCTCCCACCACAAGAGAGTTGAGAAGTGGAAGGGAGTAGTACCATCTGGGTCACAACGTATTTGTGACCGTCGCTATGTTGCCACATTTGTTTTCGCGTTGCCACATTTCTCCAGACTTCTCACTGTTACAAACTATTGCTATCATTTGAAACGAGGACGTTTCTACAATATTTATTTATTTTGTGATTTTCTGGTGGGGCACGTGACCATGTGCCCTTATGAGTGAGCCGCCTCTGGATAATACCCATATTAACTTATGGCACTGAGACCTGGGCAATGTTCAAAAAGGTGAATATCAAATAAATATGTTTTGAAAAGGAAAATCTTTAGGTGAATATTAGGAACTACATGAGAGAGTGGCTGATGGGATTATAATTATGAATTATATGAAGTATATAAGGAGCTACCAGTAACACAGTTAATAAAATCTATGAAGCTTATATGGCTTGGATATATTACCTATTGTAAGATAATAGTTAAAAAAATTGAAAGTAACGGCTTTCTTACTTGATAATTTAATAGCCTCTGGTGAGCTCTATAGCAGTAGCATGCAGAATTGCTGACAAGACATAAATAATATAAAAATGACTTACCGTATCTCACGACTGGGTTGATCCTGACACTCAAGGCAGGATAGACTGGTTGGGAAAAGGATGGGTGAAATGCACGGATTTCTACCTGCCGAGGGGGCCCGACTCGTGGACGTTGACACTGAGATGGCTGGCGTACGACAAAAGCTACAAGTCCATGTGCATGCATAGACCCTGCAAAACCCATAGTGCCAACTTCGGAAAATGAAAATAATGACCGGTTCGATCCGAAATATCGAACACCGGCCCCCGTTGACCGCAATGGGTCAACCACCAACTACACCAAAAGACATGGCCCAAAATGCATTACAAAAATTTGGCTTTTGGTGAACAGGAACACTCTCTGAAAATTACCCTCCAACATAGGAGGGGGTCACACGCAAACACAAGAAAATACAAACATACAGAAAACATGCAAAACGTGCAATGAATTAGAAAACCATGCCGAATAACTCCGCCGCGGGCGCATTGACCAGGCGAGCAATCCGAAAGGTTTGGGTAGAGCAGACAAAACCCAATAACATACAATAAACAATGGCCCAGCCAACCACAATGTAAAACTCAGCAAATCAACTTAGTTAGTTCCCTAGTTTTTTACATTTTTTTGTTGTTGTTCCCTTTATTCCCCCTTTTTTTTGTCATTTTTTTTTACTTATTTTTGTTGTTGATTTGTTGAGCATCCATAACTCCCAATAAACTGGCACAACGCCATGCCAGAAACATTCCACAATGTAAAATTCACTGCGGACAACAGCTGGAAGGAATCACCTGGGAAATCCCAGCAAAGTGTCCAGTAAGTCCACATCAATCATTGAAACTAATTCTGCTCACCCGAAAAAACAAGATAAACCCAATCCAGAAGATATAGAAACCTGTATAATTTAGGTCACCCCCACCTCTAAGGGCCACGACGACAAGTGCTCAAACAATTCCACCCGGGGCTCCTGAGTGAGAAACGAAGAGACCTTGGTCTCCAAGGCAACATCTTGCACGTCGTGATTCGGGCGATAATTAATAGGGGGCCATTGCAGAGCATCAAACTTTAACCAATCTGGCCCTGACCACCACAATGTCGACGACCGAAGGCTGGAGAGTGACGTGCCTCTAGAGGCTAAATCAGCGCGGTTAGAAACACCATGAACATGACGCCAAGATTTGGTATCGGTCCACTCGGTAATGGCAGCCACCCGATTAGCACTAAATGTCTTCAATTTAAAAGTAGGCATATTCAGCCAATCCAAGACAATCGTCGAGTCCGTCCATAAGAAAACTTGACTCAATTGAATACATGATGAGAATAAGCCAACATAATGACGAACAAGTTTGGCTAAAAGATAAGCTCCCAACAACTCCAAACGTGGGATTGATAAAGTTTTAAGAGGTGCCACTTTAGTTTTAGACGACACCAACGAAACCACCGGAGGACCAGAGTCAGTATAAATGGACAGATAGAGGACGGCCGCGTAACCCAACTGGGAAGCATCACAGAAACCATGCAATATTACCCTTTCAATATGCCCACCTTTAGGGAAGAATGGCCGGGAAATAGTAATTACCGGAAGATGATTCAAAGAGGACAGGAATTGACTCCAATAATCGTTTAAGTCATCACTTAGAGGAGCATCCCAGTCCAAGCCCTCAGCCCAGAGTTTTTGGAAAAAAGCCTTGGCCCTGAAAATCACTGGCGAAAGCCAACCACATGGGTCAAATAATTGTGCCATCTGAGATAACACGACACGTTTGGTAAATTGAACCTGAGCATTGCTGCAACAGGCCAAAGGAGGAAAGGAGAAGCAATCGGTAAAATGGTCCCAACTTAAACCCAGAATATCCTTATCCTTAGCAACGACGGAATCACTTGGAGCGGCTGATTCAGGTAGGCAGTCAGAGGAGTTTAGTGCACCATTTTTTCAAATTGAACCCTCCTGAAGACAACAACAGAATTAATACCCGTTGTAATTTGCAAAGCTTTGATTTTGAATCAGCGCCAGCAGCAATATCATCCACAAAAATATTACGGCTAAGTACCGCCGCTCCCGCAGGAAAATTAACTGCCTCATCCTGAGCCAGCCGCTGCAAGGTTCGCAACGCCTGAAAAGGGGTGCAAGCCAGCCCGTAAGTGACGGTACGCAAAGCGAAAACCCTTAGTGGGGCGGTAACCTCCTCACGCCATAAAATACACAGGTACGCCGAGTCATCAGGATGCATAGCAATTTGGCGATACATCTGTTCGATGTTGCACGTGAAAACATGGCTAAACCGCCGAAACAAAGTCAAAACGTCGGACAGTAAGATCTGCAACTTAGGGCCGACACATAACACGTCATTTAAGGAAATCCCAGAGGACGTCTTCATGCTGGCGTCAAACACCACCCTTATTTTTGAAGTATCACCTCTAACCTTAAAGATACCATGATGAGGGATGAAATATTTTGGAAAATTGGGGTCAGACACCAATGACATATGCCCCTGAGTGACATAATCCGTTATAAATTGTACATACTGGCTCTTAAACTGACTGTTCGCTGCAAATTTCCTTTCTAACGCAAAAAACCGAGACATGGCTCCCTTAAGGGAATTTCCCAAAATGTGAAGAGTTTTTGAAGAACGGCAAGCGCACCTGGTAACGACCCGACGGCAACCGACTTGTTGACTCCATGTAAAACCTTTCAGCAAAGTGATCCTCTTCAGATGATTGGTGGGGTACAGCTGGAGGCTCTTCGACCTCCCAAAAACGATGAACTTGCTCAAGTAGGTTTGTTGTATCCGTAGATAACGTTGTGACGGAAGGATAAAAGTGGTGGAAATGACAGTGAAGCTGATGTGCAGATACCAGATCCAAAGGAAGGCCAGTGAGACCGCTAGCACAAGTCAATACACAATTAAGTGAAATTGGGGCTCTACCCATAATCACAAACCCAAAACGTGTCCTAACTGCAACAGGCAAACCTGCACCCAAAGGAATAGTCTCTCCCATAAGAATAGCCGCTACAATATCGGCTCCAAACAACGCATCAATTGGGGCTGCTACATCGAAGGTAGGGTCCGCTAACAAAAGATCTTTTGTAGCCTGCTTAACTTCAGGCAACACCTGGAACCTAGGTGAGTCCGACGAGATCTTAGAAAGAATTATAAAGGCATGGTTAGATGCCACAACCTCGCGTTTTAAAGTTTCCAAGGACAGATGGCACACCTTTTTTGCTTTGGTGGCAATATCACCTACCCCATTGACACTTACTGAAGCGTCAAAACAAGCACACTTTAAGCGAGACGCACATGCTTCAGTTATGAAAGAAGCATGGGACGCGCTATCCAGGATGGCCCTAACTACGATATAACCACCATTCGGAGACGACAACACTGCTAGACAGGTGGCTAACAGAACCCCTGCAGGATGGGGCAGAGACACGGTCAGAGTAGTGCTAGACAGATCAACAAGCGATGACTCCGAAGCCTTGAGTTCAGCTGTGTCAGAAATCTGTGAATGAGACAGAGACGGACGGGCACTTTTGAAATAAAGTAAAGTGTGGTGGTACTTAGAGCCACACGTTTTGCACCCGCCCGAATGTTTATGTTGGAGGCACGAAAGACAACATTTTTTATTTTTCAGTCTTTGAAAACGAGCACTAGGGTCCCTACTCAGCCACGCCGGACACTTGAGAAGCACATGGGTCCGGGAATCGCAATGAAGGCAACGTGAACTAGATGCATCCCGTTGCGTAACCTCCGCAGATAATGTAGACACAGCAAGAGGAGTAGCCTTAGAAAAAGGAACCTTCTGGGTTTTCTGGTGTCTAGTGCTAGGAAGAGCAGGTAAAGCCAATTCCAAAGATGCCTGTTCTTTCTGTTCCGCCATAGCGGTTAAAAAAGTCATAATTTCTGTTAGGGCAGGGAGATTCTCTTTGTCCGTAACATACGCCTCAAAGCGTTCACGCAATGATAGATCCAGCCTACAATACAAAAGACGCATATATTGCTTGATATATATCAGCAATGTTTAGAGCTGACAATGCTGAAAAGTTAGCATTGAAGCTGTCCACCAACTTTCTAATAGACGCAGCTGATCGCATAGAAGCGGCTGGTAACTGAAGCAGATTGGTACAATAAACCCGAGCGGCCAAACGAGGATTGTGATAACGACTTTTAAGAGTTGACAGTGCAAGTGAATAACTATCATCAACTATGGGAAGCGCGGCAACCTTCTCATAAGCCTCACCCTTAAGATGAGTCAGTAAATATAACAACTTTTGTTTTGGGGTGAGGGCAGGACTTTCGTCTACTAATGTGGTGAACTTTGACCAAAACTCGGACCAACATTTGGCCTGGCCATCAAAACAAGGTAAAGAAAGCTTCGGCAACTCATGAACAAGAACACCTGGGTGCCCGCCACTTGCCGATGAAAATCGACCGGAACCAACCGGTATCTCTGGTTTTGTTAGTTTGGACGCTAAAATGCTACCCCGGACATAAATATCCTTAATTTGAGCTACCACCGAAAAAATGTGGTCCTCGTCCAATCCCTGGGGCAATGACTCGGCCGATAGGTAAGGATCGACCTTACCTAGAAGGTCCTGATATTCTTCGGACAATCTGGATGCCAAAATACCGGCTTCATGTTGATCCACGGCTCTCAATTGCGGCAACCCTTCCAACTTATTTATTAAATGCTGCAACGCAAGTATTCCCACCGAAGTGGTCCGGTCAAAAGCTGCCAACGACAACTTAGCAGGCATATTGAATTAAAAAATATCGCGCAACCGACAACCACCCTTAATAAGAGAATTAGAAACTGAACAATAATCACGCCCCGACTTCGCCTAACAGTGCTCGAGATAACCAGGCGTCTGACACAACTACCTTTCACACACAATACCGAGCAAGGTAAATACAACAGTAAATTAGTGCACGGCAAAATACAACTTACACAATCCAACAGGCGAATAATACCAAACACAATAAATTAAACACGCAACAAATTGATTTACACAGCGCAAAAGCACGACAACAAAAACACAAGTTACACAAGATTACAGCACATACGGTGCAAAATAATGGTACACAAAAGTGCACCCAAAAACAAACATGTATAATACCAAATAGAATAAATACACACAAAACACAGCAAAGTACAATGTACAACAATTCACCAGTTACCGAACCAAACACAAATAACTGGGACACCTTAAATGCCAAAATTGATGGTCAACGCGTCGTGTATGGACAGGAGATCGCATATGCAAAATATAAACCGCACCTAAAGGTAATAGTCATGCCAAAAAATTAAATTAAATACAAAGGCAGGCTAATCCGACCCCGGATAACCTAAAACCGTTCCGTTCCCTTTACGCCTGACAGTCGCAAACACGTAGCGCAATTTCACGTGGACCGCAGACCTTAACAGGCTCGGAAACAAACTTCACCAGACTTGACCCAGTAATTAAACGACTACCCAAAAAACAAGGTGCAAAATTTTTACACAAAATTTGCCGACCTGGTCATGCACACACGACGTTCACTGCGGACACTAAGCAACAGCATTGAAACGCAAACTCGTAGTTCACATGCGTACGTATTATACCAACGTGCTTCCGTGCGATAGCATGCAAATGACAAACATTCATGAAATTTAAAAAATTAACCGCATGCAAAACAACCACGAGCAGGCACAAAAAACGAAACGGCACGGCACGTTGGTGATTAAAATAAAAATCACGCAGCCAAAACTGACTTATAACCCAATTACTGAATCTCGAACCACCAGCAGCAACATGCACAAAATTACGAAACACGTGCTCCCAGTCGTGACGGCAAGGAATTTAATTGAAAAGCTAGCAACCTCATGAACCCTCTGGTAGTAAATAGATGTAAGATAATAGTTAAAAAAATTGAAAGTAACGGCTTTCTTACTTGATAATTTAATAGCCTCTGGTGAGCTCTATAGCAGTAGCATGCAGAATTGCTAACAAGACATAAATAATATAAAAATGACTTACCGTATCTCACGACTGGGTTGATCCTGACACTCAAGGCAGGATAGACTGGTTGGGAAAAGGATGGGTGAAATGCACGGATTTCTACCTGCCGAGGGGGCCCGACTCGTGGACGTTGACACTGAGATGGCTGGCGTACGACAAAAGCTACAAGTCCATGTGCATGCATAGACCCTGCAAAACCCATAGTGCCAACTTCGGAAAATGAAAATAATGACCGGTTCGATCCGAAATATCGAACACCTATGTATATATTTAAGAGTAAGCCAGAAGAGCGAATCATGATGGGGTACTCAGGTGGGCGAGGGAAATGAGACAGACCAAAAGTAAGGTGGATAAATAGGGTGGAGGATGATTTGAAAAACTTGGGACCCAAAATTATATTGGAACTATTGCCAATAGTGATGGAGGGAGAGAGAGACATCACTATCACAATTTGAAAGTCACTGCTGTAATACAGTAATCCATGTAGCTGTTGTCCCAAATTTTAAGTGCCCTAGCTGTCACTGTTTCCTCCAGAATAATTTTATTAATTATATATTCTATTAATTTATCACTGCTTATTTTGTCCTTCCAAACCACCATCTGTATTGTTCAGTAACAGTGTCTAGAGAGCTACTATTTATTCATTGTTACCTTGTTTCTCTTCTCAAAAATCCTTGAATCAAAGCCATACAGAGCTACACTCCATACAAAAAAGACTATATGTTTCTTCTTTTGTTGGAGTCTAGTATTACTTGATGTTTAGCATTCTCTTATCAAAGCTGTTTTTCTTATGCAATCCTGAATTGTCTTCCATTCTCTTAAGACTTTGTTTTACCTCTCCCAAAATTGATGCATCTCAATTTTGTTGGTTACCATCGACCACCATTACTTCTGTTTTCATCAAACTTACACTCTCCCCTTCATCGGATTATCCTTCAGATACTTGCACTGACAGTCAGATTTGGATGCTGTGAACCTTGTTGTTATGATTGTGGTCATTTCACTCGCCGTTTTTGTGTCCACACAATTCTATTCCATCTAGTCAGTGTTTATGTTGGCCATAGCAATACTGAACCGTATTCTTCAGTTTAGCCTCGATTCTGAAACATCCATGCCCCATATTCCCATATGTTAACTTCCGTAGAACATTCGTATCCTTGTAGTCAAATTGTATATGTTTAAGAACTAAATTTTATTACATGTTTTCTGAGGCCATGAGAACTGAGAATGAAAACCTATTTAGTTCTCTCACTTTTTAACAACTTTCAGTCTCAAAGTAGCTTCCCTTTCTGCCTCCATTTTTCAAAACCTGATATTCGGAAGATTATTATTGTTTGTTTTATTATGTAACATGTTGTGTATATTTTTATATAAAAATTTAGATGCATGGGTTAGTAAACTTAAGGTATAGTATCATATTCTTAGGTTTTAGTTGCAATTTTCTTTGATAATGTTATCAGAATTGCCTGTTATAAGTCCTTTGGCTGTTTTCCTTGTTGATACATTAACATTGATTACTGTAAACCACCTGTCTTGTTTCACCCATGTGTTTTAAAAGTGTACAAGGAAACCCCATCACATGCATAGGCTTTCCCATTCTACAGTCATGTAAAGGCTTGCCAAATTCACCCCTTCCAGAATTTGGAAGAACTAGTTTTCAGATGGTACTCCTCTACTTTTCCTTTGCTTCAAGTAACTTCAGGACACAATTAGTTACTATATTAGTTGTATTGATTCTGTACATATTGTTTTCTTCTGCCCCCTGTCTTCTTTCAGTCAACCAGTAATTTCGGATTCACATTTTTTCATCCAACCACTTTGTGAAGATATTTATCTAAAGTATTTTATATTTTGTTATGAATATGTGAGCTTTTTCTATGATGGTCTTATTGGTACCGTGTACTTTTCTGCTCATATTGCTCAACTATAATTAAAAAAAATTTTTAGTTTCATTTATTTTATTTTAAATATTATTTATATAAAACTCTCCCATTTTATGTATCCCCTCAATTTTTTTATTTTATCTCTTTTATATGTTGAAAAATATCTTCTGCTACAATGATATATCTGTCCTTAACCGGTTTGTCTCTGTATACTATTTCTTATGACACGTTTAATAGCATCCCAATTTCCATCAACTTTCTTATATTTATCTTTGACAGTAATTAGATGTCTGTCAACTTTTTTGTGAATAGTGTCTGTACAGCACTTTTTTCCATAGTCCCCATCTAGGAACTGTCTTCATCTTTCTTTTTCTTTGGTTTAAATTTTTTAAAATACCATTCCTTATATTGATGTTTATCAGTGGTACAATATTTATTATCGTTTAAATTAAGTCCTATTTTCTTTTTTTCTATTCTGACATATATTATGAGAGGTTTGTCTGTAAATTCCTGAACTTTTTAAATAAAAAAAAAGTCTGCGTACTTCAGAAGCTGTTCAGCCTTGTCGCCTTCAATGTAGTTGTTGCCTCCACTTTGATACACTGGTCTCAGTGTTTCTTCCATTCTTTGATACATCTTTGGAACTCTTCAATCTGACATTGTACAGTTCCTCTAGTGAATCTTCCTTCATCAAGTCAGTCGACAGAAAATGTTAGCCTTTAAACCTCATTGTTAATTTTGGGAATAAAAAACGTCTGCTAATGGCGTGTGCACATATGTTGTCAGCAAGAGCACCCATCGGTTTGACTTCCGAGTATCGGGCCTTTTTTTGATAGTGTCATTAATCCGTTTTGGTACTTCAAGATAATTTTCATGTTCACTCAATTCCTTGTAGGAGAAATTCATGATGAACAGTCTTAGTATCGAAAAAAAAACTATCACCATGACTTTAAATATGACCTTACATATCTCTTCTTTTTTTTGGCCATAGGGACAGTGAGATGAGCTTTTTTCAATACTGTATCAATACACCTATGACTCATCTCTGGTAATAATGTTTTTCAAACAAGTCTCATCCTTAAGTCAGAAGCTCTTGACTCACATCACTTGAATCTGATTTTTGCGTATCACCCAAAAGGTGAGGCACAAATTTGGCTACAATTCAACTCATGCCTAAACTTTGTGTAATAAGTTTATGATTGAAATGCTTACTTTTCAGTTACTTCATGAACAGTCAAACAAAGGGTATAACTAACAATTTATAATTTTTAAAACAATTCTCCAGTTTTGGATATGGACAGTCTGAATGAGTGAACGAGGATCATTATCATTTGAAGTTTGACCATCTTTGAAATGTTTCTACATTTGTACACTTTAATGTAGCTTAAAGGCTGATTCCCATTTGTGGTTTGTAATATTTCAAAAGTTTGTGTAAATGTTGATGTTTTGCAGTTTAACATAAAATTTCAAATTAATTTGTTGCTCACGAAAACATATTTTACTCATTTTAAATGCAATAAAAATTGCATGGCACACCCAACAGTCATTGACATGGATAGGCGCACATAACCATGGCTAAGTAAAGTATTATAATTATTGCAGTTTCAGCAGGCTGATCCCCAATACTGCCACTAGTTTGCAGCATATTCCATATTTCAATACTAGCGCCACGTGACGTGCTGTTTGCACAGTTCAGAATTTTATGAACACACCTCATATAGTCAGTTTAGGATTCCATCTCCTGGCAACTTCCATGAATATTTTCTTTTTTGTTTATTGTTGAGCTACATATCATGTCTTTACAGAACTCAAGCAGTTTCTCACATCTTTCGTTCTTATTTTGTAACCCAAACTGTCCAACAACCCAACATAATTCTCTTTCACATTCTACTGAGTCCCAGTATTTCATGGTTATTCATTTTCTTCTTCATCCACATCTGTTTTATGATAGGATAATATAAGCATATTGACACCTGTGTTGCTACGGTACTTAATAGATTCATTTGTATTTTCATCGTGCATATTGCGTCTATAAACTGGTAGGTGGTGTTTACTTGTATGTACTAAGCTGTTCATCTAAAACAAATGCAATACCATTCAATCCCCTCTCTCATATCCTGCGTGCCAGAGATTTCTGTTGCTACAATCTTTTCGCTGCAAGCATCTTTTCTCCAGCTCCATCATATATGTCCTCCTTCCATGGCGTCCTGGGTCCTACCCTATTTCTGCCTTCTAATAGAACCCAGTTTAACATGTCCCTGGGCCATTGATCATCAAGCATTCGTTCCATGTGGCCATACATATGATGTGCTTTGTACTTGGTATGTGAAATTCTTTTGTCTAAATGAACTTGCCTCATGATACATTCATTTCTAAGGGAGTGGAGCCTGGAAACCTCACAAGCCTTCCCACAAGTCCATTTCCACTACTTGGAAACTTTGAGAGTGTCTGCAATTTATCTCTCAGGTGTTTGATGCTTTCTAAGATTGCAGAGTAAACTATCTTCTTGATTTTTAGGTTATTTTTTCCCATTCTAGAGCAAAGAATTCAATTCTTGGATTTCGTTGTCCATGACGTGTCCGTTACTTAACTAAATATCACTATTGTTTGACGACTCGGAACACTAAGTTTTTTATAAGTAAAATCGTAAAGATTTATCTTACAGCCTAAACCGGCTTTCACTGACACACTAATACACAACACCTCCATGGTTGGGTGATTGGAGGTGTTGTGTATTAGTGTGTCAGTGAAAGCCGGTTTAGGCTGTAAGGTAAATCTTTACGATTTTACTTATAAAAAACTTAGTGTTCCGAGTCGTCAAACAATAGTGATATTTAGCAAAGAATTCAGTTGTCCTGTCAACATTTATTTTGCTTCTTTTGAAATATTAAGACACTCATTTCATTTCATTTTTTAAAAATAGATTTTATAATGTCTCACACATGATCCAGAGTTTGTAAATGCTTGGCTTATAATATTGCATACCTTCACTACGCATTCTGCCTTCTGGATCTGAGTCAGAAAAGTTTTTAACCTCTAGAATATTTTATGCCTGGAAATAGCATTACATTGGCCACAGAGCTTTTGGTATCCTGAGGATTTCTCCTTTCCTTCTGAACCCCATACCATTGGCCAACAAATGACATTCACTTTTAGTGGCACTTCACCAGCCCAAGGTACACAGGGACAGTCCCCCCCCCCCCCAGGTAAGTTTCCTACTCCGATCCTTGCCCCTCCAATCTGAATTAATTGTGTATGCCACTTTATGTGAGGCTGACAATTAAATGAAAAAGACTGTTGCATCCTCTTTATTATTACTATTAATATTTGGAAATGACGAAAGTAGCCAGTACAACTAAAATTGTAATTGATTATCAAATCAGCAGTTAAAAATTGCATGCCAGAATGTGTACTGCTCATCTAATATGCTGGTGTCCACACATTACATTGACGTTTTTATATTTTGAATTAAGAAAGTTGTATTATTGGTTATAATCACAAACAGAATTAACACTGTTGCACACCACTATAGAAAAATTATTCCGGTGATGAGCTATAAAGCTTGAAAGCGCTAATCGGAATAATTTTTCTATAGTGGTGTGCAACAATGTTAATTCTGTTTGTGATTTTTTATATTTTGTTTGAAATATTTGAATAATAAATAATTCTTTGTAACAAGAATATTTTTTTATTTAATTACATCAATACAGTGTTTTGACATCTTTTATTTTACTGTTACCGTCAGTAAATATTAAAGGTGTCTGTACCATAATCTGTCTTGAATATATTGAAGTTTAAATGTACTGTTGGTGAATAGCATTGGTTGAGTTTAACTTACATACGTATGCATATGCATTGTATGCCAGTATTCTAGAAATGTAAATACAGTAAGACATAAATTATCTGGGTTGACTTGTTTGTTACTCAGTTTACTAAGCCTACACATTTTGTATAGAACATACAGTACAGTAGCTTACTATAACTTAGGTGTGAATATACTGGAAATATTTTGTATGCCCTTTAAAAGGTAATAGTCCTGAACTGTAAATGTAGAAAATAACATGATTCATTCACTTTTTAGAAATTGTCAGGTACATGGCTTGAGTAATGTGGTTCTCTTTCAGGCCACCAAATCACAAACAAAAGGGTAGGTATATCATATTCTTTCTGCTGTTCCAGCCATTTCATTCTGTTATGAACAAAGTATAATGTTGCATCATGGGTAGAGCTGTAGTCTTCTATGTTGTCACATAATTCATCTTTTTTTCACACTTTGACTTTCATATCATCTGACATAACATGAATCTTCATTGCAGCCCAAGCAATTATGTATATTGATAGTCACTGCAGTTTTTAAATTTTGGGCAATTGTTTATAATTTCTGCAATGTCTTCCGCTGTTGTTTGGCATTCAGTGTAGTTGTTGTAATTTTCAATATTCACAATTTTCTTAGATCAGTGTTTTCCAACAGTTTTTTGTCACTAGACTGGAAACTGCATACAATGCAGAGCTGGGTTGTGGGTATTTCAGTTGCTAATGGCTGTTTTAAAAAGTGCCATTACCTAAATATGCACTTTTTAAACATATTCTTTATTCTTTTAGGATAGATGGATTCTTTTATAAATTATTCTTCATTTTCAGTAATGAGTAACCACCATAGCAGTTTTTTGTAATAACAATTTCAAATATTTGTTGACACGTTGGTGTAACAGCTGCAATGTAGACATCAATTAGGTGAAAGAAAATAACTTTGAACACACCATACCTTCTTTCAAGTACTTGTTTGATGTAGTGCATTGTTTATTGTTTGAAGTATTATTCCATGTCAGTCTGGTTTCTGTTGAATGTTTATTTGATGAAAACACAACTCTCATACCACTCTGGAATGATTTAATTGGTAGCTGTATAAATCCAAGAATGCTACCGTCTTTATCAGTTCTTTGCTTTGCCAATTACATCAATAGAAGCAGTTTATATGATGAGAGTTATATGATAGCATGATAGCAGTTTACATTACCACATAACATATCTGTTATTTGCTGCTTCCTGCTTTAAACCCTGCTGCAGTTTTGTCATGTTGTTTTATTAAAGACTTGTTGGGTAATGTTTTCACTAGTGATCCTGTAATGTAATAAAAAATTTATAAAATAAATACCAGAATATTACCTACCTGTGCGATCTTTCTTACGCACTTACCTTTTTCAACACTAGAAGATTTCAGGGTCGCCAACATATTTTGGAGTTGAAATATGTAAACTGTAACACTCTTTCTCTTCAAAATACAACACTCGAATAATTTTTATAACTTACCTCCCTTAATTCAGAAAATTCACAGATTCGTTTAGGCGAGTTTTTCCAGCACAGAACAATAAGGAATGGTTATCGCGAAATAATGCAACTAGCACATGGTTATGTTCTTAAAACAAACTCTTTTATTTTTATTCAATTAAACTTTCTTTCTTACTCTTACTTTTTATATGTTCTTCTAACTAATCTCTGTTCTATAACATTTTTCTATACTAATCTCTACTGACAAACCAGTACTTTTGTGACACACTCTCTATCATTCTCTTTCTATTTATTTATTTCGGAAAATCCCCCATTTATTTGTTGAGCTCATTAATTATGGTTTACGTTCCTTCACTTTTTTGCCGAAATAGTTACTTTACTACTGTACTTACCTGCACGTGGTTCCAACGACTGCGCATTATGTTGTCTAATTCTTTTTTATTCCACTCTCCACACTTCACATTTTACAAAACCGTCACTATTGTTGAATCACTGTTTACGGATGCCTTTTAAATACTTTTTGGTAGGCCTATTTTAATATTTGCGGCCTACCAGAAACATGCCCGAGGCTACGTTGAAAATTATGACTGCTCTGTCTGATGAGTTGTGGTGAACTGAGCGAGCTTCACTTGCGACCGTATACTATGCACCGCCTTGGGGGTCGACCACGTTGCCGTCAAAACGGATGTCGACTTCTAACTCGTTCGCTGATTGGTTTAGAAAGTTCTAGAAGATTTCCCGAGATCTCGCAAGACCCGAAAAGCAGTTCGCATCGACAACACGTGATGAATTTTACGTTGCACAGCCACGCGCTTCTACCATGAGTCACACATCCTTTGCTACCACTCCCAGTGTGTACCAGATACTACCTGGCACCAAACATTACATTGCCGGGTTTATTATTTGAAATTATTAAATTTTATTAATACAAAATGATTATACCCAGTTTGTCCCGTCACAATCTGGTTCATCAGCTCATACTATGTAATGACTTATGTTGAGCCATGGTGTCTACAAGGTCTTGAAATTCTGGAAATATTCTGGTATTGAAAATTTACTCTTGAAATTATTGAAATATTCTGGAATAGGATTTCAAAATCTTTGAATACTGGAATTTTTAATTTTTTGAAAATTGATATAATAAAAAATGTCAGTTTTTGAAAAATGTGAAAATAAAAAATTCGCGCGGAAAGCACAGTCGAAATAGATGAGAGTCCAAATACTATTTCCTTTCCTTTTGCGCCCTCTAACGCTCTACATAGAAATCTACTCAGTCATTTGATAAATTTGGTTATATAGACGCAACAAACCACAAAAACATCCAGCCGGCTTGGCAGTTCAAAGATTATTTTTCTTTATTTACAAGATTATTTTTGTAAAGTGACAATTGTTTACGTTAGTTTTTCCACACATTATTAATGTGAAATATATATTTTCAAAGTAAGTAATATTTGTCTAATTATTTCAAATGAGATTCTTTAAAATAAGTAATTTTAGTTGCGATACATATATGTACCTATATGCTTTGAGGTTAAGTATAACTCGAAACTTTGCCTGTAATGTTTTTCATTATTTCAAATCCAATGGTTTAAAGAAATTAATTTTAATTGTAGTACATGTATGTATTTAATTGTTTTGAGGTTAAATATAACTTGAAACTTCGCATGTAACATCTGTAAATTAAATCGTTATCAAAAAAATATTTTTTTTTGTTTATCAGCGAATAGCGAATAATATTCAATTGAAAGTTTACGTTTAAAATATATAATATTTACAATATTTTTTTATGTGGAGCAAAAACAATAACGGATCCTGTTAAAGATTGAATTATTGTGTGGAAACCTACATACGTACCTATCTACGTACTTCACCTATTGTGTGCTAACCTACTTAACAGTAAGAATGAATAAAATTTATGTTCCTAGATTTTACTTAGGTTTCCGATCGAGAATGAACATGAACATTTCTATTTTTTGTTTTAGAAAAGTTTTTTAAAATGGTTAAGGGAGAGTGTCATTTTCGTCAAGAGTGGCTTGATCCCGAACAATTTCCTGAGTTCAGTGGATGGCTTGCAAAAATAAGCGATACAAAAGCCAAGTGTTTAAAATGTAATAATAGATTACCAATTGATCTAATCAACATGGGAAAACATGCTTTGTATTCACATATAAAATCTAAAATGCATCAAAGTAGTGTTAAAGCATGCATCTAGTCATCAACCAGTTTTCAATTCATTTTTTACTAATAAAAAAGTTCTGATGTATATAACAATAAAGGAGTCGAGGGAAGTGAGAATCAACTAAACCAGTCTACTGTAAGCGTAAATACTGTGATCACTGAAAAATGTTGTGATATAAGTAATATAAGTGTCAACAACAAAAGTCGTATTACTAGTTATGTGACAAATGAAGATGTAACTTGTGCAGAAATTATATTTTCTTTTTGTCATGTGAGTAAGCAAGGTTCTTTAAGATGTTTTTCAGAGATTTCTGATTGCTTTCCTATAATGTTTAAAGATAGTGAAATCGCAAAAAAATTCAAGATCAATAAAGACAAGCTTAGTTATTCAATAACCTACGGTTTAGGACCGTATTTTCAAAAAGTAACAGCAAACGAAGTAAGAAATTGTGATTATTTTGCGTTATCTTTTGATGAGAGCCTCAATAAGATTGCACAAAAAGCTCAAATGGATTTGATTGTTCGTTATTGGAAAAACAATGAATTTGTGGAGACTAAATATTTGACATCTTGTTTTTTAAATGATGTGACAGCTGTAGGACTTCTAGAAGGTTTCAAATCTGGTTTGTTAGAACTCAACCTTGATGCAAATAAAATTATCCAAGTTGGAATGGACGGTCCAAACGTCAACTTAAAAATGTTAAGTGATTTGAAAGAATTTTTAACACCAGAAAATCCTGATAGCCCTAAAATAATTGAAATTGGCACGTGTTCATTGCATGTAGTGAATAGAAGTTTTAAAACAGGTCATGCGAAAACTGGTTGGGAAATGATAAGTATTTAAGGGCTTCATATTATCTCTTCAAAGATTTTCCCACTCGTAGAGGTGCTTTTATGCGCATTACACAATCTTATGATTTTCCTTTGAAGTATTGCTCCATTAGATGGATAGAAAATTCTATAGTGATGGAAAGAGCCAAAAGTATTTTATCGAAGATAAAAGCTTATGTCCAAGCAGTATATAAAAACCCTCCAAAATCAAAAAATTTTGATGTAGTTAAAGAATTTATAAAAGATGACATGTTGGAGGCAAAATTAGCTTTTATGATAAGTGTGTCTCTAGAACTAGAAAGTTTTTTTACTATTTATCAGTCCAATGATTGTTTATTGCCTTTTATGCACAATGATTTATTTGTAATGATGAAAAATTTGCATTCAAGAATAATAAAAAGTGATTACATGAAAGAAGTAAAAAATGTTCGGGACCTACTTACTGTCACTTGATTTAGATAAGAAGGAGATTCTTTGTCAACCTAGTAAAGTAGATGTTGGTATTTCTGCAAAAAGTGTCATAAAAAAGTTGGTCAAACCAAAGGAAACTGATATTTTGCATTTTCAAATGCAATGTCAAAAATTTATTTTAGAAATGTGCAAAAAATTAAAAGAAAAGTGTCCGTTAGGTATGAAATTCGTGAGGGGTGCGAGCTGTTTGTCACCTTTAGTTATGTTGGTACCTGATCTAGCAAAGACTAGAGTAAGATTAGTATTAGAAGAGTTATCTGATTTAAATCATTTTGGCAGCATTGCCACTGAAAAGGTTGAAAAAGATTATATTCATTTTATTTCAAATGAAAATGTTATAAAAGAACTGAATAAATTTAGCCATAAAAAAGATAAATTAGATGCATTCCTTATGAAGGTGTGTACAGAGCAAGAATTCTCTAAGCACTTTGTTGATTTTGTTAAAAGAATTTTAGTTGTTTTTCATGGTAATGCTGTGGTAGAACGTAGTTTTTCTTTTAATAAAGAATTTCTAGTTGAAAATTTGCAAGAGCACAGTCTCATCGCTCAAAGAAGTGTACATGACTTCATAAAAAATTTTAGCAAAGTTACCGATATTTGTATTTCTAAAGATATGATAACGGCTTTCAAAAATGCTTTGTATAATAGAGTAGAAGCATTGAAAGAAAAAAAAGCAACAGAAGATTCTGCTAGAAAAAGAAAAAGAGAGTTACAGAATGAAATAAATACATTACATGCAAAGAAGAAGGAAGCATTAGATACTCTGACATATACAGAAAGAGAAATTGAAATGTACGACAGAGAGTTAAATAAACTAGAAAAGTGACTCCTTCTTCAACCAAACTAAATGATAATAAACAAAGAGAAAAAAAAGAAAAATAAGTAAGCTGGTAATAGGTAATAGTAATATAACAGAGAATTTAGTTTCTGCATTTTAAATTATTTTAGATTATAATTTTATCCAGTATTGGCTTAGAAAATGTAATTACATAATAAATATTCCTTTTATTTTTTACATGTAAAATATATTTTTAATTTAATTAATAAAATTTAACATTTTTTATATCTGAATTTTGAATATTTAATGTTTAAATGCAAAAATTATTATTGAATATTTAACCAAAAAATTGCAGCTTTTTTATTTCATACAATTCAATAAAAATAAATTATAAAAAATGTACTTTTTTATCAGTGACTACAAAACCACTGTCAATTAAAGAATTTTTTCATGCAGTTAAAACATGTTACACTTGAATTCTAAAAATAATTATTTTTTCATGGAAAATATTTCAATAGGTAAAGAAGGCAGATAAATTTTAAACCACAGACAGGCGAATTCAAGCACCTGAGTGTAGTTCAAGTACCATTCCCAAGCACCTGAGGTTTCACTCGCCTGTCTCTGGTTTAGCTGCGTTGAACTCACTTTCCCCCGGCCATCTGGAATTTAACTCGCCTTTCTCTGGTTTAGCCGCGTTGAACTTGCTTTCCTCTGGGCATCTCTGATGTAACTCGCCTGTCTCTGGTTTAGCTGCGTTGAACTTGTTTTACCATGGGCATCTGGGGTTTAACTTGTCTTTCTCTGGTTTATCCGCATTGAACTCACTTTCCCCCGGGCATTTTGGATTTAACTCGCCTGTCTCTGATTTAATGCCCGTTATCGTTCAAAAATCACATACCGCAAAAGTCGGTAATCAAGTTGTACATATGGGCTAAAAATTGCACATTTTGCGATAAATCGCATGGTCTGGTCACTCGTATAAGATTACTGTCTTCGGTTTGAGACAAGATGAACTTACCTACTTCAAGTTTCGGGTTTGGGTTTAACTGTCTACAGTTTTAAAAACATTTAACTTGATTTATCCCAGGTTCTTGGGTTTAAATTTACCATTAACGGTTTTAAGTGTGTTGAATTCGTTTTTTTAGGATTACTCGGTACAATATTTCATTATAAATAAAATTCAAAAACCCGTAAAAAGTATTCTGGAAATTTCTTAAAGTGGATTATGGAAATTCTGGAATCGCGAAAAAATTTTTTTGTAGACACCATGGTTGAGCTCATAATTTCTGTCTTCGGTAATTAATTTTAATGTTCAGAATGTTTTGGCAGTTTCCATCAGTAGACATTGACTTGCCATGTATTTATAGATTTATGGATATTATAGATAGATAGTTAGATTTTTTTATGGGTTTATAATAGTATCATACTTAGATTTAAATCTTTTTAACAAACTGGCTGTAGCTTTAAAATCTATTTTATCTTGTTCAATTAGAGTGCGTTTTCATATACTAATGGTCCACTGACTGGTTGTCTTTGATTTTGTTTTTATTTGCATAAACCTAGTTTATATTAATGGAGATTAAAGATTCTTATTATACTCGATCCATTCAATAAGTGACTCTGACATTTTGCTGAGAGATTGCCAACTGTACAGTGGAAGCTTACATTTACTGAGCACTGCCCAGTACAAAACTGACTGCATGTTTATCTAGGTAAGAATGTGGCAACACAGTACAGTTAGAGGCTGTTGCTATGGTGATGTGAATAAATTCCTGTAACATAATTGGTGGAGGCTCTTCACTTGTTTTTTCTCCCACCACATACATCAGACGTCAGAGTCGCTTACTCAACAGCTCGAGTCTAGTGGCAGTTTTCATATTTGCTCCTGCATTTTAGTTTCTTTGCTACCAAGATGTGCTACAATTCATAAGTGTATTTCTATTTTTAATAGTGTTTAGTATCTAATACACAGTGGTCATTTATTGTAATCAAGGTTTATGTTATCAAACTGTTAATATTATTACTGTCTCAGAGTCCTGAATGTATGTATACAATTGGCCTGAAAATACACTGTTTATTGGAATCAAACTTCGGGTAGTGTTATCATTTTGCTCATTATATAAGCTACATTTCAGTTTCATAGAGTACTGTATGTATAGTAAATTTAACCAAAAACTTCAAGGCTGCTACTCTTTAGGCAGTGTACATTCAGGCGTAATATCACTAGCCCTTCTATGTGCTAAAGAAGGTTTGTCACTCATGCAGTCTTACTGACATACTCTGTAGTAGTATCTGGTACTAGATACCAGATACACTTAGTATCTGTAGTGTGTATCACTTCTCACGGTTAGGGTATGTGGCTTCTTTTGAAATTGTAATTAAACCGAATTAGTCATCTTCCAGTTCATGTTACTGTACTGTGACCTTCCTCAAAACAGTACTGTGTACCGCATATGACTCAGTACACCTACTCATTATTACTCAATAGCCTGAAGATGAACATGTGGTAGCCTTTGTACTAATGTGTTCTTAATTGTGCAACACTTCCCAACATTGTTTCTGTGCACCTATCAGATTGCACCATTAGTAAGATGAGGTCACTGTTTTGAGTCCATATTGCCCCAATAAGTATTTATCAAATCAACTTCAACTTATCGTCTTCAGTAGAACTGACCCATTCATATGCAGAAACATGTCAACAACATAACTATACTGATACAGAATAAAAATTGATTATTATGCTTACAGTTGCTTTGAGGACGATGGGTAATGCTTTAAATAAGAGATGTACAAAAGTCTAATGTCTGTCTTTTACTGGTCTAAATTAACATCCTACTGCAGTTCTCTTATTGTAAACGTGTGGTCATTATTGCGTGGTAATTTCAACCATAATCGTGTTTAAAATGTAATTTTTTGTGATCGTTGTTATGTATCCTTTGAAAACAAAATTTTACTTTCTTACATGGAGACTTGGTTTTCTAATTCGGTTGGATTTTATTAGTGTCACACTGGTGGATTCTGAAAGGACATGACATTATTTAAACATGAAAGAGAAACTGTTCATTTTAGAACAGTATGATAAATTGACGAAAGTGAGCTAAAGAAATTCAGCTGCTCAGTTAAAAATATCTCAGCCATGATTTTGTAAAATTTATAAAAAAAACAGGTGTTATTTTGACAGCTGAAAAACAAAATGGTTAACTTACATGTTGCTTCTACACAGAGTAAAAGAAATCAAGGTGGGAAAGATGAACAAGTTGAAAGAGCATTAAAATTGTAGTTCAAAAATGTTCATGATCAAATGTTTGCATTAATGGACTATTGATGTGCCAAAAAAGGTAGGACCTTCCTAGCAAAATGGGAAAAGATAAATTTTTTGCTACTGATGGTTGGTTTCATCATTGGAAGAAGAGAGATTAACCTTGTCTTCAAACAAACGCATGATGAAAAGAAGGAAGTTGACTGTATGGGTGCCAAAAATTAGATAAATAATGAAGGACCTAAGATTTCTTCAGAGTGTCCTCCTTTCAATGTATAGAAAATGGACAAAACTGGAATTTACAATCATGGCTTTCTTCAGTATACTATATATTTAGGAATGGAGATGCCAAACCCAAACATAAATGTCTAAAGAATGCATTACTGCTTCATGCTGTGTTAATATGCCTGATAACAAAAAGCATTTGGTTGTTGGAAAAGCAAACAGCCTTTGATCTTTCAAAGCAGTACATAATTTACAAGTAGAGTATTACGCTAACTCTAATTTGGATGATGACAGCCGTTTTTAATGAGTGGGATCATGTTCTTGATCATAAGATTGTTTTAGTTGTAGAAACTGTACAGAAGACAATGTTAGTGTAATGTTAGTGTATTTCATTTAGGTGTTCAAATTAACGTTTTTTCAGTTTTGAACACCTAAATGCATACAAAAAACCAGAAATATACAAGTCTAATTTAGCCACACATGCAATAAACACTGGACATGAATTCCCAATCATAACCAACATGCCACTAATAAAACACATACCACACAAAGGCACCATAATGAACATTTGGGAAAATTTACAAATATACAAACATAAAACACAAAACAAACTAATACCTGAACAAATACAAATCAATACAAAAGATGACACAATTTTCAAAGCACTCAACATCGAAAATAATAATAAAAAATAATAACCAACCAACACATATGTACTTCACCAGACACAAAATCCGGAAGGCTGAGGATGGGTACAAGATGGTACTTGAAACATGTTCCAAATAAGGAGAAAATATCTTGAGGTAAAGTGATTATAAATATTAAATATATATATACATCAAGAAACAGACTGTAGCAAAAAGTGTTTGATAAATATATATATATATATATATATATATATATATATATAACTTTAATATTTATAACTAAATTTACCTCAAGATATACTTTTTTCCTTTAGGAACATGTTTCGAGAGATCTTGTTCTCTCATCTTCAGCCTTCGCCATCTTGTTTCTGGTGAAGTATTTGTGTGTTGGCTTCTGGATGTTATTAAGGTAGTTTGTTGGTCTTTGGTCCTTCAAAGTTGCATTATTGTGTGTGGTTGTGGTATCTGTTTTTGTATTTTGTGTATTTTCGATGTTGAGTGCTTTGAATATTGTGTCATGTTTTGTATTGATTTGTATTTGTTCTGGTATTAATTTGTTTTGTGTTTTATGTTTGTAAATCTGTAAATTTTCCCAAATGTTCATTATGGTGCCTTTGTGTGGTATATGTTTTATTAGTGTTACATTGGTTATGTCTGGGAATTCATGTCCTGTGTTTATTGCATGTGTGGCTAAATTGGATTTATATATATTTGGTTTTTTGTATGCATTTAGGTGTTCAAAATAACGTTTTTTCAGCTGTTTTTTTGTTTGTCCTATATAACATTTATTGCAATCTTGGCATTCAATTTTGTATATACCGTTGGTTGTTGTATTATCTTTGTTGTGTGAGCTATTTAGATTTTGTAATTTATTTTTATTAGTTTTGTATGCTATTTTTATATCTGTGTTTTTAAATAGTTTTGTTAGTTTTGTCATTTTATTATTTATATATGTGAATGTGGCCCATTTTTTGTTGTTGTTATTATTTATGTGTTGTCCAGTTTGATTAATTCTTAATTGTTCAGTTTTTATTTTGTATTTGATTTTATTTTCTATTTTGATCATAGTATTTTTATTGTATCCATTTGCATAACCAATTTGGTATATTATATTTCTTTCTTTGTCAGTTTCTTGTTTGTTTAGGGGTATTTTGTACATTCTGTTAAATAACGAATAAAATGCTGCCATTGTATGTTGTGGTGGGTGGTCAGAATGGTTAGGTATAATGATGTTAGTGGAAGTTGGTTTTCTATATATTGCATATTGTATGTGCTTGTTGTATCTTAAGATGGTTATGTCTAAATAGTTGATTTTGTTATGTTTTTCTTTTTCTTCTGTGAATTGTATTTTGGGATGTATGTTATTGATTTGTTTCAGTATGTTCTCTGCATTTGTGTTTTTGTTATTTGATACATATAGTCCATCATCTACATATCTTATCCATATGCCATCTGGGTCATGTGTTTTTATGATATTTTGTATTTTGGTGTCTATGTGTTGTAGGAATATTTCTGCTATTATGCTTGATAATGGTGATCCCATTGCTAAACCTTCTTTCTGTTGATAAATTTTGCTATTAAATTCAAAGTAATTTTGTTTTAGTATTAGTTGGAGACTATTTTTTATTTCGGTTATATATTGTTTGTTTTCATTTTGTTCTATAAGTTTGTTTATTATTATGTCAATTGTTTCTTCTACTGGGATATTAGTGTACATGTTTGTTATGTCATATGATGTGAAAAATGTATTTTCATTTATATTTATTATTTTTAGTTTGTCTATTAATTCGTATGTATTTTTTATGTTATGATGGTTATTTGTTAGATGGTTACTTTTTAGTTTTTGTGCTATTATTTTTTCTATTTTGTATGTAGGAGCTTTTTTGAAATTGATTAATGGACGTATTGGGTTGTTTAATTTGTGTATTTTTATTAGGCTGTTCATTTTAGGTGGTTCTGGATTATTGTTTATATATATGTCTATGTTTTTATTGTTGAAAATGTTTTTATTTGTTTTTATTAGTTTTATTAGATAAACAAAAGAAAAACAATAAAACAATAAAAGAAATTAAAAATAAAGTAAAGAACAATAATTTAATAATAACTAAAGCAGACAAAAGTCAAGCAACAGTAATCATTGATAAAGCAGACTACATCAAAAAAACTGAAGACTTCATCAACAATAATAAATGTGTACAACTAGATAAAAACCCAACAGAAAACTATCTTAAACAAACAATAAAACTAATAAAAACAAATAAAAACATTTTCAACAATAAAAACATAGACATATATATAAACAATAATCCAGAACCACCTAAAATGAACAGCCTAATAAAAATACACAAATTAAACAACCCAATACGTCCATTAATCAATTTCAAAAAAGCTCCTACATACAAAATAGAAAAAATAATAGCACAAAAAACTAAAAAGTAACCATCTAACAAATAACCATCATAACATAAAAAATACATACGAATTAATAGACAAACTAAAAATAATGAATATAAATGAAAATACATTTTTCACATCATATGACATAACAAACATGTACACTAATATCCCAGTAGAAGAAACAATTGACATAATAATAAACAAACTTATAGAACAAAATGAAAACAAACAATATATAACCGAAATAAAAAATAGTCTCCAACTAATACTAAAACAAAATTACTTTGAATTTAATAGCAAAATTTATCAACAGAAAGAAGGTTTAGCAATGGGATCACCATTATCAAGCATAATAGCAGAAATATTCCTACAACACATAGACACCAAAATACAAAATATCATAAAAACACATGACCCAGATGGCATATGGATAAGATATGTAGATGATGGACTATATGTATCAAATAACAAAAACACAAATGCAGAGAACATACTGAAACAAATCAATAACATACATCCCAAAATACAATTCACAGAAGAAAAAGAAAAACATAACAAAATCAACTATTTAGACATAACCATCTTAAGATACGACAAGAACATACAATATGCAATATATAGAAAACCAACTTCCACTAACATCATTATACCTAACCATTCTGACCACCCACCACAACATAAAATGGCAGCATTTTATTCGTTATTTAACAGAATGTACAAAATACCCCTAAACAAACAAGAAACTGACAAAGAAAGAAATATAATATACCAAATTGGTTATGCAAATGGATACAATAAAAATACTATGATCAAAATAGAAAATAAAATCAAATACAAAATAAAAACTGAACAATTAAGAATTAATCAAACTGGACAACACATAAATAATAACAACAACAAAAAATGGGCCACATTCACATATATAAATAATAAAATGACAAAACTAACAAAACTATTTAAAAACACAGATATAAAAATAGCATACAAAACTAATAAAAATAAATTACAAAATCTAAATAGCTCACACAACAAAGATAATACAACAACCAACGGTATATACAAAATTGAATGCCAAGATTGCAATAAATGTTATATAGGACAAACAAAAAAACAGCTGAAAAAACGTTATTTTGAACACCTAAATGCATACAAAAAACCAAATATATATAAATCCAATTTAGCCACACATGCAATAAACACAGGACATGAATTCCCAGACATAACCAATGTAACACTAATAAAACATATACCACACAAAGGCACCATAATGAACATTTGGGAAAATTTACAGATTTACAAACATAAAACACAAAACAAATTAATACCAGAACAAATACAAATCAATACAAAACATGACACAATATTCAAAGCACTCAACATCGAAAATACACAAAATACAAAAACAGATACCACAACCACACACAATAATGCAACTTTGAAGGACCAAAGACCAACAAACTACCTTAATAACATCCAGAAGCCAACACACAAATACTTCACCAGAAACAAGATGGCGAAGGCTGAAGATGAGAGAACAAGATCTCTCGAAACATGTTCCTAAAGGAAAAAAGTATATCTTGAGGTAAATTTAGTTATAAATATTAAAGTATTATATACATCAAGAAACGGACTGTAGCAGAAAGTGATTGAAATATATATATATATATATATATATATATATATATATATATAAACGTTAATGAGTTGTATGTGATGATGGGTGTAATCGTAATAATAATAACACCATGTAATTTGGTTTAAAATCATTTAAATATTTATTAAACAAAAATTCATATTTGGTTGCGAATTAAAATATTATTATTATTTGCTTGTGTGTGTGTGTGTGTGTAGCCATAGCACACATCTAATTATTACATATTGTAAAGTAATTTACTGTTTATTCTTTTATTTCATATTTGTTACTAATAAATAAAACACATGTACTTACCGACTGTTCCATACCACTTCCGGTTTAAGCACGTGGTTCATACCCAACATGATTTTTTATCTCTAAGGGCCAGGATTCACACTCAGCGAGATTCAGAAACATTGAGGTTGTCGAAATAATGACTCTGACTACAATTTGGATGCCATAAACTTGTTTTTAATTAATCTGAATTAGAGTTATAATTCTTAACGACAGCCCAAAGATGGTGCCGCATATGAATACAAGAAACAAAATGGCGTCTACATATCCTTACGCCCATATTCATTAACCATTATCTTTAATTACTGTGATACTTAATCCTATCATAAATTTAAATATAGCTGCAGCTTTAATAAAACTTGATTGATTTAATTTACTATTTTTTATATATCACAAACCAATGCCCCGATCTTTTATCGTAATGGCCAGTCGTTCACACTCACATGCTCTCGCCCATACGCTCACTAGCACAGATACATTTTGTTTGATTCATTTCAATTTTGAGCTCATTAATATATAAATATATGACTATTAATTTGGACTTCTCTGAATGTGTGCACTTGTAGGGCCGCCGTTGATGTCAGATTCTCTGTATTTATTGGCTGATGTTCGCCGCATGTCCCTCGTCGATTTCCTCTGATAGCACTGATTCTACTTTACATACTTGGATAGTAATTTGCTTGTGTTAGTCTTTAAAGATTCACTGTTACATTTTAATTACATTTAGTAATTTTAACTAAAACATTTTTGGCGAAAACTCCGCCAACAGCGATTTTAGCTGTTGACGCTCTGATGTGCTGTGTTGTACTGATTCTACTTTACATACTTCGATAGTAATTTGCTAGTGTTTGTTTTTAAAGATTCACTGTTACATTTTAATTACATTTAGTAATTTGACTAAAACACTTTTGGCGAAAACTCCGCCAACAGCGATTTTGGCTGTTGACGCTCTGATGTGCTGTGTGGTACTGAGAACTGGTTATACGCAAAGTTTTCGTATGTATTAGTACATCTGACGTCACCGCCTCAGATGTTCAGTTGTTCTTTCGGCCAACGCCTTGTTTCATACGTTATTGTCTATGCATCATTATCGTTTATTAATGAGGACACAGCCTTGTGGACCAATAAGAATTGTTATTAAAGTCTTTCTTCACTTACACCGCCATTGTACATGCTCGGTTTCGCCCGTCAACCGGTGACCTTGGAATCATTCTCCTCTTACTGAATATGCGTTGTTTGTGCAAACATTGGTAAACTGGACCTAACCATACTTTATACAACATGAATACAATAAAACATTCTGTAACATCCTCAACCCCATAATTATGATAACAGGCCTGTATGTACTGTTAAATATAAGTGATACTCTCGTATTACACATAGACATAATATACAGTCTTATACTCTAATACACATTTATAATTATCTAATATTGCTCTCGGCTTGCTCATTAGTGTGATAATGATTAGATTATCTAATTATTTTCTAATGATTAATCTCTTTTGATTTTACTGCATATGCATTGCTTTGCTTTTTAATACAAATTTACTAATTACTTTTATCAATTTAAATATCAAAATTATAGATTCAAAAGTATAGCTTCAAAGTTATTGATTCAAAATTATAGTTAAACATTCTTAAACATTACTCTAATTATTATACAAAGGATATTTACATTTTGCAAAAATTATTAATTCATATTTGAATTAGATTGTCTCTCTTTTTTATATCGATAATTATTGTCTTTGTGTGAGTCTCTGGTTTACAAGTACATGGTTGTTTGTCACCTTATTGTCATGGTAAATCGGCAGCGTGTACTTTTCGGTCCTAAGTCCTTGATCCTGGATGCTCCTTTGTCGTCGTGTAGTCCTGGAGTCCTTGATCCTCGTCCTTCGTCCGTCCGATCCTAGTACGCTAGATTCTACTGCGTGTAATTGGCTGCTCCCTCGTCTCCCGTCATGGCCTCAGGTTGCAGGTACTCTCACATAAATGATGAGTAGTCGTGAAGCCCCTGGCTGCTGCTGTGGTTGAGATACAAACGTTGTTGTCTCTGGGCAGAGCCTCCGGGTGCCAAGATGATTGAACAAGAAAGAGTTGTAGTTGTTGGGCAGAGCCTCCGGCTGCCAAGATGATTGAATGAGAAAAGAGAACGAAGTTAGCGCGTCTCGTGTATTTATACCCAGGGCGCTAAAATCATGTTTCGACAATATTCTGCATGTCAGAGTCTGTCGAAGGTGTCACTTCTCACACACGATTCTTGTCACACTTAATTCGCCTGTCTTCGCGAAATGCGAAGTCTTTTGCACATTACCCGATATTCATTCTGTTGGTAATTTTTATGTGTTCACTGTATAAACCGTTTTTCTTTATCTTAATTAACATAAGTTTTATTTATTTTTATTTTCCTGTAATTACACTTTTTATCCTTTTTACACTATTTTTTATACACGTGCGTCTTATTTTTATACACAGTTTGGTGTATTTGGTTTTGTGATATTATGCACACAATCTTTACAAAATAAATAAATTCATATAATTAATAGCGTTCCTTAAGGGTGACGCTTTTCAGGAATTGACAGGTTTCACTCACACATGTAACATACGCGTGTACACACAGACACAGCAAAATGGCGTGATCAGCTTGTCTCGACATGAAAGTTTGGTCGTTCCTTATACAGTTCAGATTGAAAGCTGAATTATTATTGCTAACAAAATGAATTATTCATTTACTTTAATTAATTATTTTAATTACTTTATGCAATGCACAGTACCCTATACATTTGTACTATTGCAATATATTGCAACAATACATATATGTGCATATTTGCCCAGGGCGGTATGTTTTATATTGTAATTAGTGTAAATAGAATAAGGAACAGTTTTATACAATTTTGTGCAAGAAAATGCAGGCTGGAGCCTGTCAAAAAGGGACACCTGCTTCGATAGTTAAAAATACGGGGTGTGTGTGTTTGTGTGCATGAAGCCAGCTGCGACAAGAATATGGGGGTGAGTGTACGAATTGTTTGTTCCAATTAATCAGGTCTTAACAGGATTATAATAAACTAATTATTTCTGTTAAACCTGTAAGCAAAGACGTACGCCAATTATAAAGACACCGTTACGTAAAGGAAGTTTTGATGAATATGTGATATAAAATTTATTGCCAAACGTGCAATATTAAAGATGCTAACTAATTAATATTAATTACTAGTGTAATTGAAGAGTAATTAATATGTGTGGTATATGTGAGTGGCCAGAAACAAAATTACGCAAACAATGATATCGCTCATGTGACGAATATGGTCATGAGTTCGCGATAATTAACCAAAAAGTGAGTGTAATAAAAAGGACGCTTTGGCAATCTCTAGCTTGTCGAAAGCAGGCCTGTACCTGTCAAATCGCCACCAGTATAAATACCACTGGCAATTTTGGGCGATCACACACTCAGACTCAAGAAATCTACAGACGACGTTACGCTGCCCGTTTGCAGAACGACCAGGACACACACACACACACACACACTACCATACTCACACCAAGATGTAAGGAGGAACTCTGGAGCATCACCAACAGCAGCAACCCATAGAGACAACAAACACCGCATCAGCATAGTCATCATCATCATCATCAGCATACTCTCAAGATTCTGGACACACACACACACATGCGCGCGCGCAACGGTAACGGCAGATAAATGCAGGTGATAAAAAACAATTATATTTTATTGTGTATTGTGAAGAGAGCTCTCGAAAAAGAACTTAAATATGAACAGATAATAATTAGAGTTTTAAAGTAAAATAGTAGTTAGATAAGAGAGTGTAATTTAACAAGAACTTGTAGAAAACAAATACTAATCTTTTGTTGTATTTTTGGGTGTGTCAGTATAAATCAATAATAGATTGGAAGTAAATGTAATATCATTTTTATTTGTTTATAGCAACAATAAATTCATTCTTGAATCTTAAGATTATTTTGTTGGTAAATGAGTTGCTATCATTAATTAAAATTTGAGTTAATTTCAGACACACAAATAAAAAGAATTTAAATAACTTGTTTAACATGTTTGGTTAGTTAATAAGATTATATGGGTGTTTATTTTTGTTGTATGTTATGAATAGCAGAGCAGGTTACAGATTTGTAAAGCTTATAAAGGTGAATATTTATTTGTATAATGTTTGAAATTTTAATAGTTAAATATTGTTCTATCAAGTAATAAATCTTAGAATGATTATTTTGAAACGGGTTTAATTGATTATTTCATGTCAACAACATCTCACTCCTCTTTAAAAATTATTTAATTATTGTGCAACCACTTATACTTGACACAACGAGAAACAAAATCCTGCGACCTGGCCGACGTAGTACATATTATAGTTGCGTTGAGAATAAGATAATATATTTATATAATTGTTGTAACGTTGCAATATATATATATATATATATATATAACAACACAAATTCGATTTATTTTAATTTGGGTAGCCCCACGCTTTGGAGCCAAATTTATATAACAACACACATAGTGTAAATTTACGAATTTAATGCAATGATATTTATGCATGTGTGAATTATATAACATAACAGTGTTGTTAGGTGTAATCGTAATAACAAGAATGCGTAATACGTTTTCCAAATATTTACATTATTTTTACATTATTTATTTAACAACCTCTTTACTTATTTTGGAAATAACAAAAATATTCATTATTCATCGCTTGTGCGATCATTTTTCCACAGTCTCAGTCCCTCAACACATGTACGACATACCTTGTGTGGTGGCCAGCTTTTGTCTTCATCACCAAGCCTTATGCCGAAGTACGCGTAATACACGTTTCTCACAAAACTATTAATGTCCTGTCTTTGCTTACCAATTACATAGCTACCACAAATATAACAGAACACGTTTGGGTTATTCAAACACTTCCGGGAACTCATTTCTACAGAAAGTTCACAAACTATATATACACAAATAGACAGCACAAATATAACCTCACAGCACTATAGCATGTAAACTATGAACTACTGTTTCCCGCCTAACAGCCAGCTGGGTGTAACAAGTGTGGCCAACTAATCCCTCTCCCACAATAAAATTTCCCCTTGTGAAACTTACGTGTAAATAAAAGATGAGTTCATTTGATTTGCAAAAAAACTGTACATGATAGAAAGAAACGGATTGCAGATCTGGAATCAGCGCAAAAAAATGCTTTAGGAACACCTAAGACTACAGAAACATAGAAAATCATGTTGCATAGTGTTATTTTTGCTCTTGGCTTACTCATTCAGTGTGGTCATCTTTGCAATTGCTTGTTAATTTATTTCAACAATGATTTTACTTTTATTTCAATTCCTTTAATCTTACTTGGCTTTAATACTTTTCTACTGCATATGCATTGTACTTTTATCAAATAAAGACTTGTATTAATTACTTTAATTTACATCGATTTCAATCAGATGTTGTTCTTATAGCATTTACATTATCTTCAAATCCTAATTGCTATACATGAGATATTATTCTAAATTAACAATCTGCCTTTACACTACTATGTACAATTTAATTATTTTTATCAACAGTTCGAATGTCTTGCATTCTAGTTTTAATTATTGTCTTTCAGTTGTCGGTAATTATTATGGTTTTTTTTATCACCTCATTTGATGTGGTAAATTATCGGTGTGTCCTCCTCCGGTCCTCCTCTGTGTCCTCGGGTCCTCTTCCAGGATTCCACTGCATGTACTGCTTACTTGTTGTCTCCCCTCACATAATGGGCTGTAGGTGTGTCCATAGAACCTCTGCATATGTGCTCTGCTACTCTGCTTTGACTTCCATTTCGTCCTGCGACTCTTACAGTAGATTCAAGATAGCGTGTTGACTGACATAGCCTCCAGCGGCAACGGTTGAATTAAGAAGAAGAAACTTTATTAGCGCGACCTGGTATTTATAGCCACATCGTGCAAAACTCCTGTCTGAACAATATCACTCTTGTCAGAGTTTGTTGAAAGCGTCCTTTCTCCCACTCTCGTTCGATTCACTAATTTCGTTTGACTTCGCGAATTGCAAAGTCTGTTTTACACTACACTCGGCTCAATCGATCGCTAATTTTCATATGTCTATTATATGTAACTTACACTTCTTTATTATAATTATTTAGGGAGTTATTCACTTTTTTATTCATTGTAATTTTACTTTACGTCACTTTTAAAAAGTTTTTTAACCCTTTGCGCATCTTTATAAAATACATACTTTGGTGCATTTAGTTTTACATTATTGTATATAGTTTTCTTATACTTAAAATAATACTTAAATGCTAACATCAATTGAATAGGGGTGGTTACTGTCCAGGAACAGACAGGTTTCTTCATGCACACAAACAAAATACACATGTACACACAGCTAGCGCCAGGTGGCCAGATATGCGAGTACCTGCGTGAACTGTGCGTTCCCTATATTTTAAACAATCCAGCTTGCAATCTGAATCATGTCTATCAATTATAGATTTATTTATTTTTATTAATTCTTTTAATTAATTTGGCAATGCACAGTACCATATATGGTTGTACTGTCGCAATATATATATTATAACGATACCAGGTTGTAGAGGCACAAACTTTCTACCTTTTTATACGCCCCATAATTCACTTACCCAGATTCCGTTAAACTTACCTTTTATATAAAAACTCCCCAGAAGATTCCAAACTCGCTAACTAGGTCGCCACGGTGTTTTAAGGATATACATCGAAACCAAAATACTTACACTTACTTAATTTTGATCATGTAATGCGCTTAGATCAGAAGATTCAACAGGTTTCGTTTAGACGAATTCTCGATGCAGAACTCAGGTTACGGGTGTAACGTAATAATTAGATTAACACATTTTTATGCTATTTAAACCAACTCTTTTATTTCAAACACTTCAAATACTTTCTTTCTTTCTCTTTTCTTTATGAAATATTATTTGTTTCTTATTTATTACGTTATCTCTTATTTATTCTTACTTCTATCATATAAAAGTTAAAAAGTTTTATTCTACCTAACAAACCAGTACCGTACTTTTACTTTTGATGTCTTTTTTCAAATTTCCTCACACACACACACACACACACACACACTCATGCTCTTTACATTTCTCTTTCACCCCCCTTTTTCTGAATTCTCAATTATTTGAATATTTAAGAATTTGTTGGCCAACATATTCACTGTACTTAACTTTCTCCTTGCCATTCCAATTGTTCCGTCATCTTCACGTTCACTTACACTGTCCCTAACACACAACGGCTACCACTGCTTTAAGTTTTTGTATTTAAAATATTCATTTCATTTTCTTCGCACTCTTTCGTTCGAATATAATTTTGGGGTAGGCCGGGCGTACTCACATGCACCGGCCTCCCATCACTATTTCACTGATACTGTTGCTGAGCTACCGACTATGCTGGTTGACGTGTGGTGAAAAACTGCGAACCTCGTGCGCGCTTGGTTGTCTGCCAAGCGTTAGGCGTTGGCCGCGCGGTCTCACCTCATTCTGTGATTGGTTGAAATGCGGCGAGCGGGAATAATTCGCCTTACTTCCGTTATGAATTTTGGGTCGGAGATTACATACTTTCCCATGCCCTTTTGTGTCCTCTGAGCACATGTCGCAAAAGGCAGCACACACGCATGCTCGCACCCACATTCCAACATTATAATTTCTTTTGTACCTGACTCTGCCTCGTACGGTTTCAACCATAGGGTGTTTAACAAATCAAGCTTTTGTGACAATAAATGTTGCCCAGTCCAGTTAGCCCCAGATTATTACAATTATTATAAAATAAAAATAAACCCTCAGCTTTATTTGCCCCGTTACAATACCCCCCCAGTGAGAGGTTTTCTGTCGAAACAGAAAAACTCTCATTGCCTAAAAACTCTAAGAGGACCAGCAAGGATATGGCGCCATTGACCCCCCGTAAATCCTTATTAAAATCATGGGTAACTTACCCCCCCTAGTCTGGTGATTGTGGCCACTGAATCACCAGACTCTGAAACAATTCATAAAAACATCAATAACTGGCCTTTCACTATACCATATCCTCAACTGATTTGGTTCCCCTTAGTCGTACTGGTTTGTCTTTCGCAAAGTACTGGTTTTATCTCAATGATCTACTTAAATAAACAATATTTATTTTTACTTCTGTAACTTATACAATACACATTTACCATTTAGGTTAGACGTAACAAACAAAATAAAATTTTAAACTCCAAAATAACTCAAATTAATCAAACAATCTACTCCACTACTTCACTATTCTCAGCACCATTACAATAATCATCATTTTATTTTATTTCTTTTCCAATAGGAACTTATTTATTAACATTTTAAAAACCTTCTTCCACACACACTATGGCCCCCCCCTGGACTGTAGCGCCCAGTTGCCTCCACAAGGACTGAGGCGGAAAGGGGTGAACACTTTTCTTTTCTTCACCCCCATCCTTGCTTTGGCATTACATAACCTTCAGGGTACCAGTACCCCTACTAATAAACTTATTGATACGCCCCTATTCGGTCTACCACCCGTACATAGGTGTATAGCCATGTTCCGAAAATAAAATTCTTAGATTCCCCTTTTGTTCCCCGTTAAATTTCTATGTTATACCAATTTAAAAAACAACCAAAACCACGGTCTGGGCTGGTAAGGCCGGGACCGCCCGAAATGTGGGGAATTGCATTTAAAAACATACTATACATGTTTTATATATACCCACACAATTACATACTCAACATAATAGAACATAATAAAAACTCAAAATAAACATTACCATTGTTACATTAACATAAATCTTTCACACTTGAATCTGAATAAAATTTCCTACCATTACACAACTTTTAATTTCAATTTCTATTGATTCAACATTTTAATCATTTAATTTTAATTGTCTACCATTTATTATCCACTTCAAATCAAAAATTTTCAAATTGATTACCAAGATTTCTATCTTTTAAATGAATTTAATTTGCATGAATTTAATTTTCATTATCAACATTCATAATAAAAAATTTATTACCATTATAAATTGAATTGCTACTATAAATTGGTTATAATAATCAATATAATATATCAATATAATATAATATACACATAACACAGTGTATCAGCTGAGATCTTATCATAACAGCATAACCTTATACAGGGAACATGAAAACATAATACAACTTTAATTTCATTTTTTTTAATTAAATTTTCTAACTGTTACATTATAATTTCTACTCAGAATTTTTTATTTTATTTCATATTCTCATTTATCAATAAACGACTGACTCCCTTTCAAGGATAATAATCTGTTTTATCTACGGGCATTTAAACCTAACCCCACTCTCACCTCCTTCTTTGTATCAACAACTAGCGGATTTGAAATAGGGTGACACCGTTCTCTCAATAATATTTCCCTCCACTATTTTCTCTAACTCTATTTAAATCCTTCTCCTCTTATAACAAAATACCTGATACCCTTTTTGTACATAGGATGTGTGTTCCCTTCCCTTTTACTCATTCCCTTATTAGTTCCTGGCCTCTTCCAGGTAACTCCGCCAAACCTCTTTAAAACTATTCACCTCCCGCCACAACGCCTTGCGTTGAGGACTCCTTACCACACCATCCTCACTTTAAAATTTTACCACCACCTATTTACTCTCCACTTTCATCACTCCCTTTCTCTCTACACACATTCACTCTCACTTCTGTGGCCCCCCTACTGACCCGTGTTTATCTCACTTTACCTCCAGAAATTCTTATGTCGTCTAATACCTGTGCAAAACTAACTCTGACTGGTTTAATTTCATTACCTAATTCTAACACCCGTTTACTGAAATCAATTATTGTTTTATTAAAAAATCGTTACTCAAAATCCAACTTTTACTACATTTTAAATTCATTTAAATCCATCTTTCCATTAATTTAAATTAATTACCTCAAATTAATTCAATTACATGATTTGCAATAATTTAAATTATTTCAATTACATTATAAAATTTCAATAATGTCAATTACTTTATCAAAATAAAATATTGTTGTTATCAACTCACTCAAAACTGTAAACATTGCTTACACAAACTGCCATGTATGCACACAACGCTGTAATTATTTTGATTGTAATATCTCTACCATTACATTATAAAATATTAATAATTGTATACTGTTAATCACTTCATCAGTTATCATTATTATCATGTACTCAATAAGAATTATCAATGTTAAGTACCCAAAATTCCATGTACATACACATAATATAACCTATTATACAATCCATACTGCCTGTAATCTCAGTGCATTAACACCTTTTACGTTTAATTATTTATCATTTATTATACAATTCAATTCAAAATAAATTTATCAAATTTATTATCAAAGTTTCACATCTTTAAATTAATTAACCCATCTCAAATTAATTTAATTCCATCATTTTTCAAAACATTGTAAGTCACTTTAATTACCTTATTTAAACAATTTCATAGGTTGACAGACGTTGTTTAAGACCTGAAGATGTCAGTAATGACGAAAAGCTTAGTCGAACAATAAAAAAATTATAGCAGTTAGCAAATTCATAAAAGAAATAGTAAGGATGGCTGCTAATTTAAACAATACGAAGAATAAACAATTTCAATTCATATAATTTCCTTATAAAATTCATAATTACATCCTGTTAATTATTTAGTCAAATGAAATATTATTATTATTATAAAATCACTCCCTACTACAAACACTTGTTACATAAAATAGCCTACTGTGTACAACATAACCTATTACACAAATACATTTAATACTAATACACATTTATATGCAATCTGTTTTACATTAAGTCATTGTTTACACACAAAAATCATTCCTTTCATCAAAATTTAGTCTGATATTATTCCAACACTTTTCGTTTTTGTTTACATTTATTATATTATCTTTTTTAATATAATACCCATTTACACCCAGGTAAGTGCTTATTCTCAAAATACTCATTTGCTATCATCGTGCTGTTTACTTTATAAGGTAAGTCTATTGTATTAACTCTATATTTATTTATACTCTGCCTTAACTCATGATCTCTATTCACCTTAAATATTCCCCCCCTCTCTCTCGCTCTCTCTCTCTCTCTCTCTCTCTCTTCCCCCCGTATTTCACATTTTCATTCCCTGCAGAGGGCAATATAACAACATTAAAATATCATCTGGCCATTCCAGATACACAAAAACAACTTATTGGACTATTTGTTGACACCTTGTCACCCCAAATATACTTACTAAAACATCATCTGGCCTTTCCAGATACTGTACACAAAAACACTTTATTGGACTATTTGTTGACACCTTGTCACCCCAAATATCCTACAACAACATTTATGAAGCTTTTATTCACATATAACCCGAGAAAATCTGCCCTCTGACCCTGATATCCACTAAAACACTCTTTGTACTCCCTCACTAATACTCCTCTAACCTCCACTAACTCTGTACTATCAAAATACCTCTCATCATAACACCATTATTTACCGTTATTACTTGTTATTTCGCTATTAAACTCGTTACCATAATTACTACTTACCTCGTTATTATTTCTTCGTTACTCATGTTTTCATTTGCACTTAACCTGTCAACCTTGTATGTTACCTGATCGTCATATTATTAGATATTTTCCCCTATTATTAATTATTTGTTTTTGAATATTATTTAACTTATTAAAACCCTTATCCCATGATGGATCTACTTCGTTTTCCCAAAATACCACACACATAAAAACGTTATCAATATGTAAAAGTAAACACAAATTTCACAGGCACGTGACACTACCCAAACATAACCATAGAATCTAAGTTTAACATATACAATACTTTCACAAATTACGCATTACCCAAAACCTAGGTTCTGCATCTCAAATAGATCTACCTTGTATAATATTTATATACCAGGATCCTGGCAGGGTCGTCGCTTGTAGAGGCACAAACTTTCTACCTTTTTATACGCCCCATAATTCACTTACCCAGATTCCGTTAAACTTACCTTTTATATAAAAGCTCCCCAGAAGATTCCAAACTCGCTAACAAGGTCGCCACGGTGTTTTAAGGATATACATCGAAACCAAAATACTTACACTTACTTAATTTTGATCATGTAATGCGCTTAGATCAGAAGATTCAACAGGTTTCGTTTAGACGAATTCTCGATGCAGAACTCAGGTTGCGAGTGTAACGTAATAATTAGATTAACACATTTTTATCCTATTTAAACCAACTCTTTTATTTCAAACACTTTTCAAATACTTTCTTTCTTTCTCTTTTCTTTATGAAATATTATTTGTTTCTTATTTATTACGTTATCTCTTATTTATTCTTACCTCTATCATATAAAAGTTAAAAAGTTTTACTCTACCTAACAAACCAGTACCGTACTTTTACTTTTGACGTCTTTTTTCAAATTTCCTCATACACACACACACACACACACACACACACACACACACACACACACACACACTCACGCTCTTTACATTTCTCTTTCACCCCCCTTTTTCTGAATTCTCAATTATTTAAATATTTAAGACTGTGTTGGCCAACATATTCACTGTACTTAAGTTTCTCCTTGCCATTCCAATTGTTCTGTCATCTTCACGTTCACTTACACTGTCCCTAACACACAACGGCTACCACTCCTTTAAGTTTTTGTATTTAAAATATTCATTTTAAATACAAAGTTACCGGCATTTTAAATACATTTTACCGGCCTCCCATCACTATTTCACTGATACTGTTGCTGAGTTACCGACTATGCTGGTTGATGAGTGGTGAACAACTGCGAACCTCGTATGCGCTTGGTTGCCTGCCAATCGTTAGGCGTTGGCCGCACGGTCTCACCTCATTCTGTGATTGGTTGAAATGCGGCGAGCGGGAATAATTCGCCTTACTTCCGTTATGAATTTTGGGTCGGAGATTACATACTTTCCCATGTCCTTTTGTGTCCTCTGAGCACATGTCGCAAAAGGCGGCACACGCGCGCTCGCACCCACATTCCAACGTTATAATTTCTTTTGTACCTGACTCTGCCTCGTACGGTTTCAACCATAGGGTGTTTAACAAATCAAGCTTTTGTGACAATAAATGTTGCCCAGTCCAGTTAGCCCCTGCTTATTACAATTAATATAAAATAAAACAAACTCTCAGCTTTATTTGCCCCGTTACAATACCCCCCAGTGAGATGTTTTCTGTTGAAACAGAAAAACTCTCATTGCCTAAAAACTCTAAGAGGACCAGCAATGATATGGCGCCATTGACCCCCGTAAATCCTTATTAAAATCATGGGTAACTTACCCCCCTAGTCTGGTGATTGTGGCCACTGAATCAACAGACTCTGAAACAATTCATAAAAACATCAATAACTGGCCTTTCACTATACCATATCCTTAACTGATTTGGTTCCCCTTAGTCGTACTGGTTTGTCTTTCGCAAAGTACTGGTTTTATCTCAATGATCTACTTAAATAAACAATATCTATTTTTACTTCTGTAACTTATACAATACACATTTACCATTTAGGTTAGACACAACAAACAAAATAAAATTTTAAACTCCAAAATAACTCAAATTAATCAAACAATCTACTCCACTACTTCACTATTCTCAGCACCATTACAATAATCATCAGTTTTATTTTATTTCTTTTTCAATAGGAACTTATTTATTAACATTTTAAAAACCTTCTTCCTCACACACTATGCCCCCCCTTGGACTGTAGCACCCAGTTGCCTCCACAAGGACTGAGGCGGAAAGGGGTGAACACTTTTTTCTTTTCTTTCACCCCCATCCTTGCTTTGGCATTACATAACCTTCAGGGTACCAGTACCCCTACTAATAAACTTATTGATACGCCCCTATTCGGTCTACCACCCATACATAGGTGTATAGCCGTGTTCTAAAAATAAAATTCTTAGATTCCCCTTTTGTTCCCCGTTAAATTTCTATGTTATACCAATTTCAAAAACAACCAAAACCACGGTCTGGGCTGGTAAGGTCGGGACCGCCTGAAATGTGGGGAATCGCATTTAAAAACATACTATACATGTTTTATATATACCCACACAATTACATAATCAACATAATACAACAAATAAAAACTCAAAATAAACATTACCATTGTTACATTAACATAAATCTTTCACACTTGAATCTGAATAAAATTTCCTACCATTACACAACTTTTAATTTCAATTTCTATTGATTCAACATTTTAATCATTTAATTTTAATTGTCTACCATTTATTATCCACTTCAAATCAAAAATTTTCAAATTGATTACCAAGATTTCTATCTTTTAAATGAATTTAATTTGCATGAATTGTTTTTTGTGTAACAGCATGTCCTGTTTCTCCGTCATTGTGTTGTGTCGCGGGAACAGGATGGCTGAAGATGCACCTGTCGCTGTCTCTCTTTTATTTCTTCGTCTCCGCTCTCTTTCTTGATTCCCACACTACAGTTCCCCGCTCTCTTCTCTTTTCTCTGCATTGTGGTACGGTGCGATCATATGGTAAACTAAAATTTTTCTTCAAATTTGGCCAGGCCAAACCCCCTTTTGTATCGCGCACTTTTCTCTCGGAGTGTGGTTCCTTCTCCGCGTCGCATGCGTTATTCACAGCTGTGTGTTGCTTTACACTGTGCGTTGGCGGCGTATAATTTCGCCTATAATTATCACGGTTTTGCGTATCGTCACGTTCCGTGCTTTATCACTACAGTCGTAACTAGCGTGATAATTAATGCGTGTTCGTTGATTGTGTGGTGAAGTGTTACTCTTGTTAATATTTTGTGATTGAGTGACAAGTATTAAGAATTGTTCGATCATTTTGACACCCTGCGTATATACAGCTAACTGAATATCTCTATGGAAATGGTAAGACAACTTAGACACTATCTCATACTCAGAAAATTTTGGTTTTAAATGTTTTACGCGTTCAATCTGCGCTATAGTGTACTGCTCAATACTCTGGCGTCCATGCGGATTATATTTACCATACTCCAATTGGTCACGTACTTGCCTTTGAGTGTGGATATTCCAGTACCTATTTTTGAATGCTTCTCTGAATTGCTGATACGTGGTTATATTGTCTCAAATTATGGAGTACCATTGACTTCCAGAATCTCTTAAATGACGGGTGACAAAACTCACTTTCTCCTCGTCGTCACTCATACTTCCAATTTTTTCAATTTCCCTCTCGATATTCGCCAAAAATTCCATGCTATTTTCCCCTTTTTTACCTGCAAAGGTTATCTTACTTCTTTCTTCTATGGGTGCAGTGAACATCATTGTCTGCATCAGCCGTCTACGAAGTTCTTCTCTAAGCTGCTTCATCTCACTTTGCATCTCTTCCTTCATATGGGATACTTCTTCAGATCGGTTTTTAGCAGTTTTGGACAACTCTTCAATTTTGTGTTCTATAACTACTGTGCACGCTTCTATGTCTTTAATTTTACCAGTATTAACTTGTACCATATTATTAACACTTTGAATTTTCTCATCTTGTTCTCGCGTAATAGTAGTTAAATTATCGTTTATTTGTTTATGTACTTCTTTGATATCTCTTCTCCACTCGAGACGCAATTCTTTTTTTTATTTTCAATCCTTACTACTTGTTCATGTAAGGCTTGTTTAAAATTATTTTCAAGAGCGTCAATACGTGAGTTTGTATCAACAATCTTTTCTGTTAATTGTATATTACTGTCGATTATACTTTGTTTTATTTCAAGATTATCGTTCTTCAATTCTGCTTTCAGTTATTCTTATAGTGTCTTGTTTAAAAGTCTCAAACTGTTGTTCTAATTTAGTATTTACATATTCAGTTTGTTCTTCTAATTTATTTTTTAATTCTTCTATATTTTGGTTCAATTCCTCTTTCAGTTTTTTTGTTTGCTTATTTATATTTTCTGTCTGTGTTGTGCTTATTTCATCTACCCAGGCACGCATCATAGTTTGAAGTGCTTCCATATTCAAGCTTTCTGGTGCTGCCATAGTGAATTATTATTAAAATATTTATTTTAATTTATTATTGGTGAACCGTATGTGAGGTTTTATTTATTTATTGTTTAATTATTATTATTTATTTATTTTTATCTACTCATGTTACAATTACACCTGTTTGTTGGGGTGGGCGCCAGTTGCGTTATTACAATACAATACACAACAAATTTAAAATAACTAACATACAAAAATAATTAAAATATAATATTAATTATATCATATAAATTATCAAACACTGGTAATGATAGAGCATACATTAATTATTAAATGTAGGCGTGTCGTGCTCCACGTAAATGGGCGACAATTTTATATAACGATACCAGGTATTTAAACAGTTATAACTATACCAGGTGTTTAAACAGTTACAACGATACCAGGTGTAACTGTAATAAGAGTAGTAAATTGATGAGTAGTTAAAATTTCATGTTTATTGTTTAAAAAGCATTATAAATAATAAAACATTGTTAATAATCTCCGATCAAGATATCACTCATTATTAAGTGTTTATCTCTTAAGCTGTATGGTGTTGCACACATTTAAAACACTCTTACATCTAGACATGTCAATAATCTTAATCTAGACTTAAACTTAATCTTAATCTTAATTTTATTCAAATTAATTTAATAAAAGAAATAACATTTAAATATAATTTAAGTTTTATTTTAATTGAATTCATTTAAATCAGATCTGACCTCAGCTTGCTCAGTCTATACCAATGTTTTAAAAATAAATTTAAAATTGTATTAATTACTCTTAGACTGGCATTTGTTTCATATTCAAAATTTAAATTATTCTTTTCTACAAAATGCAAATATCAAATTTCAATTATTTTTCTTTGATAAAAAAAAATACTATCTCAAAATTAAACTCTTTTTCTTCTATATTTATCTATATGCGATCGCTCATTCTTACGACTAAAACATTTATATAAGTCTCTATTACATTATTTATCTAATTATAAACTTTTTTTTTTAAATTCATTGTCTCTTTGTATAGTCTTTATGAGCTCTTTAAAAATATCATTTATAAATGCATTATGCATGTCACCTCGAGTTTTGATGACCTTACGACTTATTAATGGGGTCCAGCGTTGTCCAGAGTTGGGTTACCGTTACTCCTGGCTTGGCATGGTCCTGGATATGTCCAGAGTCCAGCGTCGTTCTCCAGCAGTGTGTGGTCCGTCCCAGAGAATTAATATCGGCTGCGAGGTGGATCTCGTTCAGCTGTGAGGCGTCTAAAAAGCATCTCCTAATGTCCAGCATCTCGCATCGCTCTTTGTAGCTTCTCTGTAGATACTCTTGCTGACTTAAACGGTCCCGGTAGGCTACATTTCCCGTAATAGTGTAAACATAATTACTAAAAACGTCTTTATTCGTTTGTAGATAAGACTTATAACAAAATAAAACTGTTCTGCCGACGGACAGCGTGTCCGACTGCAACTGTGTCTTGAAATGAAGAGAAGGGCTTCCAGTCGAACCCTTAATTTATACTCTCTCAAGATTCTGCACCTGTTGGTTCCAAAATTATCCTGTCGAGACCTGCAGATCACATGATAGCCCCCACTCCCGAACCTTTTCATATATTTGCAATTTTCTGCAAATGGCAGTGTTTTGTAAGGAATCGAGATAGCACAAATCATAGATAATTTGATTAACCACTCACTGTATTAATGTGAGCGTCTTAGTGTAATTGCGTATTTTTGGCACAGTTTATTTCGCACTGACTTCGCGTAGTGTGTCGTACTAACGTCATTTTCTTACTGTGGATAACTATAAAATTTACACACACTTTGGTGCCTTTTGCTTGTTTATACACTAATTAGTTTTCACACAGTGAATTAAAATAATTATTTTAGTAATTAATTGGGGAGGATTGCTGGGATTCCTGTCTGTACATGCATCACTAGCATACACAAGATACACGCGTAACACATACAATCAAGCAGGCGTTCCTTGCCTGTTGGAACAGGTTAATTTCTCCCCTAGTGTAACAATGAAACATTTTTACAATCCCAGACATGTCCATTTATCCAAACTTATAATAATTTTACAAATTTTACATTTATTTAAATCAATGCTCAATACAGCATATGGCTGTATCGTTGCAATATATATATATATATATATATATATATATATATTGTAACTCAACTACTTATATGCGTTGTTGTTGTGTTGTGTGAGTGTATGAGCACCTACCTGCTGTCCGATCTTGCGGTTTTCTTCCGACTAGGGCGTGTGGATTTTGGATTTGATTTCGCAAGTATGTAATCTCAAATATATGACAACAGCACACTAAATAAGTTACTTTAAAAGTGAAGAGTTTTGTGAGGTTGGTAGGCTCCGTAGTACAGCAATAAAAAATACAATATGGGGTAATAAAACGGTGTTTATTACTCCAATAACACATAAGAATAAAATGGTTATATGATCAAATATCCTTACAGTCTAAACAATAAATAGATCTTGAATAATGTTTTTTTAATGGTTGATAATTTTAAGAAGTTGAGCTCGTTATTTTGAAAGAGTTAATTTTAACTGAAAAATTTAATTAATTAATTTACTTTAATTAAATTGCTTTAAAATTAGATTCAAATGAAAATGAAAATGAACACTCTAAAGTTAATTGAATATATTCCAAAATAAACTAGGCGTGACAGTCTAGTTCACGTCCCTTTATTTACTAGTGACTTGACTCTCGTATACTGCAGTATGAGCAAATTATTTAATTGTTTGTTAAGATTTGTATAGCGCTTTCTGTTTTATCTCTATTAATTCTTAACTAAAGCTTACTAATTACTTATACTGGCTATACAGATTATCACAAATGAATTATTCTTATTTACTAGAGTCTTTGATTTGTGGCACCTGAATGATTTAAATTACAATGATTTTAATTGAAAAAGAAAGAAAATTTAACGTTTGAAAAATAGATAACTTGATTTTGCTTTCCTGATTTTGAAGTGGATCGTAGAGATGCTCCAGATGTCCCTCGCTGTCCTTGTGCAATCGGCTAGAGATAGTGATCTACTTGAGCGTCCTGGGTTTCGGCGTTGAGCTCGGAAATCAGCAACCTCTCCTCTCCTGCTATTTGTTGAAGTTTTTTACGTCTGCGGCTTTCTGCGAGAACTGCTTTACGTCCCTCGTCGATTGCACGTCCCACGTCAGCGTGTGTGTGTGTGTCGTTCGAGTGGTAGCTCTGCTCGTCAGCTGATTCGCAATGGTTTAGACGGCCTCTCTGTCATATTCTTGAAGTAAGGTCTTGTAGTCTTGTAGATCTCTTGCGTGCTTATGACCACAGCTTGTAGTGCACAATAAGCTTGTTTGTTGAAATGAAGAGTATCTTGACTGGATGCTGTAATTACGAATCGTTACAGTTGATCTGTGTTATAATATTCGTAATTATGCGTGTTGACCACGTAGAGTCTTCAGATGAGTCTTCACAAAACTATGGTTTTGAGATGATCGAAGAAATACGTCTGTTCTTCTCAAATACTGGCAGTAGAGTGTTCGGTCAGCCCCAAAACTCCGCGCTGGTTGGGATTTCTTCAAATGATTTGATTGGCTGACACACTCTCCCTACTACACAAAATTTGAATCACCTTAGTCCGTGAGAACGAAGTTCGTTTCCCACAGACGGAGAATTTATATTATTACTAATATTCTTAACACAACGGAACTGAATTGTCGCTCCGGATTTCCTGTGACAGTTTTAAATTGCGATTTTCTTGGTTGCAAACCAAGTTGTGCTAATTCCAAAATATACAATTTGTTGTAAATTCTTATATTTATAACATATTAAAAGCTCATTAATGTAGCTCAATTATAACAGAAGTTATTCACATTAAATTAATTAACTCTGTTATTATTTAATTATATTGCGTAAAATTCGCACACCTTATTAATATTTCGGCAAACATTTTGGCTATAATGGATTTCACCTTAATTTACTGGTTTCCGAAATATTAATAATTGAAAGTTTGGGGTGTGGTCATCTTCTTTCCACAGCGAGTTGATTATGTAACAGCCGCGTGTGCGTCTTTTACAATGCATTATTATGATTGCTATTACATACGAGTGGAGTTTCGACTATTAAAATTTATTTAAACATGAATATAGTATACACTTAACATATAACTCCAAATAAATGATATTTGGTCCTGTTATAATATATATATATATATATATATATATATATATATATTGCGACAAAACATATATTGGGCATAGTAATAATTGAACAATATAGTCAGTTATCTGGAGCAAGGTTGTATATTTTAAAACAAAAATTTTAAATGATCTGTAATTCACAAAAATATTTATTTATTTTATATAATTGTCTCTGAATATCAGACTGATCTGTTTAAACAAAATGTCAACTTGTTACTTGAATGTTGTTTCTAAGTAGTGATAGTAGTGATGTAAAATGCCCGGGCATTTGTAAGTTGGGGCAAATGCCCAGGTTAAATGCCCAAAATCCATAAATGCCCGGGCATTTATTCATTTTAAAGATATATTGATAAGGCAACGCTTATAAATAATTTTTTTAAGCTGATATATTGTATTGGAAAAGTTGTTTTGCAATATTGCTTCTTTAGTGGTTTGGTAGACATATTGAAAATGTTGCATGAGTGTTAGTTTTGTTATTGGGAAAAAATGTTGGACTAAATGTAACTTTTTTACTTCTTTAATGGGTTCAATACTTTATTAATTGGCTTATGAATAATACATAATAGGCTATAGTAACTATTGAAAAAAGAAAACAAATTAGGTTGATAAATTAATTTGAAATGAAGTATAATTGTCTTATATTAGGTAGCATAGATAGGTAGATTATCTACTGCGAAAAAAATTAATGAAATTGTCCATTATCGCTTTTTAATCACTTTCTTCAGTTTCCTGATCTTCATCACTTTTTTCTGATGAAGTGTCATGAAGTTCTGGCTCAGATTCTTCTGATTCCTCAAACTCTAGGCCTATAATTTGTTCTTCATTGGATACTGGGGGTTTCCCCCTTTGTCTTTGTCTGGAGTCCAGAAAAAAGACTGGACTTCTCTGTTCGGTTTTTTTCTGGAGCTTATGTTTTCCATGCATCAATTTCCAATTGTATGCGAGATATGTTAACTTTGCTGCCCTCTCAGATGTAAGTCTGTTTCTTTTCTTACTATGTATCCAGCCAAAAGTGCTGAAAGTTCGCTCTGTGGCAGCAGACGTAACAGGTGCCCCAAGAATTTTTATAGCAACTTCCACCAGTTCACAAGTTCCTCTCAAACCTCGCCACCACAGTAAAAGATTTATACGATTCTCTTCATCAAGACCCACTCCTTCCCACACAAATTGTCTGGACCAAATTCCTTGTTTGTCCCTGTAATCAGCTAAGTTCTCTCTAACCTGAACAACATCTAATCCTGTGTTCTTTGCTGTGTCACAAACAAAGCTTATTGCATCAAGCATCTCGATAGGCTTCAGATTACTACCTTGTGCTGCTGGATCAAGAAGATTAGCTGCAAGGTGAATAGACGATACACCAAATCCCTTCCTAGCTTGGAATTTAGCCAAGATTGCCTTTTCTTCTGCAGATTGCAGTGGAGAGGACGGTAGCTTCTCGATGAGAATTGCCTCCAACTCATTGAACTTTTTGGCTATTTTATGAACTTGAGGCTTATTGGATTCAAAAGCCATAATCAAATGAACGATTGAGTTCATCAGCTCTATCATTTTGTCAACTCTCACCCAGAAAACATCATCAAGAACTCTCTTTCTTTATTTCAGGCTTCAGGTATGATTGCGCCTTTTCGTTGACAACTAAGGTTTGTAGGACAACTTTGTTTGACTGCAAACTCTCAAGGCAGAAAAGATGGCTCCCCCACCTAGTCTTTCCTGGGAACTTCAGTGAAATCCTATCTTTGAATTTTTTTCAGCTGATATTTCATCAAACAATGCTTGTAAAATGTGGCTGTGTTTTACTGTTTTGACAACCTCAACTGCGTTTGCCATGAAAATTTTGATTGTTTGACAGCCTAAAATATCTGAGCACAATAAGTTTAATAGGTGAGCTAGACACCCGAGAGGAACAATATGAGGAAACTTAACCTTTACCAGATTCAGTGCAGCTTTCATGTTTGCAGCATTATCACCAATTGCCACCAGAAACTTTTCTGGTCCATACTTCTCCATTAAATTTGTGATAAGCTGAGCAAGGTACTCGGCATTGTGACTGTTGCTGTTAGTCATTATAAACTCAACAAAAATTGGTTCAGGCTTTGAAATTATGAAGTTAATAATCGATTCATTTTTGAGGTTACTCCAGCCATCACACTGCAGATGGAGATTTTTTGCCTCCTCTAGTTGCTTATTTATGTTACCTTGCGTTTCTGTGTACTGAGCATCTAAGTAAGTAGAGGATAGCCGATATCTTGAAGGCAACTGGAAGGAAGGACTGATTCTTTTGAAAAAATCTATCCAAAGTGGATGTTCTACCATGGACAAGGGAGATCCACTGACGAATATGGCCTTGGCGAGGCTTTGGTTCAGCATCTCCTGAAAAAATGCAACATACCATTAGACTCAAAAAGTAGGCTTGTCTTAATGTTGTAAATTAGTTAACTTAGTTCAATCATTAAATAACGTAGCTTCTTAACAAATTATAAGGTCATGAAAGATTAGTTAAACAAAATAGCATCCTAACCTAATCTAACCGCCGCAGTGGAAGGTAGGTTACAGGTAGTGTACTATATGATACACAAGTACCGAATAAACACATGCATTAACAATTTGCAGCAAAAATATTCCTTTACAGGCCTACTTGCCTATTTAACTTAAACATCAAACATCCTTAAAGCTTAAAATTACATTTTGCCTAGTTTGTTTTAACATTTGTTGATGAGGTTAGGATATGTAGAAGATGAGGTAGCCAGGTAGCCTAGATCTAGAAGTGAGAAATTTGTTATAATAATATATATACTGTATATATATTTTGCACATCGTAAACCTCATGTTTGTTCATTTACAAACTTAAGTAAAACCTTTTGGATGGATAATATACTAGGCCTTAGGCCTAGTTTTCTCTAAAGCCTATAGCCAACATTTGAAGTAGGTCTGATAATGTTTGTGTATTTTTTAAATGTTTACTTACATTGGTTTGAATATCCATGTGGTCAACAAATGAAGGGATTCCTTTTGGAGTTGAGGACGAAACAGGTTGCGGAAGAAACTCACTGGAAGAACTTGATTTAAATGATCCTGAGCTTGGTCCTGGTTTGTTGAAATCCTCCACTTCAACTATTAAGGGTTCATAAGGGCTTTTCTTTTTAATAGGTGTTTCAATCATTGTACTTAACTCAAGCACTTTTTTTAAATCCTGAGGGCACTTGAAACACTGTTTATATGATTTTCCATTTTGTTGGAATGTGACTGTTTGTACGTCTTAAAACAATATTTACAAGATACTCATTTCCCTTTCAAATTGAAAAAGTTCCAAACAGGTCCTTTTTTCTTAACCATTTTGCAATTATTCAATCTAACACTTCAAATAACACAGAGAAGGGGTTAGCTTATCTCACTCAACCACTCACAGACAGCCCTATTCCACAACTAAATGGCTGCCAGACTGCCACTAATCTCCCCCCTCCAAGTCCACTACAAAATGGCTGCCACCAATCTCCCCCTCCAGAAATCCTCACCTATTATTAGTAAATCCAACTCCTAGCCAAATTTCCCACTCCTCGATGAGTAATTCAAAGTTTTTCTTAAAACCTGTAAAAATTATAAAGTTATTTTTCTGTTAGTTTTCTGTTTAGGCCTATTTCTGTTCTTTTTTCTAAAATTCATAATGAAAATATAATTACCTGATAATTGACTCATAATTAATATCTAAAATATTTTTTTAAATATATTTTTGTTACCAGTATATTACCTAATAAATCTAATTTATTGTAAATTAATCTTAATAACATTTTTAAACTGCATAGGCCCTAAGTAGTACATATTTTCCTTAGCCCATTTAATTATTCTCCCATTTATTTATCTTTCATAATATTGTTAGGGTGCTATTTAGAAGCTATGATAATTATTAGCAATATTAAGGCATTATACATGTTTTTTTTTTGGCAAACGCCCTAGTGAAAATATCAAAGATTACAAAGAATCTTATTTTATTCCAACCGTTTCAAGTTTATTCATGAAATCTACCTTTAATAATGGTTTTTATGATATTTTATAAGCTCTAGTAATTATTATAAACAGTCAGAAGTTAAAGCAATACTTTTTTTTTATAAATGCCCAGATTTTGGGCGCTTAAAATTGCTTTGGGCATTTTCCCAGGCAAATGCCCATTTATAAATGTCCTGCCCACTGGGCATTTCCCCGGCCCACATCTATATTTCCAAGTATGTTGATTCGTCTCACTGCTGGTCCTGTGATTCGCCGCAATCTGCTCCTCTCTCGTCTCCTCCTTTCTGCACACTCCCGGTTCGCTGGCACTCCTCTTGTACGCACGCACGCCGACACACCGATAACCAGTCTACTCTTATCTCAGGGCACAGGAACTGGGCTGTAATTTAATATTATTTAATTTTGGTGCTTTAAGCATGCACCTTCCCGCGTCTTGAGGTGTCCTCGCGATAACACAGGAGTATCCCGGATGGATAAACTTTTCCTATGCGGAAATCTTCACTCACGCGAGACTAGCACTGTTTAAAACTTAAATATTTTATTCTTTGAGCTAATATTGAGTTCGTACCCAGTCAAGGTATAAGCTAACGTGTAACTCGTCGCTATACTGTCCTTGATCTCTCTTACATAAGCACGTTTCTGTTCGAAAAACTCGCACAGAGAGCACGTCCGTAATATTTGATCTGCAGGATGGAACTAACTCGATATTCATCGGCGGAGACCCAATTTTAATGGAAATTGGGGCCGCTGATTGGTCGAAACCTATCATGTGATTGGTGGAAATAACTGATGGACAACTTCTTGAAAAGATTTGCAGATTTCTTTTCAAAACCAGAAACCAGAAGCAGGTATAGATTTTATCTATAAATTTTCTGACTTCTAAAAGATAAGGAATTTATAGCAGTTGCTTTTTACTAACCAAATCCCTATTAATATATTACATAACAAGTCTCTGACACCCAGAAAATATAGCGCTATTTAAGTTGCTTGCGCTGCCCAAATCTCCGTTCGGTACGTTCATTTATAATGGAGTTATTCATAAAATACGAATGACACACGCACTCGCACATGACATGATCACAAATACATTTATGGGCATTTTGATACATAATAGTCTTTTACCCAATTCTTATTTCAATACTTACATCTAATTTACATACTCAAACAAAAATCAAATTTTATCTTGTCTACAACGTCAAAAACCTGCTATATCAGCACGTAGTCCTTGCTACACTTTCCTTTACTGCAATGTTCTATTGCAGGAATATCCCCTCCTCGGATAAATAAAAAATTTGTTTTCACAAACACAATTTTTTTTTAAACCATAAAATAATACCATTTCCTTTTTTTTTAAACATATAATCAAACTCAAAATAAATAAATAAATAAATACTCCTAGTTAAACTAAAATATTTTCTTCCAATAAATTTTTGACATCTGTCAGTTCCAATATAAGTAAACATAAGCACGAGGTTGATAATCTGTTATCAAGGGGTAGAGAGATAAGCTAGTATGAACAGTTCATGATGTCATAATACCTACTGTCCAGTTGCACACTTCTCAACATATTTACCCACATGGTTCAAACAAACATGAATTTACACAATTTACTTACTTTAACAATTACCTTATGACTTTCATTCATTATATACCCAGATACACAGTAGGTCCTAATCATGTTATTATTTTCTATGTTTTCATTGAATTTCTGATTCTGACTGGTACCTTTTTTATTATTATTTTTATTATGTTTTATCTTCGGTTATGGTTGCGACTTTATGACTACATCTTTTGGGTGAATTTTGTTTGCGATAGGCTTTTTCCATTGCTTATTTCTAAATTCATTTTGTTTTGGTGTATTATTGATGTTTACCTTTGTGTGTGTATTGTATGTTTCGGGATTCCCGTCTACATTCTCCCAATTTGTTATTAACAACAGCAGGTCTTCTAATGTTTTGATTCCTTGTGTAATTCCAGCCACTTGTATTCCCCTGTTGAAATGATGTGCTAGCTTGCTGACGATTTCAGCTTCTGATATTACCGGCTCCAGGTGTTTCTTCTTGGCTACAAGCTGGATCAAGTATTTCTGCTTACTTCCCTTACCTGAAGTATACTTATCAAACTCCAGCTGTACGCGTACTTTCCGCTGGATTTCGCGTTCCAATACCTTGCTTTAAAGTGGTTAACCAGATCTTATATACCACAATTTTATCTTGGTCGATCGAAAACCCTTCAGCCGCTGTGCCCTTTAACTGACGCACCACCCAGTTTATTTTGTCAACATGCTAAGGTTGTCAACGATGTGCTCCATATTACGATGGCATTGCTTAAGGAACTGTATGGGATTTTCATGCTCGAGGCCATAAAATTTCATGTACGTGTTAATGTCGTCCTGTGTTTTGTATACGTAAGTGACCTGGTTTGCGATTGGAGTAGTCTGTTGTATTTGTTTTATTTTCTGTGCTAACACCTCTAATTTGTTTTCATGTGCGTTTATGGATTCATTTACTGCGGTCGTCTGCTCTCGCATACATTCTTCTACTGCAATGACCCGCGTCTCACATTCTGTTATGCGTGTGTTGGTTGTCTGTCGCGGACTCAAACTCCACGCAGATAGATTCAACTTCTCCATGATTTTGCTCTCGGCAGCTTCGACGATAGCTTTATTTTGTTTTGCTTGCTCGTGTATGGCAGCGAGTATTTTTTTATTTTGACTTTTACTGTCTTCACGTACAATTTTTAAGTTTTCTTGCAATATTTTATTTTCTTCGCATAGCTGTTTATTATCATCCCTTACTGCTTGTATATTTTTATTATTTTCATCACGCACGGATTTTAAGTTCTCTTGCAATGCTTGGTTATTTTTATTACTTTCATCACGTACGGATTGTATATTCGCTAAAATTGCATTTAGTGTAGCTTGCAAATCAGTTGATAGACCTTCCGCCATCTTTTACAACGATAACAACTTGCAACAAAGTTTATCTTAATGTCTTGACTTATGTACGGCACACTTATTCTTATTGTTAACGTTTAATGTTCAACTATTCTAAAATATTATCGCAATGCACAGTAAACAGTCAGAAATCATACAACACAATGTCTACATGAATCCTTAACCTATACATGCACAAATAAGATAATTCACTCCAGATAACGTTCCAATACTAAATTACGATTCTAACCTAAAGACTAGTCTTTCTGAGCATATGCAATATTTAAATGATACACACTCTGAAGACAATTTTATATATATCAAAACACTACAAAATTTTTTATAACATACTATTTTGTCGTGCCAAAATCGTTGGCTAATGCAATTTAATACTATGTAATAGGTTATATTTAATATATTTCTTGCACTTTTACTGCCCCATCATTGCGAGCGCCATTTACTATGCGACAAAACATATATTGGGCATAGTAATAATTGAACAATATAGTCAGTTATCTGGAGCAAGGTTGTATATTTTAAAACAAAAATTTTAAATGATCTGTAATTCACAAAAATATTTATTTTTTATATAATTGTCTCTGAATATATCAGACTGATCTGTTTAAACAAAATGTCAACTTGTTACTTGAGTGTTGTTTCCAAGTATGTTGTTCGTCTCACTGCTGGTCCTGTGATTCGCCGCAATCTGCTCCTCTCTCGTCTCCTCCTTTCTGCACACTCCCGCTTCGCTGGCACTCCTCTTGTACGCACGCACGCCGACACACCGATAACCAGTCTACTCTTATCTCAGGGCACAGGAACTGGGCTGTAATTTAATATTATTTAATTTTGGTGCTTTAAGCATGCACCTTCCCGTGTCTTGAGGTGTCCTCGCGATAACACAGGAGTATCCCGGATGGATAAACCTTTCTTATGCGGAAATCTTCACTCACGCGAGACTAGCACTGTTTAAAACTTAAATATTTTATTCTTTGAGCTAATATTGAGTTCGTACCCAGTCAAGGTATAAGCTAACGTGTAACTCGTCGCTATACTGTCCTTGATCTCTCTTACATAAGCACGTTTCTGTTCGAAAAACTCGCACAGAGAGCACGTCCGTAATATTTGATCTGCAGGATGGAACTAACTCGATATTCATCGGCGGAGACCCAATCTTAATGGAAATTGGGGCTGCTGATTGGTTGAAACCTATCATGTGATTGATGGATAAAACTGATAGACAACTTCTTGAAAAGATTTGCAGATTTCTGCAGAAGCAGGTATAGATTTTATCTATAAGATTTTCTGACTTCTAACACCTCTAATTTGTTTTCATGTGCGTTTATTGATTCATTTACTACGGTCGTCTGCTCTCGCATACATTCTTCTACTGCAATGACCCGCGTCTCACATTCTGTTATGCGTGTGTTGGTTGTCTATCGCGGACTCAAATTCCACGCAGATAGATTCAACTTCTCCATGATTTTGCTCTCGGCAGCTTCGACGATAGCTTTATTTTGTTTTGCTTGCCTCGTGTTGTAACCCCTCTTTGGATTTTTTATGCCTTATAAAAAAATGTCTTGAATTTTTTTTTTTTTTTTTTTTTTTTTTTTTTGAAGAGGTTATTTAAAACTAGGCTAAAGCCTAGAGAAGCTAAAAAGGCGCTGGGTCCAGTGGGACGGGACTTGCAATTAAACTCTCTGTTATAACTAACAATAACATTTATTGAGTCTTGAGTGTGTAACATATCGTGTACCAATTGTTTTCCTTGTTTTTTATAATTTCAAAATTTGTGTATAAATTTTCCCCGAGCATACCCCACAAAAGTGACACAAACATAAATCACAAATAATATATATATAAAACAGTTGTTTTCTTTTTGTTGTTTTTTTTTTGTTTTTATAATGCAAATATTTTTTGTGTAAATAAATCTTCCCCTGTACATGCCCCACAAAAATAACACAAACATAAATCCCAAATAACTATAAATATATATCTCTAAAACAATTGTTTTCTTTTTATAATGCAAATATTTTTGGTGTAAATAATTCTTCCCCGTACATACCCCACAAAAATGACACAAACATAAATCACAAAAGTATAAATATATATCTCTGTCACATCCACATTATAAGTCTCGCTATATCGATACCCAACACCCTTATAATGTTTTTTAAAAACAGAGGCACTCGCCTATATACCCACCTTTTATTTTTATTGACATTTCTCTGCAGACATCCGAAAGTATAAAAATGTCACTAGTGCTCCCACGAATCTGGACTGCCCAAAATGCCAGATGTAACATTAAAGTGGTCTTAAATTTGGTAAGATAAGAAACAACGAGTCAGAAAATTTAACTGAGGATGATACATAGGAAAGACGGTAAGCCACCATCTTTCCTTTGGCCAGAACTGTAATTGTGAATTGGCTGAGATAATGATTTATAATTTTAATAATGATTAATTAATGATTAATAATTTAACGATAGTGTTTAAAAAATTTACAATAATAAAATGTCCTGATCAGTTATGTAATATGTTAAGAAAACTGGATTGGCCCGGGAACCAACATGTTCCTAAGCCTGGAGCATGCCTGTGTCTGCATACAAGGCTGCCTATACAGGATTAAGCAGGGGCCGGACTGTTACTGAATTAGACGCTTATAACCCTTACATAAACCCCAAAAATGTAATTTAAATTTGTGAACTGGCAGTGATTGTCTGAACTATGTTGACAGGAGTTACAGCTAAACCCTACCAGCCGGTGAGGTTTTATCCTGTCACACACGGAACTCCCCCCTTACATAGATGGAAATATCCCCCCTTTACTAGAAAGAAAATAATGATGGAATTAAATTTGATAGGCCTTGGATACCTGCCAGCCCCCGGGCTTACACTTAATACCAAGTTATTACATTATAAAAAAAAATCCGCGCACAATTCTGTCTAGTTAAAGTGGGGCCTGATTAAAACGTTTTAAAGATGATCAAAATTTGACAATTTATCACTTGTGCTCCACAAAAGTTATAAGTTGTTAACAGCACAGATCCGGGTGTCTATGTAGATTTAATTAATTATAATAATGGTTTGAGTTCACCTGGTGATGTTGAGGTTACCAGTTCCAGGGTGAGTGTTGGTTGGACGCGGTCATGTTGTTGTCCTCTACGACAGGTGAAGTCGAAAGTCTTTATTATTCGTTCAGGCTGAGATGGTCATCCTGAGGCAGCATCCACGTCTAAGACCAGGGGCCCTGCGCATACACAAATAATTACGACAGATCCCAACAATTTTTCTCCCTCTATAAGGCGTCACGTACATTGGGTATAATCGTATATCACAATTTAAACTGGCCAACTCGTAACTCTTTTACTTATACTTGGTTCGTTTTAGTAAAAAGTTTTGAACACCTCCAAAACCAACATAATGTACTTAAGCATGATTATGCTCATGTGGGCAAAAGTTTGACACACTGTAACATGTCTATGTCTGCACTAGCACGTGTAATTACATTTAAAAAAACTACCACATCCGCCAAAATAGCAGAATTTTACACCATTACATTGATAACGACAATTATTGTCTCTTAATTACTTAACTTGGTTATTTGAATACTTTAGCTACATATATATGACATGGACTGCTTCTGATATACTCGCCACGAGGTTGTAAAATTATTTACTCTCTTTCACACTTGCTATATTAATTTTTTATTTACGAAACTCATAATATATATTTTAATGTAACTTACCGCAGTTTTGTGCGTGTTTATCTACCCATGGTAGATGATAGAGATCCTTACAAAAGAGACTTCGCTCTGTTGAAGAGGTACCTGATGTAACTTATTTGGATGACCAAGCGAGACAGGCGAAACACGTATTAAAATGCGCTTTACTGAATTACTGCATCCAGGCGGACAAGGCGACCGCTAGGGTGCGTGGCGTGTACCACTGCGAACTAGATTTCGCCGTTCCGCTAAATGTTAAACGCAGTAACCGCTAAACTAATTGTGCGTTATGAATTATAATTTCTATAATAAAAAAAATATACCGTATTAGGTTTATTTTGCGTTTTTAATCGCCGGCTCGTAAAACGACCGGCACAGTGTATGGCAGCGAGTATTTTTTTATTTTGACTTTTACTGTCTTCACGTACAATTTTTAAGTTTTCTTGCAATATTTTATTTTCTTCGCATAGCTGTTTATTATCATCCCTTACTGCTTGTATATTTTTATTATTTTCATCACGCACGGATTTTAAGTTCTCTTGCAATGCTTGGTTATTTTTATTACTTTCATCACGTACGGATTGTATATTCGCTAAAATTGCATTTAGTGTAGCTTGCAAATCAGTTGATAGACCTTCCGCCATCTTTTACAACGATAACAACTTGCAACAAAGTTTATCTTAATGTCTTGACTTATGTACGGCACACTTATTCTTATTGTTAACGTTTAATGTTCAACTATTCTAAAATATTATCGCAATGCACAGTAAACAGTCAGAAATCATACAACACAATGTCTACATGAATCCTTAACCTATACATGCACAAATAAGATAATTCACTCCAGATAACGTTCCAATACTAAATTACGATTCTAACCTAAAGACTAGTCTTTCTGAGCATATGCAATATTTAAATGATACACACTCTGAAGACAATTTTATATATATCAAAACACTACAAAATTTTTTATAACATACTATTTTGTCGTGCCAAAATCGTTGGCTAATGCAATTTAATACTATGTAACAGGTTATATTTAATATATTTCTTGCACTTTTACTGCCCCATCATTGCGAGCGCCATTTACTATGCGACAAAACATATATTGGGCATAGTAATAATTGAACAATATAGCCAGTTATCTGGAGCAAGGTTGTATATTTTAAAACAAAAATTTTAAATGATCTGTAATTCACAAAAATATTTATTTTTTATATAATTGTCTCTGAATATATCAGACTGATCTGTTTAAACAAAATGTCAACTTGTTACTTGAGTGTTGTTCCCAAGTACATTGTTCGTCTCACTGCTGGTCCTGTGATTCGCCGCAATCTGCTCCTCTCTCGTCTCCTCCTTTCTGCACACTCCCGCTTCGCTGGCACTCCTCTTGTACGCACGCATGCCGACACACCGATAACCAGTCTACTCTTATCTCAGGGCACAGGAACTGGGCTGTAATTTAATATTATTTAATTTTGGTGCTTTAAGCGTGCACCTTCCCGCGTCTTGAGGTGTCCTCGCGATAACACAGGAGTATCCCGGATGGATAAACCTTTCCTATGCGGAAATCTTCACTCACGCGAGACTAGCACTGTTTAAAACTTAAATATTTTATTCTTTGAGCTAATATTGAGTTTGTACCCAGTCAAGGTATAAGCTAACGTGTAACTCATCGCTATGCTGTCCTTGATCGCTCTTACATAAGCACGTTTCTGTTCGAAAAACTCGCACAGAGAGCACGTCCGTAATATTTGATCTGCAGGATGGAACTAACTCGATATTCATCGGCGGAGACCCAATCTTAATGGAAATTGGGGCTGCTGATTGGTTGAAACCTATCATGTGATTGATGGATAAAACTGATAGACAACTTCTTGAAAAGATTTGCAGATTTCTGCAGAAGCAGGTATAGATTTTATCTATAAGATTTTCTGACTTCTAACACCTCTAATTTGTTTTCATGTGCGTTTATTGATTCATTTACTACGGTCGTCTGCTCTCGCATACATTCTTCTACTGCAATGACCCGCGTCTCACATTCTGTTATGCGTGTGTTGGTTGTCTATCGCGGACTCAAACTCCACGCAGATAGATTCAACTTCTCCATGATTTTGCTCTCGGCAGCTTCGACGATAGCTTTATTTTGTTTTGCTTGCCTCGTGTTGTAACCCCTCTTTGGATTTTTTATGCCTTATAAAAAAATGTCTTTTGAATTTTTTTTTTTTTTTTTTTTTTTTGTTTGAAGAGGTTATTTAAAACTAGGCTAAAGCCTAGAGAAGCTAAAAAGGCGCTGGGTCCAGTGGGACGGGACTTGCAATTAAACTCTCTGTTATAACTAACAATAACATTTATTGAGTCTTGAGTGTGTAACATATCGTGTACCAATTGTTTTCCTTGTTTTTTATAATTTCAAAATTTGTGTATAAATTTTCCCCGAGCATACCCCACAAAAGTGACACAAACATAAATCACAAATAATATATATATAAAACAGTTGTTTTCTTTTTGTTGTTTTTTTTTTTGTTTTTATAATGCAAATATTTTTTGTGTAAATAAATCTTCCCCTGTACATGCCCCACAAAAATAACACAAACATAAATCACAAAAGTATAAATATATATCTCTGTCACATCCACATTATAAGTCTCGCTATATCGATACCCAACACCCTTATAATGTTTTTTAAAAACAGAGGCACTCGCCTATATACCCACCTTTTATTTTTATTGACATTTCTCTGCAGACATCCGAAAGTATAAAAATGTCACTAGTGCTCCCACGAATCTGGACTGCCCAAAATGCCAGATGTAACATTAAAGTGGTCTTAAATTTGGTAAGATAAGAAACAACGAGTCAGAAAATTTAACTGAGGATGATACATAGGAAAGACGGTAAGCCACCATCTTTCCTTTGGCCAGAACTGTAATTGTGAATTGGCTGAGATAATGATTTATAATTTTAATAATGATTAATTAATGATTAATAATTTAACGATAGTGTTTAAAAAATTTACAATAATAAAATGTCCTGATCAGTTATGTAATATGTTAAGAAAACTGGATTGGCCCGGGAACCAACATGTTCCTAAGCCTGGAGCATGCCTGTGTCTGCATACAAGGCTGCCTATACAGGATTAAGCAGGGGCCGGACTGTTACTGAATTAGACGCTTATAACCCTTACATAAACCCCAAAAATGTAATTTAAATTTGTGAACTGGCAGTGATTGTCTGAACTATGTTGACAGGAGTTACAGCTAAACCCTACCAGCCGGTGAGGTTTTATCCTGTCACACACGGAACTCCCCCCTTACATAGATGGAAATATCCCCCCTTTACTAGAAAGAAAATAATGATGGAATTAAATTTGATAGGCCTTGGATACCTGCCAGCCCCCGGGCTTACACTTAATACCAAGTTATTACATTATAAAAAAAAATCCGCGCACAATTCTGTCTAGTTAAAGTGGGGCCTGATTAAAACGTTTTAAAGATGATCAAAATTTGACAATTTATCACTTGTGCTCCACAAAAGTTATAAGTTGTTAACAGCACAGATCCGGGTGTCTATGTAGATTTAATTAATTATAATAATGGTTTGAGTTCACCTGGTGATGTTGAGGTTACCAGTTCCAGGGTGAGTGTTGGTTGGACGCGGTCATGTTGTTGTCCTCTACGACAGGTGAAGTCGAAAGTCTTTATTATTCGTTCAGGCTGAGATGGTCATCCTGAGGCAGCATCCACGTCTAAGACCAGGGGCCCTGCGCATACACAAATAATTACGACAGATCCCAACAATTTTTCTCCCTCTATAAGGCGTCACGTACATTGGGTATAATCGTATATCACAATTTAAACTGGCCAACTCGTAACTCTTTTACTTATACTTGGTTCGTTTTAGTAAAAAGTTTTGAACACCTCCAAAACCAACATAATGTACTTAAGCATGATTATGCTCATGTGGGCAAAAGTTTGACACACTGTAACATGTCTATGTCTGCACTAGCACGTGTAATTACATTTAAAAAAACTACCACATCCGCCAAAATAGCAGAATTTTACACCATTACATTGATAACGACAATTATTGTCTCTTAATTACTTAACTTGGTTATTTGAATACTTTAGCTACATATATATGACATGGACTGCTTCTGATATACTCGCCACGAGGTTGTAAAATTATTTACTCTCTTTCACACTTGCTATATTAATTTTTTATTTACGAAACTCATAATATATATTTTAATGTAACTTACCGCAGTTTTGTGCATGTTTATCTACCCATGGTAGATGATAGAGATCCTTACAAAAGAGACTTCGCTCTGTTGAAGAGGTACCTGATGTAACTTATTTGGATGACCAAGCGAGACAGGCGAAACACGTATTAAAATGCGCTTTACTGAATTACTGCATCCAGGCGGACAAGGCGACCGCTAGGGTGCGTGGCGTGTACCACTGCGAACTAGATTTCGCCGTTCCGCTAAATGTTAAACGCAGTAACCATTAAACTAATTGTGCGTTATGAATTATAATTTCTATAATAAAAAAAATATACCGTATTAGGTTTATTTTGCGTTTTTAATCGCCGGCTCATAAAACGACCGGCACACCCCCAGCCCAAAAGGGTAACATAGTTGCCCACACTTAGACAGAGGGGTACCCTGCAGTGTACCCCACTATTGTCTTCTACAACACGGGTATCCATCAGTATTCGCAGTAGTCTTCGCTCTCAGAAGCACAAAGGCTCAGAACAAAAAACTCCTCACAACTGTGACGATCCCCATGCGACCCTCTCCGTCATGCCAACCCCACGGGACCACCCCAACACGTCACCCTCTCTGGTGACCACTACCTACTTCTACCGTCCCACTCACATACCCGTCCGAAGACCAAACAAGGTATCACCCACCTTGGTATGTGAGTGACCGTACTACTCCTTTCGTCCACCTCTTGGACCGACCAGCCACATGCACCAACAAGGCATCTCCATCCTTGCCATATGGCTGGCCCACATCCCTACACTAGGGCGGACGGCCCCGCTTAGCCGGACAGAGAAAACCGCATAGAGGGCACGTGAACATCATCCCTTCTCTTACTCTTTAAAAGACCATAACTACGGCGGTGGGGGGGGGGGGTAACTCTCTACCGCTCCGTCTAAGCAACTCACTCTCTCAACAAAAAACACCAGGGAAATCAACCGGGGGAATGCGGCATGGCCATATGATAACAAGGTTCAATCTCGATAATAGATCAGCTGATGAACAAACCAGGTCGACCGTGAAATTGACATATCAAACATAGAACAGTTACATGAGACAAGGACTGGTTTATCAGATTACGAATACGACAACAACTACATTCCACCCTGCAGCCGGCTATCAACAGCTCATAGTCCAACTCGCCCAGACAACATATTTTACAACGATACAGCTGGTTACAAGTTACTATGTCAATATCTAGACTCCCCATAAAACGACAACGTATTTTTGCTCTTATACACCAAACAAACTACCTTCGACAATATCTCGTATCCCCAACCAACAATCTAACACTAACATCACTACACCAACCTAGTCACAATTCTTCCAACTAACTTCTTTTCTAACTCCTGTCTGATATTTTTCTTTTTTCCTTTTCCTAATTTTTTTCCTTTTCTAAATTTTTTTTATTTTATTTTGTTTTTCTAAGGGGAGGGGTAGGAAAATTGGGAAGATGAAAAGGGCAAGGATCATTGAAAGGTCAATAGCTAGGACTAAGTGTAAGGACATGGTTCCCTCCGAGAATAAGGATGGGTGGAGAAAACCAAGGCTTGCAGAGGCAGGGGCGCAACCCTGAAGTAGGCGAACACCACTGGGACTGTGGGGAACATCTACCTGCTACCCGTTAACCGGTTCTTCTCACCTTTTTATGACGAACTTTAGGTACTCGTTCCTTTTGGACACCACTCTCTGAGAAACTATCTCGTGTTGAGCTGTACTGATTTGTTTCTTCTGAATTAGAATCAAGGCAACTTACCTGACTACTTTTACCCCGATTTGGATTATCCTCAACCTCTAACTCCTCTGCTTCTACCTCCCCTGGTTCTCTTTCTTCCACCTCTTCCTTTTCCTCCTCTACATAATCCAAATCACCATCACGACACTGCACATCTTCATCCTCTAGTTGCTCACCTGGTCCGCATGAAACTTCTTTCCATTCCTCGGAATCCTCAACACTACTTACAGAAGGCGTCTGCACATCTTCACACACTACATCATTCTCACTCACACACTCCACAACGCTGCCACCCAATTTCTCCTCAACTTCTACCTCATCTACTTCTACCACACTTGCAGCCTGGACATCCCCGTGTCCATCCGCAAACTCAGACTCTTCAGCCTCCCTAACACTTACACTTATACTCCCCTGCGCAGCATGTGCAGACCGCTCTTCTGCCTCTTCCTTCGATTCCTCTTCTTCACTACTTTCAGCAACTACAACTTCCTCAACATTTCCCACCCTGGAATCCAGCTGTCCAGGTCCATGTGCAATGTCTAAATTAAATTCTACTGACGATGGTAAAGCTCCACCATCAAGTTACTTCTCATCTTTCGGCGTAGGCGATGATGATGTTACCGGGTCTGGATCCATCATGAACCGAGATGGAGATACCGGAACAAATTCCACGGCATCTGGATTCAACTGTGACGTCACCTCTGAGTCCTCTAATTCAGTATCAACAGACGTGTTCTTGTTGTCTTGTATTGATTCACTGAAGTTATTCCGCTTTTCTTCTTCTGCTTCACCTTCTTCATCCACTACTCTATTAGGCACTGGTAATTCCTCTGGAAGCTTTAAAGTTTCCTTTCTCTCCAAATAGGAATAAAGACTTCCTACAGGATCCCTACTTGCCAATGTTTGTTCTCTAATATAACTTCTTCTTTCCCTGTTAATTTCATACTTATTTCTTTTCTCTGCTGTAACCGTTGCCACTGTCTTCTCACTTGCCACCCCCTTGTAGCCTCCATTACTTCCGGAATATTCAGTTTTTCTGACAGTCTCTTGTGTTCTTCTCCAACCGCCATGTTTGTCCTTTTTAGCTCTTCCTAACAACCCACTGGAGTATTGGACATCTGTAGCAGCTCTTCCCTGGGACTCGTCCCCTGCCTGGACAGTATTAGAACCCACACACAACCGGTACAGATCCGCAAAACAACGGGGACGGTCTGCGAATATCAAACGAGATCTCTCTTGGGGATTCAGTCCTTCCAGGATTGCTTGTATAACTTCCGTCTCGGGCAACCCTAATCTTAATACCCGGGCAGCTTTACGTATGTCGTGCACGAAGTCCCCCAACGCCTCTCCGTTGGCCTGTAGGCGATAGAATAAATTAAACTTAAGCTGGGCACGTCGTCGATGGGGTATGAAGAAATCCAACACTTCCCCATGAAAAGCTTCGACACTGCTGCCCCGACGCAGAGTGTTGGTGACCAGCCCTGCTAATGAACCCCGGCAATACGGGTATATAAGGGACAAGACCTCCCCATCGGACACCCCCGGGAAATCTGCCAACTGCAGAACAAGATCCAAGAAGACCAGCAACCCGTCCTCATCTATTCCATCTACCACCGGAAGTTTCTGGAGAACCCCTGAAAGGGGGTGGGGCAATTTCTGATAGCATACCGCCGCCAGAATTGCACAATTCACAACACACAACAACAAAACATAAATTCCCACAAAACACCTAACACAAACCTAGCTTACGAAACATAGAAACAAAGAATCAGAAAAACTCGAGTACTATACTCTTCCTTCAAGCAAACTGCGGGCCCCCTAGCGTTGGGTGGACGCGCCCACTAGCCTGAACTGGCTCTCGACAACACCATACAAGAAGAAAAGCAACATTTACACTAACACACGACATACCCAACATCTATCACGACATCATATTTAACAAGAAACAAAATATTTAACGAACAACAACGAATTCCCATAAGTCATAACACTAACTTCGACTCCCATACCTCGGACGAGACCGACTGCCGATTGGGCCATACCGCATGCCTATGAACGCGCTATCATTTGTAAAGAATAACGCGAAATCATTTTCCCAACACCTCGCCACAGAACTGCGGTAATTCAATTAAAAAAAAAAAATTCCCCCTAAAATTTTACATCACGTGGCGACACCAAATTTACAAATAAACCCAATATACTCAACAACAATAGACATAACTCACATGCTAAAGCATAGATGTTAATTTTAAAAAAAATCTTCAAAGTTCCAAGTTGCCAGAACTATTCCCGAGTTTGCAAGCCCCGTCACACCCAAAGGACCCAAGGGTTTAACCCTAGATACAACCATGCTCTGCTACCAAATGTAACCCTCTTTGGATTTTTTATGCCTTATAAAAAAATGTCTTTTGAAGAGGGACCACTAGTTATTTAAAACTAGGCTAAAAAGGCGCTGGGTCCAGTGGGACGGGACTTGCAATTAAACTCTCTGTTATAACTAACAATAACATTTATTGAGTCTTGAGTGTGTAACATATCGTGTACCAATTGTTTTCCTTGTTTTTTATAATTTCAAAATTTGTGTATAAATTTTCCCCGAGCATACCCACAAAAGTGACACAAACATAAATCACAAATAATATATATATAAAACAATTGTTTTCTTTTTGTTGTTTTTTTTTGTTTTTATAATGCAAATATTTTTCGTGTAAATAAATCTTCCCCTGTACATGCCCCACAAAAATAACACAAACATAAATCCCAAATAACTATAAATATATATCTCTAAAACAATTGTTTTCTTTTTATAATGCAAATATTTTTGGTGTAAATAATTCTTCCCCGTACATACCCCACAAAAGTGACACAAACATAAATCACAAAAGTATAAATATATATCTCCGTCACATCCACATTATAAGTCTCGCTATATCGATACCCAACACCCTTATAATGTTTTTTAAAAACAGAGGCACTCGCCTATATACCCACCTTTTATTTTTATTGACATTTCTCTGCAGACATCCGAAAGTATAAAAATGTCACTAGTGCTCCCACGAATCTGGATTGCCCAAAATGCCAGATGTAACATTAAAGTGGTCTTAAATTTGGTAAGATAAGAAACAACGAGTCAGAAAATTTAACTGAGGATGATACATAGGAAAGACGGTAAGCCACCATCTTTCCTTTGGCCAGAACTGTAATTGTGAATTGGCTGAGATAATGATTTATAATTTTAATAATGATTAATTAATGATTAATAATTTAACGATAGCGTTTAAAAAATTTACAATAATAAAATGTCCTGATCAGTTATGTAATATGTTAAGAAAACTGGAATGGCCCGGGAACCAACATGTTCCTAAGCCTGGAGCATGCCTGTGTCTGCATACAAGGCTGCCTATACAGGATTAAGCAGGGGCCGGACAGTTACTGAATTAGACGCTTCAGCCGGTGAGGTTTCATCCTGTCACACACGGAACTCCCCCGTTACATAGACGGAAATACCCCCCCCCCTTTACTAGAAAGAAAATAATGATGGAATTAAATTTGATAGGCCTTGGATACCTGCCAGCCCCCGGGCTTACACTTAATACTAAGTTATTACATTATCAAAAAAAAATCCGCGCACAATTCTGTCTAGTTAAAGTGGGGCCTGATTAAAACATTTTAAAGATGATCAAAATTTGACAATGTATCACTCGTGCTCCACAAAAGTTATAAGTTGTTAACAGCACAGATCTGGGTGTCTATGTAGATTTAATTAATTATAATAATGGTTTGAGGTCACCTGGTGATGTTGAGGTTACCAGTTCCAGGATGAGTGTTGGTTGGACGTGGTCATGTTGTTGTCCTCTACGACAGGCGAAGTCGAAAGTCTTTATTATTCGTTCAGGCTGAGATGGTCATCCTGAGGCAGCGTCCACGTCTAAGACCAGGGGCCCTGCGCATACACAAATAATTAGGACAGGTCCCAACACTTTTTCTCCCTCTATAAGGCGTCACGTGCATTGGGTATAATCGTATATCACAATTTAAACTGGCCAACTCGTAACCCTTTAACTTATACTTGGTTCGTTTTAGTAAAAATTTTTAAACACCTCCAAAACCAACATAATATACTTAAGCATGATTATGCTCATGTGGGCAAAAGTTTGACATACTGTAACCTGTCTATGTCTGCACTAGCACGTGTAAGTACATTTAAAAAGAACTATCACATCCGCCAAAATAGCAGAATTTTACACCATTACATTGATAACGACAATTATTGTCTCTTAATTACTTAACTTGGTTATTTGAATACTTTAGCTACATATATATATGACATGGACTGCTTCTGATATACTCGCCACGAGGTTGTAAAATTATTTACTCTCTTTCCCACTTGCTATATTAATTTTTTATTTACGAAACTCATAATATATATATATATATATATATATATATATATATATATATTAATGTAACTTATCGCAGTTTTGTGCGTGTTTATCTACCCATGGTAGTTGATAGAAATCCGTACAAAAGAGACTTCGCTCTGTCGAAGAGGTACCTGATGTAACTTATTTGGATGACCAAGCGAGACAGGCGAAACACGTATTAAAATGCGCTTTACTGAATTACTGCATCCAGGCGGACAAGGCGACCGCTAGGATGCGTGGCATGTACCACTGCAAACTAGATTTTGCCGTTCCGCTAAAGTTAAATGCAGTAACCGCTAAACTAATTGTGCGTTATGAATTATAATTTCTATAATAAAAAAATATACCGTATTAGGTTTATTTTGCGTTTTTAATCGCCGGCTCATAAAACGACCGGCACAGTGTATGGCAGCGAGTATTTTTTTATTTTGACTTTTACTGTCTTCACGTACAATTTTTAAGTTTTCTTGCAATATTTATTTTCTTCGCGTAGCTGTTTATTATCATCCCTTACTGCTTGTATATTTTTATTATTTTCATCACGCACGGATTTTAAGTTCTCTTGCAATGCTTGGTTATTTTTATTACTTTCGTCACGTACGGATTGTATATTCGCTAAAATTGCATTTAGTGTAGCTTGCAAATCTGCTGATAGACCTTCCGCCATCTTTTAGAACGATAACAACTCGCAACAAAGTTTATCTTAATGTCTTGACTTACGTACGGCACACTTATTCTTATTGTTAACGTTTAATGTTCAACTATTCTAAAATATTATCGCAATGCACAGTAAACAGTCAGAAATCATACAACACAATGTCTACATAAATCCTTAACCTATACGTGCACAAATAAGATAATTCACTCCAGATAACGTTCCAATACTAAATTACGATTCTAACCTAAAGACTAGTCTTTCTGAGCATATGCAATATTTAAATGATACACACTCTGAAGACAATTTTAATATATCAAAACACTACAAAATTTTTTATAACATACTATTTTGTCGTGCCAAAAACGTTGGCTAATGCAATTTAATACTATGTAACAGGTTATATTTAATATATTTCTTGCACTTTTACTGCCCCATCGTTGCGAGCGCCATTTACTATGCGACAAAACATATATTGGGCATAGTAATAATTTAACAATATAGTCAGTTATCTGGAGCAAGGTTGTATATTTTAAAACAAAAATTTTAAATGATCTGTAATTCACAAAAATATTTATTTTTTATATAATTGTCTCTGAATATATCAGACTGATCTGTTTAAACAAAATGTCAACTTGTTACTTGAGTGTTGTTCCCAAGTACATTGTTCGTCTCACTGCTGGTCCTGTGATTCGCCGCAATCTGCTCCTCTCTCGTCTCCTCCTTTCTGCACACTCCCGCTTCGCTGGCACTCCTCTTGTACGCACGCATGCCGACACACCGATAACCAGTCTACTCTTATCTCAGGGCACAGGAACTGGGCTGTAATTTAATATTATTTAATTTTGGTGCTTTAAGCGTGCACCTTCCCGCGTCTTGAGGTGTCCTCGCGATAACACAGGAGTATCCCGGATGGATAAACCTTTCCTATGCGGAAATCTTCACTCACGCGAGACTAGCACTGTTTAAAACTTAAATATTTTATTCTTTGAGCTAATATTGAGTTTGTACCCAGTCAAGGTATAAGCTAACGTGTAACTCATCGCTATACTGTCCTTGATCGCTCTTACATAAGCACGTTTCTGTTCGAAAAACTCGCACAGAGAGCACGTCCGTAATATTTGATCTGCAGGATGGAACTAACTCGATATTCATCAGCGGAGACCCAATCTTAATGGAAATTGGGGCTGCTGATTGGTTGAAACCTATCATGTGATTGATGGATAAAACTGATAGACAACTTCTTGAAAAGATTTGCAGATTTCTGCAGAAGCAGGTATAGATTTTATCTATAAATTTTCTGACTTCTAAAAGATAAGGAATTTATAGCAGTTGCTTTTTACTAACCAAATCCCTATTAATATATTACGTAACAAGTCTCTGACACCCAGAAAATATAGTGCTATTTAAGATGCTTGCGCTGCCCAAATCTCCGTTCGGTATGTTCATTTATAATGGAGTTATTCATAAAATACGAATGACACACGCACTCACACATTTAACTCGCACATGACATGATCACAAATACATTTATGGGCATTTTGATACATAATAGTCTTTTACCCAATTCTTATTTCAATACTTACATCTAATTTACATACTCAAACAAAAATCAAATTTTATCTTGTCATAAACCTGCTATATCAGCATGTAGTCGTTGCTACACTTTCCTTTACTGCAATGTTCTATTGCAAAAAAAAAATATATATATATTGCAACAGATCAAACTTTATTATTCTAATAAGGATATTGTGAGTGTGTAAAAATCGATACATGTCTATTATGGAAGAGATGAAAAATTATTTATTATATACCAATATTGTTTATAAATGTATAATGTATTTTAAATTGTCATGTATTGATAATATATTTAATTGTTTGTATTGTTCGATAATATAAATCTATTTTACTTGTTTGCTGCAACGTCCTCCTCTCGTCTCGTCGGTCCCGTCTTGGCGTCCTCTTCTTACTGTCCCTCCTTCCTGGTGTCCTCTTCGTCTCGTCGTCCTCTTCTACAGCTTCACTCCTTCCTGGTGTCCTCTTCGTCCTGGCGTCCTCTTCTTCTCGTCGTCCTCTTCTACAGCAAGTGGCTCCAGCGACGATAGTTCACAGAGTCTCGTAGTTATGTTTGACTGCTTCCACGATATCTTGTAGTGTCTTTAAGTTCCCTAAGCGGATATCTTAACTTACACGAAACAGCACTGTATTATATTTTAAATTTTATTTAATTATTTACCCTCTCGGTTCTTACCGCAAAACTTCGTTAAGAATTTTAAGGTTTATGGTTTATTTTATATAAGATATTTTACGTTTGTAAGAGAACAACTCTCTTACCCGGGCACAACTTCCCCTAGCAACGTCGACAGACAGACTGTGTCCATCCTAGCTCTGCAACATATGAATCTCACTGAATTTGGTGTATTTTGATAGGCCAAGCCCAAGTCACATGATTGATGGAACGACCAGATACACAAATTTCATGAAAAACTTTGTATAATTTTGCATAGTCCTGCATGGAAATTATCTACAATTTGTATTTCCCTATCATTGATAAGAGTTACACTTGAGTTTTGCTTTACTTAAAAAACCATATTTCTAAAATAGATACAAACCTCAGAGTATACACAAATCAAAGCTATTTACTTAAATAATTCCTTGTCAAATTTTTATGTAAATCGGTTAACTACCACTGCCGCAATAGCGATCGCAGATTATCACACCCGCACACGCGCACCAATTCATACAAAAAATACATGACAATATAGTACATCTTTTTTAGAAGAGTTTGGTGTAACCTATATGCTTATAAATTTTTAAATACAAAACTTATGACTAAAAGACAAAATATTACACAAAACAAATTTAAACAAGAAAATGCTCGTCATTCATGTACTCTGATATAAACAGCATATCTTATCATCCTGTGTTCTGTTGCAATATATATATATTTGTATTTTCACTCAACATTGAAAATACACAAAATACAAATACATATACTACAATCACACACAATAATACAACTTTAAAATACCAAAGACCAACAAACAACCTTAATAGCATCCAGCAGCCAACACACAAATACTTCACCAGACAAAAGATTGCGAAGGCTGAAGATGAGAGCACAGGAACTCTCAAAACATGTTCCAAATAAGGAAAAATAACATCTTGAGGTAAATTTAGTTATAAATGTTAAATGTAATATATATATATTTTTTTCAATCACTTTCTGATACAGTTCGTTTCTTGATGTATATAAAATATTTAAAATTTATATTTATAATAACTTTACCTCAATTGTTTTTCTTTTTTTGGAACATATTTCAGGGCGATTAGTGTTCCCATCCTCAACCTTCTTAATTTTGAATCTTGTGGAGTACTTGTGTGTTGGTTGTTTGTTGTTATGGTTTCCTGTTGGTTTTTCGTATTTTGAATTGGTATTACTGTGTGTGATTGTGGTGTATATATTAGTGTTTTGTGTATTTTCAGTGTTGAGTGCTTTGAAAATTGTGTCACTCAATTAACCCTGTGTGTGTGTGTGTGTGTGTGTGTGTGTGTGTGTGTGTGTGTGTGTGTGTGTGTGTGTGTGTGTGTGTGTGTGTGTGTGTGTGTGTGTTAATGACCTGATAAAAGACAATCAACTATAAATGACTATCTAAAAATTAGTGTAGCTGCAGTACAGTGTTTGTTTACAGTCTGTTTAAAAATTTAATTTTATTGTAAGGAAATAGAAGTATGGCGAAGGTGAAAAAAACGTGTTCGAGATAAGGGCTGATTCTGATTGTACTACCCTTAAAAACATGAATAAATGTCCTTTTTTGAAAAGTGTCTGTGTCTGTGTGTAGAGTTTTTTGTATGACGAATGATAACTGCCGCAAATTCAAACAGAATCAAATACTTTTTTCCATACAGTGCTGAATTGTAGAGGACTCAAGGCCTATTGATTTTGGTGAAGATCGGTTAAGGGGTAGAGGTAGTTTACCTGAAACGTTTTACGTTTTAACAAGAGTAAAGTACTTAAAAATTCATTTCAACTTTTTCAAACAATGGTAATTGTTAAAAATAAAATAATTTTGTTGCCAGGCAACCAGGTTGATTGGTTATGAGGGAGGGGTAGTTTACCTGCATTGTTTTGTGTTTTAACAGTAGTAAAGTACTTAATTTTAATAAATAAGTGCCCCAAAAATAAAGTCATATTAATCCACCGTAAAATGGTAAATGAGATAATTAAAAATGGAGTGGGTAGTTGAAGGGGGACGGGGTGATTTTTTGAAAATTGCTGTGCTGAAATAAAGTAAAGTACGAATATTAAATTTGAAGGATAAGATACCTTAGAAATTACATATGATAAAAATATTACTTTATGAAAGTGTACATATCATTAATGGTGGGGATCGGTTGAGGAGGAGGGATGATTATCTGTGTAGTTCAGTTTCTTTATAAGAACAAAGTAGGCCTACCTAAGTTTTATAGATAAAGTGACTCGAAAATAACATTATATTAAACGACTACCCCATAATAACAAAAATATTATATATAAATAGTGAAATTAGTTTGAGGGTGGGCGATACTTTTTTAGAAATTATCGAACCGAATTCAAGTAAATTATTTTAAACATAAGTCTTACAACATGGAAGTCATGTATGGTTCTCCATACCGATTTTATTTACTTATTTAGATGTTAAAGTATCTAATGTTTTTTTTTTTTAATTTAACTTGTTTTTTTATGTGTATTTAATAATGTATGTAAAAATACTATACTTACGCCATTATTGTAAATAAAATACATTGTAAAGATAATATTCTGTGTCTGTGTTAAATTTAAACAAAACGTGTTTGTTACAACTTATCCTTTTATAGTTTAAATTTCATTTTGAAGAGATAAAATTACAATGACAACAATATTTTTATGACAATTTGGTAAGTACTGTATAGGCCTATTAATATATTTTGGTTATATACTTTTTTTATTTGTGATACATGTACTGTTTTTTTCTTAAATTTTTCCTTATTTTTTTATTACTCGAAAATAAAAAAATAGCCAAAATCCTATATAATCGATATTATTTACCAATTCTCTAAAAGTATGAGTCTCTAGAAGTATGATTCTCTAAAATAGAACAGCTTACATTATGGTACTGCTTAAATTACATACATAAAGTATTGTAAAACTGTGGTACTTAAAATTGATGTGCTTGTAAGACTGTGCAATTGATGTGCTTTCGGCTACTGTTATCATTCAGTTATTGTTATCAGAATGGTAATGTCCCATTATGATTACAATAAACAGGGACCATTGTACTTGACGTCTGTCCCTCATACTTTTTTGCAAGAGTCACCCCAGATATTTTAAATTTTAAAATGTTTTAACTTCACAGAAATTTTATGTGTAAAACTGTATGTTTGTTTCAGCAGTTTGAAGAATAAAATATTAATATAAAATGTACACAATACAAACCCATGTTTTAGTTAGACCTTAGCTAACATTGTATAGGTGTATTGGACAGGTGGCACTGACTGTTCTGTTCTGTTTTAGTTTATGATATTATTAGTCCACATGTATCCTCAGAGAATACTATATGCAGTATTCTATAGTTAGCAATGGGTATTAAGTATCTGCCAGGACCTTTGTGTTTTCACTTATTAGCCAGTGTTATTTACTAAGCAAAGTTGGTAATTAGTTGTATGGTATTACATATTAAATTCACAAATATGGACAATTGTATTGATAATTGTGTAGTATAGAAGTACAGTACTGTATACTAAAGTCTGTTGTGTTCAATTAAAAAATTAAAGAATTTTAACGATTAAGGATTTTGCGAGGATTTGAAAAAAGTATAACACAAATTTTTAAATTATTTGTGTTGACATTTCGATGACAATAAATGTTGTCAAAATGTCAACACAAATAATTAAAATTTGTGTTATACTTTTTGGTCAATCCTCTCAAACTCTTCATAATTAGAATTAATTCATTGACAATCACTACTAAATTAAGGATTCATTAACAAAATTAAAAATTATTGTATTTAAAAACTTCAGCAATTTTTGTCTGCTTTCATTTATTCAAAAATCCAGAATGTAGTATTCTGATTAGTGCAAGGTTTCACAGCACATTTTCTTTTCCAGTGCATTCACAATACATTGTTACCTATCATAAATTGTGTAAATCGTAAATTAATATTAGAAGTGGTTTGTTAATTTCCAGGCTCTTATGCTGTTGCTTGTTCACTTTGTGTCCTGCTTGTTTCAGTTGTGTCCTGAAAATAATCTGTCTTCATCTGTTAGTTATTTCCATTTGTGTAGTTAAATAAAATGGAATATAGGTTATAAGTGAGTCTCATTTATGTATTACATATATGATAATGGGAAGTAATTTTGATAAGGACATGTAAGTTGATATTTACAAGGCTAAACATAATGGTTACCAAGGTAAAATATTGTTTGAGAATCACAGTTTTGTTACATAAAAACTGTTGTCTAATATCGCATGTTTTACAGTGATTTGGTGGGACTGTAACATAGTTTTGTTGTTGTTTAATACCCAGTTTTACTTAACAGCTGATGGCTTAATTATAGTGGTATCTGTATTACAGGTGAAAGAATTTCACCGTAATACTTTCAGCAAGCTATTGTTAAAAAGATTTTTAACAACATTTAGTTCATTTTTAATGATAGTAACCATTCCAGAAGAGCATGTGGATAGTCAGTAGTTTGGCTCACAGACATTTGTATAGTGTATTTCGTACAACATGTTAGTAATAATTGACATAATAGTTTTGCCATTGTGTGTTGCACTAAGCTTCTCATATAAATGTATTTCTGTTTTATGTTTATTGACAGATTCAAAACACACACGCTGTGTGTGTGTGTGTGTTTTAATTACTTGTATGAAATAAAAAAGCTTAATACAAGACAAAGACACAATGTAAAACTACAAACACACAATTAGGTATAGTACAGATTGCCTGTATAATGAGTATGTGAAGAACTCTGTTGTTAGTAAACGTTCTGTTAATTTATTATGTACCTTACACTTTAGGTAAACAAGACATGGGTATGTATCTGTGTATACATACATGAAAGAAATGAACAAAAGAAGTGAAACTGAAATAGACAGTGGCGAAAGCATTAAACATGTATTCTGCCATGTGTAGATGTTAGAAACACTACGAAATTACATGAAAAATTAGTGTAAAGGTGTTTTTGTCAATTTGGAAGCCTATACTAATTTTTATGTGTGAGTAATAGATACTGAATGAAAACCCAAATTCAGGATGAAACAAGTGAATTACCGGATAAGAGTCATAGCAGTTGTAGATATCTGAGAATACAATATAAAATTGACAAGGAGGACACTCACAGCATATGGAACAGAGGAGCTAGTGAAACAATTTGGGGAAGTAAGAATTCAGAAAATTAAGATGAGGAGAAGACATAGGCAGTCGTGGGATAAAACAATGGCAACAGAAAAACAATAATGAAATTAAAGAGCTAACATATATAGAGATACTGCCACAGAACAAAAATTGGGAGAATAAATGTAAATTTACTAGTGAATATTCACCCTACCCATCATAATATGGTAATAAGGTTTTAGAATTTACATGTAATTTTGTTTAAAAAAAAGTACTCGCATTCCTCTCTTACTGATTCTGGTAGTTATATAATGTGAATTTACAGACACAGAAGTATAGGATATTAGTGTAGGATACTGAAATGGAAAAATTGAACCAAATGAATGTTATTTAAAATAGTTGGGAACGGTAAACTGAAACTGTTATTAATAAATTTGTTGAGAATTAAAAAAATTACAAGTCTTATATCTTATAATTGTCATGATTATCACTAGAGGTTTTCTGTTTTCTGAACTTTAAATTTTGGTAGAACTTGTGTTGTAGAATTTGTATAAGAGCCTTGTTTAAAAATGTGTGTTTAATTAAAAATTGAGTGTTCAAATGAACATCAACATCAATGAATTGAGAATCAAATGAATGTTAAGGTAAGGTGTTTAGCTAGGTTTGAACCCAAATTGTACAGTCATATTTGACTGTATCCATAAACATGGCAAATGAAACTAAAATAAGCATGTCTTTCAGGAAAATATTACCTATAATAAAATTATAGCAAAAATTTAACCTTAAAACCAGAAAATAAGGTCTAATAATCCATTGATAGGAAAAGTGGGAATAGTTCTTCAGCACATAATATAGAAATCAGTGCTAATATACCATATTGTTATATCACTACAGAACATTCTACGTGTTTCTCGGCTATCCCAGTGGACTCTGGCTGTAATGTGTGTGTGTGTGTGCGTACATATTGCTGCTACTTTGAGATGAAGGACAATTATGTGACACTTGTCACGCGTCCGCAGCCAAGCTATTCCAGACTTCACCGGTCCACGTGCACTGTGTGCAAGGCCGCATGCAATTACATTTTAGTGTTTTCTAGTAGTGTTGACACATAATATGGATTATTTTGGAATCTCAGCGGGGTATAAATATAAGCATTTAGCAACACTTAGTTTCAGTTTTAGCGGTGATTTATTCCACTGAGGTTCAAAGTATTGTGGCGAAGTGTTATGTGTTTTATAATTGTGCGGGACTTTATTAGTTGGCATTATTATTTGTGCGGACAGAATAACTTCAATTATTGTGCGAGTATAATCTTGTTGATTACAAACTGTTAATTGTGATAATTAAAACTGGTTATTAGTGATTTCATTGGTGTCTTGTATTTTGTTTTCCACTGTACCATACGACGATCAGTGAGACTGTTGTAACAAAATATTATTAAAATACCACTGGCATGTGTAGAACAAGGATATTACAATTCAAAGTAAAAATCATCTTTAACTGATTTCTTTGTTTCAATTTCACTTCAGTCGAATGCTGTTTGTGTATATAACTTTAAATAGATAGGTTTAATTTACTATGTTAGGTTAAAATGTACAGAACAAAGTTCAACAGTTTTCATGTACAAAATTGTTTGTGCTACAGGTACCACAACAGGAAAATTTTGTATTAATGCATACATATGTACTATTTTTAAACTAGGGTTTCCATAATTTCTTACAAAAAAATTTACAGTTTCTAAATGTATCTACAATGTTGTAACCTAGTAATATAGGGTTAATCCATTTCAGTGTTAAAAAAACAATTCTGTGATCATTTAAAACATAATTAATTTTTTATTTCTGATAACACCTATGGGATAGCAGTTTAAAAACCATCATTATTTTTGTTTTCGTGTTTTTTTTCTTGAATGGTGGCCATATATGTATGAAAGCTGTGATTGTTCTTTATCCAAATGCAATGTCTCATCTGAGACGTACATTTACACACAAAGATTCATTTCTGCTGCTGCTGCAAAATTCCCATGCCACTACCAAGGCAACCAGTGTTATCATTAGAAAAGCAGGGTGTTTGAACTCAGGACAGCTAGTATTTTATCAAAAGTCAAGACTGTAAAAACACGGGATGAATGGGAATTCTACTTTTAACTGTTGTGTAATAAAATATTATCTGTGCAAAAATTTTAATTAGATTATTGTCATTTGAGTTTATATAATTATATATTGTTAATTTATGTTTTTAAACTTAAAAATGCCAGAACGCCTTTCCAGTGCTTTGCCATAGAAAAAAATCCTTGTGTGTGGATATGATGATGCATATTGTTATGACATTACAGAACAATCTACGTGTTTCTCGAATGTTCCAGTGGAACCGGCTGTAATGTGTGCGTACGTGATTCTCAACACGTTAGCTAGACTGTGCCAGAATTCGCGCAGCCGCGCACACTGTGTCAAGGCTGCAATGAATTAGGCCTACGCTGTAATGTTTTCCTTTGTTGTTGATGCATAGTACTGACTATTCTGGAACAATTCTGCTATCTGTTTAAATGACCACACCTGTGCTTAGCAGTCAGTTTGAGTTGCGATTTATTGGAGTGTGGTTCATAGTATTGTGGCAAAGTGTTATGTGTTTCATAATTGTGCAGGACAATTGTAATACAGTTGTCTTTAATGTTAGTAGACATTTTTATTGTGTGTGAACAATTTTTATTTGATTTGTTGTAAGAAACTATCTTGTTGAGTACAAACTGTTATTTGTGATAATTAAAGCTGGATCTTAGTGACTTCACTGGTGTCTTGTATTTTGTTTTCTACTGTACCATACGGCGATTAGTGAGACCGTCGTAACAGTGGTGTCAGAAGTGGGATAGAACCGCTAACAATGGGAACAGTGGACACTTTGTACAAGACTAGTGTAATTTGTTATATTAATCGGTAAACATAGATGCCAGTCAGATGATGGACGCTTTTCAAGCTCTACTGTTGGAGACAGAAAAACGACAAGATGAGAAAGCGGAAGAGAGACAGAATACCCTCCTACTGGAAACACAAGAAAGACAAAAGCACTGTTGCTCGAGTCGGAAGTACGACAGGCAGAGGAACGGAACAGAAGAGGCAGAGAAATGAGAAACAGAAGACATCAAAGTGTTAATACAGGAGCAGAAGCAGATGAAAGAACAAACCGCTGCAGAGTTGGGTCTGTTACAAGGTGAGCTTAATAATCAAATTATGAGAACATCTGACGTAGAAGAATCCATGTCAAATAAAATAGCTGAAGTAGAAAAATCTGTCATGAGTGTGGAAAAAGCTATGTCAACAAAAATAGAAAACTCGATTGCAAATATAAAAGAGCAGATTAAGAGTGAAGTCAAGCAGTTCATGAAGACACAACCAAAACAAATTTCTGAACATACTGTACGAATGATAAAGACAGAAAATAAGCCAACAGAGAAAGTCACTTTGCCTACACTATGGACAGTTCATGTCAAGGTTCCAACCTTTGATGGAAGCACGCAGTGGGCGACGGTATCTACGCCAATTTGAAGCTGCCGCATGCGCAAATAATTGGACAGAGAAAGACAAGGCAGTTTCACTTGTTCTCATTTTAAAAGGACTTGGCACAGAGCTACTTCAAAAAGTGCCACGTGACAGCCAGAACACCTATGCCGAATTGATAAAAGCTCTAGAGTTATGGTATGGTGATAAACATTTGCGAGATGTGTACTGCACTCAGTTGAGAGCAAGGCGGCAACAGCATTCCGGGGAGAGTCTTCAAGAGTTTGAAGCAAGTATCGACAGACTGATTAAATTGGATTATCCTGAAGCACCAGAAGATTTTGAATAAGGTTTGCGGTGCAGACATTTATTGATGACATCTGAGATTGTAAACTTCAGCAAGTGTTACGAATGGCAAGACGCCGAAACAGCTCAGAAGCTCTTGTCCATGCTCTAGAATTTGAAGCTGCCAAGTCAGCGTCCTGCTACATTAATGGGTTTATGTCATCACGTTGTAGTCAGAAGATCCCTGTATCACATTGCCGTTATGTTGGGTGCAGAAAAACAATGTTTTCGGACAAACAATTCAGAAGTTCAAGAGCGCCACAATGATTTGAACGATGGGAAAAAGACAGAAGGCCGAAATGTTACAACTGTGGAAAACGTGGTCATCTACAGGTAGACTGTTGGGAGAAGAAAACTCCGAGAGAAGAGAGTGATCGCACCAATTGGAGAAGTAAAGCCCCAAAACAGCACTCAGTTTCCACATTACATAAGACCAGTGGAAACTTGATCGTTAATGGATTTGCGGGAGGTAAACCAACATCGTTTTCAGTTGATAAGGGCGCAACAGTGTCCATGTGTGCCCTGACATTGTCAGCAACCGCCAGCCTCTTATTAGCTCTTGTACAATACAGACTGTGACTGGAAGCCCTGTCAAGGTGCTAGGAAAGGTAGACGTATGTGTACACCTGAGTCTTCTTGAGTTTAGTCACCAAATGCTCGTTGGAGACATTGTTGATGAAATGATTCTTGGCACTGACATTATGAATGCCTACGGGTTCGTTGTGGACTTAAGAGAGAATGTCCTGAGGGTTGGTCAAGAGAAGATAAGACTTGGCATGGCTAAAGTGACAGGGTCTACCAACCATTCAATTAAGCAAGTGGCATTGGCTGAAGAAAAAGTCAACAGGTCTGGTCAAGAGGAACCGTCCCTATTGCAAGCGGATATGGAGGAAGATCTAGCAGAGGAAGTACAAATAAGTGTAACGACAAAATAGTGATTGGAAAGCCAACTATGAGTGTAGAGACAAGACTTTTGCTTGCTCCTGAGTTAATGGATGAGCCCGGGGAAAACGTTACTGAAGATGAAGTCACACAAGAGGTTATTGACGAGAACCAATCAGACTTGGACCAGGTAATGGCGTATAGGTCATCAGTACATGACGCAACGGGAGTGATTCCCACAAAACTAGTTGTTGAGCGGGAGACTCATATTCCTGGGAACTTGATGTTCGGGTCACACGAGACTGAATTCGAAGAGCCGGAGAATTATCATTCACAAGTAGACCAGCTATGTAGATCGCCTGGCCGAGTATTACATCACAGATGGTTTGCTAGTTTGGGCCCAACAGGCTTAAGGAGGGGGCAGTGTTACGACATTACATAACATTCTACGCGTTTCTCGAATGTTCTAGTGAAACCGCCTGTAATGTTGCGTGCGTGGATGATTCTCAACGCAGCTAGACTGCCAGAATTCGCACGGCCGCGCGCACTGTGTCAAGGCCGCAGTGAATTACGCTCTAATGTTTTCCTTTATTGCTGATGCATAGTGCTGACTATTCTGGAACAATTCTGCTCACAGCTGTGCTTAGCAGTCAGTTTGAGTTGCGATTTATTGGAGTGCGGTTCGTAGTAATGTGGCAAAGTGTTATGTGTTTTATAATTGTGCGGGACAATTGTAATACAATATTGTGTTTTATATTAGTAGACTTTTATTGCATGTGAACAATTTTTATTTGATTTGTTGTAAGAGACTATCTTGTTGATTACAAACTGTTATTTGTGATAATTAAAGCTGGATATTAGTGACTTCACTGGTGTCTTGTATTTTGTTCTCCACTGTACCATACAACGATTAGTGAGACTGTCGTAACAATATCTTATTAAGCAACATGCTGCATACAGAGAAATTCAATGGAATGAAGTTAAGATAAAACTGGTGTTGTGGTTGGATTGGAATTGTTGGATTGCTTCAAGTATTTGTATTAATATGAGACATTTATATCATGTAATAAAAGTTTTAGTGGCTACAAAATATTTTGTCTGGTAGAACCACAATTTGTTATGATAATTTGCTGAGATGTTATTCTACTTATTCAGATTATGATAGGAGTAAGTTGCAATGTTTATTCAACACAGGATGACACTAGTATGATTATTATTGACACTATCACAGCTGGGTGTGATAATAGATATGCCTCATCTTTTTAAATAATCAGAATGTGATGGTTAGTGCATGCATTTCAAGTGGTATAGATTTCTGTTATGAAATATCAGCCAGTACCATACTGTACTATTTCAATAACGTACTTACAATCAGAATTGTGAATTTCAATTATTTTAGTTACTCAATAACTATAAATAGTAAATAAAACATGTCTCTTTAATAAACAGACTTGTAGATTGGTCAATAATCTATAAACAGTGGTCAATAATATATTGAAATAAACAGAGTGAACTTAATTAATGTTGTATACAGTTTGTGAAGAAAGGAGAGTGAAACAGTTTTTAACGGTTTAAGTTTTTAAAAATATGTCTGTCAATGCTTTTGATTGTTATTAATATCAATAAAGGGTTTCTTTTGGCAGAAATTTGTGTGCTAGAATAAATGTGAGATAATCGTTTTACATAATTTTTGGACAGTATTTGTAAAATCATCTAGTACAGAAGCAAATTTTTGCTTGATGTTTTTAAATATTTTTTATTGTATTTTGCAAGATTTATTTTTTTGTGGCAGTCAGATTTCTTTTGCCCTGCTTAATGGTTTTGTTCATATTATGTTTATGGAAAATCCAATAAATCTTTTAGCATAACTATAAATTTTTGTTAGTTTTTAAGCAAATCCATGAAATGGCCTACAATATGTTCAGCCGTTTTGCTCACATTTCTAATTTTAAGTTTTTTTTTAAGAATGGTAAACATCTTTTCCACAAATTTTTATTTGCTATTTTTGAAGTATGAACATATTAGAAATAATATATGCAAAATATAACAAAAAAAACCTGTAAAAACTTAAAGCAACAGTCCCCAGGTGATGTCAAATGAAATTACTACAAAACTAATTTAAGAAATTGGTTGTTCTGTGGAATTATTACGGTAGTGTAGATTAACAAGATTGTGTGTGTGTGTGTGTATGTGTGTGCGCGCGCATGTGTTTTTAAAAATATATCTTCTACATATTTATAATTTATAACACCAGAAAAATTTTAATTGACCCTATTGTTTTTGAATTAGGCTACCGAATTTTTATTAGTGTCTTGTGTTTTTGCCTGTGTATATCTACGTACAGTTGTATGGTTCAACTTCTGTATGTAGGTCAACAAGACTCAATATCCATGAGAAAAAAATTGTTACTAAGAGGTATTTATTACTAGGCGATTGTGTGTGTGTGTGTGCGCACGCACGCTCGCGTGTGCGCTTAAATTATGAAATTTATTTAAATCGACTTACGTATTACAGTAAGACCACGATAATCCGGCACTCGATAGTCCGGCACGCATCAGAAATATAGAGGGTTGCCAGATTTTTTCTCCCTGAGTACTGATTTAAATTTACCGGGTTCCGCAGTTCACGAGTTTGATAGTACGGTACACCGGTCAAATTTATCATACGTCTGGCAGCACTGCTGCCTCTCGCCAGGATCAGCCAGTCGCCATCTTGGCTTCGTGCTAGTGTCACCACGATTCTTTGTTCACGTACGCCTACAGTTATAGTAAATTGTATTTACACTTGCATCAGAGCTGTCCGGTTTTCTTATAAAATTATGTAATAAAATTCATGGTACACGGTATTAAAGTTTAGCTGCATGTACGGCTGTGAAATAGACTATAGCACAGTGAAAAGTTCATAATGTTTTCTAAACCGAACAAAAGTGCGCCTAAAACATCAAAACGTAAACATGTGACGTTGACAATTCACCAAAAACTGAACATCATAAGAAAACTGGAAAAAGGTGAGAACCGAAACAATATTATGACTGAATTTAATATCGCATCTTCAACTATTTACGACATTAAAAAAACAAAAACAACAGTTAGAAAAATTTGTGTCACAATCAGCATCAGTTACAAGTCTAGACATTAGGCAAACTTTAAAAAAACCTAAATTAGACACTCTGGATGAAGTTTTGTATAAATGGTTCAGTGCTAAGAGAGCAGAGGGAAAACCAATAACGGGGCCTATGATAATTGAAAAAGCCAAATTTTTTCACAAGGAATTAGATTTGCCTGCAGATGAAATTCTTTCATTCTCAAAAGGGTGGCTTCATAATTTCAAGGTTCGCCATGGCATACGTAAACTAGACGTTTCTGGAGAGGTAAAATCAGCAGATGAGGCTGCTGCAAATGAGTATAAAATAACGTTTCAAAAACTCGTTGATGAACATCAATTGTCCCCAGCTCAAATTTACAACGCTGATGAGACTGGCCTATTATGGCGGTGTTCACCAAATTCAACCCTAGCGGGAGCTGAGGAGTTCAGCGCAAAGGGGTTTAAGAAGAATAAAGATAGAATAACTATATTAGTGTGTGGAAACGCTTCAGGCAATCATAAACTAACTCCGTTTGTCATTGGAAAGTATAAAAAGCCTAGGCCTCTCAAAAATGTGACACATTTGCCTGTTATTTACGGTGCTCAGAATAATGCCTGGATGACAGCCGAGTTGTTTAAAGACTAGTTCATGCATCATTTCGTTCCAGTTGTGAAAGAAAATTTTGAAAAACTAGGGCTAACTAAAGATTCAAAGGCTGTTCTCGTCCTGGACAATTGCCGAGCTCACCCTCCAGAATCTGAACTCGTGTCAGGTAACATTTTTTGCACATACCTTCCTGCCAATGTTACGCCACTAATACAACCCATGGACCAAGGGGTCATACAAAATTTCAAGTGCAAGTACAGAGGAATGTTTGTGCAAAAGCTTCTGAGCTCAGATTGCAGCGTCAAAGATTTCCAACGTGATTTTAACATTAAAGATGCTATTTTTACAGCTGCAATTGCTTGGTCCGATGTGAAAAATATAACATTGCACAAGGCCTGGAGAAAATTATGGCCAAAAATGATTGAAGAAACCGAGATGGAAAAGGATGAAAATGATTATGAGCCCACAACTGACCACTCTGAAATTGTAAGTGTGATGAATTGTGCTTCAAATAATGAACTGAGTGCCCTTTCAGTAGAAGAAATTAATGGATGGATCGAAATTGACAAAGATCTGCCTATCGAAGAAGAGCTCACTGATGATGTGATAATAAAAAGTGTCTCCAGCCCACAAGAGGTACAAGATACTGAGAGTGATGAAGAAGAAACGCCTAAAACTCACATCTCTTGGGCTGAGGCTTCGGAAGCATTAAACACGTTTGTGAAATTCGCAGAGAGGAGCCAGCAATACGATGTTGCTGAAGTTATGAACCTCCATATTATACAAAATAGTTTTTGTCAAAAAAGAGTTCAATCAAAGAAACAAGTTAACATCCCTACAATGTTTCAGAGGGCTCAAAAGAAAATTCAAGCTATCCCTGAGTTCTAAGTCCCTGAGAATCCTGAGCTATTTAACAGTGAATTGCATTATATTTGATTTTTAGTTCAATATGTACAGTAGTTTTCATTGTGCAGTATTACATACTTTTAATTTTTTTTTGTTTACTGTAATGTTTTCTGTTGTGTTTACTAAATAAACAATTAATCGTTTTTGTATGTTAAAATTGTAGTTTTTATATACCCTTGTTTAAACCAGGGTTTTAAAAATGGCCTTAGTAATCCGGCATATTTGATAATCCGGCACGCTCTCAGTCCCGACCGTGCCGGAGTATCAAGGTCCTACTGTACTAAGAAATGAAGAAAACTGTAGTATAGATGAATATAAAACTAGGTGTTTGGAATATTTCTTTAAATATTACTTTTGAAGTATATAGGACTTTAGAGTATTTATTTTTATTATTTTCTTATTTATTTTAAAATACTAAATTAATATACCTAGGAGAAAACTGTACTCTAATCTTAAAGCTTAAGAAGTTTACTTTAAGAAAAACCTATGTATTTCTTTGTTGTATTTTGGGTTTGAATGAAGCATCACATTTCTTTAGATGTTAAAATATATTTATGATTATGTTTTCTTTAACCTTGTACATCTCACCTGATGGTTTAAGTGATTTTAAAGTCATCGTTATCTGAAGGGTCATATCCTGTGGGTTTTCACATTATTAATAATAATCTCCTTTTTCTAACAGTTCTAAGGGCAATATGGTTGTCAAGCAATCAAGCCATTGCGTTCAGCTTCGTTGTTTATGATTCCGAACACAAGAGGTAATTCTATTTTTTGTTTTGTTTTGTTTAATATTATTTTGCCTTCTTCATCAAACTCAGTTGTTGCAGAATAAATCTGCCTTTACAGAAACAATTGGTGAATGTGTAATAAAATTTAGTGACTAATTCCTCAAAAACATCAATGAGATTACTTTTACTTTTAAGACTTTCAGTACCTAACATATTCAAAGTCACTAATTATTCTTTATCTACTTTGTTTTCCACTAAAGCATGGATCATTTTTAAACATTAATATTTTATTTAATAAACATTTAAAAAATGAATTATTTTCTTTTCTGCATTAAAAATGTATAAAGGTGCGTAACTGTCTAAATCTCTTTAGGTGTTTAAGATTTGTTTTGACACACTGTGGTACCAAAATTTACCATCACTTTTACTAAGATATGCACTTTCTACCAAAATTAATTAATTGATGATGCGGAGACTTGTTTTTAATATATGTATCCGACCTTTGCTTGCAAAACACTGTAGCAAATCATAGACTTTTCTTTGTATAGTGATTCTGATAAAGGAAGATTTTTGTAGTGCATCACTGTGTCACTGTTACGTAATACAGAAAAAGTGTACACCATTACAGAACCTTTGACGTGTTTCTCAGCTGTTCCAGTGGAATCCGGCTGTAACGTTGTGTGCGTATGTGATTCTCAACGACGCACTGTACCACATGACGATCAGTAGACCATCGTAACAATATGTATCCGACATTTGCTTGCAAAACACTGTAGCAAACCATAGAGACTTTTCTTTATATAGTGTTTCTGAAAAAGGAAGATTTTTGTACTGCATCACTGTTAACCACTTTAAAACTTTATCAATGTCTTCATAAGTGTATAGTTGATTTTTTTATTCAAATCATAGTCATTACTCTACTTTAAAATTAAATCCCAGTTTTATAGAATATTCAAAGCAAACTTTGTAGAAAATCATGTTTGGGGGTAAGTTTTTTTTACAGCTTTTTTAACTTTTTTGTACATTTCCATAACATAACATATTTTCTTAAACACTTAGGTACTTTCTCTTTGGCATAATGTGTTATTGTACTGTAATTTAATAAACAAGTTAACATTTCAAATGACACTGAACACTTGACCTTAACTTAAATTGTAATACTGCATACAATAAACAACAAATGATTGCTAAATATAGAAATGAGATTTTGTCAAGTAATCTTTGCTGGCCGTGTATGTAGGTGTAATGTACTCTTTGTACTGTATAATACAAAGTGTAAATTATTGACAGAACAAGACAAAAATTGAACAGAAGTTCTTAGAACTAACATGTTGAAAATAATGCATCCATTTGAAACAGTGGATACAATGTACCTTGCACAGCAATCATGCAGAAACTTTCTATTCCATGTCACTGTCTGTTGATCATACCATTTTTGAATACTGCACAAACAAATTTTTCTTCAAAATTCTCTTCAGTTTCATTTTATGAAAGTCTTGATTTTTGTTACATAGATGAAATTGTAGAATTGTGTTTAAAATTTCACAGTATGTCATAAAATATTGTTGCTAAATGGGATTTCATTAAGCAGAAGTTTATTTATAGAAGATATGTAGTATTCGGATTAGAAACTGGAAATACTTAAATTGTGTCTGCTTAATGTCAGTGTGTGCTGCCATAGAAACTGGTGCCATTGCAAAATTTCAATCCAGATTAATTGGTTAATTGCCAACATGTGTAGGATGAGACACAGCAGCAGATTTTGGACTAGGGAGACTGGGCAGCTGCCTAGGGACTCAGTTCTGGGGAGGGGTGCTCACATGTGTATTTGGAGAGGAATTAAATTATTTAATACAGGAAATCAATAGGCTTACATATATGTTTTATTATGTTGTCCTTCATTTATTTTAAATGATCATGCATAAAATTTTACAAAAGTGTTCTAATATAAAGTGCGTTTTTAAGTAAATCTTAGTCAAATACTTTTTACTAAAGTAAAAGATGAAAACAAAATCTCAAGGAAACGAGTGTTACAGAACTGCCTAGGGCCACAAAATTTCCAAATCCATCATCAATGTGGTTATTAATAACAAAATAACAATTCATCATTTTGTGTTAACCGTCTTTATAGTATTATCAAAGTTTCAATTTATTTTGAAAATTTAAAATTTGATAAACTTTTATTTTGTCAGTGTTTTTTTATCCAGTGAGTACCAATCTAACATACGTCTTTTGTTTTCAGATGTCGGGAAAAGTTCGTTGTTACTACGATTTGCTGATAACACCTTCTCAGGAAACTACATCACTACAATTGGCGTAGATTTTAAAATACGCACAGTTGAAGTGGAAGGTGAAAAAGTGAAGTTACAAATATGGGACACAGCTGGACAAGAAAGATTCCGCACAATAACATCAACGTAAGAAATATGTGTGTATGTGTGTGTGCACATGCGTTATATCTTCTAGTAGTGTCAATCAGTGATTAGCGTTTCACTTTAATATGAACTTTGTGTATATACCCATTGATTGCTCTCTATTTAGCATCGTAGTCATTGACGTTTCCTTCTGATGGATGAGTCATCTCCACAATATTACTTATATTTCCTCTTAAGTGCTTCATAATTTCTCTCTCAATAAAATTTTTAGTGTATGGCTTTCCAGCACCATGTCACAAGATCATCTTTGGTCACTCTTTGGACTCCTTCTGATAGGCTTATTTGATTCAGAACCATATACCATTCAGTAGAAACAGTGTGATTTTCTCTCTTTTGGGCCTTTTATTTTTTAAGATTAGAGTTTTTTGTCTGTGCTATTCTAGGTTCAGTATACATGGTGATTCGTCCCTTGCTGCTGCCTGACATCTGTTACCTATTTCATGTTGTCATATATTACTTGGATGTGCACTTTGGTTTTCTTTCTGTTTATCTTCATATTAAACTCACAGTTCCTATTCCTGTATGTTTATGCTTGTATTTATATGTTTCTATCCTGTATGAAATGTGTAGAATAATTACCAGTGAGACAATAACATAGAGCATTTATCCTTCCAGAAATATGAATGTGCAATATATTATCATAGCCAGTGACATGACGTGTTATTGTTATTATTGTTTTTATTGTTAGAGTTAAGCCTATATTATAAATATTACAATAAATTAAATTAACAATTTTTAATTACCAGTACCTTTCAGTGCTAAGTTACTTGTATTGCAATTCTGTTCAGCATTTCTACTCTCAAAAAGTTTATAATGGAGTCAAAATGTAAGCATTTTCTTCAAATTTTGTAGAAAAGATTTTTCTATAGGTATAAAAGTTAATCCAGACAGTCTCTTCTAGCCCTGAGTGTTCCACTGGTAAGTATGTATGCGGTGAAGGGCTGGAAATGACTGTTCTGCAGCAGCACTTGTTACAGGAATTCTTTTTGCAATATCCTACATCAGATATTTTTTACTGTAAAATGTTGAACATAACATCAGATTTTGGAAGTACACTATAGCATAAAATACTTCGGAAAAAAAAGATTAAAATCAAAACTAATAATTTTCTAGTAACAACCTACTGCAGGTTGTGTTTCCACATCACACTCCTCACTGTCTTCTCCCATTGACTTGAAAAGTTTCAACAGTTCGGGTTGTAATTATAAATCACACCACTCACCCCGCTTTTGTAATTCCACCTGGTATTAGACACTGTTGGGCGATGCTTTTTGACTTCATTGTCAAGAGTGTTAGTTCTAATGGAAGATTGTGTGAAAAATGAACAAAATCCTGACACTGTTTAAAAAAATATTTTACATTCTTTTATAGAGTCAATGGATTTTTAAAAACTAGATTAAGCCTGTGAGCATACCAAAGGACAAACAATACTTCTGTTTCTAAATATTTTTCTTTAACGAGAATTTGAAGTCTATATTGAACCTGACATTACGAGTGCACCGCTGTAAGTCTGTGCGATTATTTTTTCACTGCACTGAAATGGGTGTATGGTATCAAACAGAATAACAGATAGCCCAGTTGTGGTTCGTTCAATACTGACATCCGTAAATCCTAAAAATCTTTCCTGAACTTTTCCTTCAGAAATTACATATCAGAAAATGGTTTCAGTTGGGATTTAAATCGAAACATCAGTAGTTTAGTCTGTAATTACAACAACAAAATTAGAACCCTTCACTCCTTTAATTTTTTTATCAAAAATTGAGAAATCCATTCAGTAATATAGTTTTGAATATCATTAAATGTTCCTGAAAACAATTGCAGTTTGTAAATGATGATATAATTTATTATCAGTTTCAGCAAGTAAATTAATAGCTCTATATAATTTCCTCTAGTGACTGAATTATCAGATTCATCATTACCTCTAAATGGGAATTATTGTGTTAGAAACATGTAGCATTTATTAGACGTTCTAAAATATATCTGTTGGGTTTGACATTTTCATTATATTTATATGTTGCTTGTTTAAATGCATTACTTAATGAAAAATCAATTCTTGTGTTGCCAAATTTTGCCAAACCACAATTTAAAGGGATGTGATTTTTCAAATTCTTGTGATGACTATGGACAGTTCGAAAATGATCCATGTTTCTGACATCATCACTATTCCATGGAGTTTTTTCTGTTGAAAACAAGACATGGCCAACAGAATAGTTTCAGCAATTTTTCACACCCACAAAGCCAAGAGAATTCAGTATACCCCGCAGAATTAAAATGCCGATTGTAGCTGCCAAATTATTTTGATTTTAATTTCAAATCGGGAGTAGCCCTGCCTTTATAAATTACGTCTCTCTTTTCCATAAAAGTATATGAACCAAAAGATTTTGTCAATAAATTGTCTATAATGTACAGAAGAGTCCCGGTTATCCGCCATAAACGGGCTGGCGGAAGGGCGGATAAGCTGGAATGGCGGATAATAAGGAGAGTTAAATAAAACGCAAATTTATCATAAAATTACGTTGTAATTTTGTAAATGTAATTAATAAACATCATGTTTTACAACAAATCAATAGAGAAAACAATACAGTACTGTACATTATATTACAAAATTATAGTAAAACATTTTAGAGAACAAGCAACAATATTAAAGTTATACACTTACAAAAAAAGAGAAAACAATTACGCCTACTTTAGTACTTCACGGTTCAAGTTTAAGAATTCAGTAAATTTTAACAAGAAAAATTTACTAAAAATAAATATAGAATCAGACTAATGTGTACGTAATAAAATTGACTTACATTGTCAGAAATGTTGGAAGTGAGAGTTCAGTTCATGATGAGTGAAAAAAATTAGTGATCTTCGACTGCCTCCCTGATGATTCTCCCGCTTCTTTGCTGCCAAGTCTCGCCATCTTTGGAGCATCATTATGTTGACAACCCTGGCTTCCTCTTGCTGCTCAACGTACTGAATGGCTGCTTCAAGAGCTTTAACCCCTTCTTTGTGTGTGATCTTTTGGGGCTCAACAGTTTCAGAGTCTTGATCTTCAAACAACATCATCGCTATTAACAAGTGTTACAATTTCTTCGTCAGTTATTTCATATTGGTCGTCTCCTGAAAGCCAATTCCTTATTTCATCCAACGATGCATCCTCACATCCAGGGATACGTTGCACCAAGGGCAAAATACTTTCATGAAGTTCATCCAGCATGCTTTCAGCCATATTTTCGTCCTCGCCCAACAGCTTATGCCACGACTTCGCAATTGTTTGTGCCCCGACGTCGGCCCAGGCCCTTGCGACCCAATAAGCGACATCCTTCAAATTTATACTTTTCAACTTCTTAATCAAGTTTTGCCCATCTTCAATTTCTTTATAACTGTTGACAGAAGCTTTCTTCGATAGTTTCGTTTAAGTGTTTCCAAAACACCCTGGTCCATAGGCTGACAAATGGCAGTCACATTTGATGGCAAAAACATAGCCTTTATGTCCCTATCTCTAAGTTCGTCTGGATCTGGGTGAGTTGGGCATTGTCTAGCAGTAAAACTGCTTTTCTGGGTAGGTTGTTGTCTTTTAAAAACTTCTCTGTAGAAGGAACAAACTCTTTAAAAAACCATTCCTTAAAAATTTCACTAGTCATCCATGCACTTTTTTGATTGAAATATTTTACTCGAAGAGCATGTTTTGAAATGGTTTTAAAAGCCCTAGGGTTTTTGGACTTTCCAATCATTGCCAGGTCCATTTTATGGTTTGCTGTGGCATTACTGCATGCTAAAATAGTCACTCTCTCTTTACTACGTTTGTAGCCAGGGGGTGCAGCCACACTTCTAGCTGCAAGGATCTTACTCAGTAACATTTTGAAATTAAGGCCTGTTTCATCACAATTAAATACTTGATCTCCTGTTAAGCTTTCAGTTTCAACAAAGTCTTGAAATTTTTTCTTAAACTGCTCCATTTCTTGAAAGTTTGATGACAGTTTTTCGCCACAAATATTCAACTGACGGATTCCATAATGCTTCTTCCATCTATCAAGCCAGCCAACGCTTGCTGTAAAATCTGCATCACCTTCGTTAAATTCTTTTTGAAACTGCAACGCCTTTTCTTTTAAGATAGGTCCCGAAATAGGCACCCCTTTCTCCCTGAACTGTGTAAACCAAATGTACAACGCTTCGCTAACTTTTTCATAATCACTATTTTTCATAGTTTTTCTATCTTTAAAAGCAGTCTCAGTAACTCGTGAGGAACACCATTTTTCTAATTCTAATCGTCTCTTCTTCCAATCTCCAACTGTGCGATGACCGACGCCGTAGTGGTCAGCCACCTTCTGCAGCGTTTCCCCTTTCTCCAGTCTTTTTAATGCCTCAAGCTTGTCTTTTATTGATAAAACAATTTTCTTCCTTTTCGTAGCCGTAATCGCAACACTATTAACAAGACTACACTACGACACTTTCACCAAAACTGCACTAGTCACTCACGGACACACCGCGTAAAAATAGCGTCACTGCTCACTACAGCACACAACAAGAAACTGCAGTCTACTAAGCGATGAGCATGTGAGCGATAGTGTTGGATGTTGGGGTGGGGTGGGGTGAATGACACATGAGTCACAGCTAGGCTATAATAGGCGATGGGCAGTAGGCCAAATTCCTGCGGTACAGTCAGGAGCAATCACAAAGAGAGCATGTACACTCACGCCCGCAAACTATTGGCACACTATTTTCGTTGCAGTAATTAAAGAAAATATTTTTTACGTTTACGTTTTTTTATGCCGCTTGGGCGGCGGATAACACGGAACGGCGGATAATCGAAGGGCGGATAACCGAGACTCTACTGTAATTGCATTTCAGATTCAGAGATAGGAAGGAAATTCCTGATTTGGTGGAAACAGACACCATTATGTTTCCGCAATCACACCACACACCATAAGACGTAATCTGAAACACAAAAAGAATTGGTTAATCATAGCAAATTTATCACAAAAACTAAATAAATCAGAACAGAAATGATAAACTATTCAGTAACAATTTCCTTAAAGTAGTGAAAAAATGTAAACTGTTAATGGAGTTTATACCGCATAGTAACAACACAACTGACAAGTTTGCCGGCCACAGGAACATCAACAGCAGAGACATATGACTGCAGTATCCTCTCCTGGTTGAGTCAATGCTAGAGCAATGTCGGGTCATTACCGACTTCATTTATCATTTGCTCAGAGATTTTTTACGGTATAATTTTTGTTGAAAATTCAACAATTTTGGAACAAACTTTGCTGCCACTTGTCTCATGCCCAAAACATCAGTGAAAATAGCTTCGCATAATCCATATGAAATACCAGCTTCTTCAGCAACTTTTCTAATAGTGATTTGACGATTAGCAGTGATTTTTCCCTTAACTTGTTCCACTTTTTCATCAGTCGTTGATATGATGTCATTGTGTTAGGGTCTTCCAACTCTAACATCATCTTCAACTGATTCACAACCGTCTTGGAAGCATCTGTTCCACTTATAAACTGCCTGTTCATGCATACTACACTCACCAAAAGCCTTCTGCAACTTTTCACCATGTCAGAGCACTTTGTCTAATTTATACACAAAATTTAATACATGTTCTTTGATCCCACATTGTAAAATATTAAAAAATTGCTGAATACATCAAAACACAATTTACTCAGTTAGCTGTTGTATGTGAACTAGGCATCCAATATGGCTACAAACTAAGATAATTGTTACAGACAGATGTGCCAATGTCACAAAAAATTTTTTGTTGAATCAGTTTCTAGCAGCACGGGACATTCAAAAATTGTATGAAATTTTTGATCAAACCTCGTGTGTGTGCGTGTGTGTGCGCGTGTGCGTGTGTGAAAGGATGAACATTTTGCATCCAAAAATTGTTATTTCCTATTAAATTGATTGACCTGGTAACAAAGGATCTGCATATGTGTCATGTTGACTGAGTTGTTGAATGGATTTGTAGTACCCTGTTTTAGTATCCAACAGGTAAACATTACAATCTGCTTATTGTGAAAATGATAAACAGTGATTTAACAAGAAGAAGAAGATTACACAGAAAACAGAAGGCATGGTATTTGGACATGAACATACAATTAATACGGACAACTGATTTTGTCTGTAGATCTCTTTAAGAATAGCTTAATAAGCTGAAACAGCTATCAGTGGTAAATAATAAACTGTGAAATGTAACCAAGTGTTTGTATATTATAAAATTAATATTCAAGTAGGAATTCAACATTTGGGTTAGGTGTACAATTAAAGTGGGGTAAGACTTTCAAATACATGAGAACTAGTTTTACTGGGTTTAAGAATATTTTAAAACATTGAATCAGTGGTAGAACAGGTGGAAATAGTTTATGGAAAAATAATAGTATGCTCACCTCAAAAAATATTGGACTGAAAACAAGGGAAAACGTCATAGAGACCCTTGTATTGGGTGTGGCTTTGAATCATGGACCACTGGGGAAGAGATGTGGTACTGGTGAGAATGCAAAGCCACCAGTAAACTACTGGTAAAATATCTAATAAATTGGTAGAATGAATAATATCTTTAAAATTAACAGTGATGGAAGTTGTTCTTAAATTTGTAAAAACCGGTTGTTTGCAGTCATTAATTTAATCAATATTTTAGTTATAATAAGAATTGTAGGTGTCTTCAGGGTAATAATTCTAAAACATTTAACGTTTAACATAAACAGTAAATGTATCCCTCCATTTATAGACAGTCATATGAAAACCAGCTATTAAAAGACTACACAGGTCAGTAAGTAAACAAATTGACTTACCTTGCAGAGCCCAGTATCAAGTGATTGAATGGTGTACTCTCGGTGAAAGACAAACAACACACACATAATTATTGAGCATATGTGAAGGACTATACATATCCGCATATATTCTTACATATGTGTATATCCTTGTGTGTAGTATACGGATTTCTACAGCTGTTGGTGTCTTCCTCATCTCAGCCATAATCTTGGTCTCCCTATTCTATATCTTCAGGTTCCCTATCTTTCAATCTCCTCATGTACTTTATATCTCCAGATCTTTCAGGTATACGTTTTATTCTCTTTCATAAAGGATTCAAATCTATAACCCTCACAACCTATATTATTGTCAGCTCTTCTAACATGCCCATACTATGTCAATATTGTTACGATGGTTTACTCGATCGTCGTAGGTACAGTGGAAACAAAATAAGTACAAGACACCAATTAAGTCACTAATCACACCTTTAATTTTTACAGTAAAACAGTTCATAAATACCAACACAGTCTACTACAACAAATCAAATCAAAATTGTTCACACGCAATAAAATGTCACTAATATTAACACAATTGTATTACAATAAATTGTAATTATACCGCCCGATTATAAAACGCAACACTTCACTAATAACTACTTGAATGTACACAGTAATCTCGCTACTATAACTCTCGAACCGCTCTGTAAATATCTCGCACTAAAACTGAAAAACTAAGGCCGCTACCGCCATGTATTTATAGTCCTGCTCACACACCAGAAGTTTCCAAACTACGTCTTATCTCTCGTGTGAACTACGTAATTAACTGCGGCCTTGACACAGGCCGAGCGCCTGAGCGAAGCCCGGCACAGTCGAGAAGATTCTCGCAAAATGCGTCTACAAGCACGTACGCCACACGCGTTACATCGAGATCCTTCTGGCACATTCGATAAACACGTAGATTGTTCTATGCTGTCGTAAAACTGCCCCCTCCTTAAGCCTGTTCGTCCCAAACTGGCAAACCATCTCTGAAGTAATACTCGACCAGGCGATCTAGGTGGATGTCCTTGCGAAAGATAATTCTCCAGTTCTTCGAATTCAGTCTTGTGTGATCATCCGAACATCACGTTCTCAGGAATGCGAGTCTTCCACTCAACCACTAATTTTGCTGGAATCACTCCCGTTGCGTCATGTACTGATGACCTAAACACCATTGGCGGATCCAAGTTGGTTTGGTTCTCGTCAACAACCTCTTGCGTAACGTCATCTTCAGCCACTTTGCCCTCGGGCGCTTCTATCAGATCAGGAACAAGCAAGAGTTTTGTCTTGACACCCATAGTTGGCTTTCCAATCACTTCTTTTGTCGTTACACTTATTTGTATTTCCTCTGTTAGTTCTTCCTCTATTTCCGCTTGCAATAGGGAGGGTTCCTCTTGCCCAGACCTGTTGACTTTTTCTTCGACTAATGCCACTCGCTTAATCGAATGGTTGGTATACCCTGTCATTTTAGCCATGCAAAGCTTTATCTTCTCTTGGCCAACCTTCAGGACATCCTCTCTTAAGTCCACAACGAATCCGTAGGTATTCATAATGTCCATGCCAAGAATCACTTCATCGACAATGTCTGCAACGAGCATTTGGTGGCTAAACTCGAGAAGACCCAGGCGTACACGTACCTTTCCTAGCACCTTGACGGGGCTTCCAGTCACAGTCAGTATTGTACAAGAGCTACTTAGAGGCTGGCGGTTGCTGACTAAGTCAGGGCGCACAATAGACACTGTTGTGCCCGTGTCAACTGTAAATGATGTTGGTTTACCTTCCGCAAACCCATTAACAATCAAGTTTCCATTGGTCTTATGTAGCGTGGAAACTGTCTGCTGTTCTGGGGGTGTACTTCTCCAATTGGTGCGATCACTCTCTTCTCTCGGTATCTTCTTCTCCCAACAGTGTACCTGTAGGTGACCATGTTTTCCACAGTTGTAACATTTCGGTCTTCTGTCTTTTTCACATCGTTGCGACTCGTGAACTTTTGAATTGTTTGTTCGACAACATTGTTTTTCTGCACCCATCGTAACGGCAATGTGATACAGGGATCTTCTGACTGCAGTGTGATGGGACAAACCCATTAATGTAGCGGGACGCTGACTTGGCAGCTTCAAACTCTAGGGGGCGTGAACAAGAGCTTCTGAGCTATTTTGGTGTCTTGCCATTCGTAACACTTGTTGAAGTTCACAATCTCCGATACCATCAATAAATGTCTGCACCGCAAACCTTATTCGGAAGTCTTCTGGTGCTTCAGGATAGGCCAATCTAATCAGTCTGTCGATACTTGCTTCAAACTCTTGAAGACTCTCCCCGGAACGTTGTTGTCTTGTTCTCAACTGAGCGTAGTACACCTCTCGCAAATGTTATCACCGTAGCGTAATTCTAGAACTTTTATCAACTCGGCATAGATGTTTTGGCTGTCAGGTGGCACTTTCTGTAGTAATTCTGCCGCAGGTCCTTTTAATGCAAGAACGAGTGAAACAGCCTTGTCTTTCTCTGTCTAATTATTTGCACATGCAGCAGCTTCAAATTGGCGGAGGTACGTTGCCCAGTGACTACTTCCATCAAAGTTTGGAGCTTTGACATGAACTGTCCCTACTGCAGGCAAAGTGACTTTCTCTATTAACTTATTTTCTGTGTCTTTTTCTGTCTTTATCACTGGTACAGTCTGTTCAGAAATTTGTTTTGGTTGAATATTCATGCACTGTTCAACTTCAATTTTAATTTGTTCTCTTATGTTTGCCATTGAGTTTTCTACTGCAGATATTTTTGTTGACATAACTTCTTCCACAGTCAAGACAGATTTTTCTACTTCAGCTATTTTATTTGACATGGATTCTTCTACGTCAGATATTCTGGTAATCTGATCATTGTGAGCTCACGTCGTAATTCACCTACGTCAGCATGTAGGAGACCCAATTCTGCGGTAGTATGTTCTTGCATCTGCTTTTGTACATGAATTAACGCTTTGATGTCACCTGCTTCACGTTTACGTTCCTCTGCTTCCTGCTTACGTCGTTCCTCTGTTTCTTCCATTTCTTGTCTTCGTTCTTCTTTTTGTAGTCTTTCTGCATCTTCCGCCTCCTACCTGCGTTTCCCATCCTGTTGTTTCTCCATCTGTAACAGCAGCGCCTGTAAATTTTCTATCATCTGACTGGCTTCCATTTTGTTCCGATTAATTACGAATTACACTCGTCTTGTAAAAAGTGTCCACTGTTTCCACTGTTAACCGTTGTATCCCATTTCTGACACCACTGTTACGACGGTCTACTCGGCACGGTCGAGAAGATTCTCTCAAAATGCATCTACAAACATGTACACCACACGCGTTACATCGAGATCCTTCTGGCACATTCGATAAACACGTAGATTGTTCTGTGCTGTCGTAACAATATTTTCTCTGCAATGAAACGTGAGAAATCCTTTTTATATGACAGTTCTTCTCTTAGCCATATATAATTAATAGTTCTGCCCAATCTTGTGGCTTCAGACTTCTCTGATAATCCATTTGTACAGCACTGATTTTATTTCTATACTTTTTTGTTGATTACCCAGTTCACAGCTCCACAGATCATTATACTGCAGACTATAATTTTATATATTTTAGTTCAGATGTTTCAAGTAAATGTGTCCCAGAAAAGTGGGTTGAGCTGTCTGATACTTCTTCTTGTTTGCTGTAGTCTGTCACTTTTCTATTATATCATCCGTATTTCATAAGAATACTAAATTTTAAAACTTATCCTTTTCTCATCCTTTTCCTACTTGATGCCTAACAATGTGTCTTACTGCTAGATATAAAATTACTCACTTTATATTTGTTGTTTATTTGTAAATTTGAATAATAAAGAATTTTTTATAAGAATTATATTTTGTATTTAAAATATATTATTGAATTGTATCATTAGAGTGTTTTGACATTTTTATTTTACTAACATCAATTATATTTTGAGTGGCAGTAAAATAAGAAACACTGTACTGATATAATTTAGTGATGTTATTTAAACAAAAAATATGTTCTTGTTAAAACGAGTATTGGAATAAACCATACATGAGACACACATTACATATGCCGTGCTAAGACTATGAACTGAAGCCAATATTGAACCATGTTAAAAGTTGAAACTGTTCATACAAGGGTCACCACACCACTAGCAGGAGAATAAAGAATGTTATTGTTACTCCACAAAACTGTATACAGGATATTTCAGGAGGAAAGCAGTGGGTGGTCCTAGAGCTAAAAATACAAAAAGTTATATAAAAATGGGTCCAAAAATGCTTTGTTTTCAAGTTATGGCCATGTAAAAATTTAATCCATATTTCTGTTCTGAAAGAGTAATATATGAACATTCTTGGAAGACAAATTATGGGGAAAATTTAGTTGTTTCGTATGTTATTTGTCTTGAGGATCCTGTACTGTTTCTTAGTATCTTGCAAGAAAGTTACTCTAAAGCAGCAGTCGGCAACCCTGCACCCGTGGGCGCAAGTGCGCCCGTCGATAAGGTTTAATTCACCTGCAAATAAATTTGTAATTTTATTTTCTTTTGAACGAAGGAACGCACCCGCATTGTACCTGCTTCGAAGTACTATACTACAAAATAGTACAAGCCATTTACCGAACCGTGCTACGTCTTCCCCCAATACATTTGTCGAACTTGTTGCCCAGAGCCTGTAAACACCTTTCTCCCCAGTGATTTTTTCAATTTTTACATTTCTGTACACTTTATGAAAGTGAATAGTGTCATTGTTGTAAGTTCTTTAATTTATTTTTATTAAAATGTTTTCCTGTTTAACCACTTTTTTTTCAAAGTTTAGTTAGTTTTAACGTGTGTGTGCATGATGACAAATTGTTGATGACCTACTCCTAATATGAAAATTTTCACAAATTTAAATGAAAAATACTGCAAAGCTTTTTTTTACTCGGTGTTCCATGTCGCTAAATATAGCGCAAGGGTATTATAAAGCGACAGTTATTGTTTGTAACGTCCTGCTATTGAACTCTGCACTTTTCTATTTTCCATTGTCGGGGTGGGGAGAGGTGCACCCATTGAACTGGTCCTCTGTTATATATGTGCCCCCATAAATTCAAAGGTTGCCTATGACTGGTCTAGTGAACAGTGCCTATGTACAGTAAATTTGTGAAAATAATGGAAAACAATAACTATTTTTTGTTAAATTTGTAGGAAATTTTATTTGAAAAAAAAAAACATCTGAATGTCAGTGAAAAACAAAAAATTTTGAGAAATCTGATTTTATTAAATAATGATATGGTAGAAAATGTTTCTGAGTCAGATTGAGAATAGCAGATGTTTTATTTACAAAATAGCTAAAATATAAAACGTTTTTATTTTTACTTTATTTTTTACAAGCGGAAAATTTTATTTTGTAATATTCTAGATATCTTTGCCATGTAGTGTGATGTTTTAATAAGAAAAAGCAAATTAACTGGTTATCTATTTGGCCTGTACCATGACCACAAATTGACTGGAAATTTGAATCCACTCCCAGCGTTAGTGAGAATTTTGGGTCCATACCAACACAGGTAATAGTTTCACCTGTAATTAGCATTTGTAAACATATACAGTGATTTGCCGTCATGCATTTACAGAAGTGTGCCGCACTTCAAAGGCATAATGTGCTAGTCAAAGGTGCCGCACTGTAACGGCCACTTTTAGGCCGCTACTTAAATATTTAAAACTAGACGCTGGACAAGTCTATGGACAATCCATAATGGCGTGGACAAGTAAAGACGCGCGCGATATACCACCCGATCATATTAATCATATTTGTCATCCAAATAGAAAAGTTGGACTTGTTACTTGTTTAATATGTGATAGTATTTTGTGCAAGTCTGATTTTACAAGAGAAGTGAACGAAGGAAAAGGATTCTTTATCTCTAGACACATAATTTTGTGCCCTGTACATCTTAACCTATCTTTTGTTGACATTCAACCATGTGACCAGGATACTGATATTGAACATAGTAATGTCAAAAAAAAATTGTTAATTATTCAAAAACATCTAGAAAATATTAAAAATGGTCTAAGTGTGACTCAAGATGGTGTAAGTGATAATATGGATACAGATGATAAAGGTGAGGATGATGCTGTATCTATCGTATCAATTGCCAGTGAAAAAAATAAAAACCGTAAGTGTGAACAAAATTTTGAATGTGAGGATTGTCAGGACTATATAAGAGAATTAAACTATGAAAAAAAAATTAATAGTGAATTAGTGAAACAAAGTAATGAGCTACGTGAACATAACCATGAGTTGCGTGAAAATAACAGTTTCTTAAGATCATCTGCTGTAAATGTTGAAAAAAATTATGTAGACATTAAAAATTCGTATGCTGATGCTGTGCTAAATTTACCTAAAAAGCAAGAATGTGCTCGTTTGACAATAAAGCCAAAGGAAAATTTCAAAGGCGATGCCCTAAATATTATCAAAGTGCAAATTTCAACCAAAACTAATGCCAAAGTTCTAAAAATTAACAAAGTCAATAATGGTACAGTTTTTCTAAAGTGTATAAATGAGCAAGATTCTGAAAAAATACTAAAGGTTATAAACAGTGAAAACAGTGAAATATTGACAGCTGAAGCATGTGTTAAAAAAAATCCGCAAATAAAAATAACAAACATATCAGAAGATGTCGATAAAGTAGAACTCGAGAATGATATACATACATAGAAACGAATTACCATCAAATAGTGTAAACATTGTACACAAATACAAACAGAGAAACAATAATTATGCTGCGCTAGCAGAAGTAACCTCTGATGCATATGCCAAGATAATGAAGAATAAATCTGTTTTTATTGGATATGAAAACTGCAGAGTGTATGACAATTTTAATATCAAATGTTGTAAAAACTGTTGTGGGTATAACCATTCATTGAGAAAGTGCAAAGACACTTTTAAAAGACAACAATCATGCTACAAATGTTCAGGTAACCATGATGCTACAGTATGTACCTCTGATATAAATAAATGCATTAATTGTATTAATGCTAACAAATACTTAACTAAAAAAAGATCCATAGATCATTCTGCAAATGATATTCAAAACTGTGAAAGTTATAAAGTAAGATGGGAGCAGTATATTTGTGATACAAACTACCCCTGGAAACCAGAACCTCCATTTAATTACGTTAGGCCTACAACTAGTTGATTAGATAAAATTTTGTATTTAAAAGGAAAAATCAAAAATCAAAACTAACCTATAAATAAATTTTTTATGGAAATACAAGAATATAACCTTAATGATGAATTAATTTTTAATAATACAGAAGAGATAAATCTCAACCCCATTTTTTGTGACTCTGAGCTTCTGACCCTACATGTCAACATCAGAAGTATACAGAAAAATATTTTAAAACTTGAAACTATGTTAAGTTCTTTTAAACATAAACCAGATGTGATAATATGCACTGAAGCTTGGCTCATGGATAATATTAAGCTTATAAATATAACAGGTTATACACATTTTAAAAATAACAGCAGAATAAATACAGCAGATGGAGTGATTATTTATGTAAAAAGTAACCTACAGTATCAAACCATTAATGAACAATTTAATGATTTAAAAATCACTAGTCTGCTCATAGAATTAACAAATAAAAGTATTTTCAAAATTTCTGGACTATATCGTTGTCATGATTATCAGATTGACAAATTCATTAAAGATCATGAAAAATTTATCTTAAGTAACAAAACTGTTGCAAACCACATGATTTTGGGTGATGTTAACTTAGATCTCATTGAGTTTAATGAAAAAACTGAGGATTATTTCTACCAATTACTGCAAAATGGTTATGAATCGATGATAAATACTTGTACTCATCCTATAAAGAATTATAAAGATGGAACTTGCATTGACCATAGTTTCATGAAAGGAATATACACAGCAAAATCTGGTAAATTAATTGACTCAATCACAGACCACTACCCCGTTTTAATATCACTACATGGAAACAACATACAATGCAAACTTACAGTATCTTTTGAAATAAACAAAAAAAGATTTTTGGAGCTGTGTGCTTCAGAACAATGGCAACAAGTCTGTAATACACCAAATAACAATGAAGCATTAGAATTGTTAATAAACAAGATTCAAACTATCAATGAACTTTCACACAAAACTAGGCCAAAAATTCAAAAACCAAGAAAGACCTGGATTACCCCTGCTCTCATTAATTCAGTTAATAACAAAAACAAATTATATAAAGCCTGGAAGAATAGTCAAGACGACTTGCTAAAAAAAGAGCTGTACTTAAATTACGAAAAACTACTTAAATCATTACTTAGGACTGCTAAAAATAGGCATGAAGAAAAACAACTACAAAACGCTGATTCTAAAAAAATGTGGAGATATGTTCATCTAAAATTGGATCGTAATTCAAAAAATAGACAAATAAATGATATTTTGATTAATAATAAACTTAACAGCAATGACTGGACAAAGGCTAATTATTTTAATGAATTTTTCAGCACAATAGTATCTAGGCTGAATGAAAGTGCGACTCCTCCTATTCTGCAGCATGAAATACCAGATATATCAATTAATCAGCATACTATGTTTCTAACACCAACAAATGAGTCAGAAGTTTACCAAACTATTCGTGAACTCAAAAATAAACCTGGTGGGTGTGATGAAATTCATGCCTATACAGTTAAGCTAGCTGCTCCGTTCATAACTCCTGCTTTGACTCACATTATTAATACTGCTATGATACAAGGTACATGTCCATATCAATTTAAGAAAGCTGTAATTTGTCCTATATATAAGGAAGGTGTAAAAAGTTTGGTTAACAATTATCGACCGATCGCACTGATATCAAATCTAGCTAAGATTTTTGAAAACATTATTTTTACCAGATTATTTAAATTTGTAAAAAACCATAACCTGTTAAGTGCTAAACAATTTGGCTTTCTCAAGAAGAAAGGTACAGATGATGCTATAGCCCTACTTAGCAAATTTATTTATGAAAATCTAAGTATTAGCATACCAACTGTTGTAACTTTTTTGGACTACTCCAAAGCTTTTGACACTGTCGATCATGGCATACTTATATCCAAATTACAGAATATGGGAATAAGAGGTGTAAGCTTATCCCTGATAGCCAGTTATTTACATGACAGGACACAAGTTGTAAAGGTGAATGGGACTAGAAGTCAGCCTATTAAAACAAATGTTGGAGTACCCCAGGGCTCTATATTAGGACCTTTATTGTTTATTTTATATATCAATGACTTACTAGTGTTACAAGATGTATTAATAGCATATGTTGATGATACAGCAGTACCAATGAAAGCAAAGACATGGCCTGAACTTGCTACAGATGTGTCAACTAAATTAGATATTATATACTCTTGGCTCTATCACAATAATCTAGTACTCAACATAAGCAAGTCTGTTTTTATCACCTTTGGAAATTATAGAGACTCTGTTCCGCATGACTTTGAAATTAAGATAAATGGTCAAAAATTGAAAAGAGTTAAATCTAGTAAATATCTAGGAATAACATATGACTTTAACATGAAGTGGGATGTACATGTGGCTAACATTGTAAAAAAAACCAAATACTTAGTCTACGTTTTTTACAGACTTAAACAAATTTTATCAAAAAAGCAACTAATACAAATATACTATGGACTATTCCATAGTGTGGCAGGGTATGCTATCATAGGCTGGGGGGGTCTATATAAATCATCTCTAGACGCATTGGATCGGCTGCAAAAGTGTATTCTTAAAATTATAGGAGTCAATGAACAAGATTCGAATAAACCATTAAATACTAAACAGGTGTTTGTAGTGAATTCTATAGTTTATCAATACAATGATCTAAAAAGTGAGTTTTTACAAAATCGAATCAACACACGGTATAAAAATATTATATTGCCGCGACACCTATTAAGTATTGGGCAAAGAAGCTATGTGTATTATGCCATAAAATATTTTAATGAATTACCTAATGAACTGAAAAATCTAAGTGTAAATATAAAAGTGCTTAAAAAAAAAAAATCAAAGAAAAAGTTAGGAACATTGTTATTGAATAATCAAAAAAACAGTCTATTATGATATGGACCTTTTTTTCTCTTTTTTTTTCATTTATTTATTGAATTGTGTTATAGTACAAACTAAAATTTTGTTAAAATTGAAAAATAATTTATTTTTAATATTTACTATGATCGGTGAGGTAAAACTCACAATTAGTATTAAGTATATAAATATTAATTCTAAGGACCAACCTATGTACGGGCATTTATGCCCCCTATAGGTCCTTTATTGTATAATTTTTATTATATGTAAAGGAAAATTGGTAATAAATATTATTATTATTATTATAGACGCTTGGCCTAGATGAAGCAAAAATGTGCTGGAGCCCATAGTGACAGGACTTGCAATAAAACATTCATTTAACAATAACAACCTTTTATTAAAATTTCCTCATTTCAACATTATACATGTTTTGCTATACAGTTCAACAATTGAATAATATGTATATTTCAGAACAGCCCTTAGTTTTTATTTTATCCACAATATCTATATATTACAACGATACAACATTATTACATGTATGCGTGTCGTGCCACACGTTAACGGGCGACAAAATTATAACAATACAAATAACGTGTATGTGTAATTGGGGTTCAGGTGTAATTATAATAAGAGTATTATATTTATGACTATTCAAAATTCATATTTATTGTTTACTCAATCTTATAAATAATAAACATCATTAATAATCTTCGGTCACAATATTGCTCATTATTAAATGTTTCTCTCTTATACTATGCAGTGTTACACATATTTAAAAACCCTCTTACATCTAGACATGTTAATAATTTGATTTACTAATAAAATATAAAATTAAAATTAATTTTGAATTGAATTCTTTTAATTCAGATCTGACCTCAACTCGCTCAGTCTATACCAATGTTTAAAATTAAATTTAAATTTATATTAATTACTTTTAGACTGGCATTTGTTTTAATATTCAAATTTAAATTATTCTTTTCTATAATGCAAATATCAAATCAATTTAACTATTTACTTTAATAAACAAAATCTACTCGCTCAACTTTAAATTCCTTTTTTTTAATTATTATTTCTTTATATGCTCATTCTTACGACTAAACATTTATCTACATTTCTAAAATATTATTTCTAATTATAATTTTTTCTTTGTTTTAATTTATTGTCTTTTGATATAGTCTTATGAGCTCTTTTAAAAATCATTTAAAAATGCATTATGCATGTCACCTCGAGTTCTGATGATCTTACGACTTATTGGCAGGGTCCAGCGTTGTCCAGAGTTAGTTTTCCATTCCTCCTGGCCTGGCGTGGTCCTGGATACATCTAGAGTCCAGCGTCGTTCTCCAGCAGTGTGTGGTCCTGGCTACATCTAGAGTCCAGCGTCGTTCTCGAGCAGTGTGTGGTCCTGGTTACATCTAGAGTCCAGCGTTGGTCTCCAGCAGTGTGTGGTCCGCTTCAGAGAGTTGTTATCTGCTGCAAGGTAGATCTTAAACATCGTCTAACGTCCAGCATCCCTCGTCGCTCTGGTAGCTTCTCCGTAGATACTCTTGGTAGACTTAAACGATCCCGGTACTTTACGTTTTCCAGAATATTGTCACGTAATTAACGAACGTTTTATTCTTTCGTTAATGAGACTTGTAATAAAATTAAAACTGTTCTGCCGACGGACAGCATGTCCGACTGCAACTGTGTCTTGAAACGAAGAGAAGGGTTTTCGGTCAAACCCTCAATTTATACCCTCTCAAGATTCCGCACCAGTTGGCTCCAAAATCCTCCTGTCAAGACCTGCAGGTCACCTGATAGCCCCCACTCCCGAACCTTTTCATCTATTTGCAATTATTAGAAAAGAGCAATGTTTTGCACGGAATCAAGATAGCACAAATCATAGCTAATTCGATTAAGCACTCACTGTATTAATTTGAGCGTCATAGGGTAATTTGCGTATTTTTTGGCACGTTTATTTATAATTTTTAACTGTTTTGTAAATAAAATAACTGACATTTTGTGTTTCAGTTAGACACATGACATTTTTTAATGTAAGTCAAATTTCTCAAACTTTTGATTTTATGTTAGACGTTGTTCATGTAAGTATTTTTTCAGAATAAAATTATCTACAAAATTACTACAAACTTTTTATTGTTTACTAGAAATTTAGTAAAGTTATTGTATGCTAAACCTAAAAATTGGTGTATTTTATTCAAAATTTTTAATGCTTTTCACCAATTTCCGTGCAGGATTTTAAAGATAGAGGTCTGGGATCCTTTTCTTTTGATATCTCAGATCAAACATCATACGGTACTACTGATTTGGCCCCATAATTTGGCTTCCAGGTTTTTTCATATTGCATTATTACTCTTTTGGAACAGACAAATAGATTCAATTTTAATCTGGCCATAACTCAAAAGAAGAGCATTCCCGGAAATTCGTTTATATAATATTTTTTCTTGTTTTTGCCTCTAGAATTACCTGAAATATTTCCCTTTCCTCTCCAAACATCCTGCATAGTTACACTTGCAAATCTGTCCAAATATATATAGTTATTACCTTTGCTGAGTATACATAATTGAGGTATGGTTTCCTTTTTTCTGTAGATGTATTTATATACTGTAGCCTACAGTGCTATTAAAACAATCTGCGTCTTCTGACAGCTAAGAAGCACGTGGTGCTCGGCACAGCTGCGGGAGCGCTGATTGGTCAGTGTGGGACTGTTGACTGAGGAGAAAGGGGGAGGGAAAGCGCGCCTGCCAGTGATTGGCTCACCTAAGAGTCTCGTCCGAGTTACCATAGCAACTACTTCTTGTAAACACGCAAGGAGAACTGTCAGAAGACGCAGATTGTTTTAATAGCACTGTAAATAGGCCTATATAATGATAATGACTTATAGTTTTCTGCAGCAAAAATTGATATATAAAAAATGTCTTAAGCACATGTCAGTGTCCACAGTATAAAGAGGATGTTATAAATGGGCAGCACCATAGTTGAAATCTGATATCAAATTTACATAACATTCTATTCTTCATAAGTATTTTGTGTCACTGTAAATGAATTATAAATTCACTAATTTTAGAATGCTGAAGTGATACACATTCTGATGCCAGAATTCTAAGTTCAGATTAGTAATACCTTATGTAAGTATAAAGAAAATTTTTTTTACAATGTTGTGTGCTTTTTTCTGAAAAATGCAATTTTTGTATGCAGTAGCATAATTTTATTTAAAGTCTGCCACATTTTTAATTTGTTTGGGTGCTTTCAAATTATGTAAACGTTTTCCAGCCATTTTTTTTTTTTTTGCATAAACTGTTGTTTTTATAAAAATGCTCAAGATTAAAATTATTTAATAACACATGGAAATAATAATTATTAGTACTAATATTATATATGTCTATCAAAAATTTGCAGATACTACAGAGGTACTCATGGTGTGATAGTGGTATATGATGTCACCAGTGGCGATTCATTTGCCAACGTGAAAAGATGGTTACATGAAATAGAACAGAACTGTGAAGTTGTTAACAGGATATTAGGTAAAATAAATTTTAACTGTTCTTCCTTATCATAAGTAGGCTACTGTGTAATAAAAAAAAGTTTACTTTCAAAACGTTTTACTGACAGGTATGAATCTTATTATAGAAAATTGTTTCTTCACACCCTATGGAATTTGTAAAGAGTAGAAGCTTAAAAAAAAAAAGGCATGGGACAAAGTGAAAAAATATTAAACAGACTCTTCTTCACATTTCTAATATAATGATTTACATTATATTTTCTTAATGTATTTGTCAGTATGTCACGGTTTTATGCCATGCCTCAAAAACAGACATGTCTATTGAATGTGAAATGTAAGAGTAATGTTATAGTGTTAAGAACTGGACAGGTATTTTTGGGGTGAAAACCAAAAAATAAGACTGACTGTTTCTGCTAACTCTTTCAGTGTATCAGAAAGTCAGTATCATCATCATAAGTTGATTTAAAACGTTTTTTAGTTTATAGTCTCCATCTTTCTGAGTCATTATGTAAGTCATCATCAAGGTTGTTTGCACTCATATCCTTATCAGCACTTTCTATTCAGCTAAAATTCCATTTTTGTTATTTTCAGGATTTCCTTGTGGGAAGGGTGGACTAAATTTTTGTCTCTAAAATTACAAAAATTAAAAGAATCAGAACTCATTTTTTACTATGTATTTTGTTGTAATCAAGAAGGAAAGTGGGAAAACGAAGCCATGAAACATGACTATTGTATATATGACATCTTACAATAAATATAAAATTAATAATATTAGGAAACTGGTACAAATTTTCTCCTGTCTTCTGCTTATACGTCCTGTCTTGTTTTATATGAAACTTGTTTTGCCTTAATAAGAATTAAACTTGTTTTTAATTAATAAGAATTAAACTTGTTTTTAATTAATAAGAATTAAACTTGTTTTTAATTAATAAGAAATTAATTAAATATTTTCATAAAATAGGTACTATGAACCTTAAAAAGAAATATTTAAAAATGCTGATGTTGGCATACAAATCAGTGAAGCTGAGGACTGCTTGTAAATGCCATTCTGAAAACCGTGTGTAGTATATGTATGTTTGGAATAATGGATATGTTTTATGATTGCAATAGCTGATATTTTTCAAAATGGTCATACAAAACTAAATTTAAAAAAGTACAAAAATGTTTAATATGGATCTAAAAACCGCATACAACAGTAGGCACATACATGTAAGATTCAATTAACAAGGGAAAACCTGTTTAATGCAAACATTTTTTCAGTTCCTGTGGAATAAATTACTGCACAATAAATATTGTAAACAGTTGGATACACTGCAGGGCAAAGAAACATTCAAACATTCTCTTTCCAACTCACCAAGAAAACATAATGCCAAAAGCTAAGATAAAAATTTTAACCATCTTACAACCAGAAAACCAGGAAAATTATTAAATTTGTTTTACGGTATATGACTATATTTCTATTGACATATATATTTCCTTTTTTCCTCCACAACCCACTTGCTATGCCACTGGTTTCTTTTAGTGTTTACTATGCGTGTTTCTGAAATAAAGATTATTTTGCCTTTTTACTAGTGTTGCTTTTATTTTCCTGTGCTGTTATGGCCTTCCACCCATGACATTTCATTTATTTCAATATGTAGTATTCCATGATCTCTCTTTTTTCCACTGCTTTACCTTCTGTCTGTCTTTCAGTATTAGATTTTGTTGTCCTCCAATACAAAGGGGGGGGGGGTCATGGCACAAGTTGCACTATTAGAATTAAATTAGAGGGAATTTTAGATTCAACAAAACTTTAAATTGTGTTTAAAAAATTGAAAACATATTTTTCTAAGTGTTTAAGGAATTTGAATAAAACCTAATTCAAACTTAACATTTTCTGCTTGACAGATTGTATGCTAGGTGTTTCAATAGCACAGTTGTACTATTAATTCGTTCCAATTAATGCTATTAAATTTTACATGATCATGTGCAAAATAAAAATAAATCTTTATTATAATTCTGATTTCTTATTTCCCTTAAACCAAATTAAATTGTTTTTTATAAAACTATTTGTAAAAATCAAACTTTTTATGATAAAATGTTAAAGATTATAACAAAATAATGAAAGCATTTTAACCATTTTGGCATTTTAAGCAGAAACAAAGTGTCCAAGGAATTTAAAGTTTTTGTTATAATTTCATTAATTGTTTTTCATACCTCTCAGTAAATTCTAATACAGAATTAATTATGGCTTATTGGTTTTTGATCTAAAATATAACAAATCTTTCCAAAGAATAAGAAAATGTATTTTAAATCTGTTGGTATTTACAACAGTTGTATGAATTACGTTTGAGCCATAGACTGAAGGTGAAATGTGGGGAAATGGGATAACAGGAAATTTTGGGGAGATTGTGCTATTGGCTTTGGGTGCTATTGCCATCATGGAATGCACATCTATTTGATTTGTCCTATATGTCTTGTATTATGCTATGATTTTTAAAGTGACATGATTCAAGGCATTACAATCTTATTATATGCATTATGTCATGCCAACGTAAATTTCTTGAAATTTAAATCCTAGTGAATTTTGGCCATACCTGGTGATGTCATATCTGTGACCAGCAGTCACTTTACTACACTGTTCCAATAATGTCATTAGTTGTTTTAATACAATGAATAACCGTGCAACCACATTTGATAATTTTTTTTTAGTTTTATGAAAAATGCACATTATTTGACAATGGTTTAGGCAGGTATTCATTTTAACACATTTCCACCAATGTTGGTCAACCACGCTCATAAGGAGATTTAATTTATTTATTTTGGTAAAGTGTCAATTATATATTGGGGAATTTCAGGGATCATGTAATCAGTGTTCAGTATCAAACAGAATCCTACAGGACAAGACAAATAAGGCTATCGTAACAGACTAAGAGTAGATAAACACAGACACAAACAGCATGCATAGTGACTCAAACTATGAACACATACTACTGAAAGCCAGACTACCAATCACCTTGTACTGGAGGTACAAAGTGTATAGGCACATGCTTAACCCCAAAGTTAACCCCATTGGTGTATCAGTCAGTGAACGTGTTAAACAGTACTTGACAAATTACTCATGTAGTATATTTTCAGAAGTATAAAATATATTGTAAATCATATATAACAAATAATATGCATAGCCTACATGATGCTCATCTTGTACTGCTGAGTCAGCAAGTAGACACAAAAGTCCAGAGTGATGCTTATGAGACTGGTTGCCGCCTAATACATCTTAAATTGTTTGTTAATATTAAATGCCACAAAATAACCTTGCTTGGCTATATCAGATCAACACCAGTGGGCCTCAGCTAGTTACGTTTGTTCCTCTACTTTGGCATTAGTAAAAGTGTGGAGTGAGTAATTGTTAGTTGTGTTGCAAACAGTTGTTATCTCGGTATATGTTACTGGTTGTATACAGTGCATAAATGGAAAGTGTGTGGTTGGAAAATTGTATAGATGTACTAACTATTGTAATACGAATGTCAGTTTTTCATAGAACTGTTAAACAAACTGTGAATATTGATTTGTCTGGAATTCTGTAATTTATTTTATTATTTTAATATCACAGTTTATGGAACTTTCATAAGAATGTTTTGTGCCATTTTTGTTTTTGTAAGGGAGAAATTGTTCAGTGTGGTGTATGCTAGCTTGTACAAGTACAGTAAGCAAACATGTTTAATAAGTGTAATAAATTGTATTATAAACATAAACAAAAACATTGTCAACACTGTCTTACAAAATTGTTGTCTTTACAGATTACCTCAAAATGGCAAAGAAAACTGATGTGACTGTAAAATCAAAGTTTTAAATCTGAAGCACTTTTCACTTTAAAATTTATGTAATTGTTTTGTTGTTTATACAGTGAAACTAGGTTTAAGCCAAGGATGTTGCAGTTTTCAGTATTAGATTTTTAACTCTTATATAGTGATACCGAGATGTGATTTTATTTGACATATAAGGTGACTTTAATGTATTTTATAGTTGAAATATTAAAATTGAAGAGTATGAGTAAAATTATTTGTGGTAAGATACATTTTGCAAATTGTAAAATGAAGATTTAATACATTATTTCTATTCTATATATTACTTTAATATATTTCTATATATTACAATTACATCTAACTTAATTATAGTAATGTAAACTGCAATTGATGTAGTCAGAAGTGCTACAGCATTTTGGGTACTTTTAACACCTTCACTGCTGGTATCATGGATCCATGACATGGCACATGCTCTCTGTGGTGCATATGTCATGGATTCATGACATTCGCTCGACTCATTGTAATGTGTTAATACAGTGTGATCATGCAGCATGAGAGGTTTTGTTTTTGTTAGCTTGTGAAACTTACACAAAATTTCTGTGTATTCTTAGTTTTGCATTTCCTCATGTTTTTTTAATGGCATATTTAAAAAAGAAGAATAGAAAAGCATGAGCACCTAGGGTTCGTAACATATATAAAATCATTAATAGGTTTTAATTGTTTATAATTGTATTGTTTAGTGGGGAACAAAAACGACTGTCCTGAAAGAAAAGTTGTATTAACAGAGGATGCTCAACGTTTTGCTGACCAGATGCGAATTCAGTTGTTTGAGACGAGCGCAAAAGAAAACATCAATGTAGAAGAAGTATGTTTAATTTTTTTGGTAAACCTTTATCTTAAACACTGTAATCATCTGTAGTGTACTTGATAGGCACTATTTATTTAGTTCTAAATAACATGTTTTGTTGTTCGTGTTTATTTATCATTAACAACTAATCTGTGTATGTTTTATGAAACTTCATCACTGTTTTAGGTGTGTGTGTGTGTGTGTGTGTGTGTGTGTGTGTGTGTGTGTGTGTGTGTGTGTGTGTGTGTGTGTGTGTGTGTGTGACAGAAAGGTTAAATAAAAACAAAAAGATGTAAGTACTTGAGGAAAAGACGTGTGGGCAACTGTATGGATGGTGTTGCTGTAACAGGCATCAGTTATCCATAATACTTGTAGCAGAGGGGAAGAAGAAGAAAAATACACCAAATAAGAAATAAAAAGGATGGCCTCCTCAATTAATCAGTTAATAAAGCAATAAAACATGATGGCATAAAAATGTCTTTATGTTAGAGTGAACCATTCATTCTAGACATGCTTGAAAGTGCAGTTTATTTACAGATAGTATTTATGTATTGAGAAACTTGAATGTACTTTTTGTAACTAGGAGTTATCCTATCGTGATTTCCAACTTAAAAGTGCCTGAGGGCTACACTTAAACTTGGGAACCTACCAGTGAGCTACATTGTAAGGACAAATATTCAACAAGTAACGTAAAAATTAAAAAATCCGGTATTTAATTGCAAATAAGTAAAAATAGGTAATTTACATATTAAAAATATATTTAATAATACAGTCAGTATGATAATGAAGATAAAAAAATATTAAACATTATATACTTATATAAAATCTTCAGTATGAAAACTGAGGTTTATATCTGCTGCAGCCACATCGACCTAAAAACACTTAAATGTAGTGTAGAATAACAGATGCGATGGATTAAAAACCGAGGATGAAACGTAGGATAAGCGTGTCTGTTTTGTGTAGCCAAGTGATGGAAGCAAGTATACTTGATTTATAGTATGATGAAAATAAAGAGAGCTGGTGCAGATATTCAATTAAAGTGAAATCTAGTGTATGTTTATTATACAATCAGAAATTTTTTATAAATTTCTCTGGCAAGACCATTCCCAGTTAAAATATTACTTTATTATTCATTTCCATATTAAAATAAATAGAGTAATTATTAAATTGACTTTCCAACACAGTCACGGGCCACATAGACATAGGAAAGTGTTGTGGACTATCAGTTGAAAATTATTGATCTGTGTCATGCAGTAGGAATTTAATTATTGTTTGTGTTTGTGCTTGTATTTGAGCATGTTCACAGTGGATAGTTTATTCTATTTGAAAATATGTATTTATATGTTTTCAGATGTTTATGGCTATTACACGACAAGTATTACGCACCAAAAAGGAACGAAAAGAACGGCAGGCTATTCAGAACAACGACACAGTAAATCTTCGTAAACCAAAACAAACCAAGCGCAAGTGTTGTTAGCATTACCGCCAAATTTTCTAGCCTACCTTTCCATTTTGTGGTAATCGTATTTGTTGTCATTTTACATTGACATTCCAGGTTCATTTCAAAATATCTGTTTGTTCGCCTTCTACAGATACAAATGTTGTTTTTAAAAATTCATTTTTAAATATGAATAAGTTAAGAATATTCCGGGAATATTGATGAATAATTGTTGAGTCTCATAAAAAATTTGTTTATTTTTTTATACATAATATTAACACAAAATTAAATATTGTTTTAAATAAAGTTTTTGCAGCTGTGATAAATAGATCGATAGATTTCCACATATTTTCCATTTGACTAATATATTTAGATGTATATATACATCATTAAGCTGTTGGTGTGTATAAGCTAATGGTAACATGTGTGTGTGTGTGTGTGTGCGCGCGCGCGTGCGTGCGTGCTAAAATTTAAATGCAGAATTATTTGTATAGAAAGAGTGAACTTACCCAGTGACCAGTGATGTATAGAGACAGACCTATTTATATATATTTGTATAAAACAAAAACCACTAGTACTGCATTAGGCAGTTTTGTATTATATGAATAATATTTAGAGTAGCTAATGTGATTGTACAGTATGAAATTGTGTAGCATTAATGACAGATTGTCATCATTTATCCTTTCCATGCTGTTAAGACTAGGACATATAAATTAAATGAATATGTGTGCGTGTATGAATGCAACGTGTGTCTGTAGTTTTACATATATATTTAGTTGTTTCAAATATAAACGTATACACACACACAAACACACACGTATGTGGGTGTGTGTATACATTTAAGATATAAGTTATTTTAGTAAGCGCATAAAATAAATTACTGAATATATTATATATAAATATTTGTATTGTGTTCAGAAAAATTGAATAGTAAGCCAAAGTACTGATCGATGTTCTAAGTTAATTGTCTATACTTATTGAAGCATTTACAATAAACTTAGTGCATATTGCTTAAATATGATTTTTTTAATGTAACTTTTTAAAAAATATTTTAAAATTGTAAAGTATTTACAGATGATACGCTGTATAAACATATCTGTTGTCATAAACCTTACCAAATTGTTATCAGATGAGTACATTAAGGTTAAGCTTTGTATGTAGTGAATTGCATAAGAATTCTATACAGTAGAATGTGTCGTGCAGCATAGATTATAATAATGAGTTCCTACTTGTCTGTGTTTAGAAAGAAAAGCAGTGTGGACTTTTTTATACTAATAGTGAATTTTAATTGAGAATTGCAGCATTAACATGTCTTTCATTTAGAAATTTTAGTGTCATTAAAAATGAGATATAATTGGCATGTGCTAATCTGAAAATGCATGCAGTTATCAATAAGTATTCCAAACTTCCATGTTTACAACTTGTGCATTTTAAGTAACATTTATATGTATTTTGTTTAATAATATATTAATAGCAGCAAATTGTATTATAAACCACTAGCACAGAAAATGTTTAATCTTTTACAGCCGTTGTTGTTTACAGTGGTAACATAATACAGTCAGCTCCCAGTTATCTAGAAACTGTTTATCTGGCAAATCATAATAAGGTACAAAATAAAGTACAACGAAATAAGTTGAAAAAACACGTATAAAAAGAATTAAACACTACAACATACTAACGATGAAATAAAGAGATTTCATTATTCATACTGTACGGATTTGTACACTACTCTGCATTCTCGCATGTAAAGCCATTACATCAATGAAATGTGTGTTGTATACATATATGGGTAGTGTGCAGCTTATTATTATATGCCACTGTCAAAGCCTACTGTAATTAAATGCAGAGTACGTACTGAGTTCAGAGAAATAAAAGTTGAATCACAGAATTCAAACAGGCACACACTGTGGCAAAGACATATACCTGGTCTTGCAGTAAACATTGAAGTATCATACCACTGTTAGTCTAAACATTTCACATTGAGTTCTGGTTTCATGGTTTTCATAGTAACATGTGGTATAGAAGTACATAAAGCCATCTTTTTCATATTGCAGAATATCAGACGAATGGAAGTGTGTAGTTTTCAGCTTTGAACATACACTTGAAATTATCTTGTAACCCCTACTTCATCTTGAGTAGTTAAAACAAAAAGAATATTTCTTTTTGTAAAGAGGGGCCACAAGTTAATTAAAACTAGGCTAAGGCCTAGAGAAGCTAAAAATTGCGCTGGATCCAGTGAGACGGGACTTGCAATGAAAACTCAAGAATTAAATAATTAACAATCCCATTTTATTATTCTATCTCATAATAAAAATATAATGAACAAATAAATACAACAGTGATTTATAATTCCCCTTTAAATGGTTAAATAAAGAAGTATACCCTCTCAACAAGGCCACCTGAAAAATATTAACTGAATCCAAGAAAATAATTGCTATGTCACCATCAATGAATTGAAATTTTAAAATAATCATTAACCTCAAAATAAGCTCCCATTAAACTATTTAATAAAATATAAAATTTATATCATGTGTTCCTTTTTAAAATGCAGTATATAAATTAATGAAGATAAATGATTTCATTCCCAGTTACTATTAATAATTAAAATAATTACTCAACCAATTAAATGAACTTTAAAGGTGACACTTCCTATACTTGTTAAATAAAGTAATTAATTTCCTTAAAGAAATGATCAGCCACGATTATTGAGATAGAATACCTCCCTTAAAAAGAAAATGAAAAGGATATATCCACATGCCTACATGTGTTAACTTTCTGTTGTAAAAGACCCTGAATAATAAATCCCTATATCCCAAGTTCCCACCAAAAGTACAGTAATGCATAATATTTATATATATATATATCTCCCCCAAAATGTACACAGAAATATACAGACATAACATGTTCCACAAGACAAATTACATTATACAATAGTATACAAATACATAAAGGTCTCTTGCCACGCCCCTTTTTATATTACCCTTCTGGTGTATATAAATTCTAACTTTTCCGTTTATAATAATCCGAATTAGGATAAGAAGTTTACATTTATAATAGTGCCCACATGGTGTGGGTTAATTGCACGTCATAAAGTATTGCATACAAATGTCCCCAGGACATTAAAAATTTAAAACCAAGTGCCTCAGTGGCTAAGTGTTTAATTACTTAATTACGGTGAGAAATAAAAATTGTTTAAAATAATTAACGCCCCCCAGTTACCATGATTAATATAAAGAATTTATATAGACTAAAATAGGGCCAATTAATGAAAAGAGAAAAATTGCACAATATTAGCACCTTATATAAAAAAAATACATTTGTGTGTCAGAGACGGACATGTTCCTTCAACTTATGACCAGTCTCAACAAATTTGTCTCAACAACCTTGTTTCGACAAACAAGTTGAAAAGTGTTTCGACATGCATAGCTTGGTTGAAACTAATTAAAAATTCACCTACCTCCCCAGTAATCTTTTTATACAAATGACATAACCTGATTTTAAAAATAAGAGAAAATATATGTTTTTATGCATAGTAAATTAAACTTGAGAAAATTACTAATAACAAAACTGACTTTAAATCTGTAGCGAAAGCCCTATAAAGAAATGAGTGGAAATCTAAGTTGGATGCTGTGTTGTAGACATGTCAGTCTCTGAACTGACAATCTACTATACATATATTGAAATTTTACAATTAATTCTTAGTGTTCACACTAAACTGTCCCATCAATTGGGGATCCAAATGAATGTTTAACTTGAAAGGTAAAAACTGATGATTATGTATAACTGGTGCCATGTTGATTCTACGTGTTAATTATAAATGGTTGTTTTTCACCTGCTTATGTGGCCAGAAGGATGATCTCTTATTTGTAACGTGGCGATCTTATGATTGGCATGTTGTTGTGGTTGTTGTGGTCTTATTCTCTTCGGTGTCGAGTGTGGAGCTTTTAAGATGTCATTCTTTCAGTCATGTAGCAGGACTTGTCTCTGTTCGGCGAACCCTGATCACATATTATATTTTTAGTGAGAGACCACACACAAATGCCCCCACTGTTTGGACACCCTCCAAAATCATATATAAAAACAACACCTAGTTATGTGCTACATAATAAAACTTGGTAACATTATTTTGGCCAACATGCCTTACTTAAAAAAAAACTCTCTAACAATGATTCTTTATAACCCTTTATAACCTGAACCTCACTGAATGTGAGTTGCTTTTGCAATATAATAATTTATCTTGGCTCTGTAACATCTTATGAACTTATTACTTTGAGTGAAATTGAGGTTACCACGTGGTGCAGAATTTATTTAAAACACATAGGTTTTTACTCCATAGAATCTGAGAATACTATTACTTTGAATGAGACATGATTTACGTTTAAAACGTGCCTGAGTAAGTTCCCATATATATATGTATAAAGTTTTACAGATATTGTAGCAAAACCTTATACCACTTAATAACGACACATTGTGTAATAGGTTAAGTGCTCAACAGAATCTCGTTACATCAGTGTTAATGAAAGTTCAAACTTAATTATTTTGTGGTTATTGTACTTTAGGTATTAAGGCCGAGATTCTGACACTCCAATAATCAAGTTTTATTGGTTTATAAAAACTTTACAACAATTACGTATCTTGGAACGCATGCTTCGACAAGTGGGGGCTTACTCAAGCTTACTAAAAAAACGTTTTCTCCCGTGAAATTTAGTATATAATTAATATAATGAAATCAAAACTCACCGCAGTCGTTTAAGAAACTATCTTTCCATAGTTGTTAGAAGATGTTGGAAATTAATTCCTCTCTCCTCTCCACCGAAGAGAAAAAGCGTCCGTCAACCCTGAAGTATTTAGTTAGACGAAACTTAGATAATTCGGCATCGTCTCGTTTGCGTACCGCAATTAACGCCAGGGAGCAGCACGGGAATTTTCGTACCACCGAGAGTCGGCAAGTGCCGCCCCCCGACCGCCGTTGTCTAAACTATTAATTTTTCCTAAACACGGGTAGAGCGCAGCACTAATTACTGCCTTAAATTTCGTACTGCCAATAACGTCAAAACTGCCAATAAAATGACTGAACTAGCGCTGAATCTTTTGACTCAGCACAATCTATCAGTTAGAGAATGATGCCTCTATTCAGAAAATTTTAATGCAATTTGGTATTGGTGAACAGATTTTCGATGAAATGAAAAAGGTGAAAAATTATCTTTCATAATTTTTGACAACTTCAGATTCCTTGGATGTATTATAACCTCGAAAATCGATGAAAACAAAAATCAGCATATGATAAGTCATACCAGGGGTAGAGCCAGCAAGCAATTGGGGGAGGGGAGTTGACTTTGAAGGGGATTGTGAAAAGTTGGACCATTCTTTAAAGGCCTAAAGTATAAATGACAGGATGTTATCAACAATAAGTTTGTTTATTGTCTTACTAATGTTATATATGTGTTTGTCAGTTCATTGTTCTTGTAATACTATTCGCTTACAGTTTTAAATACTTACTAATCATTTATGGTATGTATGAAACAAAAATTAACATGGTGGTAATGTACAGTTACAATTTAAAGTAAGAGTGAAACCATGAACCTACATTACGTGATATGAATTTTTTTATCACATTCACAATCTCAACACCAGTCTACAATCACAAAATAGCAAAAAAGTCTCATCTGAGTGACCATTTGGGGAGGGAGTTCCCCTCCTTGGTGGATCCGCACCTGAGTTAGATAAAGTCATGTTAACAATGGTTCAACCGCAGATATCAGCCAGGACAACCATCACTGGTTCTGTTTGTATGAAACAAGCAAAAGCCTTTTTTAATGCACTTGTAATGGAGGGAAATATAATGCCTCATCAGGCTGGCTGACCGGATTCAAGCAGCACGACAGCATATTCATGAAATCACTTTTCAGGGCGAAAAATTAAGTGTTGATCAGAGTGATGTGCAGAGGTTAAGAATTAATTTCAGAAATTTATGTTAGAACAAAATTTTCATCTTTATCAAATATTTCATGCTAATGAAACTGGGCTCCTGTACTGGAAGTGTCTACCAAATAGGAAACTGGCACTGAATCACGGGCACCAGGTCAAAAATCAAGTAAGGAATGAGTAACAGTAATGTGCTGTTCTAATGCATCTGGAAGTTTTAAATTAAAATTGGTTGTCATAGGGAAACAAAAAGACCTCATATTTTGTACCAAATTTGTACAATATCAATGGTATGCCTTTGTATAAAATTTGCAAATAAACTATAATCAAAAGGGTGCCTGGATGGATAGTATGATCTTTCACACATGGTTGAATACTGTTTTTCCACAAGTATGTAACTATTTAAAATGAAACCATCTTCCAGAAAAGCCGTGCATCTTTTAAACAATATGCTTTTACTCCCAGTGCAAAAATGTTTTTAACTGGTGACGGAAAAATGCTGGTAAAATTTTTACCTCCAAATGTGACATCCATTGTCCAACCTGTGGATGAAGGAGTGATGTCATGTTAGAAAAGGCATTATAATCAAAGCATGCTGCGGAAGTATATTGATGAGAGTAAAGACTTGAAGCCTTTTTGGCAGGGCTTCAATATTTTAGATATCATATATGATTGTGCAGCAGCTTGGCAGCAGTAACCTAACACTTCACAAGTGATGGAGAAAGACTTCCAAATATAATTGAAGAAGTTTTATCTGAGCTTATTCGAGAAGTTGCAGCCTTACAAACAGCTACAGTTGCAAACTAATTTCCAGGTGGGGATGTTGATGACACAAATATCGAAGAATCGATCAACGCTGATCACGATGAAAGGGGTTTTGAGCAGCTTTCAACAGAAGAAATTGTTAGAAGGGTGTAAGGAATTAAAAATGAATCAGATGAAGGACTAGATGATGGAAGAGAAGGGATTATTCCAATGGGAATCAGTGCTGACTTTTGTTGAAGGTTTGATAGAGAATCTAGAGAGCTAAGACAAGAGTCAGTTAGGCGGTAAATGAATTATGAAAAAATTGACCGCACCAGTTAAAACAAAAACAAAACTTAAAGACAGATCATTTAAACAGATTTAGAAATTATGCGCGGTAGAGGTGGAGGTAGGAAGCTATTAAAAAGAGCACAGTACAGTATTCCAAAAGAGTACTGAATTTTATTTATTATTACTATAAATGTGTGAAAGTAAAAATGTGTTATGCAGTAAATAATTTCATCATGAGTCAACGAATGTACTGTATTTATTAATCCATATTTATTATTATTTCAAACCCTATAATCTAACATTTACCAAACATATTACAATTGTTAGAAGTCTGCGGATGATCCAGGGTTTTGGATTATTCGAGAAATATGTCCCCTCCATTGCCCCGGATAAATGGGAGTTAACTGTAATAACATGAAAATATTCTTGTATTTTTTTATGAGCCTCTCACGAAGCTTATAATAAGTGAAAACTTTTTACACTGGTTCAGGCTATAAGGTAAAAATTTTACATTTTTACCAATATAAAACTTTGTGTTCCGAGCCAATAGTGTTATAATTATGAAAATATTAGTAGCTACAAACAACAACAATTTTCTGTTTGTGTGTCTTAACATTTTTTCAGAACAGATATAAGTCTACTGTCAGAGATAGACATTTCACGGCTTACCACTGTATATTGTATTACAAACTTTATTTTTAATTCATAATAATAGTCGAACAAAAAAAACAAACAGAAACAGATTTGGGCTAAAGTCTAATTAAGCAGTTAAAGATATAAACTTGACAAGCTGAAGAAGTGAAATAAAATATTTAAGGTGTTAAGAAGGAAAATTAGATTAGTCCTCCAATTGCTAATATGATAGACTACTTCTAAATAAATTATTTTGTTTAGTTTTCATATGTGTTTGTTCTTTAATTAAGCTGTTGTTGTTGTTGTATCCAAATTTCCAGAGATATTCATCTTGTGATTTAATTTACATTATTAATTAGTTTAGTATTGTGCGTGTGCGTGCGTGCGCGCGCTGTTTGTGTGCTCATACAAAGAGGGCATATTGCATTTATAGATATATAGCCTCAAGTAAACATTTCTGTTTTAACAAATGTATCATATATGTATATATTCTAGATTTCATGTAATGAGAACAAACCACGTATCTCAAAATCTAGCTCAGCTGTTTGTATACTGTATAACAAACATCAGTTTCATGTCATCCAGAACATAGATAGTTAGATACTTTTATTAATCTATATACGAAATTATACCAGCCACCTATTCCAGTATATTTTGAAAATATTTGACAGTTAGTATTTGGGTAATTCAAAATGTACAAATGGTTGCAAGATGTATATCTAGGAGAAATCTAAAAACATTTAGGACAGTAACTTTTCACACTAATTAAATACAAATAAAGGGAGAAAATTTATTATAAGTTTTAAATTCTGCTAATTCAGAACTTTAAAACATGTAGAGCTTAATCTGAAAAATCATTGTCAGAACATATTATTTATATAAACGTATGTTAAAACTAAAATAATTTATATACAAATTTTAATTGTTAGTTTTTAAAACATTTAACCTTCTCAAGATATATGACAAACTCTTCTCTTTCATCCAGTAATTACAATTATGTATGATATGAGGGTAATTTTTTGAAGTAAGAATTGTTAGTACGTATGCAACAGGCATGTAGATCTAAGTTCTGGCACCTGCTCCTCATTGTTGTTTTGCCTGCTATGTATCAAGTTTCATAATTGTAGTGGCACTAGGTTTGTTTTTATAACCATTTATGATAACTGAATAAAAAATCCTGCTGAGTAACAAGTGCCATACTAATTTACTGGAAGGGATGACTTTTTGGATTGTATAGTAACAGGAGTTGAAACATGTGTCAATCAAATAACACAGATGGGATGGGATATGCTGTGGTACCACACACCTAAGATTGAACTACAGGCTCCTGAATGGCATCACTCATATTCTCTGACCAAACTCAAAAAGTTCAAAGTGATACCTTCAACTGAGAAAGCAATGGAAGTTGTTTTGTGAAATGAAATTACATCTTTTTATTTATTATCTACGTCAAAAGGAAACAGTCAATGATGAAAGGTACTGTTACATATTTAAAAAATTATACTGCGTTATACAGAACCATTGGTGTGGCCTGTGTGTTGGTGTGGTGTGTTTGGTGTGAATGAGCTGTGTATGCTCTCTGATAGTGCACGTCCCCACATTGCTGAAAGCAAAGCAGAACTGGTGTGACAGTTTTGGTGGGATGTATTGAATCATTGTTCATACAGTCCGAACCTGGCCCTATTGATTTTCATCTTTTCCTCAATTTAAATGTATTTTTGAGTGGAAACTACCTGTAAGCCAGTGACAGCATCTACAAGGCACGGAATTCTTCAATAAGGGGATTGTCAGGTTTGTCTCTACTGTTGTGAAAAATGCGTATTGTTACGATGATCTAACTGATCGTCGTATCGTACAGTGGAAAACAAAATGAAGTCACTAATCACCAGCTTTAATTATCACAAATAACAGTTCATAATCAACTTGTAGAATAATCCAAGTTAAACTTGTTCACATGCAATAGTAATGTCAGCTAATAGAGTCCCACACAATTATAACACTTCGCCACTATACTTCGAACCTGACTTGAATAAATCGCTTCTTAAATGCACAGAGTAATTGCCCGAAGTGACTGAAACTAACCGAAGGCACGGGCTATTTATAGTCTGCAGGGTTCCATAATATGTGTCCTTAACAAGCTCTTGAAAATTCTAGAGGATACTTCACCGCGGCCTTGGCAGAAACGCACCGTTGGGCTAGTTGAGAAGCTTGTCGAACAACACTATCAAATGTACGAGAATGCTCCATATTACGTAACACTGCCTCGCATGTTAAGTGTCACGTACACACACAAACATTACAGCTGGGCTCTGCTGGGATAGCCGAAAATACATGTAGAACGTTCTGTAATGGCATAACAATATACATCATCAGGATTTTGTTACAAAATAGGTTAAGGTAGATTTTGGATTACAGTAAATTGATATAAGTTTCTGCAAAAAACAATTCTTACTTTAAAATTGAAGTCTTGTATTATATATCAAATATTGTGTGTGTGTGTGTGTGTGTGTGTGTTATCACTAACATCATAATTGACATATACTATTACCATATAATACAGCTGAACAAATACCTCTCATTCATTCCCCCATAGATTTCTGTGTGTATAGGGTGGAGGTTGTATCACTGTAGATGTGTGGTATTATCATTATCGCATGTGCTTTATAATTTAGTTAAAATTTAAATTATTTTGAAATATTGTTACTGATTTTTTTTTAATCAACTCTGTGTCAAAACTAATGTGACTTTGAAGCTAAGAACTATTTTTAATTAAATCGCAGAATAATTTTTAGTTTTTTACAATGATATTATATTTATCACATCGTGTTTTTACAGTGATAACATATCTAATAAATACATCATATATGTAATAAATATTAGAGTATGGTGCTTTACACATTGATTATTTCCACTGTACTCTAAAATTCTAAATAAAAAACTTGAATTTCATTATGAACAAATATATGAGAAAAACAAAAATATTAGAGCTGAATGCAAGAGCAAAAATAATTGGGAAATTGAGTTATGGCACAATATTAACAGATTAAAGAGAGCTGTATTAAACACAATAGAGCCATAAGTGATTCATCAAATATACAGTTGCTATAAAAAGTGTCCTTATGCTGTTGAAAATCTGAAACACACATTTTATTGCAATACAGCCACATTGTCACTTATGGCTGTATTGCATTAAAAGAATAAACTATATTTATGAAGGTTTTACATCAAGACGGCCATAACTACAATTGTGGCCATATTTGAGAGTAGCACAGTCTTAGTTTCTTAAGCTGGCAGCACTTGTTCCCTTTATTGCCTTTTTCTATAGCTTTCACATTTCATTAGTGTAACTATGAATACGTTAAAAAGATTATTTTGTTGGATTGTGTTGAGTTTTACAGAGTGTTTTCAAACAGAACATTGCCGATTCAGGTGAAGTTAAATGAAAGAAATTACGTAAGCTTTATTTAATATTTCTGAAACAGCCTTGCTTCAAGTGTTACATAACGAAGTACAAGATGAACAGAAGACTTGAGAGGACAAAAACGAAAAGTAGGGGAAAGTGAATATAAGAGAAATGCAGCCAAAGTGAAAAGGAGACATATATAGACTCGAAGGGTAACCATGTACAAGAAATGGTAATTAGAAAAGATTGCCAGGGGAACTGCCATTATAAATGTAAGATAACCAACATGCTCAGATTTTTTAGATGTCTTGGAAGCTTGTAGAGATTAACAATGATTATAATATATAGCTACGTGTATGAACACATCGAGACCTCAATATCGGAAAGTTATAGAAGGCACTACAAGAAATATAAATGATGAGTACCAGTTTAAAGCAGATGGAGAAATATTTGTTTGTAAAAAATTCTTCGTAGACTTATAAAAAGTAGGAGACAAAATGATATGGAATATTATCAGGAAGACAGCAGATAGAATTGGCAAAGATGAAATTGGCAAACACAACAACCAAACTACACTAGATTTCACACTAAATATATAATATGTCTGAAAACATATTAATTCTATACCACGAATTGAGTCTCACACAAAAAGGTATGGAAATTACTCAGCCTGGAGCAACATTTTCTTGACAGAATTTAATATTAGCTTTTTGTCACTAGAACAGAGCAGCGTTTATTCTGTGATAAATGTAAAATTCATATGTAAAAGAATTTCTACAATTTGAGTATAAAAATCATCGTAAAGAAGTTAAATTATGCAGAGAAGAAAAGGCCAAACGTGCAGCTCTTGCAAAGGAAAAGAAGTGTATCACAGCATGCTGTGATTTAAAGGCAGTCCTCGCAAATCCTAGTGATAACATTTCTGTTGTATATTATAAACGGCAGATGTCATTTCTAAATTTTATAGTTTACGATATGGGGCATTGCTATGTTTGACATGAGGGTGCTGGCAAAAAGAATTTGAATGAAATCAGTTCATGTGTTTTTCAGTTTTTTACAAAATGAATGCAAAGGAGAGATGGTTGCCTTTAACTCCAAAAACTGTAGAGGACAACAAAGAATAAACACATTATTGCTTTATACATGTATGTAGTTTTGGCTTGCAATATTTCAAGCATTACATATAAATTTTTAGTAACTGGTCACAACCAGAATGAAAGAGACCGTTTTCATTAATTAAACAAAGAAAGCTTGTCCTAAAAAATGGACCTATTTATATACCTGGACAATGGGCAACTATAATCCAAAAGACTGAAAAGAAAGGCAGAAATGGATACACCAGACTTCATGGATTTCAAAAATCTTCCAAATTTTTTGGAAAAACCTTACAGTAAGCAAAAATAATGAGACAGTTTCTTGGCTGGACATAAGAGAAATCAGAGCAGAGAAAGAAAAGCCTCTTCAATTTTTCCACAAAACACACTTTGGCGAAGATACACACAAAATAAGAAACACACACACAAAATACAAGAAGCAAGCCTTCATTACCAAAATTGAATTGTGCATTTACCTAGCCAAGAGGAATAACTGATTACAAGAAATGAGATTTAATACCTCTCTGCCAAAGTGGAATTATAAAGAGCAATTATAAACATTACGCCATCAAATGAAAAAAAAGATGTAGATTCAGATGAACGTGACCTGTAAGTTTATTCAGCATTTTGTAAGAATTGAAATAATTTACATATTCAAAATAGATGTTTGTGTATTGTTAACCTTATTATCGTTATTAAAAGAATATAAACATATTAGTAATAAAATTATCACTATTGATTATGTTTATTATATTTTATTCATTACTTTCAGTAGTTACTTAATTGTGCCTCTTGTAATAAATGATGTTTACTATGTTTCAGTTATTACAAGAAAATGTTTAAAAATATCAATAAAAATAAATTTTAACAACTATAATTTAAAAAATTATGAAGAAAACAGATAATGTGTACTATTTTGATAGTACTTATGGCTGTTTTCAATAAAAACAAAATTCAGTTCTTGGGTATATTTTTTGTTGTAGACGGCCATAAGTGCAAAAAAACAATTATATGTCATAGAAAACCAGAAAATTTTTATAACAGCATTTCGAGGATTAAATTTTATTAAAATTAATGAAAAAATGTTTTATGAATGCGCTTATCAATTTTTAACAACTATTTGAAACTTAAAACTCGATTTCCTGCTAATGTGTCTTTTACCACTTGTGGCCCTCTACGTTTCAAGGTGCGATATTGTTTTCATGTGTCACTTTTGTACTTTCTAATATTATGTTTTAAACTAGTAAGAACGCTCAATAAAAATTTAATTTTTCTTCCCAAAAAAATTAGTATTAATTGTAACTGATCGTGTCAGAATTAAAATAAGGATAACGTACTATAAAGCTGTCAAAATTAAAAATATTATTTCATCCAATCTAGCCGAACGTTGATTAAAATACATTATATTATACATAATATGGTTGATATTGATCATGTCATGGAAATATTAGGAGTCAGTATTTGTAAAGTTAATGTTGTAATATAAGTAAATACATATTTATAGAAACAACAATATATTAACCACAAACCATTAAAACACAATGACGTGGTGAATAACAGTCCAGCATTGTAAATGCTGTTGGTACAGTTAGATTTATTATTAATTGAGCTGTGAGAATGATATATTTCGTACATATAAAATAAATCAGCAGAATAATTGTGTGTTATTAGTTTAATTAAATGTTAAATGCGTAGTTATTAAAGCAATATTAATTTCATAAAGATGAAATATTACTTAATTAATATTATATTTTTCTGTAAATACAGAATTGTTTCAGTAAACATTTTAATTGTACACAACTTTTACCACATGATGTTCAGAAACATTTTTCAAGTATAAATAGATTAAAAAATTGTGTTTAATACGAAGTACAGACATAATCATTATGAAATTCAGCATCATTCTGTTTTTGTAATGTTGCAAACAAAATGTTTTTATATTTTATATTATAAAACAATGCATATAGTAATGTTTTACGATTTAGGGTGTGTGTGTGTGTGTGTGTGTGTGTGTGTGTGTGTGTGTGTGTGTGTGTGTGTGTGTGTGTGTGTGTGTGTGTGTGTGTGATTCTTTTTAAACATTTTTTTTAGGGATATATGTTTCCTGCTGTATACGTTTGTTTTTGACACAAAATAATCATAAATGACATCACCACCAGCCCTTTTCATGGCCAAAATAAGAATAAGAACAACCTGAAGCTAGTAGGATGCACACATACAGCATGTAGTATACTTTCAGTGTTGATCAGTATACCATGTTACAAAATGGATTTTTTTTTTTTTAATGCAAGTCTAGTGTTATTTGTTATACCACTGAAACAGGTGTTTTCTGTTCTCATGTTGTGCCATTGAATTTGTAGCCTTATGTTGTTAATGCACAGATTTTATTTTCATAATTTATATTTTTGTGTGTTGTTAACAGTTGCTTTATTATTTGCTGTCAACATAACATTTTATTATATAAGGTCTTGGGAAACAAAACCACCACTTATCATCATAAACTAAAGAAACAAATGGAGCTGTATAAGCTTCTAATTCAACCACATTAATACAAAGATATGCATGACATATGCAGACTCCAAATATAAGAAGTAGTGCTTGTTAGAGTAATATTCTTTAAAAATAATTATTTAGATTTTTTCTTTACTCTTTGCCTTGAATGTTAAAACACAATTGAGAGATATTGTTACAGTTAAATGAAAGTTGCTTTGTACAATATTTAGATGAGTACAAGAAAATGGAATGTGGTGCAGGGGCTATAATTACGAACTATACCATCTTTACAAAGAGCCGGACATTGTCAGGATAATCAAAATATACAGGCTAATGTGGGTTGGACACGTAGAAAGAATGGAGGAAGGACAGCCTACGAAACATATTTTCTACCAGAAACCATTTTCTACATAGTAGAACAAGTGGAAAACCCTGAAGTAGATTCAAAGACCAGATAGAGGAGGACCTCGGAAAACTGAACGTAAGAAACTGGAAAGTCAGGGCACGCAATAGGAAAGAATGGAGTCAACTCTTGGAACAGGCCAAGACACACCAAGGGTTGTAGACCCACGGCTGGTGATAAATGAAAGTTGCTAAACATTCTTGGTCTTTTTTATGTTGAAGTATATTGTTACTGTTTAGGGTTTTGTGATCAAAGCAAATTACTATATACAGTATGTGTGTTGGAGTGGATTAGCGGAATGTAGTGACATAAGAGTAAACAAAAGTTATTATTTCACTTCAGTAATGTTGAACACCTGCAAGAACTACAAGTCAAGAGCTACATTTAACCATTAAAAAAATAAAATAAGTAAATGTGAACTCATTAAGTCAAATCTGCAAGGATTTCGGATTAAAGATCTCCACATTGAAGACCGAGGTGATGGCTTTTCGTGGAGCTGAAATTGTTGTAGATGGTACTGTTCTGGAACAGGTCAGTAATTTTGAATGTCTGGGCTTAATAAATCTTACATTACAAACAATGATGTGGTGAAGGATGTGCACAAATTCAATAATATGGGACCATCAGAAGAACTCTAAAACCAATGAGGAAAGAAACACACTTGAAGTTCTACAAGGTGATGGCACTCCCCTCATTTCTCTGTGGGTCTGAGAATTGGACTTAACAATGTCCTAGGGCAGTTGTATTCAAGCGGCCAAAATGAGGTTTCTCAGACACATGGCAGGATATACTCTTCAAGATTGCAAAAGAAATGTCGATGTATGGCAGGAGCTGAATATTATGAGTATTTGTGATAGAATTGCCCAATATTGGCTGAAATGGTTGGAACATCTGAACTGAATGAATGACTGCCGTATTCCAAAAAGTATGGAATTATAAGCCGAAAGGTATGGGACATCCCGAAGAAGTGTTGGATTGACCAGCTCTAGTCTATCTGCTTGGGACTGGAACAAACCGTTTTTTGTTTAATCCATGCTGACGCTGAATAATAATAATAAAATGCTTTTATATTTTCAAGTGATGAAACATTAAATGAAGATGTATTTTCTTAGTATTATTCAATTATACATCATATTAAAGAAAAGCTAAGAACACAAGAGCTAAGAATATATTGGAGAAGTATTATTTTCCATGTGGAGTGTCACATACGCAGGATAGCTGGAATAAGGAGAGACAGAAATAAACAGTGCAGCAATGTTTTCAGAAAACAAAAGAGTAACTAGAATTTAGGTCATGCTCATTACAGAATGCCAGTGTTGTGATGGCCTCATTAACTGGCACATAAGTGCCATCAGTAATAATATTGTCAAGACTGACTTGTGTGTAAGGATGGGATGCCTATAAGCTAAGAGGAAAAGGAAATACTCTTCACAGGAAACCAAAAGAAGAGTATACAAAAAAATACACTTAATTGAAAGATATTTTTTATAATTGTGATACAACCATGAAGCAGTATGACGCATGAGTTGTTCTAGGTTGTAAAGTATCAAGATCGAAAGTTAAAAACATTTTCACAGTTGCAGCACAATCCTCAAAACAGTGTCTCATGTAAACATAATCAGGATAAAAAAAACTGCAAATGTTTAATGATGACTTTCTATCTGAAAAACAAGCATCACCAATAAACAGGTTGCAGCCACCTCCTAGTAGGCAAGGATGAGAGCAATGCAGGTAAAGAGCTGAAAACAAAAAGGTATGACAGAATGCATTAGGCTTAAAAAGTCATATTCTTAATTACTGAACATGCCTTGAATGCCATACATTGTTTTTCTTTAATAGATATACTGTTGAGCTGCATTATGCAAAAGTCAATCAAGAATAGAAGTGATTATATTCTTGTATTAAAGATAAGAAATTGCAAAAAGATAAGCAAACAACTTTGCCTGCACAGTGTGTATTTAACAAAAAATAAATGAAACAAAAATGGTTAATAGTTAAGGAAAATCTTCATAATAATTTCTGTTCCTTTTTTAAATTACCGTATTCTCTTATTATGAAAAAAAAGGACTAAGAACTCAATTGGGAAAGTGGGTATTTAACTCCCACTTGTTATGTAAAAGTCCAGAAATATCAAAATTTTTCAACCTTAACACTATGACTAAATTTGTTGTTGGTCTACAAAAGTTAGAACGAACATGTTTTACAGAATTGTAAGTCAGATATTTTAGAGCTTTTAAATGAAATTTACAAGCTGTAACCTGGTGTAAGGGTGTCTTCGAGAAAGTAAACCAAATGGAAGGACATGGCTCAGGCTGAATATCATGAAAGATATTTAAATAGGCGTACTGTTGAAAGGCGTATCTTGCAAATTCTGTTCACATCGAAGACCTACAGCTGTTTATCATATTTCCGAGTTCCATATAAGTAATTGCTGACATAAAATACTAAAAGGCTGTAAACTGTTCAATTTAAAACACAGAAAACATGAAAGTGTTTTTAGACATTAGGTTGTTAGGTTTATGTTCAGAAATTTATTTTATATCTAATGTCATTGTAAGAGAGTTAAGAAGACAGAGCATGCATAGTGGGCAGACATACAATATAGTTGTGGTAGTTATATTAGTTAATGACAAACTGACATGAAGTATTTGTTGCACAGAGTAATTGTCAAGGGCAGAATTGTCATAGCAGAAGTGATTATTTCACCAACAGTTCTTAAGTAAAAGACTAGAAATTGCAAAATTGTTTAACAAATAAAGTAACTGTGTGTATTTAATATAAGTAGTTAATAGTTAGGAAAAATCTTCATAGTAATTTCCGGTCCTTTTTTTTAAATTATTGTTCAGAATAGGAAAAAATACTGAGAACACAATTGGGTGAAAGTTGGTTCCAATACTTCTCAAAGAGCAGATGGGTTTTACAAAGGGTAGGTCAAGTGCTGATGGACTGGTTATGTTACAACAGACAATAGAGAAAAGGCAGGAATATAAGCAGAAAATGCATATTGTTTTTGTTGATCTGGAAAAAGCATTTGATAATGTAGACTAGACCATAATAAATTATGGAATATTATGTATACAAGAGAATACAGTATACCACACTTAGTGCTCAAGATACGTTCCGTGATCACAAAACGCTATACGAAACAGAGCTGTACGGGGTTGATTTTTTTCAATGATCGTTGTTTACTACTCATTTTATTCTTTTTCTTTATTGTTGTATTTATATTTATTTATATTTTAATTTATTTGCTTTTTCTAGGTACTAAATATTTGCTTTATTAGAAACGCTATATATTAATAAAAATACATTTAATTTAGTTACTTAAACAGTACATAATGCATACATTTTGAAAACCTTAAATCTAATGGAACAATGTAGGAAATCAACACAGTCTGATAATCTGTACTAACTACTCCACCTGTTATTTAAAGTTGTCAATATTTGAATGTTTCTTAAACCTATCAAACCATCCTTTACCAGCTTCAAATGTTTCTGATTTGTCTCCTTTTTCATCCTGAATGTAACTAGAAGTGCTTCTTGCTTTCTCCATGATGGTAAGATGTCATGGGATTGAACACATTAGAAACTAGGTAATGTAACATTATACTGACTTTCAAAGTATCAAGTCCAACCACGGCGTAATATTGTGCCACTGGTACTCAGAGTGCTAAGATTAAACATGAGCAATCATCTATCATTCCTCAAAACATATGGGTTATTTTTTGAATAGGTATGCCGGTGAACTGGATTGTACAAATCTGTTCACATTGAGGACTTAATTTGTGTCACATTTCTGTGTTGCAGATAAGTAATTGTTCATGCCTTATACAAGTCTGACTGAAAAATCTTTGACATAGAATGTTATACAAAAATCTTCATAGTAATTTTGATTCTTTTATTCAATTAATCATTATATTACAAAAAAGACTAAGAACGCAACATAGAGAATATCTGATCAGAATGAGTTCAGATATGCACCCAAATTTTGTACATAGTAGGCACAATAGGTTGTGAAGGTAAGAATTTACCCCCACATGTGGAATTAAACTAAGAATAAAATGAAACTCAAATGAGTAACCATAGATCAAGACAGCAAGACTTTTATTGAAAAGGATATAAAAGTGTTTGGTATGGTGGTGGCTTTTTAACCATGTGAATAAGTACTACCAGTAAACAGGTAATGCCCCCAGTGCCATGTGAGTAATGGTGGAATCCATAAAGTCTGAAGCAGATTGCCTTAATTTGGTACAACTATCTCTCTGTAACTCAAAGGCTGGCAACCAGAAATGAATTTTGTTACTTCAAGTTTTAATGGCATTACGATTTCAGTACTAATATGCTTAGCAATAAACTATTGAAATGAAAATATATTCTGTACCTAAGACTTTCACGGCTGGTGTCAACTTTGTTAGAAACAAACTGACTAATCACAGGGCTATTGGGCCGTGGTCCACTCCTGCTGTTACTAACAGATGTTTCTGCAGTTACAGAAAGAACTGTTCTTTTGCCACAGTACTGTTAGACCATTGAATAAAGATTTTTACTGGACAAAAATCCTCCAGACACGAAATTTGGTAGAAAGTTAGGTTTTGGGGTCACTTCAATGGGGGAAAAAAATCGGACACTCCAGCTCACCGCTGGGCCCCCCTGGGGGGGTTAAAAGGTGGGGCAAAATGGTTTGTTATAAATATCTCAAAAAAACTAAGCAAGATATCAAAAAAGTTAAATACAAAAGTTGTAGCTGACCAAATTTCCCATCAAAATGGTCCTTAGTAATTTTTTTGTCAGACGCACTGGGACAGAGATATGAGCGCTCAAACTTGAGACCTTTTTTTGCAATTTTTCGTATAAGGCATTTTTACAAAAAAAAAACTTGCATTTTTTTTAGTTTAGGCCGATTTTTGTATAGTAAAAAGCGCTAAATAAGGGTATGTAAGTGTTTGTACATGTAATACCAAGTATTTGGATGTAAATTTTTGCATGTATATATTTATGCACACATATACACACACACTACAAGTACAAAAACGTGCATTTTTTAACGTAAGCGTTTTTAGTTGTATACATGTATATACACACACATATATGTGCAAATATGTGTAGAAATATTTTCATGCATATATATTATACTTGTCTAAATCCAAAAATGCACATCTATACGCATGGATTAGTCAGTATAATGCATGTAAATGTGCAAAAATGAGAGTCGGTAGTTTGAAAAAAAAATAATTTTTCGTTTAAATTCATCATTTCTGTACATTTACTGCTGTATATCAATATATTTACATTTATATAAGTATCCTATAGTTTTTGCATGCACACTTGTATGTATGCACATGCGTTTTTATGCATAAAAACATACAAACTGTAAAAACTTATAATTAAAAATTCATACATACAATCAAATATTCATTCATACATGTATACAAATACACTTAAAAGGCTCTCCCACACTTAATCACATACACACTTACACACACATGCACATGCACACACTCACAAACACATATACATCTTAAAATAAACTGTTATATTATGCGCGTATACATATATGTGTATGTATTTATCCATACACACACACACACACAGATATTTTCGATGAAACTTTTTTATAAATTTATGCGCATAAACAGATATGTATATATTTTTACATATAAATACACAAACAAACACAAATACACACACATACACACTAACACTCAGAAAAAAAACCACGATTTTACTTTTTTATTAAAAAAAATTATTTATTGTATACATTAACTTTTTTATCGTACAAAACTTACATTTTAAATATATAAAAAATCTCGGCATTAGATCTATAAAATTTTCAAGTGAATGGTGTATGTGTTTATATCCAGTATCCCTGAAAAATAAAAAAATAATGTATTATTAATATTAATTAATTTACATATGAACTTCATATTTATATATATGAAAATACCTACTTATTCATTGTCATCATCTTGGTATACATCATATATTTCATCTTCGTAATCCATATCATTGCTATCATCTATCGCTCTGGATATTGGAGCCTCTGGTATTGCATTTTCGCAATCTACTCCTCTGCAAGCTTTGCATAAGGTGGAACATGATAGTCCAGCTTTTTTACAAGAGCACCTAGCAGAAGCGCAATGTTTCTTGCATGCACATGATATAAGGTCAAGTATCCTTGGAGGAGCTGCATTTAATGTTGTCCTGATAGGTTGTAAAATACCATTCTTCTTTTCCCATCCCCACTGCTCAGGATTTACATTACAAGTCATGAAGGAATCATTAGAAAATCTATCTTTTGTTAGCCAGATCTGTATCTGTAAATATACCCTGTAGGAGTGGAATTTGGCAGCTGCTTCCGTTGGTGGTAATGACTCAAGCTTGCAAGACTTTTTTTTAATGATGTTGCAAAGCCTCGAATCGAAGCTTGTTTAAAGATTTATCTGGTTTTTTTCTTTGTCCTGAGTATAAATATACAAAAATCTGTTCACCAGCTTTTCCAATATCTTCATGTTTTGCAGCAGGGTCATTGAATATATTAATAACAGGCTGCCAGTCAACTTCAGTTGGCAGTAAATTTAACACCTGCTCTTTGCCCTTAGAAAACATAGAACTCGTGGTATCGGTTCCCCCAAATGCATGAGCTAGCAATATAAAATTGCGAATTCCTAAATACCGTTTTTGCAAGGTAACTGAAGAATACACCTGCGATGGCTTTTTATTATTGGATGGCTTTAACAAGAAAATCTCCCTGTTTTCTGGAGTCAATGCTGTCAAAAGAACAAGTAAATCCACATCTTGGCCAACAATATTAACTTGAATACTTGAACTTTTCTCAATGGCCGTATTAACTATTAACGTATCTGCATCATCTGTAGACTGCTTCGTTTGAATGTTTTTTCGATGAAAACTTTCTCGGAGCATATTTATGAAAAGAGCTTTGTTGTTTCCATTACTCGGAAATTTTTCTTGAGTTACATTTACTTCCATGGCTTCCGAAACAGCAAAGTCAGGAGTTCTACTTTCATTATATCGACAAAACTGTTCCTGCTTAATGCTATTTTCATTTTCATACCCGTCAAATATAATTATTGCCGACTTCTATGTGTTAACCACATACTCCACATAACTTTCACAAATGTCTTTGTAAGTTAAGCATTTTTTGTTCCACTTACTTTGTGGAAAAGAAAGCCACCATCTATGATAAACAGATCAGTGTTTCTTGTAGTTAAATCATCTTCTGCATCAAATTCTTCATATAATTTAGATTTTGTGGTTTTCCTCATACCATACTGGTCAAAAAGTGATAATGGATATGGCGAAATTTCGAAAGAAAAAAAATCTTTCACGTCTTCTGCACTTTCTATGCATATAATCATCCTTTAAAAAAGAAGCATTGGATCGATTTCTATTTCTTTATCTCTAATTCTGGTTGTAGTATTCATTTTTGCCACAGGATTTACCTTATCTGCACGACAAATAATAACATCTTTGTATTGTTTTCCTACAAGCTTGTCAATAAGTTTTTCCTCATTTCCTCTGGCTTCATAGCAATTTATAGATTTGTCACCAATAACTCCTGACCCAAAAGATTTTATATCTGGAGTATTTTGGAAAACATCAAATAATTCAAGGCGATCCATTAATTTCTTAACATCAGAAATATTTCTTTTAATTCGAGTTTCTCTCAACTCTACATGTTGATCTGTAGTGCCCATCTTTATACCAGTCCAGTCTTCAAAAACTTCACTATGTGGACTATGTGGGCTCTTAAATTTTCTTCGGTGTATCCTCTTTGAACTATTCCACCAGGAACTTTAGCTTCTCGATTAGCAATTTGTTCGATGACTAGATCAGTCCAACAGCCATTAAAATTCTCGCATGATCTTCTCACAGTAAAATTTTCAATGAAATCATTATATTCATCAGTATAATCCATTTTTTTTCTAAGGCAGACATTTGCTGTAAATATACATAGCATGCTTTTACATAATGATGATGACCACTGGTATAAAAATATGGCAACATTGCTCTTATAACTATTAATTCAGTGTTCCAGTCCCCAGTCCTTTCGGCCTGTATGTAATCTTTAATTAAAGTCACCATGTGAATAAATTGCACCCACAACTTGGCAGTTTTACCGATATTTTCAACTTTTTCTAATTCTGCTTTCAGTTTCAATGTTAAATTTTTTACATCCTCATTTTCTTCAATTGTTGACTTTTCAGCTCTGGATGAATTATCAAAAATATTTTTAACTGTAATTCAGCATCCGTGAAATTAACATTTTTTAAAATTAATTTTATCAAAGCTAACTGGGTAACTATATTAGCTTGGATAGCACGATAATATGCATGACCAGTTAATATGTGATCTACTGAATTTTCAGCATAAATTACTGACAGCAATTCTTTTAGTCCACTATCTGCCATTGTATGCCCAATGCAACCCATGAAAGACATGATAAGGTGAAAACCTCCTAATCGGATAATGACATTTTTCAACTTTGATTCTGGTGGAAGAGACAAAGTTATTTGAAGTGCCTTCATATACAGGGGTAAATCAAATGTAACCATAGTGAATTCTTTGCCATTTTCTTTGCTTATGTCAGCTGCCATGCAAAGACAGGTATATATGGTATCTAAATCACTAGGAGGATTCATCACGAACGGCAATGCCATTACTTTAGTACATTCTACAAATTCTTGCTTACAAATAATTTTCATATAACCTTGCCACCCTGGGATTTCATGTTTTCCGAAAAAATTGCCCACAAGTCAAGCGGTATCAGATGCTTTTGGAAAAATGTCATATTCTTTGTAAAAATCAAGTGTTTCTAGAATAAAATCATCTAAACCATTCTTTTCTACTGTATATTCAAGCACTTCATAAGTGCCTTTTTTTTCCATTAATGCAGCCCGGCTTAATTTTTTACAAACTGGAATAGGCTCCGAAGACGATTTCACGGCTTGAGCTGGAGTGACATACATGACACCAATCATATTATGAAATGTGTGTAAGCCATCAATTGTATTTACATTAATATCACAGTTATCATAACCGAACTGTATAAGTTTTAATGCTTCTTTGCTAATTGTAATATTATTTGAATTAATCGAAGATGATTCTAGTATTCTAATGTAGTGATACGAGGAGCATATTCCTAGTAGACTCAACTGCTGAATAAGTGTGTGCGACCCTATTTTTTTATAAATCCATGATCCAATACTGAGAAGTAAGGGCGAGTAGAAACTTCTTGGCTTCACACTTGTTATCATGGAATGAGCCAAAAAAGTTCTTCTCTTCTAATTTTTGCTCTACCAAAGGATTTTTATGTCTTTCTAAAACTTTTTCTAAAAAAACATGTAGAGATTTAGGAACCAACTTATCGATATCGTCTAAAAATTTGTTAGGACTTGGAAACGTATCTGTAACATAAGGAATTTTAATAATATCTTCAAGTATTAATTCTGCAGCTTTTTCGATTATTCTCAGTCTCTCTTTTTTTGGGTCAGCATCCTTCTCATTATACCAATCATTATACAAAATATAATTACTAGTAGTTCTTAAACAAATAATAGTTTTCCTAGAACTATTTTCAGTTATTAGTAATCTCTCTCCATAATGCTTTTCCAGAAATCGTCTCACCGTTTTTATATGTGGCTTTTCTTCTTCTTCTGACAACAAATCCATTAGTTCAACCAAAGCAAATTGACGATCATCATTATTATCGATATAATCTGTAATAATTTTGAAACATTTTTCATTATTGTCGGTGCTAGGACGGCCTCGAGAACGTGATTCTTTACATTCTTGGAAATTCAAATAACATTTACGATGGTATCTGGGCTTTACAGTATTTAAATCTTTCAATCCTTGAAGACGGAGAAAAACATCTCGTCCCAGTTTATCACCTCTTTCACGTCCAATATTTTCGATGCTTCTCTTTAAATCTTCATTGAGTATTCGGATTTCTGATACACCACATGGAGGAAAGTTTTTACAGCAAATAAAACAAGTCCCATCAAAATCAAATTCTACTTTCCTTAGCTTTTTTGGAGATACATTTGCTTGAGCTTCCGCATTCATAATTTTCGATTTTCTTTTTATAACAACACCTGTTTTTTTTTTTTATTTGTGTAGTCTCTTCTGCAAGTCGAATGCACCGTAATCTCAGTCTTCATTTCATTTAACAAACGAGCTTTACCATCCTTTCGAAGTAAGCTACAATTTTTAATAGTTTCTAGTGCTGATTCACTTGGGTTAACTTTAGACTCTTCTGCAGTTATAATTTTATTGCAAATAAAGCATTCTGTACTGCTGCTCATTTTCTTTTTTTTTCAACGTTAATGATGGAAATACAAGTTAAGACAAATACTGGCCTACAAAACATTAAAACTTTATTAGATATGATATAGCGTATCACGTACAGTATTCAATCAAATCAGAATTCGATAATTTGCTTTTAAAACAGCGATTTATTAAGTAATTTTGCATAATTAAGAAAAAAAGAAAATTATAAAGTTTAGACTCTTAAGAATCAGTATCTTACCTTAACTACCACGAAAATTTATTAATACAATTAAAAAAAAAACAACTTTATTTGGAAGATTTTTCTTTTTTCCTGATCGAAAACCGGTTTTCGATCAGCTATTAACCCTTTACTTTTCACGCATAATTTCGAACTCGAAACAAAAAATAAATGTGGAGATTATGTTTTCATGTGTTACACAAAGTTGTTTGTATAAATTTGTCATAGCACCCGTTACCTTGTAGATACATTGAAATTGCTGATCGAAAATGAAAACGATGTTATCGAATATAGACACACGGACTAAAGTTATTTAAATCTACTTAATACATTATTTCTTAGTAAGTTGAGTGTCGTTTTGGTTTTTAAATTAAAGAGCATACTCGAATTATCCAAGTTCAACTGATAGTAACCGAATTTTTTTGAGTTTTATTTAATTTCCTAACTAAATACTATAAAATGACTACTGATAAAGTTAAGAAAGTGACTACTGATCGAATACTGTACGTGATACGGTATAATTAGTTTTATTATATGTTATGTATTAATTTATTAAGTTTAACATTTTTATATGATTTCAGCAAGTTTGTAATAGAAATTATACAGAGACTTATTGAAAATATATTTAAAAAAATATAAAAATGTTTTTAAAATTTAGTTAAAAAAGTTTAATGTTATACAAAACTAAATAATTTTATTACAAAAATCATACTATATGCACCAATTTGCTAAAAATTATTATTCCTTAAAAATATTTGTGGCAATTGGATACAGCAAGTATAAACTAAAAACATTTTAACAGGTATAACCAAAAATATTTTTTTAACGTGAAAGCTGTAAGAGTATACAAAATTTTAAAGAAAGTACAAAAAATATTACTCCTGCAGCCATGATATTCCATCTAGTCAGGCAGATTAATTTTTAATTACAAAATTAAACGGCAGGCAGCAGGAGTATATATAAAAAAAACAACTTTGAAATAATATATGCATGTTATACGAACCAATTCAGTTGCTTCTTAATATTTTTTATGACAACTGGGCACTGCAATTTTTTTCATATGTAAATAAATGCTTACACTGCATATAAATTAACATAAAATGGCACGATTTATACAAACATTTTATCAGTGAAATGCAATATTTAGCTTTTTTACTTTTTTAAATAAGAACTTAACAGTTTTTTATAATTAATGAAAATATTTCGTTTTTACACAATGAATTCGTGATCAAGAAACTCTAGACTAAAACATTCAAAACAAACATGTCGGCTCAGCTGTCTTCTGCTTCTTCTCCTACTTCTTCTTCTTCTCTGCCATCACTTGGTTAGTTTTAGAAATGCTAGGGTTCTGGTGCTGATGCCGCACTGTGACTGGCGGTAAGATTTAAATTTTAATTGTATTTATGTATGTATGAATAACAGTGCGTGTATGTGTGTGTATTTATATGTAAACATATATACATATCTGTTTATGCGCATAAATTTATAAAAAAGTTTCATCGAAAATATCTGTGTGTGTATATGTGTGTATGCATAAATATATACATATATACAGTGGCGGCGCTAACGAAACGGGGGCCCCCGCGAAACTAATTAGGGGGCCCTATAAAAACGGTTAAATTTTGTATACGTAATAGGGGAAAACACTCAAATGAGTTTCTATTTACGTGTGTTTCACAACAATGGTTTGTGAATACTTTCTCCTCTATCACAAATCGTTTGCAATTTGCAAAGGACGTTTTACACGTGTACAAACTCTTAAAATTCATTGTTGCTAAACAGACAAAGTTCTATACAAACTATAAAAAAACCAAAATAAAAAGAATGGTTTATTTTTACTTCAAAGATCTAAATTCAGACTATGAAACAGTACCGCACACAGAGTGTTAAAAATTTATTATTTAAAAACGAATATCAAAGTAACATTCTAGCTTTTTTCAAACATTTAAATTAGTTTGTAACTGAATTTGTAAAATTCTTGAATATACTCTATACAAGTTCTCCTTAAGTCTAATCCAATTCAGTAACACTCGAACTCAAGTAATGTACAATATTTACAGATGAGGATCAACCAAAGTTCACTGTTTTCCTAAGCCTAGTCTTCTTTTTTTAATAGCTAAGAACTTTTCAACCACTTCGTTGATATTAGTTTTCTGTGTCTCTTCATGCTCAATGCTTAACAGTGCCAAGTCACTCAACCGAGTTTGGCCATGGTACTTCTTAAGTATGACTTAATTAATTTAAGTTTTGAAAAGATTCTTTCCGCTGTAGCTGTTGTGACAGGTATGGTTAAATAAAGCTGCAAAGCTGTAGTTAAGTCTGGGAGGCAACTCATAAGGCAGCTGTTTTCTTCAACCAGTAAATTCATCATTTCTCGAATTCTTTTCTTGTGTACAATTTCTTTGGCCATCAGCTTTGAAGGATATTACTTGTTCAGGCAGTGATGTGGAAAGGTCACCAGGATACACATTTACCAGAGCCTTACTTTTCTCCACTATTGTCTCTTGTGAGAAGTTTACTAAATTCTGAGGCGTCAGGAATGAAAACCTATCATCAATGCAACGCAATCCTTCGAATCTCATTTGTAGCTGAGCTATTACAATATCTAGTGTTGCATTGAAAACTTTTACTTCAAATGATTTCACTGGGTCGTCAATTCTATGGTCAACTGGTAATTCAACAAAGAAGCGTTTTACAACTCGTTTACGCTTATTTTTCATGTTACAAGTTATGTCCCATGACTGGGCCAACTGGGGCCCCCCATGAAGGTCGGAGCCCCCCGCGCCGCGGGGTCTGCGGGGGCCTTATCGCCGCCACTGCATATATATGTATATGCGCATGATATAACAGTTTATTTTAAGATGTATGTATGTGTATGTGTGTTTGTGAGTGTGTGTAAGTGTGTATGTGATAAGTGTGGGAGAGCCTTTTAAGTGTATTTGTGTACATGTATGAATGAATATTTGATTGTATGTATGAATTTTTAAATACAAGTTTTTACAGTTTGTATGTTTTTATGCGTTTTTATGCATAAAAAACATAAAAACGCATGTGCATGTATGCAAGTGTGCATACGTGCATGCAGAAACTGTAGGATACTTGTATAAATGTAAATATATTGATATACAGCAGTAAATGTACAGAAATGATGAATTTAAACGAAAAATTATTTTTTTTTCAAACTACCAACTCATTTTTGCACATTTACATGCATTATACTGACTAATCCATGCGTATAGATGTGCATTTTTGGATTTAGACAAGTATAATATATATGCATGAAAATATTTCTACACATATTTGCACATATATGTGTGTGTATATACATGTATACAACTAAAAATGCTTATGTTCAAAAATGCACGTTTTTGACTTGTAGTGTGTGTGTATATGTGTGCATAAATATATACATGCAAAAATTTACATCCAAATACTTGGTATTACATGTACAAACACTTACATACCCATATTTAGCGCTTTTTACTATACAAAAATCTGCCTAAACTAAAAAAAAATGCTAGTTTTTTTTCGTAAAAATGCCTTGTACGAAAAATTGCAAAAAAGGTCTCAACTTTGAGCGCTCATATCTATGTCCCAGTGCGTCTGACAAAAAAATTACTAAGGACCATTGTGATGGGAAATTTGGTCAGCTACAACTTTTGTATTTAACGTTTTTTGATATCCTGCTTAGTTTTTGAGATATTTACAACAAACCGTTTTTCCACACCTTTTAACCCCCCCAGGGGGGCCCAGCAGTGAACTGGAGTGTCCGATTTTTTCCCCCATTGAAGTGACCCCAAAACCTAACTTTCTACCAAATTTCGTGTCTGGAGGATTTTTGTCCAGTTTTTTACAAAATCTGCCTTTATTGGTTTATGTGGTTAACTGGTGAAGACTGTGTCATTTAGCGAATCATTTGCACACTGAAGACGGCCTCCAGAGGAGAGGACAAATGTGTGTTAGTAACAGCAGGTATGGACCACAGCCCAATAGCACAGAGATTAGTCGGTTTGAAAATATGTATTCTGTATTGTATTTAATGATGTATCTTCCCTTACATTCAGGATACATTACTGAATTTATGCCGGCTAGAGGGCGAGGACGTGTATTTTGAGGACTTTTGGTCAAATGAGAGATGATTACAGAAAAAGTCACCCCCTTGCCGCTGATAGAAAATCGTATTACATCAGAGGCAACTAGGATGGGTAGGACATGCGTCTCATATGAAAAATAACCCAACAACAAAATGTTGTGTCTCAACAGAATAACCCAACAAGAAAAATGCTTCTTCATAGGCCAATTTGTGGACCATGGCATGTCTAGTTTTATATATATGTGCCCATTGTTCATGAATATAACACAGTTACAATAAATGTGTGTCGCCCGTACTGGAATTATTCTTAATTCCTGAGATATTTTGAGTAATATATTTCTAGATATTTTATGGTTGCAGCACAGTAATGTTTATCATTTAACAATGTGTTGATGTATTGGTTTAAATTTGTATATTTTTTAAGAATCCTGTAGGAATTTTGTATTATACTAATTTAAGCACTTTACAAACTACAGTTAAATAATAGGATACTGTAGAGTGTAAGAATCCCGTATCTATGCACAGAAATTATAAAATCTATAATTTTCTGGCTTCTAAGCAATTGCAGAAATCTGTGGTTTGCATCAGTTACATAAACTTGTAACATGAACATTTGTGTGCATGCTATTCTCATTTGAATATATCAAAATTTTGTTTAATTTATGTATCATTTCTATACTGATTATTATATTATTAGTGTATTTCTATAATTACCATATTTACTCGAATATACCATGCACCAGATTTTTTAAGGTACTGAAAGGAAAAAATAAAAAAAAACAAAATTAAAACTTACCAATTTATTTTTATTTCTTGAAAACTTTCTCAGCTTTTACGAATTCACTTGTTCTCATTTTACACACTTTTAAATGCCATATTTTAACTGAACCATAAAAAAATTACTTACAATCTTCTTTATCGTCAGCTTCGTTGTTGCTATCTTCGTCATTATTGTCACTGTCAAAACTAGCATCTGAATTTTTGTCATTTTCTGAGCCATTGAGTGAGTTTGAAATGCTTCATTTTCGGAACCTTTTCAAAACCAACTCGGGTGAAATCAGTGCCTGTGCAGTTTTGATCCACTCATAGCTCGACCGTGCTTTTTTCACTGTCTTGTTGCTGTTGTAGCCTGAGGCATTTTAAAATACACCGGTGTCTGATCCGCGTTTCCTATTTGAGGCAGTGGATAAAAATGTTGCCACGCATTTGTGTGATGTGCCTGTGAAACTAACACTTTATTTTTATATGCGCCAGGAACGCGTTGAGCAATTGTTTGTCTTCTGACGGATACTGAATTATGTGCAAAGCATTGAACTACCACCTTGTGACTTGCTTTAAAACTTTCAACTCCAAGTTCAGCTGCAATTTTCTTCGTTTCCAAAAACATCTTGGTTGATATTGTGAAACCATACTGGCGTTTGTCGCAAACGTATTGACAGAGCTTTTCTTCCACTTGAGGAAACTTCCATTTCTGATTGCAAAAAGCCTGATGGGAGCCACTGCTTTCTGATAGTACAGTTTTCATTTTTTGGCAATCACGAATACAACTTTTGCTAACATCGTATTTACAACACGTTGCTGTATTTCTGTTTTCTTCTGCTTCTCTTATTATCTTGAGTTTCTCACTAACTGTGTATGAGTGGTGCCGAAAAACATACTGTATTTGCTCTTAATTCACTTATTGCAATTAAACTATTATTATGAACTGGCTACTCTGTGTGGTAAATGTCTAAATGCGATGGTATACATTCTAATGCAAACGTCCTGTACCTAGTGTCATTAATTTACTGAATGTAAATAGCCATAAACAGGCATAAACAAAGTTCTAGAAGTGTGAGAGTGTAACCTACTTGTAGGTATTTGCTATGAGTCATATCCCGTGTGACGACTGGTTTCTCATACCAGATTGATTTAGAGTTGGAACAACATAGGCCTATATAAACTGTTTTTGGACCAGAAATTAAGGATTGCTTGGCGTCGCTTTGCTAAATAAAAATAGTATTCTTTATTAGGCTTTTATACAATTTGATTTATTTCTAATTTAGTTTCAAGAAAGTCTTAAGGGAAAGAAATATTCGTGTGTTGGAAGAGGGAGGGAAGGGCTTCATTGCCACATATAAGATTATCAAGCTGGCCGGACTGGTTTAAATTTTTTGAATTTCATGCACACGCCATTTTTTTGTTTTGATTTTGTTAGAAAAAGGTGCACAGTATATTTGAGTAAATACGGTATTAGTTATATATATATATATATATAACAAAAATATATTTTGTGTGTCTATATATAAATATAGAGACACAAAAACCAGAAGGCTGAGGATGGGTACAAGATGGTACCTGAAACATGTTAATAATAAGGAAAAAAAATATCTTGAGGTAAACTCATTATAAATATTAAATGTAATATATATATATATATATACATATATATAGATATATTACAATAGAAACAGGCTGTTTAATTTCCTCATAGAAAGTTTTTTTTTGGGGGGGGGTTTGATTCATTGAAGTTTTTAACAGCAATACTTTCCAGTATACTGTACTGGCTGTTATTCATTCTTGATTACAAACTGAAGCGCTCTCCAATGCATACAGTGTATTGTGATCTACCAATTCAACCTGTCATGGTGTGCTTTTACCACACATTGAGGTGGCCTGTCACATTTACTTTGAACGTATTAGAGTGATTGTTTCTAATCACAGTTTGTAGTTTGTGGTAAGGACTGTATATTTCAGTCTATATTGCGTAACATTGCTGAAAAAAACCTGAAGATTTTCTTACACAGAAAGTTAGATAATTATGTAACTGATGTCCTAACACCAGTAAGAACCACAGTGTGTACTATATGTGTTTACTGAGTCTAAAGCTTTTGTCCTTTGTCAGTATATAAATATGTACATAAAAAGTTATTTTCTACTAAATGCTAGCTGTATAAAAACTGGTAATGGACAAATAACCACCGAACAAACGTTATAAATAAAATTTAGAAAAGCAGATTTCTATGTATTGACTGTTGTTTAAATGCCGCTTTCTATAACAGTGACAAAATTGTAATAAATGTTAAATGTTAGGTAAAATGTATACAATAGGTGTAAGTATGTAAAAAAACGTAAAAAGCTTTGTATCAGTTTCTGGGTATAACCAAAAACTAAGGAAAATACAGTATAGTGCGAAGAAAATAAAAATTGTTCATAAATTTTATATACACTACATTAAATTATGCTCAAAAGTATATGAAACAAGGTGTATATTTCAAATAGAACTGTTTTTAAATTCCTTAAGTGTAATTTCCATATGTGCTGTTGATATGCTAAAATGTAATAAAAATTTGTGTATTTGAAATCTTGTGTGTCTGTTTTTATTGTCCATAAATTTGCAATATAACTTCAGGAAACAAAATATGAACAGGTGTGTGTGTGTGTGTGCGTGTGTGCGTGGATGTTCTACATTGGTGGCAAACTTATTCTTTCATACAAATTATATTGGAACAAGTAGTACTTGTGTCAGAAAATTTATCAGAATGTCTCACAAATAACTTGGTTGCATGTGTGTTCAATTCCATGTGTACCGGTACTCACAGAATGCAAGGGTCAGTTGAAATTGTCTTTATTGTATAATAAACTGGTTCTAGTCTTTTCTATTTTCTTCTCTTTTGAATGCAAGCTTATTAGTATCCGTCCTTATTTTTTCTTTATTTTAATAAGAAAAATAAGGTTAGGATTTTATTCATTGTGTTGCCCTGTATGATATTTCTTCTTCTTCCAGTACATTTTTGGTTTCAAATCTTAATAGGTATGTGCATTATTTCCCTGGGTTCATTCTTTCTAGACGACCCACCGCCCAAATTGTCTTTGATCAATTAATTTTCTACAGGGTTTGTTTTCAGTTCTTGTATTATTTGAACATTTCTTCTGAGTAAATTCTATTTGTCTTCTTAGAGATATTTTCTCTTCTGCTGTGTTGGTCTTACTCTTCCCTTGCTCAGTTACCTGCTTACACCATATAAGTATAGAACCTATATACTGCTTTGTAGACTTATCTTGCTTTATAAAATTTATACCTCTGCTCAATTACACACACTGTTTGTATTCTCAATTCTGTTGTTCCACTCAGTTTTCTGTTTTCTTTCAGCAAATACCCAAATATTGGAAGCTGATAACTTGCAATATCAAAATTTCAGTCTTTTACCAGTTCTGGTAACCTGAAACAAAAAAAAGTTAATAGTGGCTGTTAAGTAGAAGAATGATCCGCCATGTGTGGACCAAAAAATGTTTAGAAGCGGTCCGAGGACGCAAAAATGTTAAGAGTGAAGTGTTCGTGATTTACTGTAGGTTGATTCGCCAGGATGCAGAAATGATGAAGAGAGAGTGGACTGTAATTAATACATTTATTTAATTGTTCACATTTACACCATAGAAATTGTTAGGTTTCACCTTTGACTAAGAGATTGGCTAATGAGCGCATCGTAAATACAAGTCGTATTACATTGAAATTAATTTGATGAAAGGGCCATATATGAAGTGTTGGCCTAAGGCCTACATTAATTGTCGCGACAAGAAGAAAAATGTGACAGTATAGCTGCGGGCGCGAGCCGACCGCCGCTAGCGAGCGTCTGTGATGAACTGTGTGGAAGCATGGACATGAATTGAGCAGATTAAAGTGCAAATTAAAAGCGCAGATTAGCCAACCTATAATGTAAAAATTACTGCGCTACTGTACATAAACTGCCCGTCAAAAAATCAGTAGATTTGTTACTACATTTTAGTAACTTATTATATAACATACAGAGTTCTTATTAATGAAAGTTAATCTCATAGGCTGCATTGAACTTTGAGTTGTAATCTTAGATAACAGCTGTACATTAATGGTTTAGCGATAAGCATGAATAAAGATAAGCGTTTGGTAGGCCAAGGTTGGCGAGCAAAATGATTTCATGCATGAATGAAAATGTAAGCGCTGGCAATGTATTGCCCACATATATTGTATGTATACAATATTGAACGTTATAAAACATGAAAAATACATAATTTGACAATGTTTAATAATGTATGATCGGAAACTCATCACATGATGGCCCGATAAATTGTAACCCTATGCAAGTCACGGTGTAACGTATTGCCGCGTTACAAATCCAGGGAACCCATCTTAACTGACCTCTGCCAATTACATGGGCTGCCTACGTTGTAACGAACTGTATTAAAAATCAAATTAATTGAACAAATTACTCACTATCAGTGTAAAGAAACAAGGGAAGGTATTTTACTGATTTATGCACTCATTTTCATGTGTAACAAGACGACTTCTCTTTATTTAACAACAGTTACTGACAGATCCCATGACATCATTATTTAAACTAAAATATTTAAATGCTTTTCATAAAACTTTGGGATCAAATTGATGATTATATTTTCTTATACCTCGGATCCGAGTTTACTTTCTGTATATTTATAGTAAAGACTTCTAATTATTTTCAGTTCATTTTAGAAGCTTGCAAGACTTCTTTAACCATTTGAAGAATGGTACTATTACTTGGAACGATAATAAGTTACATTAACATTTAAAGCGTTACAACGTATGATAATTGAATTTTTACAGTAAACTCTTAGATTTTCTCATTATAATGTTTACATAAAATTAATATTCTTTGAAAAGTCTCTTTTAGAAGTGAGTAGTGTAACAAATATGATTAACTCGATAGCAAGGCTATCGAGTCACCTTTACAACTGAACGTAGAAACCTCGTCCTGGGGTGTCCGTCTTGGGAATCCTGGTAGTCGGCGTCATCATCTGGGTCGTGTCTTCGGCAAGAATAGGTCTGATGTTCACAGAGGAGATTGAAGCTTCTTTGGTGTAAGTATATGTAGATTCTCGGATGTCCTAAGCAACGTCTTAAGCATGGTATACATGTCTTTATGAAGTTTCTGCAGATCACATCTTCAGGAGTGATGTTGTAAATGGAGTTACCTCTTGAAGGGAGTCTTCATCTTGTTTACCACTAGTTCTGTTTTTGTGTTTCATTTTATATCTTCTTACCACATATTTATGTTAGTGATACATGACACACACTTTCCACTTTTAGCAGCGGTAGTTAATATACTACATTTAAATAAAACAAGCAAATTAAAAACATTTGGGTAGAGCTTTCGCTCGTACGTCTGTACTGCGTGAAGGCAACATGGCGAGAGACTTTCTGCTCGCTTCCACTGGTACTTAACAAAGGAGAGGGGCAACTACTCCGCGACAATATAGTCCCTATTTTTATTTAAGTTAACATTCTTATTACCAAAAACTATACCTTAATTATACATATATAATGTAAGTGAGTTATTTTAACGACTATTTGTGTCTTCAGATTTCTAATTATAAACATTATGATTTTTATATCTTCCTAAATTACAGACGTCTCGGTAAACATGTCGAGTCCGGAATTAACAGGTCACCGCATGATGACAAGCAAAGGGTTAGTTATGATAATAATAACTTTTTTACAATTCGCCCTTTTTATTAGTGTTTCTTTGGATCTCTTAATTACTTCTCATTCTCATACTGAGTAAATACAGGGGTTTTAGGTATTATAGTGAGATTTAAAATTACTTAATCGCTCGCAAACTTAATTTTTTTTAATTTACGATTACAGTTAGAATTTAAATCGTCACAACGGTAATAGATGGTTACCGTGAAATAGTTGAGGCCAGTAGACCTGTAGAGAGTATTGCTTACAATGAACAAAATTGTCACAAATTATACATGTTTAGATGTAAATCTAGCATGGCGTCATAAATTTGAACGAGTCATGCTATACCTGAAGTTTCAGGAATTTACAATATGTTGTAGTATGAGAACAAGCTATAAATAGCTGACTGATTGCAAGCACATATGTAATGACATGTATGTCATAATTAAGTAGGAATGATAATTGTACAATGCATAATCACAAAATACAATATAAAAATAAATCTAGGCGTGGCGTGGTTACATACAGTAGACGCAAAAAACAATATGTTTTACATAAATGCAAGTTATATAATAAACACCAATTTAGTTAATTACAAATATGAATAAGCACAATAGCATAAGTAACAAATACGACACTGTGGTTACAAATGTAATACATTCATAGAACAATAAATCACACATATTAACAACTGTGCAAGAAATGCATACATGGTTGTATAACTGCAAACCACGCGAATATTATGTAACAAATTTTTATAAAACAATACCACCGAAAACATGACACATACCCAATACATCAAAATGTAAATGTGTAGGACATAGTATGGCACACAAAATATTAACATGTAAATACAAAATAACAAATATACCACCATGAAACTATGATGAGTATAGAAACACGCAATGGCGCAAATTGTCATGAAAATGTTGTGATAATACATATCACAATTAAGTTGACCAAATGGTCATATAATAAAGTAATAAGCCAATGGCTGAGTAAAATAGCATTGTGCTAAATGATCATAATAATCTTGTGTCAAATCTCGTCCCGCGCTGGCAACAGACATAACTTATGTACTGGTCTGCGCAAAACACCAGTAGGCGTGCGAATGTCTACGACTCTAATTAAGTTATCTGGGCCGGGAAATGTGGCGGTAATTACACCAAATTTCCAGGCTAATGGAGGTAGGTTATCCTCAATAAGTAAAACTAGGTCCCCAATGGAAACATTATCCTTAGCGAATTTCCATTTGCGACGCTGTTGTAACTGGTGTAAATAGTCGTGAGACCAAGCCTTCCAAATGACTTGGACAAACTTCTGGAGAAGTTGCCAACGTCCAAGAAGAGAGATAGGAATATGAGATAGGTCTGGGTCCGGTATCGCCGTTAATGGTGCGCAAATCAAAAAATGGCCAGGTGTAAGTGGCACCAGATCATTTACATCCGAAGAGATGGCAAATAAAGGGCGAGAGTTTAGACATGCCTCTATCTGAGACAAAACTGTCGCAAACTCCTCGAAGGTGAGTATAGACTTGCCTACCACGTGGCGCAAATGAAACTTCAAACTCTTTATCCCGCTCTCCCAAAGGCCACCAAAATGAGGTGACGAGGGCGGAATAAATGACCATGAGATAATTTGAGTGATGAGGTGGCACCCTTATTATGCCAAAGATTGTAGAGGTCATGTAAAATATTGTGGGCCTTCCTAAAGTTTGTGCCATTATCAGAATATAACTGACTGGATATACCCCTGCGGGCCATAAAACGACGTAAGGCAGCTATAAACGCACTGGCTGTAAGGTCGGAAACCAATTCCAAGTGAATGGCCCTGGTTGCTAAGCAAATGAACAAAGACACGTATGCCCTAGAGAGAGTTCTGGATTTCTGCCCGCCATGACGAATCATGAAGGGACCACCATAATCAACCGCGCAGAATATAAACGGCCGTGATGGAGTGACTCTAGGAGACGGTAAAATACCAAGCCTCTGAACCTGCTGTTTGGCACTAAACCTGAGACACTTGACACATTTACGAATGATGGAGCGAATGACTAACCTGGCATTAACAATCCACCAACGTTGACGAAGTGAGTGATGCACGAGTTGAGCACCAGCGTGAAGTAGACGAATGTGTTCGCGTTCAATGATAAGGCGAGTAATATGAGCCGATGGATGCAAGACAATAGGATGTTTAGTGTCGTAAGGTAATTGCGACTGCTGTAATCGCCCGCCTACGCGTATTACTCCAGAATCATCAAGAAACGGGTCGAGAGAAGACAACTTACTGCTGATAGAGACAGAAGACCCATTACGAAGACAATTAATCTCGGCTGCAAAGTGGATCGACTGAGATTGTTTTATGAAGAAATTAAGAGCATGATGAATTTCGACAGGGGTAAGATCGCCCGTTATTTTGTCAGCACTGGAGAGTCTAATATTTTTGATGAACCGAAAACGGTAAGCGTATACGCGTGTCAGACGATGCAACGAAAAAAGTCCTTAGAAAGGTCGATAGCCAGGGTAGACATTAGAGAAAGGTTATGGGTTAGTTTCTCTTCCGCAGTGACTTCAGAAGACGACGGATTAGAAGGTAAAAAGGGTGGAAAAGGATTGGACTCGGAAGATTGAGACAAACAAGTGGGACCGTGCCACCAAAGCGAACAATCGCGCAAAACGTCAGGGAGACACCCCCTAGAGATAATATCAGCAGGATTGTGTCTAGAATTGATGTGATACCATGTATAGGCTTGCGTAAGACGCTGAATTTCAGCAACACGATTAGCGACGTATACGCTGTCCAGGCAGTGAAGGCGGCTGGAGGGTTAGGAGACCCTCACACACACACACACACACACGCACACTGACAGGCCGCCTAACAATAGACAGGGACAGGCCTTTGACCTGCGCTGCTGTCTTTTTAGTTACAGTCCACTACAGTAAATTAAATTTTATTGTCGTGCTTAAACTTTTAATTTTGATTGTTCCATTGAATTCAGACTGTAATTTCATTTAAAATAAGTCCAAACACGAAGTTTTTATGGCGATATTCAAATGTTTTACATTTATTTGTTTATTTTAAACTATTGTTAATTATTGTTAAACTTTAGAACACCATCTAAGCGACTATTATTAAAAATGATGATTATTAAAAACTAAGTTACTGATCATCTTATTTATTTTTCAACTATTTTTCTGTGACACTCCCTTTAATTTTTTTTCCGATTCACCAATTGTGATACTCGATAAAGAGCAGATTGACGACCCACCTCTTTATTGTTATAATACTGAAAAAATTAATCAACATATGTAACAGATTTTAATATATAGATATAAAGATTATTTTCAAACCTCATATTTTTATTTCAAATAAACAATATATGAAATAATAGTTGTTATACGTTATCGAAATAATTGTTTGTCTTTTTACTAGCACGAACTTTTAAAAATGTTATTTATTATAAAAATATTATATATTATTGTTTTACAGACACACAAAATGAAATGTGATATGTATCTATGTAAATATATTAAAAATTTACTGTCCATGTTATTAAACTTTAACTATAACTTGAGAGGACGAGGTAGCGCGTCAGGAATTAAATGTGTATTATTGTATCACGTAATTTGGAAAATAATTACCGGAATTACAGATTTCAGTAACATGCAAGAGAGACGTCCCTTCCTTACTTGGTTTACACTTGGTCGCTATAGTCATTTTTCCAGGTAGAGAGGGTGATTCACCCTCAAACCAACAAACAGTAGAGGTCATTGCTCGTGTACCGGGTACCCCGAGTGAGTCACTGATTACCCGCCGACTTTTTTTAGTCGTTAAATAGCTTGCACGGGGTAGTGAGACCAGCCAGTCTTGTCAGAGAGCCGATCTGTCGCGTATATTGTGAGTGAATCAGTTCATTTGTGGTTAGTGTATAGTTGATTTGTGATTATGAGTTCTTGTAAAAAACGCCACGTTTTACATACTCAATGCAGAACAATGATTGCTTCTGTTCTGTTCTATTTTGAGAAAGAGAAGTATAACGGAGGTCCTTTACTTGATACTAATAAAGTAATGCAGAGAACAGCAGATGCTTGTGGCATTTCGTTGAGAACAATACAACGTATCAACGCAGAGATTAAAAAAAGTTTGGAAAATCAAGAAGATCCCTGTGTAGTTGAAGATATTGATTTAATCACAGCTGAGGACGATCAACAAGATAACACCTTAAACAGCACCAAAAGGGAAAATATTATTATTCATACTCCTCGGAAGAAAAGTTTGAAGAGAAAGCGGCCAGTAACAGACATGGATGACTTCGACAAAGGAGCTATTCGACGTCACATATTGAGCTACTATGCTCGAAAAGAAGCGCCTACCCTCAGACAACTTTGTGTGTCACTTCAAGAAGCTGGACTGTATATGGGAGGAAAATCTTCACTGAGCTCGCTATTATCAGACATGGGATTTCAGTACAAGAAATTTAACAGCAGAAAAATCCTCATGGAAAAGCCGTCAGTGGCCCTGTTAAGGTGTCGTTTCTTAAGAAAAATGCTTGAAGTAAATATTAAAAACACTATATTTTTGGACGAGACCTGGATCAATGAAAACACGAGAAAGGACACTGGTTGGACTGATGGCACTATCCAAGGAACTCTCGGCGGCCCTTTGTGTAAAGGCAAACGATTGATCATCTGTCATGCTGGTGGCTCCAACGGATGGATTAGCGCTCCCCCTTTTGTGTTCCAATCTAAGAAGACAGGAGATTACCATGAAGACATGAATGCGACTGTTTTTGAATCATGGTTCTTCGATACATTACTGCCATCCATTCCTCAAGGAGCAACTATTGTTATGGACAATGCTCCGTATCATTCCAGGATTCTAAACAAACCACCGACATCGTCATCAACAAAAGCGGAAATGATCAGCTGGTTGAAAGCTCGAGGTGTCCCTTTCCCAGATAACCTTCTTAAGGTGGAACTATATGCGTTAGTTCGATTACATAAGCCACCAACGCCTACCTATGTGATCGATAAAAAAGCATCTGAGTTGGGTTTCAAAGTAATTCGTCTACCGCCCTATCACTGTCATTACAACCCTATTGAAATGGTTTGGGCGAATCTAAAAAATTACGTAAAGGTTAGGAATACAACCTTTAAACTGGCAGATATTGAAAACCTATTTAGAGAATCTGTTGTCAACTTTACTTCCGACATGTGAACTAAATACGTCGACCATGTACAGAAGTTGATTGATGAAGACTGGAGGAACGAGGGGTTAAATGAAGCAAGTGTTCAGGAACTGATTGTAAACTTAGCACCTGATGACTCCGATGAGGATGAATATGACGACACCACTGATGAAGACGATTTTGGTTGTGCACCTATAGTATAAAGTTGCACTCAACCCAAGCTACATTTAGCAAAACAACAAAATTGCTACATTTTGTAAATATTTTATTAGAATTTTGATTTTTAATTGTTGTAAATTTGTAAATATTGATAAACTTGTATATAACTTTTAATGCGGCCATCGGCAGTCTCAACCCTGCAAAATAAGCATCAGAGTTTTGAACGCAGAGAGAAAGTTAATTTTAAAATTCCGAGTATATACTTAGTTGAATTTTGAGCTCGAGTTTAAAGCCTTGTATAAAAAAAGTAAAGTAGCCTAACTATTTAGAATTAATTTGACGTGTAGTATAAAAACATACTAAAAGTAATGCTTCCGCTACGATGAATATACAAAAAGCCAGCGAGATCGGCCGCTGGCAGTTCTCAGTGTCATTTGACGGGCCGATTTAATCGGCCGCTAGCAGTTCCAACAATGAACCATAGGGCCATTTAACCGGCTTCTGGCATCCAAAGGGAGTGTATCAGAAAAATAGTTGAAAAGTAAATTAAATGATCAGAATCTTAGGTTTTAATAATAACATTTTTTTAATAACAGTCGCGTAAATAATTCTCAGAAGTTTAGCAATCACAATATTTCAAAATAAACAAATAAGAGTAAAACATTTGAAAATCGTCGTACAAACTTCGTGTTTGGACTTATTTTAAATGAAATCACAGTCTGAATTAAATGGAACGACCAAAACTATAAGATTAAGCAGAATAACAAAATTTAATTTATTATAGTAAACTGTATTTAAAAAGACAGAAGCACAGGTCAAGTGCCGTCCCCCGTCTATTGTTAGGCGGCCTGCCAGTGTGCGTGCGTGAGCCAAGGGTCTCCTAACCCTCCAGCCGCCTTCACTGCCTGGACAGCGTATAGGTTTTCCACCTCGTGGACTGGGCATGAATCCAGTAAAGAGACACCATAGAGTCAGAATATAAATGAACACTATTAATAAACGAATAAAGCGCAGGAACGACCTTAGATACGAGTCGCGATAACAACAAGCAAGCGCAGAGTTCGATGCGAGGTAATGACACCTGTCGTAGGGGAGCCACGCGAGATTTAGAACACAGGAGATGACAAGAGGCCGATGAATCTTGATAAATGACTCTAATATAGATACAGCACCCAAACCCCTTTTCAGAGGCATCCGAAAAACCATGTAATTCAACTGTACTTGCCTCAAACTTGCAACGAATAGAACGTGGGACAACAATTTTGCTAATCAGACACAATTTGTCGCACAATGAATGCCAATCCAAACGTGATTGCCCGGAGATCGGTTCATCCCAACCAAGATTGCAAAGCCAGAGTTGCTGCATAAACTGTTTGTACAAGAAAACAACGGGACCGATCAGTCCAAGTGGATCGTATATGCCTGCGATAATCGAAAGAATTCTCCTCTTGGAGATGCTTGATTCAACGGGGAATGATTTAATGTCAAACAGGAATGAATCGGCAGTGTTATTCCAGAGAATGCCCAGGGTACGCACATTGTCCTGTTTGTTTAAGGGGAGTGATAAATTGTCATGACTTGCGACCACTCTGGGTTCATTAGATGCTCATTTATGCAACGTGAGACCGTATTGACTCAATAACGCACCTAAGTCAGATTTCAACTTGGTCAGATCAGAGATGGTGTCTGCACCGGTAAGCAAATCGTCGACATAGAAATCATTTGTTATAGCTAACGCCGCATCAGGAAAAGAAGCTTCATGGTCCCTACCAATTTGAACAAGACAGCGAGTGGCCAAAAACGAAGCACTAGCCGTGCCGTAGGTTACCGTTCGCAATGCAAAGTGTTTAAATTGTTCGAGGGGAGAGTCACGCCACAGAATACGTTGATAGTGACAATCCCTTTCAGCTACGAGAATTTGTCGATACATCTTCTCGGTGTCGGCGATGAGAACATATTTATGCATGTAGAAACGTAAAAGAATAGAAAAAAGGTCTTGTTGAACATTCGGGCCTACCAACAATATGTCATTGAGAGAAAGGCCATTGGTAGTTTTGGACGAACCATCAAAAACGACGCGGAGTTTTGTGGTCAAGCTAGACTGCTTAAAAACGGCATGGTGAGGCAGATAGTAAGTATTTGACACTCCTGAATTGATAGAGCAATTATCGATAAGTGTCATGTGGCCAAGATCCTTATATTCATTAATAAAGTCTGCGTAATCGCGCGCGAGCTTAGCATCACGCCTGAATCGGCATTCTAAATTCAAAAATCTTGCTTCAGCATTGGTGTAAGATTCCCCCAACTGGAGATGATCGGACTTAAATGGCAGTGAAACCACGAACCTACCCTCATGATTGCGATGAGTAGAACTCACGAAATGCTCCTCACAAGCTGACTCGTTATCAGGTGTGTTGTCAGAGATAGTTTCTGCTTCCCAAAATTTTTCGAGAGACTGCAAAATTTGACTGTCGTTGTTCCTAGCTAGGAACGAAACATCAGGGCCCTTGTAGCGGCAGTGTTTGGGCAGATTGGCAGCCAAAATGTAGCCTAACTTTGTTTCCTGAATGATGGGAAAATGAGGGCCGCGTACGTATTTGTTGGCTAAAATTAAATCCAGGTAAAATTGCGCCCCTAAGAGTATGTCGATTTCGGATGATATGTTGAAATTTGGGTCAGCAAGAAAAATGTTGTCTGGAATGTTGAATTGATTTATGTCAAACAATTGTGCTGGCAGATTGTGGGTTAATGCAGATAAGATAGCACATTTTGCCTAGAAACTGAATCTCTGATAACGAGAAATAATGCGTACAGACGCGAGATTAGTGGCATGACGCGCTGTATTATTTATACCCGTAATTGGTATGTTGGATTTAGTCAAATTAAGCCGTAATTTCTTTGCAAAAGATCTGGTACAAAAATTTATTTGTGAACCTGCGTCCAAAAGAACTCTTGCCTTTTGTCTGTTGCCAGCCTGGTCAATGACAAATACAATTGCTGTTGATAAAAGAATATTATTCGTGGATTGTAATTTAAATGAACAATAATTACTGCTACTGGCAGAGATTGAGTTCGGCACATTTTTCATGTGCAACAATGTATGGTGTCGTTTTGAACAGATCTTACATGCCTGCTTATTCTTACAATTAGATACAAAATGATCTGATCTAAGACAATTGGTACAACATTTGTGATTTGATACAAATTGTCCTCGCTCAGCGGTGCTTAGTGCACGAAATTTATCACATATGTAAATTGGATGATTAGATTTACAACACAAACATGAATAATTGCTTGACGCTGAGTGATAACTCTTAAATGTAGTACTGCCAGCAGCGTTTCGTGATTTATATTTATCAGATTTATTGTTGAGTCTTAAACTCGGCTTGTTGAGTTGCTGTCCGGCATCGATAGGCAGTGTATTTTCTAACAGCTGTCTACGTGCGTTTAAAAAATGAGTGCAATCTTGAAAGTTAGGAAGATTATCAGGGCCTATAGACTCCTTCCATAATTTAAAAGTAGTAGGGTCGAGTTTAGTTGATAATAATTGTATAGTAATAAGTTCAAATGAATTCACTGACAGTTGCATTGCCGCCAGTGAATTAACGGAAGACGTTATCGTATTTGTGAATTCTGCCAATCTTTGGACAGAGTCTTTAATTGTCGACTTGACTTGAAGTAAATTTTGAATGTAGTATTTTGCTAGTATGAACTTGCTGTCATACCTTGCGGACAGCAAACTCAACGCTATCGAGTAATTTTCATTACAAATAGGTAGTGATTTAATTAAGTCTAACGGTTCATTTTTTAGAGAAGAATGTAAATAATGTAGTTTCTGCACTGGCGTTTGATCGGATCTTGCATGCACCAAGTCCGAAAAAATTGAGTGAAAATGCATTCCAAGATATTGCCTGTGAAGCAGGGCAAACTTATCGGTTTTAATTGCATATGGCCCGATAATACGGGAGGTACAGTCGAACATTAAAGGTATCAATTAATTGTAAAATATTTGCTTCCGTAGAATATAGCATTTCTTCGACCTCAACTCGGTCTTCTTGAGCAGCGTTTATGTCTTTACAAATAAGTTCGATTTCGGACTGTACCTCGTCGTACTTCGTTGCCAAGCTTTTCAAACTTTCAAGTCTTACTGTTAAAAAGTGTTTTGTATTAGAGTTTGTATCAAAGTTACTGACAGCTGATTGTATGCGCACTATTGCGGACTTTAAGCCGCCTCTCTTTCTGACTAACACTTTGAGGCCTTCTTCAGCCATTGTACGCACCTTGAAATGATGTTAGTGAGGTGATACCTTGTGGGCGATGTCCTGAAGCGTCGACGCCGTGGAGAAGATGGCCAACACACAGCTCGGAGAGATGACTGCTTTGACTGACTTACTGAAGCTAGCAGGCTCTTGCAATGATGTCATCAGGAGGCTCAAAGGCGACGAGCGAAATGCTGATCGAATCACGCCACGGTCGTATCAGCGGATATGCTGAGTCGCCCGTGATGGCCAGAAATAGGGGCAGAAAAATAATAAATGTGAATGATGTATCCGGAAATCCAGGTCCGGAGCGACCAAAAAATGTTAAGTAGAAGAATGATCCGCCATGTGTGGACCAAAAAATGTTTAGAAGCGGTCCGAGGACGCAAAAATGTTAAGTGTGAAGTGTTCGTGATTTACTGTAGGTTGATTCGCCAGGATGCAGAAATGATGAAGAGAGAGTGGACTGTAATTAATACATTTATTTAATTGTTCACATTTACACCATAGAAATTGTTAGGTTTCACCTTTGACTAAGAGATTGGCTAATGAGCGCATCGTAAATACAAGTCGTATTACATTGAAATTAATTTGATGAAAGGGCCATATATGAAGTGTTGGCCTAAGGCCTACATTAATTGTCGCGACAAGAAGAAAAATGTGACAGTATAGCTGCGGGCGCGAGCCGACCGCCGCTAGCGAGCGTCTGTGACGAACTGTGTGGAAGCACGGACATGAATTGAGCAGATTAAAGTGCAAATTAAAAGCACAGATTAGCCAACCTATAATGTAAAAATTACCGCGCTACTGTACAGTGGCATTGCCTTTAAAAAATTTGCATGCTTTGATATTAATTGCCAAATAATTATGAATTTAATAAATTAAAGTCTATCATAAAATATTGCCCATTGTCAAGAAGAAATGAGTATTTTAGAAGCCTTGATGCTGACAGAATAAATTCTTTGTAAAATTATTCAACAAATAAAGCGTTGTCTGTTCAGCTTTTCCTCTCCCCTTTGTACAGAACTGGAACTGATATTTTTAAAATTCTTTTGGCTTGTAATGCTTTCCAATCAGTAGTATATATAATTATGTCTTCTAGTAGTTTTAGATGTCAGTCACTGTTCGGTAATTTCTGTACTAGCGTACACTCATTGTGTTTGTGTACCAAGTATTCCCAGACAAAACTTTTCAAAATACGCTGTAAAACTGGTTTTAATTCTACAACTTATTACAAAATTTACAACAGTGAGGTTCTATGGTTATTAGATAGTTTTTCTTCTATTTTAAGAAGGCATGTAAAGCTAAAGGTAAGTCTTCTTTTTTGATGAATTTATTATTTAAAAAATTCTGTCTACGTACAAGATAGGACTATATGTGGAATTGTGGAAACCATCAGCAGTGACTACTTTCAACTAAAGCATAATTGTTTGTTTTAACTATTTTTTATGCTATGAGAACCTGGTTCATTAAAGGTATGAAAGATACATGTAGTTTTCTTAATTTCTTTGTATTTAACTTCATATTCTGTAATTATTTACAGAATATGAGTATTTCATATTCTGTTAATTATTTGTAGCTCACATCATCTTAATGTGAAAAATCTTCCTTTTAAGGGAAATTGATGATAAAGTCATAAATAAAAATGTTGTTCACACTGCAACGAGTAGAATTAAAAACATATAGAAAAAAAACATTAAAAAGGCATCAGGACGCATAAAGCATTATACTTATGCTTTGACTGAATGTAAAGCGAACCTTTCCCTTTATAAAAATATGTCAGCATAGATAAAAGTAATTTTTTGATTTTGCAAAGAAACTACTGAATTTGCTTGCGCTTGATTATGTAGGTTTTATAATATATTAGTGGTGGCTTGTGACTTTTTCTGTTGTTGTAGCCAGATGAGTAGGTTGAAAACAATTGTATAAATTGATTTTATTTGTTATCTCATAAGTTCAATTGTTTCTTTCATGGGTTGCTACAGATCAATCTGTTTAAAATATTTTTGTAGGCATTGATTCTTCTATGTCAGATATTTTTTGCTGCTCTTCCCCTTTCTTTTCCTACCATTTTTCTGTTTCCAGCAATAGTGTTTTCTGGTCTTCCTTCTGTAGTTTATCCATCATCTGACTGGTTTCTATTTTTTCAAAACATTTATCATGCACACTGAACTCTTTTACTATATACTTGTCCTCTGGTCCCTCTAGTCCTATACCTGCTCCTGAACACCATTTGTTATAATAGTCACACAGATCATAGGCTTTAGAACAGTCGAATAAAGAACACTAATAAATTTGTTATTCACCACTTCAATTACAGTTACAATAAATAAAAACAACAATAAAGACTCATACACAACAATTTTTCACGTTTACAGTCTACACGCACTAATTAAATAAACAATAAATACCCCGTAATCAGCACTGTCACAATTAGTAATGGAAGTCACTAATTACAGATAATTGCACACAACAATTACTTTACACAAATCTGCTGTAAACATAGCTATTTGTAACAAGTAAGGTTGCAATATTGTTCCACAGCAATCTTAGTAGTGCCTCTGAAATAATCTACGAAGGTATTGAAAAGCTATAGTCTTCGGAATTGCATTGTTACCTTGTCAAACATCACTGCCTAACTACGGCATCACATGCCATGCAGGTTTCCCATTTCATAGGTGTCAACATGTATAACCTACACCAACAGGTATCATAGTTTACTCCGTATTGTAGGGGCAGAGAGTGGGGGCAAAGCATTCTCAACTACCTCAAAGCTCTCCCACTCAACTCCATTTGAAAATTATAGGCCTACTTTAGACGTTGTTAGTATTCCTACCCATAACACAAGCATTTGTAAACAAATAAATATACACACATGTAGAGATTAAATTCTGAAAATGAAAACTAACGAAAGTATAAGAGTATACCTATATGAGTGTTTCACAGCTGTGGTTCACCAAGCATCGACAAGTCCTCCACAAAGAGACTGGAAAGAAGAAAAGGACAAACTCTTAAAATATAATATGGAAACCTGCTTTTATTTCACTCTCAACAACATTGCTGTATTAAGTTTTTGTTGTTCCTCATTTACAAAATTAGTAAAGAAAATAAAATTTTGAATTGAAATAAAATATTTTTTATTACAACGGATTTGCATTAAATACCTTCTACAACTGCAGGTGTAAATCATATACTGCAGTAATTATAAAAATTATTAGAGCACTTGATATAAAAGCTAAAGTTCTCAGGTCCAATGTGAATATAAAAACAACAAAAAAGACGAGTGTGGTTTAAGGCTCAGTTTACATTACATTAAACCACAATGTACATAACATGTGTTTACATTGTACATAACTTTCTTTACTTGTGAACTGTGAGTAGGGAACGGATTTATAGGTAAATAAATATTTTTATATGTATTTAAATAGTTGTCATATTTATGACAATAATTAAATATTTTTTATAAATGGGTTATCAACACATTTTAGCATTTCAGTGCAATACATTGATTTTTTCACTTTATTTTGTTTAATTTTTGTGCAGACACTCGCAAGCCAAAAAAAAAGGAAGAGAGGAAAAGTTTATTGGGGAATAACCTCTACGTGCCATACACGGTGTTGCATAATGATGGTGTGACTTCTACGTGATTTGCTTTTGCAAGAAAAGTCACTATGGTTTTACTTCTTTCAGTCAAGTGCCTGTCGTTCATATATAAAGCTAGCATTTTATAGTAGCTAGCGTATACTACAAAGACAGTATATTTCCTAGTATTTTATACTTCTGGCCATGTAACAGTGTTATCAGACTAAACACTTGATACATACACTCACTGTGGCTATTAAAATTGTAGTAGTTTGATGCTTAAGTGGCTGTAAATATAAGCATAAAAAGAATTTGTTTCCTTATTACCACAGAGTAGATTAAGTAACACAACTGACAAATCAACAATGTTTCTGGAAATTTGTGTTAACAGTGCTGTAATCATAATGTACACTGGGAGACAATGGTTCACTTTGCAAATACACAAAACCAGCTTACTACCTAATTTGTTGTCTATGTACATCGGTTTTTGTATTACATGATATTGTTACAACGGTCTACTTGATCGTCGTAGGTACAGTGGAAAACAAAATACAAGACACCAATTAAGTCACTAATCACCAGTTTTAATTATCACAATTACACAGTTTCTAATTAACTCATACAATATGTCCAGTTAGATTTGTCCACATGCAATAACAATGTCTATTAATAGAGTTTCACACAATTATTAAAACAATACTACTTCACTTCGACAAGCACTCAATCCGCACTAGCGAAAATCGCTCACGTAACTGAACTGACAAGCTGGCTGCTATGGCTTTATATAGGCCCCACAGAGGTACAGTACAGCTTTGCCTCCTTACTAACGTCAGGGGCTTAATGCTTATCTCAAGTGTTCCTGGAACTCACTGGACGGGGGGGAGTGAAGAATGTTCTGGATTGTTCGGTACGCTTCTCGTAACACTTCCCCTTCCTTAAGCCTGTTCGTCCCGAACTGGCAAACTGTCTCTGAAGTAATACTTGGCCAGGCGATCTAGGTGGACGTCCTTGTCCATCAGTCCTTCGAATTTGGTCTCGTGTGATCCGAACATCCAAGTTCCCAGGAATACGAGTCTTCCGCTCAACTACTAGTTTTGCTGGAATCACTCCCGTTGCATCATGTATTGATGACCTAAACACCACTGGCTGTCCAAGTCTGTTTGGTCCTCATCAACAACCTCTTGCGTAATTTCGTCTTCAGCAACTTTTCCCCCGGGTGCTTCTATTAACTCAGGAACAAACAAGGGGGTTTCCTTGACATCCATAGTTAGCTTTTCAATAACTTCTTTTGCCGTTTCACTTATTTGTACTTCTCTGATAGTTCTTCCATTTCCACCTGCAATAGGAAAGGTTCCCCTTGACCAGACTTGCTGACTTCTTCTTCAGCGAATGACACTTGGTTGATTGAATGGTTGGCAGACCCTGACATTTTAGCCGTGCAAAGCTTTATCTTCTCTTGGCCAACCTTCAGGACGTTCTCTCTTAAGTCCAAAACGAATCTGTAAGCTTTCATAATGTCTGTGCCAAGAATCACTTCATCAACAATGTCTGCAACATGCATTTGGTGGCTAAATTCGAGACACAATTTGGTGGCTCATCTTTCCTAACACATTGACGGGGCTTCCAGTCACAGTCTGTATTGTACAAGAGCTAATTTGAGGCTGGCGGTTGCTGATTAAGTCAGGGCGAACAATAGACAGTGTTGCACCCGTGTCAACTGTAAATGATGTTTGTTTGCCTTCTGCAAATCCAGTAACAATCAGGTTTCCACTAGTCTTATGTGGCGTGGAAATTGTGTGCTGTTCTGGGGCTTTACTTCTCCAATTGGCACGATCACTCCTTTCTCTCGGTATTTTCTTCTCCCAACAGTCTACCTGTAGATGATCACATTTCCCACAGTTCTAACACTTCGGTCTTCTGTCTTTATCCTTTGGTTCGAAAGATCATTGTAGTGCTGCTGACTTCTTAAACTGTTGTTCTTGAATTGTCTCTTTATTCTGTCTGTTATAACGATACTGTGACTTCACACATGCTGGTCACCATACATAATTCCAGAGCTTTTGTTAATTCGGCATAGACCTTCTGACTGTCAGATGGCACTTTCTGTATTAGTTCTGCGGCAGTAATAGTTTGCGGTGTATTAATGAATACTCTAATGTGCTGTGAATTAGATGCTCAAAGCAAGGTTTTTATGTACTGATAGCCATGGACAAGGTTTATATGTTGTTGAAGCATGTTTTGGACAGCCAGCAGAGGGGTCAAGAGAAATTGTGAAAAAGTGTTAAAACAAATGATTCTCAACAACTTTTGAGTTACTGTGGAAGATTTACACTTTGTAGTATAGCAAAATTGAAAGTTAAGGGCATGGGAATGAGCGAAACGCTTTAGGTCAGAAGGGAATGGTGATATGGTGGGAGTCGCTTTGATATGCGAGAAGAGGATTGTTGTTATGAGCGTCGTGTAGCCAACTTATGAATATTATTTCAAATAGTAACCAAACTCGTGTGCAAGGTTTGTTAGTAATTTGTGTTCCACTTACCACGGATCTCTCTCTCTCTCTCTCTCTCTCTCTCTCTCTCTCTCTCTCTCTCTGTTTCATAACAAATGTTATATAAACATATCTCGATTTTTTTTTAGTCCTGCAATTGTCTGCTGTTGAGACGTACTACCAGCTCTTATCGGAATGGAATGGAATTTGCAAACTATGCACTTGTGCACTTCCATTCCTTAATTACTCTCGACTATCTCTGAAGTTTATCATAAAGGGACAACTTCTTTGTACCGGTATTAGCTTACTTGAAAAAATGTTTTAATCCTAGACAACAAAAATCTGTTTCAAGAAGAAGGAAAAAACATGTTATTTTAATACAGTATTTTAGGTAAATGATATCCTTTAAGAACATCTTTTAGCTCCACAAATGTTACAACTCGTAAAAGTAACAGATGACCAACAGAGAGATCATTTATGTTTTACCAGCTGGCAAAACAACCTTTTATTGAAAATAAAACAAAAAGTTGAAGTTATAACATGCGATAAACAAAATTTTAATAATTTTTCTTTATTTCAATGTTCTACTTCATTTTATTATTACTCTAACCGAAATGCGCTCACACACACACACACACACACACACACACACACACACACACACACACACACACACACACACACACACACACACACACACACACACACACACACATGTTTTATATCATAATATAACAAATATTCTACTATTATTTCTGTACTGTTTGTTTTATATTATTATATATATAAACTTTCACAATTGAACTTACTTTCATTTATCTTTCCCAAACGTTTCGAGGTGATGTTCCTCTTCCTCAGTGGGATTAAATACTGAATGTCATTTTAACAGTATAACGGTTATGGACTGGTGTGTGTGGTGGGGGTTGATGGTGGGAGGGAATTGGCGCTGAGGTTCAAATTGTGTGTTTGGATCAATGTATCGAATAGTGTATGTGATCTATAATGTAAGTGTTCATTTAATATGTTGTTTGGTTGTAGTGCGTGATGTCTGTATATTTCAAATTGTTCAGCTGTGTTTAGTTTTCTACTTTTAGGTAAGTAGTGTAATATTTCCATGTTGTGTTCTATGTTTGTTTAACTGTGGTTTTCGTTTTGTAAATGTGTGGCAAATGTGGAATGTATGTATTTGTGGTGAGGGCTTTTAAATGTTCTGAAAATCTGGAGGAAAAAGATCTTCCCGTCTGGCCGATGTAGAATTGGTGACAATCATTACAATTTAATTTATATACCCCTGTTTTGCTGTATGTGTCTGTGTTTTTGTTAGTATTATTTATGTGTTTCCTAATAGTGTTGTTGGTTCTGTAGGCTACTTTATAATTATGTTTTCTAAATGTGTTTGCAATTTTGTGCGTATTGGAATTGTAGTATGTAAGTGTTATGTATTTACTGGGTTGTGTGCTGTTGATCTGATGTGTTTTACTTTTTGTGTTTAGGATGCGTTTGTGTAGTTTATTTATTAAATCGGGGTTGTATCCATTGTTGCCTGCTATATATTTGATTGTGTTTAATTGTTCTTGGTAGTCATGTGTGTTTAGGGGTATTGAAGTGAGCCTATGGAGCATGTAGTTGAAAGCTGCATGTTTGTGTTGAGTTGGGTGGTTGGATGAGTTATGTATGACCATGTCTGATGTAGTGGGTTTCCTGTATATTTTGTATGTGTGTGTGTTGTTTGTTTTGGTGATTAAGGTCTAAGAAGTTTATGCTATTATTTAGTTCTATTTCAAGTGTGAATTTTAATTTATGGTGTATAGTGTTAATGTATTTGTGGAAATTTTCTATTTGTCTTTTGTTGCCGTTGTAGAGGAGTAAAATGTCATCAACATACCTGTGCCAATATATTATTTTATCGGTGTATTTGTTATTGTTCAGTATGTGTTCCTGTTCTATGGTGTGTATAAATATTTCGGCTAGTATACCTGATATAGGGGAGCCCATGGGTAGTCCATCTGTTTGAGTGTAAAACATGTTATTGTGTGCGAAATAATTTTGATCAGTGATAATTTTTGTTAGATGGATGATCTCTTTTATGTGTGTTTTAGGTGTGTTATTTATTTTTAGTAATTGTTCTAATGTAGTTATAGTTTCTTTTATGGGAACATTGGTGTATAGGTTTGTTATGTCGAATGAAGCTAGTGTGGAATTGTGTGGAATGTGGACATGTTGAGTTTTATTCACTAGATCTAGATTATTTTTGACGGTGGTGTTGTTTGTTAAATTTATGCTATTTCTGATTAATTTATCTAAGTGTCTAGCTATTTTGTGTGCAGGTGCTTGTGTGTTGTTTATAAGTGGCCTGATGGGAGTATTTGGTTTGTGTAATTTGTTTTATACTTGTTTATTTTATTATAAAGATAAGCAAGGCGTTAATAAAATACCTTCAGACTCGCTCAAGTATGTGCTAAAGCTAGCATGAATAGTCCTGTTTAATCGAATAAAATGAACTGTAAAAGAACAACATAATTAATAATAAACTGAGGTAGTACTGTATAGACTGAGGTAGTACGTAACATAGTAAGTAATGGCGTAACTAAGACATGACACGCATGTTGGCAACACCTTCATTTGGATAGCAGATGATTCTCCGTTACCCTCCCACCATTCAGTTTCAAAGTGGACTTGTCCATGAAAAAACTGGTTTCTGCGCATGTGCCTTTAGCTTTCAGTTTTGCTGTACAGTGCTCAAGATTTATCCATAACATGCAGTTTGCTAAGTAATGTGCTTGTTGTGTAACAGAATTACTGACAGAAGCACACAGAACATCAAGACAGACTACTGAAATCTTGATTTGATCATGAGGGTGAGGCATTTCTTAATCGAATAGTGATGTGCGAAGTTACAAAGCAGAATCAGAAAAGCAGAGTAAAGAGTGGATACACACCAGATCTCAATTACTGAAAGAAATTCAAAAAACAGCCTTCTGCTGATAAAGTGATGCTTACTGTCCTTTGAGACATAAGAGATAGTATTCTTTACCATTGTGTGGAATGTCAGTGTATTGTCAACAGTGCCGATTGTTCAGAGATGCTAGAAAAACATTTGAAACTGACTATTTGCGATAAATGATGAAGACTGTTGAGAAAAGAAGTGATTATTTAACACAGCTCTGCTCGCTTTCATTTGGTTAAACTAACACAAGAAAGCTGGCACTAAATTCTGGCAGAAAAATTAGGCTGATCACTAAAATAAGCTGGCACTAAAATAGTCATTACACTCGGTATTTAACAACTTGATAACTTTATGGAATATTTCTTTTACCAAATAGTGGCATTCATTATAACATTTGTTCTCTAGTAAGCAAACAGGAACTAGAAAATGGGACGTTGATATTCTTTTCTATGTAATCATGTATTGTATATAAGTATAATGCTATTTCAGCAAGTCTTGGAATTTCCTTCATTCTGGCTAATCAGATTTTAGCTGTTTGTCTTTTCTGTTGTAAACCTGAACTCTCCAAACACTTTAGTTTTGTATTTGACTGTTTGATAATTTGATAGAATATTTCTGTTAGCAAATAGTGCCATTCAGAATGAAAGTGTAGGCTAATTGTCAAGAAGAAAAGAAATCATTGTGCCATCCATCACAGTGTGTGTGTGTGTGTGTGTGTGTGTTTGCGCGCGCGCGCGTGTGTGATGAGATGTATTTCTATCTAGTAGGTGAAAAGAAGTTACCATTTTGAATCAAAATGAATATTCATACATAAGCTAAGTTAGTTACAAGTTCTGTATCATTAAAAATTCTGGTTTGTACAATGATGGTTTAAAAATTTGGTTTTAAATTAAAAATGATGTTTTTGTAATCTGTGTTTACTACTCACATTTACTGAGAATGCTTTGCATTATAATTGGTTATAATTGCATTAATTGTGTATTATAGAAGAAAATTGATTTTTGTTTTATTTCCAGATGTTAATTTTGAACATACTTTGAGATATAAACGACGAAATATGTTACAATAGGCGAACTAGTTCAGTTAAGCAGAGGGAACCTGAAACTTTGATTCAGCCGCACACGTTAACAGAGAAAAATGCAGATCAGAAGGAGAACACAGTGAAGAATTTCGACAAACATTTGGTTACTGTTAAGAAATTAATACATTGTGGAATTAAAAATTATAAGTGTAGTGTGTGTTATAAAATCTTTACTCAGTTGTTTAGTTTGTCACGGCATAAACAAATCCACAGTGGAATTAAAAAGTATGAGTGTGATGTGTGTCATAGAACTTTCACACAGTCACCTAATTTGTCACAGCATAAACAAATCCACAATGGAATTAAAAAGTAAGTGTGGTGTGTGTTATAAAATGTTTGCTTGGTCATCTAATTTGTCACAACATAATAAAAACCACAGTGGAATTAAAAAGGATAACTGCGATGTATGTCAGAAAACATTTACCCAGTCATATGAATTGTCACGACATATACAAATCCATAGTAGAATTAAAAAGTATGAGTGCGATGTATGTCAGAAAACATTTACCCAGTCATCTGATATGTCATGACATACAAATCCACAGTGGAAGTAAAAAGTATGAGTGTGATGTGTGTCATAAAACCTTCACCCGGTCATCTAATTTGTCACGACATAAAGGTGTCCACAATTGAATTAAAAAATATGAGTATAATGTGTGTTATAAGGCATTTACTCAGTCATGTAATTTATCATATAATAAAAATTCCACAGTGGAAGTAACAGTATGGGTGTGATGTGTATCATAAGACTTCACTCAATCATCTTGGTTACAATCTAATGAAATCTAATAACACACACACACACACACACACACACACACACACACATATTTATAATATACAAATCCTGCAAGAAAATCAGTGGTTACAAGAAGAAATTAATATATATAAATTTTTCACTAGAACGTAAGTGCACCATGGAACAGACTTATGTGTTCAATATGTAATCAGCAAAACTGTAACTTTTCGACCAATGTGTATTATATATTTATAAACTTTTCATTGTTATATCACTACCAACATAATCATCACATACAGATATAGTGTAGTGTTTATTTGGTTTAAATATAATTATCATATGTAAATTGTGTCTGATTCCCTGTAAGTAAACCATAGAATAACACTGACTGAAGTATGTACATGAGATATTTTGATTTTCCCAGATAAAATATTACTTATATTTACTTATATTTTATACAGTATAATATACTTATATTACTATCTAACGGTCATCAAACATAATGTATTAGGATTTAATTCATCAACACTAATGAGATATTCACGATCTTCTGAATGATATCTTTTTTCCAATTACTTTTTCAACATTTTTGTGTCAGATTAATTTTTTATACACTTCTTATTCTAGCAACTTATTAAAGATAAGTTTCAGGTGGCATTCAACACATGTATATAAAGTTTAATAATAGGGTATTTTGTCACACCCTAAAGCTTCTACATTCAGACATCTGAGCAAATATGAGAAAGTATTTTCATCTTTATCATTAGTTTTTGAATCGTAAACGGTTAATCAAAATTGTTCTTTTTCATTATTTTACCAATTTAAGTAGGCAATTAAAATATTGAACTTTTTAAGTAAACCAGACTGCAGTATAATGAAACTTCTGTTAGAGCATCCTTTTCATTTGGACAAAGATGGAAATTACATACCTATTGAGATTGTTTGGATTCTGTTCTGACAGTTTCATTTCAAATGTAAAGCATAACCTTGAACACTTGTGTATATTGGAAATTAAAAGTAAAAGTTTTACAGTTTTCTCTGGTCACTTTTCGGTTAGATATATTGAGAAGTTTTAAAGAATGTTTAATCACATACATAGGTAATGTGACAGAAGTGGTAATAACTGAATACAATAGAGAAGACTTTGAACTAATTATAAATACAAATATAAAATTACCAATTAAAATTCCGTCTAACTTCATAACAGTCCAACAACCCTAATGGACATTTCCTCATAATATTTTTGTCTTTGTGAAAACATTCACCATGCTCTTCACATAAGTCACCCAGATTTTCGTGAAAGAAATCCAAATGAAACTTGAGAAAGTGAATTTTCAGGCTCAATAAACATATCAATTTCTGAAATTTTCAAGCATGTTGTGAATGATTGTGACATTCTTAGGATCCTTTTATTACCCCCAAAGTTGGTAAAAATTTGCTTATATGCTGGTTAAGCTTCTTTTTCAAGTTGAGTCAGTGTAGACTCAAAACTTACAACAGATCTCAATTTTCAAATGTCATGTCCACCAAAACACACACCTTTTAGTTTAGCCTCTGATAAATGAGGGAATTTTCATTATTTGTTAAAGCCTATGCAAACTGCTTCTTAATATCTAATTTTACGTGAAGAGGTGGTAGTAGAATTTTATGCAGGGATTACCAGATTTGTGTACAAAATGTTACTTTTTCCATGATTAAAAGCTTTCAATGCAAGCCAATCTTCCCTGATAAAGTATTGATGCCTTGCTCTACTGTCCCAGTCACATAAGCAATAAGGGAATTTTGTAAACCCAGGTTTTGCTGGCTATAGTAGCATCCACAATATCTTCAGATCGCAGATCATACAATAATGAGGCTGAATCGTTTGTCTTATTGGGATTCTTATAACGTTCTTTAACACTTTCAAGATGACAGATGTGTAAACTCTTCCGACGAAAAAGTGCCTTAATTGACAAAGGACGAGTTAACACGTCTCCAAGTTTCAATGCTTGTATTCTTAAGCGATGAAATATAGTTTGCCGTGAACAGCTGTAATAGGACCGTACAACTCTCTTAGTTCACAAAAAATAAAATCTCTCTCTCTCTCTCTCTCTCCTCCTAAACACACACACACGCGCGCGCGCGCGCACGCGTGCACATAAAGAATTTTGATGAAACCGAAACATCGAAGCATGATAATGTTTTGTAAACAAAAGATTTCTAGACTGTGGGGAATCGAAAGTGTGGAAGCGTTACATTTTACGATGACGCATTTTGTAGAATGACCCCCAGCCTAAAAACATTATCATGTTAAAAAATTCACAGATGGCATCAGCATTATAAAACAGGAATTACAGCTCATTTTCTGTACATGTGACAAGACAGCTGTTTACCGTTCTGAGTCGTAATGATGATGTAATGCTTCCGGGTAACCTTCGTACAGTTTCGTGGTGTATTTATTTTTGTTTTCTCAACTTTTTAGACAATTTTTGAGTATTAGTTTTTTGTGTTATACTTTAGATATATTAGTATTAAGTTTTTATTATTATCGTGACTTGACGGGACCAATATCTGTCCATTCAGGAACTTGAACAGATAGCAAATTAATCTGGTTCAGAAATGGACGTTAGTGACTTGGATGACGAATTTGTACATGGAATTGATAATGACAATTCTTATTAGATGTTAGTGGTGTTGTGTTAAATGTGCAGAAAGTACCAAGTGGTAGAAATAAGCAAAAAATTTGCAGTTTCTGGTTATTAGCTACATCCGGTCTTGAAAGTGTTAAGGTGTGCAGGGTGAGTGACTGGTAATGAAACATACATGGTACCATTGTGTTAGAGAACAGCTTCTTTCAGGCTTGTCTTTGAGGAGTCTATAATAATCCTCCATTGCCCCTTTGTATTTGACTTAAATTCCTGCATTACACCAACACTGCAAACAGAAGATATAGCAAAATTGAAAGCTAAAGGCATATGCGCAAAAACCAGTTTCTTTATGGACAAGTCCACTGATGGTGAATCAGCTGCTATGCAAGCAAAGGTGTTGCCAATATGGGTGTAACGTTTTAGTTATGTCGTTAATTACTGTTTTATGTACTACCTCAGTCTATGTATTATTATCTCAGTTTATTATTCATTTTGTCGTTGTTCTATAGTTCATTTTAATCATTTAAACGGAACTATTCATACTACCTTTAGCATATACTTGAGCGAGTCTGAAGGTTTTTTTGTTAACATCTTGCTTATCTTTACAATAAAAATACGTAAGCATAGAAAAACAGTACAGAAATAATAGTAGAGTATTTAGTTCTATTATGATATAAAATATGTGTGTGTGAACACGCGTTTTTGTTTTGAGTAAAAATAAAATGAAATAGAATATTGAGATGAAAAATCTGAAAGATTATTAAAATTTTGATTAATAAAGGCATGTTAATAACTCTAACTTTGTGCTTTGTTTACAATAAGAGGTTGTTTTGCCAGCTGGTAAAACATAAATGAACTCTCTGTCAATTTATCTTACTTTTAAGAAGTGTAACATTTGTGGGGCTAAAAGATGTTCTTAAAAGATATATACCTAAAGTAGAGTATTAAATTAACATGATTTTTCCTTTTTCTTGAAACAGATTTTTGTTGTCTAGGATTAAAAGATTTTCACAAGTAAGCTAACACCGGTATGAAGAAGTCATCCCTTTATTATAAACTGCAGAGTTAGTCGAGTGTAATTAAGGAGTGGAAGTGCACAAGTGCATAGTGTGCACATTCCATTCCATTCTGATAAGAGTTGGTAGTACGTCTCAACAGCAGACAATTGCAGGGCTAGCAAAAAAACGAGATAGGTTTATATAACATTTGATATGTCACAGAGAGTGTGAGAGGGGAGAGAGAGAGAGAGTGAGTTAGTGAGACATCCGTGGTAAAGGAAACACAGATCACTAACAATCCTTGCACGCGAGTTTTGGTTACTATTTGAAATAATATTCATATGTTGGGTGGACTGACGCTCATAACAACAATTCTCTTCTCACATCTCAAAGCGACTCCCACCACATCACCATTCCCCTCGGTCCGTAAGCATTTTGCGCATTACCATGCCCTTAACCTTCAGTTTTGCTATAGATTGCATAAGAAATAACTTTTTTATTGTTGCTTATTGTTTTGTTGATATTATTAGAAGTATTTAGAATTAAGTAGGTAATTTCTTATATTGCATGCTAGTTACTTTGTTTATATTAAGCTTGTGCACTTTCATGAAGTAACTGTGCACATGTGAAATCAAAACATTACCTATGCGTATGTAGTGGTCAATTTTGGTTTTTGTAATTTTCTATTTAATTTTGGTATAAATTGTTGCTGTTTTAATCAACTACAAAAATAGCACAAACAAAATTATCTGAGAAGCTTGAAAGCGCTAATCGGAATAATTTTTCTATAGTGATGTGCAAGAGTGATAATTCTGTTTGTGATTATAACCACTAAAACAACTTTCTTCATTATACAAAAATAGCAATAATCAGGACCAGTGTCCCTAATGTCTCTAACGTTGCCAGTATTATTGACAAAAAGTGTTTTACCTGCTCTTGCGGGTATGCCGAACATTTTCTTTTAATTCCATTTCCAGATGTAAATACTTTATCATTAGTACTAATTTTCAAAATGCTAGTAAATTAAAGTTAAATTAAATTAAACTCAAAGTGATTACCATCTTTTCCACAATAATCAATAATATCAACATTTCTTTTAAGTGAATTTGTTAATTGATTACCGTTATACTCTGTTAGTCTAACCTAATTAAAACTATATAACTTAATATTACTTTTTACTTTTATTAATTTTATGATATAATTAAATATCCATAAAAATATACGAGGATCATCTCAAAAGTAAGGTTCCCTATTTTTTCTTTCAAAGGGAAATGGGGGAAGCAGGCTGATGAAGATTCAAGAACTCTTGTGTGTAGTGGCGGTAGTACCAAAACCTCATCCGTTCCGTAGTAATGTAACAACATGAAATTTAAAATCATGGCTGTGCCATTAACCAGCATGTCCGATTGCAAAGTGAGTAGTGTGATTTGTTTTTTGCTACTAAAAAATAAATCGGCCGAAATTCATTTTCTGTGTACAGACCTGAGTGCATTAACATTCAAATGGTTCACAGGTGGCATATATCATTCTTGAAAGGGAAAGGTTTGTTGAGCAATAAAGTTCTTCTGCTCCATGACATCGCACGTCCTCATTCATCACGAGTCACACAGAATTTGTTGGAGTCCTTTCAAAGGGAAATTTTTTTATCATTCTTCATATTCAACTAATTTGGCACTGAGTGATTTACAGGTATTCCCTCATCTCAAAGAACACCTGGGAGGACAACATTTAGAAACGTATACGGAAGTGAAACAGGCGGTTTATGCCTGGTTCCGAAATCTGGGCATGCAGTGGTTCAAAGAAGGAATTGAAAAACTGTTTTTACACTACAGAAAGTATATTGATAAGGCTGGTGATTATATTGAAAAATAAGTACATGTTTTTGAATCAAAGTATAGCTTTCCTTTTAATTTTTATGTGTTTTTTATTTTTCCTAAATCAGGGAAACTTACTTTTGTACGATGAGATGACCCTTGTAATAGTCTACAAAATATTGATCAAAACATGTTATGTCTGTCTCTTAGTTTCTTGCAGTTTGAATTGCTGTTTGAATGTAATATTTACTATATTGAGTATGCAGCTAATTTTGTTTTTGCCATATTTGTATAGAGAAAAAATTAATACAAGATTATGAAATAAAAGTCATTTAATTTTAAAATTTTATTCATAATTTTTTTATTAACGAGTACTTTTTCTTCTAATGTCTTCTTTGAATTAGAGTTAATTTATGTTATTTCAAATATATTAGTACAGCTTTTCTACCAGATTCACATTTTGCTTTCCTTTTTTTCATAGTCAGTATTAATTTTGTAATTATTCCTTTGTATGTAACTCATTGAGTTTCCTGCAAGTCTCTCATGTAATATCTTCAAATAAATACACTGCATGTAGGTTTATTTTCACCTGATGTACGTTTCAAAGAAATTATTCTGTATCTTCAGAGGATTGTTTGAATTGTTATTGAATGTAATTATCAATTCTTCTGAAATGGAACCTTCTTAATTGTGTTTATTAAAATAATTTTTATGAATCTCTTCCAGATATTAACATTTTATTTTTCAATTATTTAGTGATTGTATTAGTTCAACTGTCTTGTTATTTATTTACAGATTTTTCTAATTAAAATATGTTAATACAGAATTCATGCCAAATTCTTTATAATTAAAATTTTTTGTTTGTGTATAGATAGACATCATTACAAGAATAATGGACCAATTATATGCAAAATTAAATGGTACAATTACATATAAAAAATTACTTGAATTAGAAACTGGTAAAAAATATAGGAGCAACTAACTTTCAGTTGATTGGTACAAAGTTTCCAATGAAGATAATAGTTTGTAACGATACAGATATGACCATCCCGAGACATTGGGAATTTTAATAAATTGTATGTGAAAATGTTATGGAGGAACAACGTCTGAATTACTGTCAAGGTCAGTGAAACAAAGGGCTGGAGACAGTTATTTTTAACTCCGCGAACTTTGAACTATGTACTCAGAGGTCACGCCATATGACGTCAGAGCCAGCCTAGCAATACGTCACTTTGGAATGTCGATCTAAATTAAGAACACTTTCAAATCTGGCTACATAACACCAAAAGAACAATAAAACCAGATCACGTGATCGTTCGCCAAGTTAAGAATCGTCATCTTTTCGAATCAACCAGTGCAAATTACACTCTCGTTCTGTACAGCCGTAAAAAGTTCCGGAACGAATTTACGGGCGCGCCCAACACCAAAATGTGTTAATAATGTGAAAGTAATCATTTATTAATCAATATAAAAATGAAATAACAGTTTTAGTGCAAAGAGTGAAAGCAAAATTAAATACGCGAGTGAGGCAAAATTACAGAAAGAGATTGGACTGTTACGGAGCAACCAAAAAAATGAACATATAAGTAACTAATGGGGAGAATAACCAAGAGGTGTCAAAATTTAAATTATTAAAAAATTAAAAGGGAAGTAATGGGCCCAAAGGGGTGGGGGCAGTAAAAAAAAGAGGGTATGAGTGTGCGTGTGAATAAAATGATAAAATAAGGAGCGCTGGTTTGTGTAAAGAGTAGATTTAAATGTGTGTTAAGTTTCTTTCTATTTTAAATTTATATAAGAATTTTCTAGCTTTCAGTATATATACATGTAATCATTGTTGTTATTTTCTCGTTAAGATATTGTATTCAAAAGAAGAGGTGGAGAAGGGGTAAATTTGCTCATAATGAGAGCTCAATGAATTTAAATTGTCTTTTATAATTAAAATGAATTAAAAGTTGAACGCATAATAAAAAATATCAAAAGGTATATGCAAGTAATCAATCTGTTTACTTGAATAACCCATTCTGTTCTCCCGTTCATCTAACCGAATCCGGGGAATTGGTAAGTAAATTTTTTTCTCATAGTTGGTAACAATTAAAGATGGGGTCCGAAATATGGACGAAAACACAACTGTGTTAATAAACGAAATTAAAATTAAGAGTGGGTGAGAAATAAAACGTTACAGGTGGCGCTATCCGAACAGGGACTTCAACATGAAATTTTTTAATTTTATGTAGAAGTAGGCCTACTTGGGAGAACAGAGGGTGTTGTTTAAAGTAACTAAATGAAATATAAATAAATGTAGGTATGAAGGTTATGTAGTAATGTAAAGTGCTGGGGAGGTTATTATTTGTTCGGGTTTATGTTATAAGTAATGATTAATTGATTAAAATGGCAGATAACGAAAGTAGTTTTACCGGAATCGGTAATAATGAGTAATGTAGAAGCAGAGTCCACTCTAATGACAAATAGAGTAAGAGAGTGGTCGACGGACGATGTATTTAACCTTATGAAAACAATGTCTGAGAATATGGTAAGAAATAGTGATTTCAATGAAAAGTTGAAAGAACAAAATAATGAAATAAAGAGTAATTTTGATGAAAAGTTCGATAAAATATCTATAAAATATGACGAGTCGTTTTGATGAAGTAAACACGAAAATAAATGATCAAATTAATGAGATTAGAAACGAAATAAAACAACAAAATTTTAATATTAACAAGCATATTCATGAAATTAATACACGTTGCGATAGTATTAAAGAACAAATATTAGAATCAGTAAACCATAAGTTCGATGAACAAATCAGTGAAATCACAGACAACCTAGAAAGTAAAATAAACAAAGTAAAAGAACAAATGACAGATCAAATCAAAGTACAAGTTAAAGAACAGTGTGTAGAAATAGAGAGTAGATGTATAAGTCAGATTAACGAAAATAATGATGATATTAAAAATAAATTAATGGAGGTAGAAAATGTATGTAAACAATCAATACAAGAGAGTGTGGTTATGAATAAACATAACCTTCAATACGAAAATAATTATGATGACAAATTGAGAGTGATGGAACAAAATATTGTAGAAATTAAAGATGAATTGCATGTGGCAGTGAGCCAAAATTTAAATAACGTTGCGGAACGAATATTATATACTCGTGATGCAAAAGATGATATTGAACTTGAACCGTTTTGTTGTGGTAGCCGGAGGGTACACCCGATGCAGTTCCTAAATAGGGTAAGGGAATTTAACAGGTTTAATAACAGTAGTTGGGAGGTGCAACTGTTAATGATTTTAAGATGTTTTAAGGGCAGTTCTGAAATATGAACTGAAGTACACAGAACAGAGTGGGGAAGTTATGAAAATTTCGAGGCAGCGTTCCGAAATAAATATTGGTCTGAAGAGGACCAGGAAATATTACGCAGTAGAATCATGGGAGCGGGGAACTTTGGGGGACACAATAACAACATAACAATGTACGTGATGAAGATCTTTAACGAGGCGAAATACTTAGAACCGCCTTTGCCGTTTCGATCGTTCGTCAGGCATGTCAGTAAACACCTGCCCAGGTAGGTACAAATTACGTTAATGACGAGAGAGGTAGCGGATATCAATGAATTAGAGAATATATTAGACGTGTTTCAAAGCATTAGGGACCGTGAAATAGGTAGGCGTCCCAATCAACCAGGTACGAACAATAGCGGGAATTATACGCCACAGAGGGGGTCACAACAGGGACATACGTACATTAAACGAGAGAATCATAGTCGAGATGGGGGATGGAAATGTATGGGATGCTCTGGAGAGAATTACGCCTTCAGGAATTTTTGTTTCAGATGCAGGAAACCAAGGCCGGATCAGCGAAACGGAACAACGTCATCACAGAACAATGTACAACAGCGAGCAGGAGATGATCACGGTGGAGCATCAAGGAGTAGTGGAAGCACCAACCGGAATGAGAGGGGGTATATGCAGGGCAGTACCACCACCAGAACGGAAAACTGAGGCAGACAATGCAAGCAAGGGCCCCACCATTGTCCAAAGATAACAATAGGGTCCAGGAAACAGACGAGTACCAGAGTAACGTAATACAAACGGATATAAAGAAGGATCCAGCTATTTTCAAAATACTAAAATCCAGCTTTTTAAAACTAACACGCACATCAAATTTAATGTTCTTTGTCTAAAACATAAAATCATTCCTAAATATGCCATTATACACATTAATTCTAATACTAAGGCAGCAATAAATACTAAGAAACACGCTGAAATTTATCGTGTTAAACAGGAAATTAAATCATTATATGCCAAAAAGGCCACTCTTAACAAAGCTTTATTCAAACTGCATTTATTAATTCATAACCAGATTCATCCTGCAATTATAGATAATATATTAGACAAAATAAACACATACATTTCAGATACAATGCGTACATTACGACAAAAACAAACTATGAAACTTAAACGTTTAATTTCAGCACAATGTTCGCATCATATTCCCGAATGTAAACATACGTTTTACCCGCGCACGGTCAACCTCACCGATATAGCATTTGATAACGATGAAATGAACTTACTTAATAAGGGTTTAGACTATAACTTTCCACCTGATAACAAACATAATATTGTTGATGAAGTTATTAATGCCGAGACTGCAGTCAAGGCCATTGATGACTCGAATCTCCAAAGCCAGTCACGCCACATAATTAACTATAAATTTAATAAAATTTTAAATAACCCTAATACTAATTGTTGTAAAACACAGAAACAGTTAAGAGCACAGGCTGAACGCAAGACACTTAAAAAGATAAAAACTAAGTTGCATGATAACAACGCACTTATTACTAAGGCAGACAAAGGTCATACTTTGGTAATAATCCATAACGACACATACACACAGAAAGTACACAAGTTCATTTCTGATAACAATATCGAGATAATAAATTACGATCCCACTGACTCATATGTAAAATCATTAAATAGTACTATCAACAATTGTACCAATTTATTTAACGATCGCACTCGACGTTCCTTAAAACCTATCAACGCGCGCGCTTCAAAACTTACCGGCTTACCCAAGATCCACAAGGATGACATTCCTATCAGGCCATTAGTCAATTTTACTACGGCCCCGGGTTTCAAAACGACCAAAAAACTCGTCACACTAATTAAAGATAACATCTTTCTCAAAAACAACCATATTATCGTCAACAATATTGATTTCATAAATAAAGTCAACGACATAAAATTACAAGCCAGTTACAAACTAGCCTCCTTTGACATCATCAATTTATACACAAATATACCCGTGAACCAAACTTTAGATATTTTGAATGACAATCTTCATGATACTAACAAATTGGACACACAACTCATTAAAGAACTAATTATCATACTAAGACTCATCCTTCAGCAAAACTATTTTACTTTCAACGGTAATTATTATATTCAAACAGACGGCCTGGCCATGGGTTCACCGTTATCCGGCCTGTTGGCTGATATATATCTTGACTTTTATGAGAACAATTATATCCTTAACAATAATATCTTCGCCAATAATATTATCTTTTATGGCCGATATGTTGATGATACTTTTCTAATTTTTAACGGTACTTTACGCCAAATCAGTAATCTCAAAAATCATATGAATACCGTTACCCACAATATTCAATTTACTATGGAAACTGAAATCAATAATGAACTCAACTTTCTTGATCTTACTGTCACCAGGCAACTTAACAGCTTAAACTTTAAAATTTACAGAAAACCTACCACCACAAACGTGACCATACATGCAGACTCACACCACCCCTTCTCTCAAAAATTAGCGGCCTACAACAGTTTTATTCACAGACTTTTGATGATCCCCCTAAATAATGATGATTTCGAGTGTGAACTCAACATAATTAAACACATAGCTCTGGCCAACGGATATGAATCCCAAATGATCGACAATATTCTTAGAAAACACAAATCCCGTCGTTCCAAACAGACACATGATATTACACCTAACAACAAATACATCACAACAACATATACTGAGTTGATGCCCAAGATCATTACATCCACTTTAAATAAATTAGGTTATACTGTCATTTTTAAAACAAATAACCGTCTACGGAACTTAGTTCGCCCAGTCATTCAGACAACAATTGAATACAAAACTGGTATTTACAAGCTTATATGTGACGACTGTGACCGATTTTATATCGGCCAAACGGGTAGACCGTTCATCAAAAGATTCCGCGAACACAAACCACAAAGCCATTTTAACAGGGGTAATTTTTCCATAGATAACATTAAATCTAACTTTACAAGGCATCTGATTTCATGTAATCATTCTTATACAAATTTCAACAATGACTTCATACCCCTACATTATTGTGCCAAAGGCCGTTATATGGATGCGCTTGAAGAATTCGAGATATATAGAGGTCATAATAACCCAGATGTGTGTGACGACATACTTAATGATAAACTTAACTTCAGGTCCAACCCACTGTATGATACCGCGCTGCGATCGATTACAGATAATAATAGATAACAGGTTCCATTGACGCAGTTCAGGCATGCTACACGCGGTGCACCGTGTTCGTGTAATAGAACGCCTTTATATGTTTTAATATATTTTTGTATTTATTTATTATGTGTTTGTTTTATTGTGGATTTTTTATTTTTTAACGAACTCCTCTTGGAGTGATGGTCTGAGGATGGGCCACATGGCCTGAAACGCGTAACCAAATACAAATTACGCTTGACGTCACTGAACGGAAATTAAGGTAAATTATATATAATTATCATACAGTGACCTGGACCGCTTTAAATATGTTTAAATAAAGAAGGAGTTATTGGAGGAAGATAACACAGAAATCATGGAAACAAAGACCGGATTGACGGAGGTAATCGTCACAATGGAAGGTAAGGGTTTTAAGACATTGATAGATACAGGGAGCGAAATATCACTAATTTCAGAAAATGTACTGGGGGAATTGAAACAATAAATAAAAATACTCCATCATTACCGGGTGTAACAGTAGTGGGGGTAACGGCAGTACGGAGTAAAAGGGTGACTAAAAAAGTACAATTAAATTTATTCATTAATAGAACTGAGTTTGAAAATACCTTTCTAGTAGTAATTGATTTTAATAAACGAATAGTAGAATTTAATAGTGGGAGTGAACCAGTCAGGGTTAATTTTAAGCGGGTGTTAGATGAGATTAGAGTTACGGGAGTAAAAATGATACAGAAGCGGGTAGGCGATGGAGACAGAAACAAGAGTGAATATGTGTCGAGAGAGAGAGATTGTGGAGAGTGAGGAGGGAGAGATGCATGTGAGTGATGAGAGAATATGGGAAAATAGGGCGGATAAATTTTTTAATGAGGATGGAGTTGTAGGGAGTCCCCAACGACAGGAGTTGTGGGCAGCAGTGGAACGTTTTAGAGAGGTGTTTGCGGAGTTGCCTGGAAGAGCCAGGAACTATGTGTGCGAGTTGAAGGTTCGGGAACACACACCCTACATGCAGAGGAGTTATCCAGTACCATTTTCGAAAAGGAGAGCAGTGCAAGAAGAGTTGGACAGAATGATGGAGGGAGACATTATAGAGAGATCGATATCGCCTTACTCGAATCCGTTAGTAGTAGTAATAAAGAAAGATGGGAAGGTAAGATTATCTTTAGATGCGAGAAAATAAATCAAATTATAATACCTGACCGGGAGTCGCCGGAACAAATAAACGAGATTTTTCAGAAGTTCAGCAGAGTCAAGTACATGACATCTTTAGACCTGCCAGCAGGATACTGGCAAGTCCCGCTACCAGTGGAGAGTCGAAGGTATACTGCATTTCTCTTCAAGGTAAGAACTATCAGTTTAAGCGTTTGCCATTTGGGCTTAACACTAGCGTAGCAAGTTTCATAAAATATTTGGATATGATATTGCAACCCAAAGAGTAGTGGTGTAGGGGGGTACTAGGCCTTCATGACGTCACGAGGTCCCAGTACCCCCCTACATCTGGGGGGGATTCTAGGCCGTCCGCTACTAGGCCTTCATGACGTCATGAGGTCCCAGTACCTCCCCTACATCTGGGGGGATTCAAGGCCGTCTAGCTCTGACGTCATCGTGACGTCACTGGCCCAGGTTGATTTGTGTAGCTACGGCCGCCGTCCGCCGTTCGCTGTTCGCCGTCCGGCGGCGGCCTGGTCGCCGCCTGGAAGTAGATTGGTCGGTGTATTGTCCATGTTGTCGGCCGGTCTATCATCGATACGAAGAGCCTGAGTGACGTGTATTGCATTGTTGTCAACTTGTGAAGTGTATTAAATTTGAACGCCGTTCGCGGTTCGCCGTCCGGCGGCGGGTCGGGCATGTTGGAAAAAACGGTGATTTTGTCGGGTTGTGTAAGGAGTGTGGTGGTTAAGGTTCGGTCACGTTGCCGCCTCGTGCATGTGTTATAGTGTATGGGTATGTGTATGTAAGGGGTTTTTCCGGAAGTGCGGTTATGTTGGAAAAGCGTCGTCGGCGTTGGCAACTTGTGCTGGTTTATCGACGTTGTCAACTCGTGCGTGTGTTATAGTGTATGGGTTTGTATATGTACGCCGCCGCCGTCGGATATCGTCGATGTCGTGTATTGCATTGTTGCCAACTGTGTCTCTATGTGTTAAGTAAATATATATATACAGATTGTAAAAATACGTTCGCACCAACATGTTGGTCTAGGGTTTGCTATGTCCAGCCCCTACATTTGTTGTTGTAAGAAACACACATGATATGCAGTGCATAATTGAATGTCAATTCACTTATATAAACACACAAACACACACGCAATATTTATGGAAAATAATTACTGTTTATGTAATATCTGAATAATAGGACGTTGCAAAAGATGTAATCGGCTCCCACTGTGATTTTCACATGTGGAGTTATTTTTTTTTTACAACAGAATGCTGACAGACCATCCTTATAATCATGCAATTATTGTTTAATAAATTTGATTTTTTAAATTAGTTCTATGTAACACGTTCTAGCTTGTATATTGAGTTATGAATATGTATATAAGTTATGTTCGAAGGAATTTTGAAATTAAAAATAATAAAAATATTAAAGCAATACTGTTTAATTACAAATAATTAAAATACATGTAATTAAAATACATAATATGTAAACGCACACAGTAGTGAAAATTACAAAATGTAAACATGTGCAATATGACAATTGTATACGAAATACATCTAAGTAAAACTAATTACAAGTGCACTATGACATGACAAATATGTACAAAAAATTAAATAAACACACACAGTAGTGACAATTAAAAAAAGCAATACTGTTTAATTACAAATAATTAAAATACCTGTAATCAAAATATATTACAATTTAAAATACATAATATGTAAACGCGCACAGTAGTGAAAATTTCAAAAATGAAATACAACTAAATACATGATAATATATATATATACAATATATGTAATCGTACGCGACAAATAAAGATGTCCATTCGGTCCTACTGTACAATTTCTACTATGTAAGCTGTATCCTTTTCTCCACGATAAATTAGTTGCAGTGAACACGGTACTAAACGTTTTAATTCCTCATCTTCGAAAACGCCTGCGTATCTCTTTGGTAGATATACACGATATTTTAGTTTAGGGTCTCTGTAATCTTGGAGAGTGACGAGTACAGCTTTCCCGTACTTTGCGTCTATATTCTGCATTTCTTCTATTGGATATTTTACGTCGATTATCAATTCCTTTATTTTTTTTATACTCAATTGCGCTAATAGTTGCAAACTTTTCAGTGAATGATGCCATTTTAAAATAAAGAATTTATAATTTCTCGCGCGTCTCTCAACGAATGAACGAATAACGCTCGTGCACAGCGAATAAATAGGAAGGTAGTTGTGGAGGTGGAAAATCCGGAGAGGGGGAACCACTCAACGCACAGTAAGCGTTTATTTTTAATCGTGTGAACAGGATACGAGCTGATTTCGCACGGTTCGATGGGTAGGTGGGAAAGAGGGGATTCGGTTACTTTTTACACGTCTAGACAGCACTCGTGCTTGTTCGAACATGTCGTCGATGCTAATTTATTTTTAGACAGGTGATGTATTATTTAACTGTGTGAACAGGATACGACTTGATTTCTCACGGTTCGATGGGTAGGTGGGGAAGAGGGGTGTCGGTTATTTTTATACGACTAGACAGCACATGTGCTTGTTTGAACATGTCGTTGACACTAATCTATTTTTAGACAGATGATGTAATCGATTGAAAGGCGACGACTGTTATTCTTACGTAAGCGCTAAACAATAATGTTTTCAATTAGTAATTTATCAGAAACATACTGATAATTCTAAAAATCTGATACAACCCACTCGCGTAAAGCGTGTACTCTAGTATTTGTACATATTTCCGGAAATATAGCTCCATGCATCCGTTCTCGACGCGTACTGTCGAAACACTGAGGTATACGAGATTGTGGGAGAGGTGGTAGTGATATATATATTAATTATAAACACTTCCGTCACAGCAGCAGCATAGATTTTTAAACAATTTTTTACTGGTTTATTTCATGCATTAGTCGAAACGTTCTTGCCCTTTTATTAACAGCTGGTAAGCGCGACTATGAATTTGCTGTGAAATCAGTTCTTCCGGCGCTAGACTTTGTACACGGAGTACGAGTTCCCTGTTAGTGTGTGCTACCATGACGGATCCCTAATACATACTAATACGTTCGCACCAACCTGTTGGTCTAGGGCGCGCTATGTCGAGCCCTACAAGATCATTCTGTCCAACCGCCGCCACGCCTCCGACTATCAACGCACAATTATGCATGTATTGCAAGTATGTGATTTTTTTTTTTATTAAAACAAATTTAATCAATTTTCATGTATTTTATTTTCTTAATACCCGTAACCTTGGAGGGGAAACGTCTTATTATTATCCCCTCCCCCCGTTCTTCGGAACGTTTACTTTGTATCTTGTCTCCTCGTCACGGATCAGTGCAACAAATTTTTGTGTCAAAACGTTGTATACAAAACGTTTTACAGGGTACAGTACTGCGTGCTTTAAGTCACTACAACGTCTGTACTCGTACGAAGTTAATAGCTCCATTCGTCCGTTCTCGACGCGTACTGTTCAAAGACTGGGGTATACGATATTGTGGGAGAGGTGGTAGTGAGATATCCATTAACTATATAAATAATTCCGTCACAGCAGCAGCATAGATTTTTAAACAATTTTTTACTGGTTTATTTCGTGCATTAGTCGAAACGTTCTTGCCCTTTTATTAACAGCTGGTAAGCGCGACTATGAATTCGCTGTGAAATCAGTTCTTCCGGCGCTAGACTTTGTACACGGAGTACGAGTTCCCTGTTATTGTGTGCTACCATGACGGATGCTTAATACATACTAATACGTTCGCACCAACCTGTTGGTCTAGGGCGCGCTATGTAGAGCCCTACAAGGTCATTCTGCCCAACCGCCGCCACGCCTCCGCCTATCAACGCACAATTATGTATGCATTGAACGATATACCCATAACCGCAATGTCAACCTGCCTATCGTTAACGAAACCATTGCAACGTTGATTGAAAGCTGTCAGACCAAGGTACTGCATGACATAACCGATCGTAACGATATACACATAACCGCAATATCAACCTGCCTATCGTTAACGAAACCATTGCCAAGTTCATTGAAACCTGTGAGACCAAGGTACTGCATGCCATAACCGATCGTAACGATATACCCATAACCGCAATGTCAACCTGCATATCGTTAACAAAACCATTGCCAAGTTTATTGGAAGCCGCCAGACCAAGGTACAGCATGCCATAACAGATCGTAACGATATACACATAACCGCAATGTCAACCTGCCTATCGTTAAGGAAACCATTGCCAAGTTCATTGAAAGCTGTCAGACCAAGGTACTGCATGACATAACCGATCGTAACGATATACACATAACCGCAATGTCAACCTGCCTATCGTTAACGAAACCATTGCCAAGTTCATTGAAAGCCGCCAGACCAAGGTACTGCATGCCATTACCGATCGTAACGATATACCCATAACCGCAATGTCAACCTGCCTATCGTTAACGAAACCATTGCCAAGTTCATTGAAAACCGCCAGACCAAGGTACTGCATGTCATAACCGATCGTAACGATATACCCATAACCGCAATGTCAACCTGCCTATCGTTAAGGAAACCATCGTCAAGTTCATTGAAAGCTGTCAGACCAAGGTACTGCATGCCATAACCGATCGTCACGATATACCCATAACCGCAATATCAAGCTGCCTATCGTTAACGAAACCATTGCCAAGTTCATTGAAAGCAAAATATATAACATTATGTAAACGCACACAGTAGTGAAAATTACAAAATACATAATATGTAAACATGCGAAATACATCTAAGTAAAACTAATTACGAGTTAAAATAAACGCACACAGTTGTGACAATTTCAAAATACGTAATCAAGTGCACTATGACATGACAAATATGTAAAAAAAAAAATAAAATAAACACACACAGTAGTGGCAATTACAAAATACAATTGTATACAATTATGTGTAAGCACAATATATTATAACATTATGTAGAATTAAATTAAATTGAAATAAGTGTAAGCACAATATATTTTAAATACTATTTGTAAACGTGTGCAATGACAATTATGTACAAATATATATGTCTATCCGGGCTTACTTTAAAATGTACACCTCGTAAGCCTTGTTTTATTATCTAGACATATGTACATTGACAATTGAATACAATTAAATCAAATGAAATATGTGTAAGCACGTTATATATAATTTAAAATATATTATGTATAATTAAAAGAAATTATATGAAATACAGCTAAGTACATGTTAATATATATATATATATGTAATCGTATGCACAATGAAAATTATACATGAAGATGTCCGTTCGGTCCTACTGTACAATGTCTACTATGTACGCTCTATCCTTTTCTCCGCGATAAATCAGTTGTAGTGAACATGGTAATAAATTTTTTAATTCGTCACCTTCGAAAACGCCCGCGTATCTCTTTGGTAGATATAGTCTATGGCTGTTTTAGTTAAACACTCGTAACAGTTATACCCGTTTATGCGGACAGTCAACACCTATTTTACATAACAGAAAATAAGTGCGTAGTATTTATACGTTCACCGTTTGCAGGCATTTCATTTCTGATGGCCTTGAGTATTGGTTCAAGTATGCGTCATTTCCGCTCCCGTCTCGGTTTTAATGGAATAGCGTACACCAACTTGTTGATAGTAGTCGTTAGATACTTGTAGCCTTTGACACGGTATAGTGAGGTATCATCTCCATCAAATCTGCTTGGTAAAGTTCGTAAAGTCCCTTAAGCTCCACCGCACGTCTCGCGAAATTCCTTCTCACCGGCTTATGCAGCTCCGTTGCTATTGTCTTACGAACTGTTTCTGAATTTTTGTTGCTGTTCTTCTTCTTTTTCTTCATTGTCCGCTGCATAGTCGTTTCGTCATCTTGTGTGTTAACCAAAATACGATTCACATAAGGCTACATATAACACCCTTACGGTACTCGTACATTTCCACAACTAGCACGTTATTGTTTTCGGGTAAAACATGCGAGACAACAGGACAACGGTCGCGAGACTCAAAGTATGAGTGTAACATTTATGACTTCAATAAACAAAAATCATCAGTCATGTCGTCTGCGCACATTTGCACTGATCATAAAAAAACGTTCGTTGGACACTGTTTAACTGTGTTTCTCAGAATATCGTATTCTGAAGTATTTACAATACGTATGAAGTGTCGGTAATGCTTCCCGGAGATAATGTCTCGAATGCAGTCATTGTGCTTTGTTGTTCACCAACTGGAACGCACTTTCCAGTTTTGTTAACGACGACAATGGATAGTCTGTGTCAAAACTACTGATTACTTATGCAGTCCGTTTACGGATCGGTTGTTTGGTGTTATTTCCGAAGTATGCCGAATTACGCTTTCGCGACGCGCGAACCGAATAACACTGGTACGTTGAACATTCTCTGCTTCCTCCACATCCATCTCGGACTCGCGGATTCTATAATGCCCATACGCTAGCGTCCTCTGACCGTCTTCCAGGATATATCGTTTATCGTCGTACGGCGATAGCGAGAGTTTGACGATCTTGCGCGTGTACAGTTGGTGATTTTCACTGCGGATAATCTGCGCTGACGTATATGTTTGGTGGTTACTTGATTCCGCCGACGAAAGCAAACACCGTTTGTAATCAGCGTGCTTTAAACGGTTTTGTATTGCCACCCGCGGTACCCCTTTTGCTACACGCTTCTCATTTTTATCCCCGTCGTCCTGTAACACTAACAGTGAGTACGATTTTGCGCGCAACCCGACGAATTCTACAATAGGTTTTGCATGCGTCTCGTCCTTAAAAGTACCCAACCGTTTTTTATTTAGCACACTATAACACGGATGCGTCACGGGATATTCTGATGTATCGAAAAGATGAAGGTTTTCCTTAATGTCTGCGTAAACGTCATCAGTCCGTATATCATACAACAAAGAGTCCGTATCTGTCATACACAATCGAACACGAGATCAATATTTCGCAATTATGTAATCGTAATGAAAACTGTACATCACATATTTACTAATGTCCAACACTGTGAATCCCACGTACAGCGGACGGTTGAGGTACACAGTTCTCTTTTTCATCATCACACCGACCAAGTCTTCGTTGTACACCATTACGCGCTCAAATCTTGGGCTCGCAGTCAGCTTTATCAGATCGTGTTCGTTGGACACCAAACGAAAATCTATCCGTTTTCGAACGTTTTCCAATGACTTTCCGTAAACAGCGTTAATCATCAATTTAAAAAAATCCTTTTCGAAATCGTTCGCTGCGGCTTTCCGTTTTTCCGTATTGAAAAATATAAACGGCTTCATCCAAGCGCTCTGACGGAACGCCAACACGCGATTAACGGCTTTCAGCTCCATCCCGAGTTTGAGGAAAAGCTGCAACGTTCTGTAATGCACGATATAATTCTCCTTATTTTTGAGGCTGGTGATGAGTTTTTCAACTGTACCGGTGGCAGACATTTGAAATTTCTTTAAGTAATTGAACCGTTTGCTGTAAGGCGACAATTCGTGTTCGTTGACTTTCCTGCGTTCCGGTGCCAGTGGATAGTCCGAATGCAAATCATGTAAATTACGAGGATAACCAAGATCAACATCAAGAATATATCCGATTTCGTCTTCCACTCCAACTGTACTCAAATCTAACGCGTCAATTTCTTTGCGTTCCATCCAACGGAATCCGGAATGAGGTAGCGGTTGTTCCATCGCTGTTCCGTACAGATTTGTACAGTCCAAGTAAAGAAGATAATTATTTTCACGTTCCCGATCGTAGTCCGACACGTAAGGATTGTTGGCCTTGGCGTATCTATTAGATATCATCGCTATTCCGCCACGAACTCCGGTTTCTACGAACAGATGCATGTGGATATCCTTCAACAGTTCGAGTCGAATTCCAGTCATTTTCATCATAGCGTTCCAAGCTAGTCCAGGCGCGGAGTACATGTTACACGGATATATCCCATAGTACTGCAGACTTGTCTTGCGAAAATTTTCGAACACGTCAGCCAAAAGCAATACATCAGTTTTCAAATAGAGGTTATGGTAGTCCCCTAACGTTTGTATTCCGAAACTTGTCCAAACGTTGTGGGCATGAGTGTAGTCTTCGTCGGATACGTGTGTCTCGACTAATTTGTTGTAAAAATGTTCCTGTGCGGGCAGAGAAGTGTCCTCGAACTTACTTTCGTCCGTTACATACTCATACGGGTAGACCCCCTTTCTAAGTAATAAATCGATACTATCTTCATTTCCACTGGTTTGCATGCACTGTCGTAAAATTTTAAAATTTTCTTTCTGCAAATTTTTTACCAGCTTCTCTAACGATGTGTTCATGAACTGCACAGAATCGAGAAACCGTAATGGGCCGAGTGACACGGACACGTAACGCTCGCTGGTCGTAGCGATACATTTAATGTCTTCACGCTTGAATTTTCCAAAAGCCTGCACCAGATGGTGACAATCGTAGCCTCGCAAGTTGTGAAAGAACACGGGAACGTGTTGTGGTACCTTGTAGTTCAAATTACAAGTGTTATGCGCGGCTCCCAAGTACTCACCCGTTACATGATCATGGTTTCGCACTTTGTCCCCTTCGTGCTCGACACACTTCTTACATAGATGACATATGGTAGCGTTTTGAAACTCGCGCTCGGCTTCTTCAGTCATGCGAATGGTTTTGTTAAAATCACGTTCGAGCCGACTAACGTCTTCCAACAGAGTTTGAAGAAACGTCTCCACAACGTCTTTACCACGATACAAAACCGGTTCTTTAACAGCTTTTCCGGTCCAATCAACGATTACATAACAAAAACTACATGGTACGTGATGCGCGTTGTCGAGCGAGTGCGATCTATCGTTTTTGTGTTCACAACCATGCACGGAAAGAAGGAAGGATTCAAAATCTGCATACACCGTGTAAGGTACTCTGTGGCACTTTGTGTAATCCTTAAAATACATATTACTATATTTTCCGCTCGGTAATTTGACTTTTTGCGCTCCGTACGGTGTGCAGAGTACCTCGTGATCCTCAAGTCGTTTTTGTGAATTTTTAGGATCTTTATTATCTCGGAAACGTTGTAAGCAATAGTTGCAGTAGAACGAAGGGGTCTTACTTTTAGTTAAAGTATACAACAAGCGTGACATGTTTTTAATAAGACAATAATGTTCAACACCTTCATTGCTTACTAGCAGTAGAAGATTCACGTGCGTTCTACCTTTGTTCTTGGTTATCCGTATGGGGTACACTTCGTCTTTTCTGTAACCGAATTCATTAATTTCTCTTTCGTAACCGAACACGTTCACAGAAATATTCACATTTTGTTTTTCAAATTTGTTAATTTGATTCACCGGTACCGGATAAACTATCCCTTCCATATTCAACTCGTTTTCATACTGTCTGTAGTGATACAAACGGTGCGGGTGAGAAGCGATCGGATGTAAACCAGCTAGAATGGACCAGAGGAAGCATTTGTCATCCATTAGATTCTGTACGTTTACTATAGCTTTCTTAAGTAATAATTTTTTCGGAGTGGGAACGAAACTTGATCCTGCCAAAGGACGATACTTTATCAAATGTACTTCAACGGCTACGATTCCGTTTACGGTCCATCCGCTACCTTCACGAGTAAACTTCGATACCGAATCCAGCACTTTTTCGATACATTCCCTATATTGTTCGTACACATCTTCCGCGTCCGCAAGTAAAACGAGCTGCGTACGCGAACGAAACACTCCCGTCTGCTCCAGCTCACGATCTGCTATTAATTTTTTAAACAAGACGCGCACGACCAAGTACCACTTGTAACTTTCCCCCATATCGCGTGATTCCGCAAGAACGTCTTCTGGAATAACCTCCACCATTCTCTCCAATAACACGGATACCGTGTCTACTCCGTCTTAAAAATCATCGTACTTTATTGTTTTTACACTCCCATTGAGAGCAATGGTACGTGTGGTATATACTGCCATGATTTTACGATCACTTTAACGCTTTATATCACACAAAGTAAATTAGAATAACAATTTGTAACACACAATTTGTAGCGCACTAGTGTTCAGCAACATGAACGACTGGTAAGTGATTGCGAAGTTTACAGGTTATATAGTGCGAGCGTCGATGTACTAAAACGCTGTTATGCGCATGCGCAAATATTATATCACACAAAGTAAATTAGAATAACAATAATAGGTTAGAATAACCCTTTGTTAGGTTCATCCAGTATTTTTTTCACCGTTGTCGGTGAGGTTAAACTGTGGTGAAGTCGGTTAGGTTATCATCGACGACGTCTGGGCGGCGGCCGGGCAGCGGCGGCAAAATAACTATGTGATCTGGCTTTAGCCGCCGCCCGGCCGCCGCCCAGACGTCGTCGATGATAACCTAACCGACTTCACCACAGTTTAACCTCACCGACAACGGTGAAAAAAATACTGGATGAACCTAACAAACCTAACCGATGTCACCGATAAAATTCAGTTTAACCTCACCACATGAAGGAAAACCGAGCAGCGGTATAACCTCATCATCAACGACGACAACGACGACGACGACGACGAACGACAAAAGTCACCATCCGGACGACGACGGATTTATGTCGACTAATGAGAGTTAATCAATTTTTAATAATTAACAGACATGTGTATATGGTGCACGATAACTTTTCGTGTGCACTGGAACTTGAGTCGAAGCGTCCGGGCGGCGGCGGGTGTCCACTTTTATTAACGGTTTGGCTTACGTTCTTTCCGTTAACGTTACGACAATGTACTAGAGAACGCGGACCGAAGAAATAACGCTGTTTATAGTCAAATACATTTACATGTTGGATATACACAGTCTGCAGCCGGTGAAAGGATATCCACACACCGATCACAACGCTCGACGTTCGCACGCTAACGAAAATAAACGCAGCGATACACACCTACACAGGTCGTACTCCTCTGTTGTATAACGATATGTATTATGGGGAGATAGACGAATGTTCTTTCATAATCAAGAAACACGGATACGTTAAAGATCATATCGTTGGCCTAAGCGTACATTTATTATGTAAGTCATCTCTTTTTTCAGTCATCTGCGCATACGCATTAGAATTATTTGCGCATGCGCATAACGGCTTTTTTTAGTCAGTTGCGCGCGCAACGACGCTCGCACTATATAACCTGTGAACTTCGCAACAGCGTCTCAGTTACGAGTCGTTCATGTTTGTATCACTACAGACAGTATGAAAACGAGTTGAATATGGAAGGGATAGTTTATCCGGTACCGGTGAATCAAATTAACAAATTTGAAAAACAAAATGTGAATATTTCTGTGAACGTGTTCGGTTACGAAAGAGAAATTAATGAATTCGGTTACAGAAAAGACGAAGTGTACCCCATACGGATAACCAAGAACAAAGGTAGAACGCACGTGAATCTTCTACTGCTAGTAAGCAATGAAGGTGTTGAACATTATTGTCTTATTAAAAACATGTCACGCTTGTTGTATACTTTAACTAAAAGTAAGACCCCTTCGTTCTACTGCAACTATTGCTTACAACGTTTCCGAGGTAATAAAGATCCTAAAAATTCACAAAAACGACTTGAGGATCACGAGGTACTCTGCACACCGTACGGAGCGCAAAAAGTCAAATTACCGAGCGGAAAGTATAGTAATATGTATTTTAAGGATTACACAAAGTGCCACAGAGTACCTTACACGGTGTATGCAGATTTTGAATCCTTCCTTCTTCCCGTGCATGGTTGTGAACACAAAAACGATAGATCGCACTCGCTCGACAACGCGCATCACGTACCATGTAGTTTTTGTTATGTAATCGTTGATTGGACCGGAAAAGCTGTTAAAGAACCGGTTTTGTATCGTGGTAAAGACGTTGTGGAGACGTTTCTTCAAACTCTGTTGGAAGACGTTAGTCGGCTCGAACGTGATTTTAACAAACCCATTCGTATGACTGAAGAAGCCGAGCGCGAGGTTCAAAACGCTACCATATGTCATCTATGTAAGAAGTGTGTCGAGCACGAAGGGGACAAAGTGCGAAACCATGATCATGTAACGGGTGAGTACTTGGGAGCCGCGCATAACACTTGTAATTTGAACTACAAGGTACCACAACACGTTCCCGTGTTCTTTCACAACTTGCGAGGCTACGATTGTCACCATCTGGTGCAGGCTTTTGGAAAATTCAAGCGTGAAGACATTAAATGTATCGCTACGACCAGCGAGCGTTACGTGTCCGTGTCACTCGGCCCATTACGGTTTCTCGATTCTGTGCAGTTCATGAACACATCGTTAGAGAAGCTGGTAAAAAATTTGCAGAAAGAAAATTTTAAAATTTTACGACAGTGCATGCAAACCAGTGGAAATGAAGATAGTATCGATTTATTACTTAGAAAGGGGGTCTACCCGTATGAGTATGTAACGGACGAAAGTAAGTTCGAGGACACTTCTCTGCCCGCACAGGAACATTTTTACAACAAATTAGTCGAGACACACGTATCCGACGAAGACTACACTCATGCCCACAACGTTTGGACAAGTTTCGGAATACAAACGTTAGGGGACTACCATAACCTCTATTTGAAAACTGATGTATTGCTTTTGGCTGACGTGTTCGAAAATTTTCGCAAGACAAGTCTGCAGTACTATGGGATATATCCGTGTAACATGTACTCCGCGCCTGGACTAGCTTGGAACGCTATGATGAAAATGACTGGAATTCGACTCGAACTGTTGAAGGATATCCACATGCATCTGTTCGTAGAAACCGGAGTTCGTGGCGGAATAGCGATGATATCTAATAGATACGCCAAGGCCAACAATCCTTACGTGTCGGACTACGATCGGGAACGTGAAAATAATTATCTTCTTTACTTGGACTGTACAAATCTGTACGGAACAGCGATGGAACAACCGCTACCTCATTCCGGATTCCGTTGGATGGAACGCAAAGAAATTGACGCGTTAGATTTGAGTACAGTTGGAGTGGAAGACGAAATCGGATATATTCTTGATGTTGATCTTGGTTATCCTCGTAATTTACATGATTTGCATTCGGACTATCCACTGGCACCGGAACGCAGGAAAGTCAACGAACACGAATTGTCGCCTTACAGCAAACGGTTCAATTACTTAAAGAAATTTCAAATGTCTGCCACCGGTACAGTTGAAAAATTCATCACCAGCCTCAAAGATAAGGAGAATTATATCGTGCATTACAGAACGTTGCAGCTTTTCCTCAAACTCGGGATGGAGCTGAAAGCCGTTAATCGCGTGTTGGCGTTCCGTCAGAGCGCTTGGATGAAGCCGTTTATATTTTTCAATACGGAAAAACGGAAAGCCGCAGCGAACGATTTCGAAAAGGATTTTTTTAAATTGATGATTAACGCTGTTTACGGAAAGTCATTGGAAAACGTTCGAAAACGGATAGATTTTCGTTTGGTGTCCAACGAACACGATCTGATAAAGCTGACTGCGAGCCCAAGATTTGAGCGCGTAATGGTGTACAACGTAGACTTGGTCGGTGTGATGATGAAAAAGAGAACTGTGTACCTCAACCGTCCGCTGTACGTGGGATTCACAGTGTTGGACATTAGTAAATATGTGATGTACAGTTTTTATTACGATTACATAATTGCGAAATATGGATCTCGTGTTCGATTGTGTATGACAGATACGGACTCTTTGTTGTATGATATACGGACTGATGACGTTTACGCAGACATTAAGGAAAACCTTCATCTTTTCGATACATCAGAATATCCCGTGACGCATCCGTGTTATAGTGTGCTAAATAAAAAAACGGTTGGGTACTTTTAAGGACGAGACGCATGCAAAACCTATTGTAGAATTCGTCGGGTTGCGCGCAAAATCGTACTCACTGTTAGTGTTACAGGACGACGGGGATAAAATTGAGAAGCGTGTAGCAAAAGGGGTACCGCGGGTGGCAATACAAAACCGTTTAAAGCACGCTGATTACAAACGGTGTTTGCTTTCGTCGGCGGAATCAAGTAACCACCAAACATATACGTCAGCGCAGATTATCCGCAGTGAAAATCACCAACTGTACACGCGCAAGATCGTCAAACTCTCGCTATCGCCGTACGACGATAAACGATATATCCTGGAAGACGGTCAGAGGACGCTAGCGTATGGGCATTATAGAATCCGCGAGTCCGAGATGGATGTGGAGGAAGCAGAGAATGTTCAACGTACCAGTGTTATTCGGTTCGCGCGTCGCGAAAGCGTAATTCGGCATACTTCGGAAATAACACCAAACAACCGATCCGTAAACGGACTGCATAAGTAATCAGTAGTTTTGACACAGACTATCCATTGTCGTCGTTAACAAAACTGGAAAGTGCGTTCCAGTTGGTGAACAACAAAGCACAATGACTGCATTCGAGACATTATCTCCGGGAAGCATTACCGACACTTCATACGTATTGTAAATACTTCAGAATACGATATTCTGAGAAACACAGTTAAACAGTGTCCAACGAACGTTTTTTTATGATCAGTGCAAATGTGCGCAGACGACATGACTGATGATTTTTGTTTATTAAAGTCATAAATGTTACACTCATACTTTGAGTCTCGCGACCGTTGTCCTGTTGTCTCGCATGTTTTACCCGAAAACAATAACGTGCTAGTTGTGGAAATGTACGAGTACCGTAAGGGTGTTATATGTAGCCTTATGTGAATCGTATTTTGGTTAACACACAAGATGACGAAACGACTATGCAGCGGAAAATGAAGAAAAAGAAGAAGAACAGCAACAAAAATTCAGAAACAGTTCGCAAGACAATAGCAACGGAGCTGCATAAGCCGGTGAGAAGGAATTTCGCGAGACGTGCGGTGGAGCTTAAGGGACTTTACGAACTTTACCAAGCAGATTTGATGGAGATGATACCTCACTATACTGTGTCAAAGGCTACAAGTATCTAACGACTACTATCAACAAGTTGGTGTACGCTATTCCATTAAAACCGAGACGGGAGCGGAAATGACGCATACTTGAACCAATACTCAAGGCCATCAGAAATGAAATGCCTGCAAACGGTGAACGTATAAATACTACGCACTTATTTTCTGTTATGTAAAATAGGTGTTGACTGTCCGCATAAACGGGTATAACTGTTACGAGTGTTTAACTAAAACAGCCATAGACTATATCTACCAAAGAGATACGCGGGCGTTTTCGAAGGTGACGAATTAAAAAATTTATTACCATGTTCACTACAACTGATTTATCGCGGAGAAAAGGATAGAGCGTACATAGTAGACATTGTACAGTAGGACCGAACGGACATCTTCATGTATAATTTTCATTGTGCATACGATTACATATATATATATATATATATATATATTAACATGTACTTAGCTGTATTTCATATAATTTCTTTTAATTATACATAATATATTTTAAATTATATATAACGTGCTTACACATATTTCATTTGATTTAATTGTATTCAATTGTCAATGTACATATGTCTAGATAATAAAACAAGGCTTACGAGGTGTACATTTTAAAGTAAGCCCTGATAGACATATATATTTGTACATAATTGTCATTGCACACGTTTACAAATAGTATTTAAAATATATTGTGCTTACACTTATTTCAATTTAATTTAATTCTACATAATGTTATAATATATTGTGCTTACATATAATTGTATACAATTGTATTTTGTAATTGCCACTACTGTGTGTGTTTATTTTATTTTTTTTTTTACATATTTGTCATGTCATAGTGCACTTGATTACGTATTTTGAAATTGTCACAACTGTGTGCGTTTATTTTAACTCGTAATTAGTTTTACTTAGATGTATTTCGCATGTTTACATATTATGTATTTTGTAATTTTCACTACTGTGTGCGTTTACATAATGTTATATATTTTGCTTTCAATGAACTTGGCAATGGTTTCGTTAACGATAGGCAGCTTGATATTGCGGTTATGGGTATATCGTGACGATCGGTTATGGCATGCAGTACCTTGGTCTGACAGCTTTCAATGAACTTGACGATGGTTTCCTTAACGATAGGCAGGTTGACATTGCGGTTATGGGTATATCGTTACGATCGGTTATGACATGCAGTACCTTGGTCTGGCGGTTTTCAATGAACTTGGCAATGGTTTCGTTAACGATAGGCAGGTTGACATTGCGGTTATGGGTATATCGTTACGATCGGTAATGGCATGCAGTACCTTGGTCTGGCGGCTTTCAATGAACTTGGCAATGGTTTCGTTAACGATAGGCAGGTTGACATTGCGGTTATGTGTATATCATTACGATCGGTTATGGCATGCAGTACCTTGGTCTGACCACTTTCAGTGAACTTGACAATGGTTTCGTTAACGATAGGCAAGTTGACATTGCGGTTATGTGTATATCGTTACGATCGGTTATGACATGCAGTATCTTGGTCTGGCGGCTTTCAATGAACTTGGCAATGGTTTCGTTAACGATAGGCAGGTTGACATTGCGGTTATGTGTATATCGTTACGATCGGTTATGTCATGCAGTACCTTGGTCTGACAGCTTTCAATCAACGTTGCAATGGTTTCGTTAACGGTAGGCAGGTTGATATTGCGGTTATGGGTATATCGTTACGATCGGTTATGGCATGCAGTACCTTGGTCTGACAGCTTTCAATGAACTTGACGATGGTTTCCTTAACGATAGGCAGGTTGACATTGCGATTATGGGTATATCGTTACGATCGGTTATGACATGCAGTACCTTGGTCTGGCGGTTTTCAATGAACTTGGCAATGGTTTCGTTAACGATAGGCAGGTTGATATTGCGGTTATGGGTATATCGTTACGATCGGTTATGGCATGCAGTACCTTGGTCTGACCACTTTCAGTGAACTTGACAATGGTTTCGTTAACGATAGGCAAGTTGACATTGCGGTTATGTGTATATCGTTACGATCGGTTATGTCATGCAGTAACTTGGTCTGACAGCTTTTAATCAACGTTGCAATGGTTTCGTTAACGGTAGGCAGGTTGATATTGTGGTTATGGGTATATCGTTACGATCGGTTATGGCATGCAGTACCTTGGTCTGACAGCTTTCATTGAACGTGGCAATGGTTTCGTTAACGATAGGCAGGTTGACATTGCGGTTATGGGTATATCGTGCAATGCATACATAATTGTGCGTTGATAGGCGGAGGCGTGGCGGCGGTTGGGCAGAATAACCTTGTATGGCTCTACATAGCGCGCCCTAGACCAACAGGTTGGTGCGAACGTATTAGTATGTATTAAGCATCCGTCATGGTAGCACACAATAACAGGGAACTCGTACTCCGTGTACAAAGTCTAGCGCCGGAAGAACTGATTTCACAGCGAATTCATAGTCGCGCTTACCAGCTGTTAATAAAAGGGCAAGAATGTTTCGGCTAATGCACGAAATAAACCAGTAAAAAATTGTTTAAAAATCTATGCTGCTGCTGTGACGGAAGTATTTATATAGTTAATAGATATCTCACTACCACCTCTCCCACAATATCGTATACCCCAGTGTTTGGACAGTACGCGTCGAGAACGGACGAATGGAGCTATTAACTTCGTACGAGTACAGACGTTGTAGTGACTTAAAGCACGCAGTACTGTACCCTGTAAAACGTTTTGTATACAACGTTTTGACACAAAAATGTGTTGCACTGATCCGTGACGATGAGACAAGATGCAAAGTAAACGTTCCGAAGAACGGGGGGAGGGGATAATAATAAGACGTTTCCCCTCCAAGGTTACGGGTATTAAGAAAATAAAATACATGAAAATTGATTAAATTTGTTTTAATAAAAAAAAATCGCATACTTGCAATACATACATAATTGTGCGTTGATAGGCGGAGGCGTAGCGGCAATTGGACAGAATGACCTTGTAGGGCTCGACATAGCGCGCCCTAGACCAACAGGTTGGTGCGAACGTATTAGTATGTATTAGGGATCCGTCATGGTAGCACACACTAACAGGGAACTCGTACTCCGTGTACAAAGTCTAGCGCCGGAAGAACTGATTTCACAGCAAATTCATAGTCGCGCTTACCAGCTGTTAATAAAAGGGCAAGAATGTTTCGACTTATGCACGAAATAAACCAGTAAAAAATTGTTTAAAAATCTATGCTGCTGCTGTGACGGAAGTGTTTATAATTAATATATATATCACTACCACCTCTCCCACAATCTCGTATACCTCAGTGTTTCGACAGTACGCGTCGAGAACGGATGCATGGAGCTATATTTCCGGAAATATGTACAAATACTAGAGTACACGCTTTACGCTAGTGGGTTGTATCAGATTTTTAGAATAATCAGTATGTTTCTGATAAATTACTAATTGAAAACATTATTGTTAACGCTTACGTAAAAATAACAGTCGTCGCCTTTCAATCGATTACATCATCTGTCTAAAAATAGATTAGTGTCAACGACATGTTCAAACAAGCACATGTGCTGTCTAGTCGTATAAAAATAACCGACACCCCTCTTCCCCACCTACCCATCGAACCGTGAGAAATCAAGTCGTATCCTGTTCACACAGTTAAATAATACATCACCTGTCTAAAAATAAATTAGCATCGACGACATGTTCGAACAAGCACGAGTGCTGTCTAGACGTATAAAAAATAACCGAATGCCCTCTTTCCCACCTACCCATCGAACCGTGCGAAATCAGCTCGTATCCTGTTCACACGATTAAAAATAAACGCTTACTGTGCGTTGAGTGGTTCCCCCTCTCCGGATTTTCCACCTCCACAACTACCTTCCTATTTATTCGCTGTGCACGAGCGTTATTCGTTCATTCGTTGAGAGACGCGCGAGAAATTATAAATTCTTTATTTTAAAATGGCATCATTCACTGAAAAGTTTGCAACTATTAGCGCAATTGAGTATAAAAAAAATAAAGGAATTGATAATCGACGTAAAATATCCAATAGAAGAAATGCAGAATATAGACGCAAAGTACGGGAAAGCTGTACTCGTCACTCTCCAAGATTACAGAGACCCTAAACTAAAATATCGTGTATATCTACCAAAGAGATACGCAGGCGTTTTCGAAGATGAGGAATTAAAAAGTTTAGTACCGTGTTCACTGCAACTAATTTATCGTGGAGAAAAGGATACAGCTTACATAGTAGAAATTGTACAGTCGGACCGAATTGACATCTTCATTTGTCGCGTACGATTACATATATTGTATATATATATATTATCATGTATTTAGTTGTATTTCATTTTTGAAATTTTCACTACTGTGCGCGTTTACATATTATGTATTTTAAATTGTAATATATTTTGATTACATGTATTTTAATTATTTGTAATTAAACAGTATTGCTTTTTTTAATTGTCACTACTGTGTGTGTTTATTTAATTTTTTGTACATATTTGTCATGTCATAGTGCACTTGTAATTAGTTTTACTTAGATGTATTTCGTATACAATTGTCATATTGCACATGTTTACATTTTGTAATTTTCACTACTGTGTGCGTTTACATATTATGTATTTTAATTACATGTATTTTAATTATTTGTAATTAAACAGTATTGCTTTAATATTTTTATTATTTTTAATTTCAAAATTCCTTCGAACATAACTTATATACATATTCATAACTCAATATACAAGCTAGAACGTGTTACATAGAACTAATTTAAAAAATCAAATTTATTAAACAATAATTGCATGATTATAAGGATGGTCTGTCAGCATTCTGTTGTAAAAAAAAAATAACTCCACATGTGAAAATCACAGTGGGAGCCGATTACATCATTTGCAACGTCCTATTATTCAGATATTACATAAACAGTAATTATTTTCCATAAATATTGCGTGTGTGTGTGTGTGTTTTATATAAGTGAATTGACGTTCAATTATGCACTGCATATCATGTGTGTTTCTTACAACAACAAATGTAGGGGCTGGACATAGCAAACCCTAGACCAACATGTTGGTGCGAACGTATTTTTACAATCTGTATATATATATTTACTTAACACATAGAGACACAGTTGGCAACAATGCAATACACGACATCGACGATATCCGACGGCGGCGGCGTACATATACAAACCCATACACTATAACACACGCACGAGTTGACAACGTCGATAAACCAGCACAAGTTGCCAACACCGACGACGCTTTTCCAACATAACCGCACTTCCGGAAAAACCCCTTACATACACATACCCATACACTATAACACATGCACGAGGCGGCAACGTGACCGAACCTTAACCACCACACTCCTTACACAACCCGACAAAATCACCGTTTTTTCCAACATGCCCGACCCGCCGCCGACAACATTGACGACGACCCCACCACTCCTGGCGGCCATCAAGCCACGATCAGGCCCCCGCCAGACCGCCGCCGGACGGCGAACGGCGAACGGCCTTCAAATTTAATACACTTTACAAGTTGACAACAATGCAATACACGTCACTTCTCTCCGTATCGATGATAGACCGGCCGACAACATGGACAATACACCGACCAATCTACGTCCAGGCGGCGACCGGGCCGTGACCTGGCTGCCGCCGGACGGCGACCAGGCCGCCGCCGGACGGCGAACAGCGAACGGCGGACGGCGGCCGTAGCTACACAAATCAACCTGGGCCAGTGACGTCACGATGACGTCAGAGCTAGATGGCCTTGAATCCCCCCCAGATGTAGGGGAGGTACTGGGACCTCATGACGTCATGAAGGCCTAGTAGCGGACGGCCTAGAATCCCCCCAGATGTAGGGGGTACTGGACCTCGTGACGTCATGAAGGCCTAGTACCCCCCCTACACCACTACTCCAAAGACTTAGATTTTCGAACAGTAGGCAGGCCTATACGTTGATGACATATTAATTGTGTCTAGAACATTTTCTGAACATTTGGAACACCTTGAATATGTGTTAAATAAATTACAGAACGGGGGACTAACGATTAATTGGGAGAAGTCTAAGTTTTTACAGACTAAGATACATTTTGTAGGTTTTATTATTACTCCAGAGGGAATTCTATCGAACCCTGATAAAGTCGAAGCTATTATGCGTTTTCCCGAACCAAAGAATATTAAAGAGCTACAGAGTTTTTTGGGTCTGTGCAACTTCTACAGAAAATTTCAGAAAAACTACGCACAGACAACGTCAAGGCTTAGTGCCGTTTTACAAAAGAATAAGCAGTGGAAATGGGGAGAAACGGAAAGAGATGTATTCGAGGAGATAAAACGAAAATTTTCTAATATGATAATGATGAATCACCCTGATTTTTTGAAAACTTTTATTTACAGCCTGACGTCGCCCTGGGAGCAGAATTATACCAGGAAGACAGCGACAAGGAATATCAAACAATAGCTTTCGCCAGCAGATCCCTTTTGGCAGCTGAGAGAAATTATACGACAACAGAGAAAGAGTTACTTAGTATCGTGTTCGCTGTGGGAAAGTTCCGCACCTACATCTTGGGGAACAGGACAGTCATCAGGACGACCACAAGGCGCTGTCGTTTCTAAATACGTGCAGGTTAACACATAGCCATCTAACCAGGTGGGTACTAGCCTTACAAGAGTACAATTTCTAATGGGAGAATATTAAAGGGACAGAAAACAAAACAGGGAGGGATCTGAAGGAGATAGAGATTTTTCGTTTAACAAGGGAAGATAGACTTTTTAGTGAGGAATTAAGGGATATTAAGAATATGCAAAGGTCAGATAATAAATCGGGTAAAATAATTGTTAGTTTAGAAGCGGATATAGATGGGTCTGAATATAATACACATTTTCAAATATATCAGGGATTTTTGTTCAAGAAAGCAGAGGGGGTGAGCGTGATTGGAGATTGGTTATACCAGAAGGGTTGATAGATAAAATCGTATGGGATTGCCATATAAGGTACGGGCATTTTGGGGCGAAAAAGTGTGCAAATGTTTTAAAGGAGTTTTGTGTTTTTAAGAATATGGAGAGGCGAGTTAGAAGGTTGTTACGGGGATGTGATTTATGTCAGAGGTCTAAAGTAGTGAATTATAGGGTAGAAGGGGAGTTGAATTATATTAAGGTGGAGAGACCGTTTGATTTAGTTGCTGTAGATTTATATGGGCCATTGCCCAAGGGTAGAGTTGTATGTTTTTGTTGTTTTGGACACTTTTTCCAAGTTTGTTAAGTTATATAGTGTAAAGAGAGCGACGAGCAGGGTTCTAAGCGAAAAGATAACGAGGGACTACATAGTAAATATAGGTAAACCAAAAATAATTTTATCAGATCACGGACCCCAATTCATCAGCGGTAGGTGGCGGCAGACTCTAGGATGGGAAGGCATCATACCCAAACATACGGCAGTATATCATCCACAGTCCAACCAAGCAGAGCGGGTGATGAGAGAGATCGGACGGATATTTCGAGCTTATTGTCATGCCAAGCACAGTGAATGGCCACTATACGTGAAGAAGGTAGAAGAATGGCTGAACAGTACTACCCATGAATCCACCAGGTTTACGCTATATGAATTAATAAAGGGAACACGGCCACCTAGAATATTGGAACAACTTTTCGAGTATCCGCCGGAGAGTCAGACAATAGACGTAAATGTGAAAATCCAACTAGCAAATGAAAGTTTACTAACCAAAGGGGAAAGGAGAAAGCGGAGGCATGATGCCAAAGGTAAGTGGACCAAATATGAGGTAGGACAATTAGTATTGGTACGGAGACACGATTTACCTAGTGACCAAGATAAGGAGATCAAAAAATATTTTCTATTATACGAAGGACCCTACGAGATTATAGAAATAAAGATGAACAACGCATACGTGCTGCAAAACCAAGTAACACAGGAGGTAGTAGGTACACATAATGCGACAAATTTGAAGTTATATTGGTCACATTAAATGAATGAATTTTAATCTATTATTGTATGTTTTCAGAAGGGACTCTCCCCCACTTTCAGGCGGTCACGGCTTCACCATCCCTGACCGTGGATTTTGGCTGTTTGGAGGCAGACCATGGTTGGAGGTAACCTCAACAAAGGGGGTGAAATAACTGTAAACTACTCCACAAATTGGTGCAAGTAGAAATTTAACTTTATATAATAATGAAATTTTCTGTCTGTCTCAAAGCTGACGAAGGCGAACACCACGCCGAAACGCATTCGACAAGAAAAGACAAGTAAGTTCACAAGTGAAAGTTTCATTATTATATAAAGTGTAGTGCTGTGAAAAAAGGTGATGAACAATCACGACAACTAGAAATTGAATATTTTGTTGTTGAACGGGGAAAGGGACCTCTAAAGTTCGTGGATGGAACATATAAAAAAAAAATTGGCAAATATCCACGGAACAAATAATGGTTTTATTTTATTAAATAGAACATCCAAAAGTTAATGTAAATAACAAGTGCGACTCGTTAGGAGTTATCTCATTACCCAATAAAATTGTTGGAAATGAGTAACTGTTTTATTGGGTAATGACATACAAATAATTTTAGCAATGGTGTCCGAACCTATGACAAATTTTAGCTACGTTTAAAGAAGTAGTATTAATTTAGATTTAGTCTAGAAAGGCTAAGGTGACCAATTAGCGTTAGAATACACTTGTTGCACTTGTTAGAGACAATTGTTGGAGAATAAGATAGAGAATATGCGTGTGTGCCTAGGTTAAACTCTATGGTAGATAGTAGATGAAATATCAGAAATAAGAAATAGCAGATCAGTGTCTGGTAGTAATTAAAAGAAAAAATGATGTAAAATGTGAATAAACCAAATGTTGGGTGTAATCTTTAGTTGAAGTGGAGTAATTCAAAGAACATAGTGAAGCTATGGTAATAATATAGAACTGCCAAATGGACAGTGAAATTTAAATGTTAATGTTTGTGAAATTTGTTGCAACAAATAATGATTTCTTTTACTTTTTGTGAATTTTAGTGGTAATGTAAATTTTAAATGTATAATATGTTTTAAAAGCGACTCCCCACTTTCGGGCGGTCCCGGCCTTACCAGCCCATACTGTGGTTTTGGATGACAACTAGCTATGGGCAGACTTATTGTAAACTGACCATGGTTGGTTGCCTTTGAAATTGGTGTAATTTAGAAATTAACAGGGGGTTAAATCAGGGGAATCAACATAACTTTGGAACAGCGGCTACCACCAAATGGGGTGATAGAACCGTATTAAGGGCATATGAATCATTATAGTAGGATTACTGGTGTCCTCGGATACCAGTAATGCCGAATTTTTATATAATGCCGAAGCAAGAACGGTGTAAGCAGCGTTTGCACCCTAATAAACTTCAGTTCTTGTGGAGGCAAATGGGCGCTACAATCCAACATAATAAAGCAATAGTGTGTGTGGAAAGGGGCTGGCTGTTACAAGCCAGGGGCATAAATACAGTATTTATGCACAAGGTAAATGCCTTACACGGTTTATCCGTGAGCTTATTTACCTAATTGTAACTGGGTTATGGGGGGATATTAGAAAATGATGGAGGAGGAGGTTACTAAACTTTTAGTAACGAATTATTGAATATAAAAATGAATTAAGTTGATGATGTAGAAGGTGTAGTTGATCTGATGAGATAACTAAATGATTTTGTATTGAGTTAAGGAGTATTATGAAGATGCTTAACGATTTTAAGTCCATAATTTGCTAGGATGTAGTTGATTTAAATGTGTTTTATTCTATATAAGAATTTTAGTAATGAATTTAATTATTTTGAAAAATGAATTATATAATGGAAGGTAAATGTAATGTTGTAATGGGAAATGTTTATTTACATTGTGATGGAATCAGAGAAATATTTTAAATTTTGGGAACAAGAATTAACAAGAGAAGGGTTCAGAATGTTAGTATGGAAGTTTAAAAAATATTTTATATTATGTTATGTTAAAAATGTATTCATGTATACGTTAGAAGTTAAGAAAACCAGTGCTTCTTAACGCAAACCAGCGCACAGCTAAGGGGAAATAGATCAGTTAGGGATATGGCATTATACAAGGCCACTACTTGATATTTTTGATTTGATGTTTCAGTGTCTGGTGATGCTGTGGCGGTGGTTCTGTGCTGGCCAGCGCGTCAGAGCAGGAGCGTCAAGTGCTTGTCTGGCCTTGCAGTGTTGGGATCTCGAGAGAGAAGTCCAGTAAGGTCATTCAGGTGCGGTCACAGTCACTGGACCAGGGGGTAAATTAACCATGTTTTTAATAAAACGTAAAGGGGGTTGTGGCGACATATCCAGGCTGATCCCTTTAGGCAGTATGAGAGTGTCAATGAGAGTTTTTATGCTTCGGCATAAAACCTCTCATTGAGGGGGTATTGTAACGGTACATTTCAGCCCACCTAATATTTTGGGAGACATAAATATAAATACAAATAATAAGGGTAAATTTTATTGGGAACAAAAGTATAAACAATAATTAGAAAATATTATTCATGAATTATAACAACGTAGGAAGCAAGCGGATGAAATAGTGTCAAGGTCAACATCCAGACGCAAGAAAAAACAGCTACATTTTACCAAACGAACTTTGACCGATGAAGTCACCGATCACGCCACATTACGTAAGTGCCGATTCTTTAAAAATGACACTTGGAATGCAAGGCGTAGTCGACCTCGCATCAGAAATTGGCTTTGTCATATTCATATAACAATGAAATGTGATCACGTGACCCCCCCCACCATTTCAGAACTCAATGCAGTACAATTCTGCCCAGTAACAAATTACACCTTGTGCCGGTCGGTCACTAACCAAAGTTCCGAAACTAAATCGTCGGCGCCCGCACGTAAAAAATGTGAAATTTTATATATTGATGAGCTAAAACAGTATTTTATAAACCCAGTAGATGCAGTGAAAAATTTTAAGCAATATGACAGTTCGGCGATAAAGGAAAAGTGAAAACGAGGAGGCAAGAAGGTAGTGCGTGTCCACGAGGAAAACATCGCAGGAGGGTACCTTCAATATGATAAAAGGGAAGTAACTTACAAAAATCTTGTTATTTTAACATAAAATAAAAGAACACAACATAAAAAATGAGATCTCATACGGGCATGGGGTATGTATAAATGTGTGTGTGACTGAAGCGCTGGTTTGTTCAAATATATAGGTAATGAATTGAATAAGTATCATGATTTTGTTTTATTTTTCTTCTTTTGAATGTTAAACTTATATATATATGGGAAAAAGTATATAATTAAATAATTATAAATGTGGTTAACAACCAATGTTCTTAAGGTAAGAAGTATTGTGTGGGAATCGAAAATAAAGGGTTTTAAAAAATTGTTTATTTCTTTTGAAGAAAGTCATTAAAGAAAAAGAAATGAAATTGAGTGTTGAAATGGAAAGAAATAAAGTGATATAAAAATAATAAATAATTCATGGGAAACAAATAAGTTGTTGAGTGAATTATTTCAGACAACCATCCTGTTTTTCAGCTCGTCCAACGACAACCTGGACCCGGTAAGTAAAATTTTTAGGTTGGTAGCAAACAACATGGCGGCTACAAGAGCCAAAAGGGAATATTAATAAATAAAGTTTATTAATAAATTTATAAACAAAATAAATAAAACTTAACAGAACGATGAGAAAGAAAGGAGAATTACGTTTTATAGATATGTTCCTACTGAAATATTCAACAAAAAATTATAACGTTTTGATGATGGTAGAATACTCTTTGCTTTTAAATAAACAAAGGAATTAAGTTCACTTTGCAGCTAAAGATGATATTTAGTTTAAAAAAGCGGGATAGATTCAATAAATTTAGAAAACCCATCTGTGTAATGTTTCCTTGGTATAAAAATGAAAACTCCCGTGCGTTTTTGGTACTTAAATTATGCCTACTGGTATTTATGTATTCTTGAAATAAATATATGAATGGGCGCGTATGTGTGTAATTGCACACATTATTATTGTTATTTAAATAAATAATATTTTATATTTTTATAAATAGATTTCAAATTTATTTAATGATTTATTTATACATTACATTTATGAAGATGACAGTAATTTAAAACTGTTGAAACATAAAACAATAAAAACATATTCTTCTTTATAAAAATTTAAAAAAATATTATGTATAAATAATAAATAATTTATACACACAGAAACACACACACACACACATACACATATACATCTATATATACATATCAGGAGCTGGGAGTAGAAAGGGCTAAAATGAAAATCATGGTGTTGGGAAATCGTGTTTAAAGTTTGTGAATACTCTCAGGATAGAAAGGGCGAATAAGTATTTCAGTGTTATAGAACATAGATTCCGATTATTTTACACTTTTATTTATAAATAATTAACGGTAAGTAAAATTACAAATAATTTGGTTAAACGTTAAGTAAAAATCATCAAATAATAATACAACTAATTACAAATATTAATGTAAAAAAAACAAAATTTTCAGATTATTCTAAAATTTAAATTAATCGAATTAAAGTTTGAAATATTGATAACTACTGTAGTTAGCACTATGAATTAATGTCAAATTCTTAGCAAATTACATACTACTGTGTAAAAAATGTAGAATCTAACATATTCCTTGAAATTAAAATTAAATAATGATTAGTATGCATTATTGAAAGTATGTTTTTAAAAAAATGAAAGAAAACTAAAACACAAAACTAGAAACAATGTACATTTATGATTAACATACATAAAATGATCGCCCACTCAATGCGATACAAACAATAGGGAACAGATAAACTGTTGAATTCTCAACGACTGAAAACACATACACAGCAGCAACATATTTTCTGCTGACATATGGGAAGAACAACTATTATAATGAGACACTAATGGAGTAACAAAGAAATAACGTATGCAGTATAAGAAAGAACAAACTAATCACATCAAAATACCGACTCACACTGACCCAAACTTTTCATAGACTTGTATAAGTATGACTAAGCGCGGTGGAGAAAGGGTGAACATAAGCAAAAGATCATGCAGACGTGTGGCACCATGCAGAATATTCGCCCTTACTCTTCCAATATTACAGCACTAAGCTTTTGGCTGGTTTTATGCAGTCTATATATTTCAGTACTATTTACAAAATACTAAGGGCGAATATAGATGTGATAGTAGTATTACCGTGTTTTAACATGTCAGAAAATAGGATTCCTTAAAAAAAAATTCAATTTTTTTATATTCGCCCTTGCTCCTCCAAGCTCCTGATATATAATAAATAATTGTATAAGTTACTATGATAATTGATAATAAGTTATAAATTGTAATAATATAATTATATTTATATTAATACAAATAATATATTATTGATATTATATGTTAACAGCATATAATAATATTTACTTATAAAAGGGAAGATTCATGGAAATATGTTGCCGTTGCCATGGTATATGGACACACAAATTTGTATGAACAGAAATCAGCATGATCAAAACAGTAAAACATTATGACACTTAAAACCTTAAGCTTCAGTTTGAAAGGGAAGTGAACCAGCTGGTGAAATAAACCAATCTGCAAATCATTTGAGGAATTTCCATCGCTTGAGCAGTAGGCCTTGAAAACTTCACAGTAATTCTGCTAGGTGACTTTAATGCAGTGGCGGCTCGTCAGGTGACTTAGGTCAGTGTTCCGCAACCGGTGTGCCGCGGCACAATAGTGTGCCGTCACAAGGTGAAAGGTGTGACGCGAACTTTTACCTATTATTGTAATAAATTAATTGTCGATTTTAAGTAAGAGGTGCTTGTTTATTCTTTAATACATGCTGATAACTGTTATATTTTCATAGAAATTAAATGTAATTTATTTACTCAATATTGTTGTTATAGTTTGCTTAGCTTATCTTAAGTTATTTGTATTCTCGCCTGAAATATTGGGCCGGTTTGATGGGTTACAGGCGGCAAGCTTTGTGTTCACCGCAAAGAAAGCCGCGTAAGACTTTTAGCAAGCCTTTTAGCGGCCTGCACCAATCATACAATAGAGTTTACGTTCAAAACTCTAAACGTTCTAAACTCTATTCAAGAGAGTTCTTTGTAACACCGCATCTTTTGTGTACGGCTGGCTGTACGTGCTTTTAACTAAAATTGCGGGGATTAGCAAAAATTTCCCTCTCTTTTATTATTTTATTGCCTTGTTTTGATATTTGTGCATGTTTGTCGCCGCTTCTTAAACTTTATTGCTCTTTTCCTTCGCCGAACGACCGACACATTGTCAGACAACAATTACAGTATTTCAGTTCAGTTCTATCACAGCTGTGCTCTGCAGTAGTGCGAAGATTGTGATTGCTACACCAATCTTACTATTTTCTATTACAGTGTTATTAAACTATTTTTTTTCGATATGGATAAGTTCCTTGTACGGAGTGGTCCGTCCTCGAGTGCAAGTAGTGAAACCATCGAGCCCGAAAAAAAGAAACAGAAAGTAGTTCACCGGTAATATAGTGATAATTATTTATCTTACGGGTTTTTTTGGTGTGGTGACAAACATGCCCAATCCCCGAGTGTGTTGTGTGTGGTGAAAAACTCAGTAATGCTGCTATGGTTCCCAGTAAATTGAAACGACATTTGTCAACAAAACATTCCTCTCTGTTAAGTAAAGATGTGAATTATTTTCGTCGGTTGTTGGAATAAAATAAAAAACAATTGACACTCATGACTACGTCGGTACGTGTTTCGCAAAAAGTACAGGAAGCTAGCTATAAGGTAGCCGAACTTATCGTAAAGGCCAAAAAACCACACACAATAGCAGAAACGTTGTTAATCCCCGCGTGTAAAGAAATGGTAAAAATAGTCCTGGGTTTAGAAGCTGGTACTGAAATTTCAAAAATTCCTCTCTCTGCTGACACAATCAGCCGCCGAGTTAGTGACATGTCCAGTGACATCGAAGACATTATGAAGGAGAAAATAAAGAGCAGTCGAAAGTTATCACTTCAGATCGACGAGTCCACCGATATTGGCGGTCACGCACAACTTCTTTAAATATTTCTTACGACTAATGAATATGTGGTCCGTAATGAATTAACATGGGAGGATTGCGTTAGTGTTTGTACAGACGGAGCCGCTTCTATGACAGGCCGAGTGAAAGGATTCGTGGGTAAAGTACGCGAAGTAAATCCTAACTTACGAACCGACCATTGTCTCATTCACCGCGAAGCCATTGTTGCTAAGTCTTTGCCATCTCCTCTGAAAATTGTGATTGACGAAGTAGTAAAAGTCGTGAACTTCATCAAATCGCGCCCCCTAAATTTGCGGCTTTTTAACGTTTTGTGTCAAGAAATTGGATCAGAGCACACTACACGTCTGCTACATACAGAAGTACGATGGTTATCTCGAGGTAAAGTGTTAACGCGAATGTTTGAACTTAAAGAGGAGGTACTTGCATTTTTGACTATTGAGGGGCATGAGTATGCGGATTTATTTGCAGATGATGAATGGGTATCTAAGTTAGCATATCTTTCCGATATTTTCGTACACTTGAATGAACTAAACAGAAAAATGCAAGGTAGAAACGAAAATATTCTGACTAGTATGGATAAAATTCAAGGATTTATTAATAAGTTAAATTTGTGGATACAGACATTTGAAAATGGATCGTGTGAGATGTTCCCAACTGTATGGCCCCTTGCTGACGATAATAAGGTGTTGATGGACTTAATTAAAGAACATTTAGTACTCTTGCAGCAGAATTTCAAAAAATATTTTGGAGAGAGTGTTGAAGATTTTGACTGGGTTCGTGATCCATTCATTATGGATTCGAAAAATCTTCCGAATAATTTAGGCTTACAAGAGGAACTGGCAAATTTGAAAGCAGACAGAACATTGAAATTAAAATTTTTTGAAGTGCCTTTGGAAATATTTTGGTTGTCAATAAGCAGTGAATACCCGGCTATCTCCGAGATGGCAGTTAGTGTGTTATTACCATTTTCAACTACATATTTGTGCGAACTGGGCTTCTCGACGTTGACTGAAATTAAAACATCAAAGAGAGAGAGAGACTCAAATCCATCGATGAAGAAATGAGGCTTGCTTTGTCAACGATTCCGCCACGAATCAGCCGTCTGTGTGCAGCTAAGCAGGCTCAAGTATCACATTGAAGGTATGAGTAGAGTTATTTACTTTAAAATTCGTATTTTCTACAGTGAATTAAAGTTAATAAATTGTTAATAAATGCATGAGTCTATTCCTGTTTTATAATAATAATAATAATAATAACAACAATAATGATGATAATAATAATAATAATAACTAATTACTTAACGACGTAATATTTCGTAATTATATTAAGATTCATATGATTTTGAGGGGACAGACATTTTGGTGTGCCGTGTTGAGTCTAGGCCCGTCTGGGGTGTGCCGTGAGTAAAAAAAGGTTGCGGAACACTGACTTAGGTGAAGCGCTGCTTCACCTAAAATAACTGGTTCAATGTGTTTTTTTTTACACAAAATTATTTTCAATTTTTAGTCTATTTTACGTTTACAAATTTTTTTTTAATTAAATTTTGTCTGTATAATAATTAAAATAACATTTACAAGCGATGGAAATAGGTTACAGAAGCTGAACTTCGCTGCGATCACATACAAGCCTACTGGTGGCGGAAAGCGCTGAGATCGTAGCAGCAGCTTTCTGTACCTCGAAGGCTGCATCAGTTAATACGTCACTAACAATGCTCGGTTTATGACGGTTGCCATGACAACGTATGGGTACTCAACATTCCCCTCCCACACACATGAAGCAGTGTCGTTGGCTGTTTCTCAGTGGTGTACGTGTACACTGTACAGTGCTTTACCTATCCAGCGCGTTTGTTTTGTTTGTTGTTCGTGGTGTGTGAAGTTTTTACAGAATGTTTCCTTCAGATGATCCGGTATGTGTTTTATTAGAAACACCATTTTCAAGATGGAATAATGATGATAAGAAAAACTTTTTAAGCTGTGAAAAACCTATGCCTATATTGAAAGTAAATAAATTTGCAAAAATAAAGGACAAGGTGTACAATCACAACTTTAAACAAAATTGGTATACAACGTTCGAGTGGTTGTGTGGTTATTTAAATAAACTTTTTTGTATGCCCTGCTTAATTATTAGTGTTAAATCAAGTGCGTGGAATAAGAACGGCTTTGATGATTTTGGTAACGTTACTCGTGCTCTTTCCAAACATGAAGGTTCTTCTGAGCACATGCGTTGTGCATTGAGTTTTTCAAAATTAAAGACAAATTTTAGTACTATCAAGGATGCTGTGAAGGAAAATTCTAGGTTGTATATTAAACACTTCAATGACAATGTTCGGCTTAACAGACGTTTCATGCATCTTCCTATTCGTGCAGTTCTTTACTTGGGTAAACAAGAATTAGCATTTCGCAGTCACCACGAAGAGTTATCATCTATTAATCGCGGAAATTTTAAAGAACTGCTAGAAACCTTCGTATCGATAAGCCCTGTAGATATTCAAGAATACTATAACAAAATCTCACCCGTCTTTGCCGGCAATTCTAAGACTATTCAGAATGAAATAATTGACTGCATTTCACAATATATTGATGAGCACGTCGCAAAGGAAATAGAAGATAGTACATTTTTTTCAATTCAAGTGGATGATTCCACAGACATTGTCCACAAATCTCAATGTAGCATCATAATTAGATACGTTATTCCCGGAGCAAAGCTGGTGGAAGATTTTTGGGATTTTATGATGTCAGTTCCAGTCGGACTGCCGACACACTGTTTCATGTTGTGTCAAGGTCCCTCGAAAAATTTGACTATAAATCAAAACTTATTGCCCAGTGTTTTGATGGTGCAAGCGTTATGTCAGGAGAATTAAATGGTCATCAGGCAAAAATCAAAGAAGTAGTGCCACAAGCAGTTTTTGTTCACTGCATGGCGCATCGTTTGAATTTAGTGCTACAACAAAGCTGCAACAGCATTTTGAATTGTCGGATATTTTTTTGCGACTGTTAATGGTTTACTCTCTTTTTTCCACAGTTCTGCTAAGTGAACTTACGCAGTAGACACAGTCGTTGGAAAACGAATCCCAACTTCCGTTATTATGTGATGGAAGTCTAATTCCAAAATTGTGAATACTATATACAACGAATGGGATTCATTAAAAGAAGTAGGCCTATTCACTAAAATTGTGAACGATTCAAATTATGATCAAACATCAATTAGGCAGAGTGATGGCTTCTTAAATAAATTTAATGATTTTGAATTTACGCTTTTGGTTGTCGTTCTTAACGATATTTTTGGAGCCATGGATGTTCTCTTCGATGTGCTACAAAAGAAGTCATTTGACATTAATTTCTGTATCTCTCAAGTTAAAAATACTCAAACACTCATAAATAGCAAAAGAACTGATGATGCATTTATGAAAATTTTCGATTTAGCTGCTTCAAAAACAACAATTCCAACTGAATACCATGAGTTGCAGAAAAGAATTACACTCACACATGATCAACTTTTTGAAAAATACAAAATTCTGTATTATGAAATTTATAACCTTTCAGTACAAATAGCCACACGTTTTAATGATATGGAAAAGCTTCAGTTTGTTATATTAATGGGTACTTCAATGTTCGTAACGTATTCTGAAAACTTTCCCACAGATGCATTAAGTAACTTAAAGGTGTGCTACCCTAATCTGTTTACCGATTTCCAAAGACTTAAAAACGAATTACAGCTTATTTATGAGGATAAGCAATACAGACAAATAGAACCACTAAATTTTATGGAAATTTTAGCTGACAACAGGAACATCTTTAAAGAAGCTTACACACTGTTTTGTTTAATAGTAACTAGTCCATCCACTAGCGTTTCCATAGAACGAAGTTTTTCTTGTTTAAAAAGAATAAAATCATACCTGCGCAATACAATGACAGAGGACAGACATACTAGCTTATCAAAAATTTCCATAGAAAAGGAACCGTTAAACGAATTAATTAATGTACAACCATTTTATGACTACATTATCGACAAGTTTGCATATTTGAAAGAGAGGAGAATTGACCTTGTGTTCAAGAAATAAAATGCAAGCCTGTAAGTACTTACTATTTTTAACTACTTTATTAACATACTTTTCTTTTGTCTCCATATGTTATTCATGATTCCAAAACAGGAAGAAAAATATTCACATAATTGAGGGGGGGACCTGCCACCGATTCTGCTTCACCAATCCTCGAACCCACGAGCCGTCACTGCTTTAATGCTCAATTGAGTAGAGAGAAATAATTCAGTAACATTGTTGGAAACTATCCAGCTCAAAAAGAACTAATAGGAATGGAGAAAGACTAATAGAACTGTGCAAAACAACCAATATGATAAAGAAATCTACAGAATTTAAACATCTTCCTAGAAAACAGAAAACTTGGATCTCACCAATTCGCAACCTAGGTGAATTCCAAATAGATCGTGTAGCAATATCTAGAAAATCCTCAACAGAAATTCAAAATGTCAAAGTAATAAGAAATGCTAAAGTGGACTCAGACCACTATCTTTGTAAAATTAAAGTTAAACTCCAACCAAGAAACACCAAGCGACAAATGAAACTAGAAACTGCCAGATATAATTCAGAAAAACTCACGAATGTGCCAAGTTTTACAGACAAACTGGAAGTACAAAATCCTGAAAATTGGGAACAATTGAAAGAATCCCTAGTTCGAACAGCCAAGAAACAATTCTTCTAAAGTCAGAAAACATGCTTGGTGGAATGTAGAATGTAGTGAAGCAATAACAGGAACAACAGACCTGACAAAACTGGAATGTGCACAAGAACATAGAAAACAAAATAAACTTTTTACAAATCAGAAAGGAAGCATCCAAATTACTAGGAATATTAAGAGCAGTTATGACAAAAATCAGTTAAATAAAATTGAACAAGATTTTAAAAAGAATAACGCAAGGGACGTTTATAGTATTTTACAAAACTTAAGTAAATACTTCCTCCAACCATCTGCTTTAAAGACCGGAATGGAAGAACAACATACAATAATAAAGACAACTGTGATATCTTAGCCAGTTATTTTGAAAACCTACTGAATGGTCAATGCCCTAAATCAAGATTCAGTTTTAAGCAAGTGCATATTCAACATTCTGATTCTCTCCCTCCAGATAAAGAAAAAATCATTGCAATAATTGAATCTCTAAAAGACAATAAGGCGCCTGGGGAAGATTCAATCATTGCTGAACTTTGGAAGCAGACAAATGATAAATGTCTAAAAAATTGATTGAAATCACTCAAACCTTTTGGACAACTGAGGAAATTCCTGACAACTGGACAATATTAATAATTCATCCAATCCACAAGAAAGGTGATAAAACAGATGCAAATAACTACAGAGGCATCTCACTTTGCCAGTTACCTATAATATCTTACCCAAAACATTATTGTTCAGAACAGAGGAATAACTTGACCCACAAATAGGCGAATACTAATGTGGCTTCCAAAAAAGTAGGTCATGCACAGAGCAGATTCTTAATCTAAAGTCAATAGTGACATATTTGAAAGGAAGATCTAAAGATTTTGTAATTACTTTTATTGACTTTAAAAAGGCATATGATTCAATTGATAGAGAGTCATTGTTCAAAATACTTAATGAATTTGGCTTGGATAATAAAACAACAAATTTAATCAAACAAACGCTGATGAATACCTGCTGCAAAATGAAATTCATAGGTGAAATTTCTAGACAATTTGAAATTAAACCATTATTCAGACAAGGAGATACACTGTCACCGTTGCTTTTCAACTGCGTTCTGGAAAAAGTAATAAGAGAATGGAGAAAATCATTGGAGGAAAATCATGTCAGCCAGGGAATTAGACTAGGCTACAGCAGAGATAACCTGTCAATAGATTGCCTAGTGCTTACTGATGATCTAGCAATCCTGTCAGATTCAGAACAGCCATTAGACATGTGGAATTGCTGATAGAACAAGCCAAAAGAGCGGGTTTACATATTTCTTTTGAAAAAACCAAGTTCATGACAAACATCAAGACAATATCCAAGAAAATGAAAACTCGATATGGGAAAATCTATGGAACTGACAAACTCAAGTATCTCAGAGAAGTTATTAAATAAAATGTCTCAGGGAAAGAAGCCATTAAAGCATGCGTTAATAAGATGAAAGTTGCTTACCATTTAACTAAGGATACACACAACAAAAAATCAATATCCATTAATTCCAAACTTAGGCATTATTCAACAGTAATTTGCCCAGAAGCACTTTATTCAGTTGAGTGTCCGACTCTGAGCAAGAAAATGATGAAAGAACTACAGAAAGTCACAGAAAGGGAAATATTTTTAAAAATCTTGGGCCAAAAAGATGGATAACAGAAAGAAGACGCCACAATAATAAGCTGTTCAGAAAATAATAGATGTAATTAGAAAAAAGGATTAATTTTTATAGGCATATTCAAAGAAAGAATCCTCACAGATTAACAGGGAAACTTTTTAACTATTTCAGAAAGATTGAAATGTACAACATATGGTTCAAATAAACTGAAAAAGATATACAAGAACCCCAGATTACTCAATAAGACATTGAAGAACACTTACCATTAAAAAAATTTGTTAAATGTCCAAGGTTTTCAGGAAACCCCCAAGAAAGAAGAGGTCAGGTGCCACCTAGACAGACGAAAGGAGGGAGAGACATCGATCAAGAATGAAGGAGATATGGGAGAGGAGGAAGAGAGAGGAGAAGAAGGGAGATACCAGTTGAACAAAATGTAGTCCACAGTGGCTCATACAAAAAAAAAGTTAAATACAACATTAACATTTGTATAAACTTCTTCTTCAGCGGCATGACAACCCTTTACTGAGTCAAGGCCTCCTTTAACAGCCCCCGCCAGTTGTCCTGGTCAAATGCAGCTGCTCTCCAGTCCCGGGTCCCAAGGATATAACTGCCTGGCTGAGAGACTGATAGGTTTCTGCACATAAACGAGTTTGACAGATGGGATATGTGAATTCTCCGATCCAACCCCAACCTGGAGGACCAGGAACTTTGATTTCGGGGTGCTCTTCCCCTAGAGAGTTACTTTTACCTCAGCTGACAAGCTCTCTCTGCCCGGTCGCAATAGGCTAACTGACTCACCCATGTGTGTAGCCGTTGGGCTACTATAGCCTCCTCTACCTCCACACTAGATGCACATTTTGCTGCCAATGTGCGCCATCCTGCCAGACCAGGACCCAGGATACCCCCAGACTGGCCTGACAGAACCCCCATCTCTCGTTTACTTACCGATCCACTCCGCTGAAGGGATTGCTTACCACAACCTTGTAGTGGATTGCTCGGCTTAACAGGGGCCACCGACGTGTAGGTATAAACCTACAAAGTAAAAATTATAAATCACCTTGAATGATTTTGCTCTGTAAATAGTTTCTGATTCAAAGAAGTCGAACAGTTTTGTTAAAACTTCAGAATTCCGATCTGACGATGAGCTGAGAAGCTTGAAAGCGCTAATCGGAATAATTTGTCTATAGTGTGTGCAACAGTGATCATTCTGTTTAAAACTTCAAGCTTTGTTTCTTTCAATCAGGTCAGAGGTTACAAAGAAATTTAATCCTGAAAATAATTATTATATTAGTATAAGACATTCATAGGATGAATATTTAGGATGTCCTATACTCAGTTAAATGAATAACTGTTCTTACCTCAGTGTCACAGTTAACCGTTCTCTCGTTGAAACACTTCTCCTGTAATTTATATTTCCTTTCTGGATTTTGTTCTCAATAAGAGCATGAAGAATTATGAACTGATTTTCTGACATGAAAAAGTACTTTACATATCATTCAGGGAAACTTTTCAATTCCTCGCACAATTTATGATATTCTCCATACACCTCACACCTTGATTTATAGGATAACCCACCTTCTACAACTACTTAATTTTTGCACTCTTTTTAAAAGTAAATAGGCAGCTAATGCCTTTTTCTGCCTTCTAGATAACGTTCCTTACAGAAATCAGAAATTATACTAACCAAACGTGATAGAGCCCCACTTTATCGTAGTCTGTGTACGGCCTCTTTCGTTGCAATGACTTATGTCAGGGGGTCACACATGATTGCATACATCCATCCATTATTGCATGGCATGGCATCGTACTTGGTCTCTTTCTTGCCTAAACATCACAGCAAACATAACCTCCTAAAATTTCTAAAGTGCCATGTTTCAAAAATTTTTTAATACTAAGAAAATTACACAACCTATCAATAATATTTTTTCATTATTATTGTAAACAAACTAACTTGAAAAGTAAACAGAAAATTTTATATCGATTATAAAGAGAAAAGTGCAAAATTTAAACCAAGGTAATTATTACTTTTCTGTTATAGCTGCACAAGAATAATTTGAAAAACAATACAGGCAGCATTAGAAAAGTATTGCACTGAAATGGCTGGTAGTCAAAGTGTTGATGCAACAGATTACAACATTAAATTCAATTCTTTTAATAGTGTAGAGTTTAGAGTCTGCTTGCAAAGTCTGTAACACATTTGACAGCTAAATATATACACACAGAAGTGCATACATTAGGAATGTGACAGTACAAAATCCTTACATAATTAAAACTGTAGTTTATTGTGTGAGTAAAGCAAAAGAATGAGGCAATGTTGTTAATGTACTTGAAGTTTTTATTTTGACTAAATACAACAATTGTGTTAAAAATAACTAATTATATCAGTTTCTGTACAGAGGTAAATAATATTTCCATGTATCTGACTATTTATACTGAAGAGTTAAGATACCCAAATTTTTATAGGTTATAAATGTAAGTATTGTTTTTACTTGGTGCCTTTTATCTGTTATATGACTAGAATACCATCCAAGTTGACTAAATGGCATTCTCTACACTAAAGGTTCCACAAGAGGTCATGATAGCCAATTTTTATCATTACTATGTGCAATGCAGTCAATTGCAGGCTGCGACACAAACCAAGTAAACATTCCCTCTCCAATTGGTGAAACAAGAAATCAAAGAGAACTGTAATTAAAAGTGAATTTTGTGAAAAAATAAAACATTCCAATGCTTATGAAATATATCATTCAAATTACGATGCACTGGTATTTTGAGTCTGATATAAAATTGATGATATTTTTATTCATATCACCTTATCATATAATAATATGAATTAACAATCTTGTATTAGTGGATTCTCAAATATAGAAACTACTTGTAATACAATTGATAAATGTTTTTGACCCTTTTGGTTCATCTTCAGATTGGAAACAAAACCACATTTTTTGTTTGACTTTATTTCTGATCTGAAAACGAGCTGAACTGCTTGGAAGCACTTATCGGTAGTATTACAAATATTGGAGTGCAACAGGTAGTTTCTATATCTGTCATATCACTCAGTTGACTGTTTTAGTAATGTTATAATTACACAGCTCATATTGTTGTATGAATAGTATGTATTAAATTGATGCATGACAGAAAGTGTCCTAATTTAAAAAAATATTTAGTTTACTTGTTTAATCAAGATTATTCAATATCTTAATAGGGAAAGAAAGCAGCACTTTCTTACAAGATTTATCATTAAGAAATTGTAAAGTCTAAATTTGAATTTTCTACCTAAACACTTGATCAAAAATAAGATCTAAAAAAAAGTTCAACAGAACCTAACAGACTTTGTAAAACAAATATATATCTCCCCAAAATAAATGAAACACCGTTTCTTGATGTATGGTAATATTTCCATGGCATTATTATATTGTAGAAGTATTATAGAAATTACTGATCAGACTATATACACTCTCAGCTGTTACATTGTAAAATACCTCGACATTTATAATAGTGTAGATTCTAAATATAATTAATTCACTACTGACTCGGAACACAAAGTTTTGTGTAGGTAAAAATGTATAAGTTTTACCTTATAGCCTGAACCGGTTTTTGCTTTTATTTATAAGCGAAAACCTTTTAAAAATAAAAGCAAAACGGTTCAGGCTATAAGGTAAAACTTTTACGTTTTTACCCATAAAAAACTTTTTGTGTTCTGAGTCAGTAGTGAATTAATTATGTTTAGTTAAGCAACGGACACACCATGGACAACGAAATCCAAGAGTGTTAAATATTCCATGGATATTTAACTGAGCAAGTACTTAGAATTCTTAAATATCCACATTTTTTATGAATTCCATTAAAATATTAAGTTCTTCACTTTCTTTTTTTAGTACCACAAAATGCTCGATTATTCTATCAGCAGCCAGGCCATTTTTGTCACACACTATGCCACAGCTGAGGTATAAATATCCAGGTTTTTATGAATTCCATTAAAATATTAAGTTCTTCATTGTCTTTCTTTAGTAACATATTCACCACCATACCACATATACCACACTCAAAAGTATAGTTACTTTAGATTAGATCTGTGATTTGGTGTGGTTTATCAAAGTTACTCATGAAGTATTTGTGCGAACATCTGTAATTAGTGACATGTATTATTTTCGCATGGTACTATTAAATAGTTGGATTTCGTTGTCCATGATGTGTCCGTTACTTAACTAAATATCACTATTGCATTAACGACTCGGAACACTAGGTTTTTTATAAGTAAAAGCATAAAGTTTTACCTTACAGCCTAAACCGGTTTTCTCCTTTATAAGGCTTCTTCAGAGGCTCTGAAGGAGCCTTATAAAGGAGAAAACCGGTTTAGGCTGTAAGGTAAAACTTTATGCTTTTACTTATAAAAAACCTAGTGTTCCGAGTCGTTAATGCAATAGTGATATTTATTAAATAGTAACATTTATCGTGTGTTATATTACTGTTTGTTTGACAATCATAAGCTTGAAGAATTATTTAAGAGTGTTTATTGCTGTTTAATTTATTTAAACAATAATTAATATTCTGAACAACAATTTCTTCTGATGTCAATTATTCTATTTCCACTACTGAAATACAGTGATCTGTACGATCACTGTATCTATAAATATTATTACGTAATATGGAACATTCTACAAGTATCTCGGCTATCCCTGCAGAGCCCAGCTGTAGGCCTACTGTGTGTGTGCGTACATATTGCTGCTACTTTGAGATGAAAGACAATTACATGACACTTATCTTGCATCAACAATCGAGGCTAATCCAGACTGTACCGGTCAGCGCACTGTGTTCAAGGACACTGTTACTAGTGGATTTGAGAAGACCTGTAATAGGCGCTTGTTTAACATGTCATCCAAAGTGACAAATTATTCTGGCATCTCAGTGGGCTATAAATATAAGGATTAAATGACAGTGAGTTCAGTTCATGTTGGGTGATTTACTCAGTGCATCTCACGTGGTGTAGTAGTGAAAATTGATTATTGTGTGGGACTTAATTAGTTGACATTATTATTGATGTGGACAAATTAACTTGAATTATTGTGTGAGTATAATCTTGTTGAATAACTTGTTGATTTCAAACTATTTACTGTGATTAAATAAACTGGTGATTAGTGACTTAATTGGTGTCTTTATTTTGTTTTCCACTGTACTATACGATGATCAGTGAGACCGTAGTAGCAATATTATAACTGTCAATGCACACACACACACACACACACACAAATATCCCACTTATCAAAATTTGGAGACAAATTTTATTATTATCCATGTTTCATTAATAAATAAATGACGTAACATAAAAAAATTGTAAAATAACCATAGAAAATGTGGTTTGATAAAACACAGAAAACCATGTAATTTTAAACTGAAATAATAAAGTAAAATATAACACTACCTTACTATAAGTTAAAAATATATTAGTTTTATCAGATTGTTTTTGTGTACATAGAGTTAATAAAAATGTGGATTTGTGAATATTTAGATTAATAATTGATTTCTAATAAAGTAAAAGTGGGTTACAAAAGAAACGGTTTGGAATTTAAAATTAAAGCACCTCCTTATATTACATTGGCAGTTTTATCCTCTGGTTAGAGAATAACCAGACTGCTAGTGGGGCTCATCCAGGAACACACCACATACAGCTGACTATAGGAGAAACAGTTGTGCTTAGGTTCACCCTATCTTCAGAGACTACCCCTAAGCCTTGTTGATGTCATTGCAAAGGAAACTTTCACAGGGAACTGTAGGTGTTTATACTGGAAGGGGTAGTCCAACATAATGAAGGGGATATGGAAAGTGAAAACAGTTTCACCCTCTCCACAACCTGAGGAACCTGAGATGGCATTGATTACATTTTATCGAGTGACTTGATATGAGCTGGTGCTGTTGCAAAGTTTAGGCATGTTCAGGTTTCTAAGAAACATTACTAGTGTCCAATCTTGAGAGTGAGGCAGTGCTGCTGAATGCCTGGAGGGTTGAGGGTGTACAGGATCTTAACAGGATAATCCACTGCATTGTCCACCTCCACTACCAAATCCACTGACTGGTAAGTCACCATCTTGGTAGTGAATCCCTCTTAGAGCAGGTCATTGATATGAGCTGTTATGTCATTCTTACTCATTAATATCACTTTCTCCCTCAACCAAGATATCTTTGCTCAGTCTTTCAAGATTAAAATATACACCTCACACTAAACTCTGAAAACCAGGCTACATGGTTATCTCCAATGTTTATTTTCCCATTCCTGTCTACCAGTTTGCTGTCTCCAGTCACCATAAGTAAATCAGCAAACTCCCCTGCCCACAAGTAGGTGTTCAGATGAACCCTCGTGTTTAGTACGAGAGTGAGGTCTCTCGTTTTAGGTCAGAGGCAAGCGGACTTAAGGCAGGCTTTGACTTCATCATTGCAAGTCCTCCATAGCAAGACAGGCAATGTTTTCCCGAAGTCCCCTACCAACAGTACATTCACTCTACCCAGCAGACTCTTATTGTTTCTGATGCCCTGCAGTCTTGTGTCAAGTGCCTCAATACATCCTCTGTGGGGCATAGTGAATTTATCCCACACAATCAACACAGAGACTTGATGAATTTTTATATATTACTGGAAGAGTTAACACGGTTTTAATAAAACGTCATTTTGCTAACCTCGTCTCTTGTTTCTTTATTAATAGCAGAGTAGCCAACATAACCATAAAACATTATACAAAATCATTTTGATATTATAATTAAATATTGTAAGTAACATAGGCTATATAAAAAGTACAAATATTTAACACTCTCCCTTAATATTAAAATGTTTTAAAATAAAGTACAAAAGAAATTGCCTGCATAATTTGTTAGTTTTAATGATATTGCATATTGACTCTAATAAAACAAAATAGCCTACTTTAATTTAACTTACAATAAGGCGACCATGTATTTGTTGCTTCTTTTTTAAACAAATTCATAATAATGTCATAGCCTATCTAATGAAAACATTTTTTTCAGTTTTTAATCTTAGAAAAATACTATTTACAAAGTTTTTTTTTCAAGAATGTTTACTAGCTTACATAATTTTAAGCAAAATGTTTTTAAATCTTTCAAACTTGGTGTTTGATAATGGTTTGGTAAACACATCCGCTAACTGATTCTCTGAACAACAGTATTTGATATCAAATAATCCATCATGAAATTGTTCACTCACATAGTGAAATCTGACATCTATGTGTTTGCTCTTTATACTCAATTGTCCAGATTTTATTAGTTTTATTTTTGTTTGTCAACTCCTGGATGAATGTTTTGATGTGTTTGATTTGTTTGCAGCATTCAGCAGCAGATATATATTCGGCTTCTGTTGTTGATCAGGCAGTTATGGGTTGTTTTCTAGAACTCCATACTATTGGTGCGCCTCCTAACATTACGACGTATCCACTAGTACTTTTTCTATCTTTCACATCTCCTGCGTAATCTGAGTCACAAAGTGTTTCAATTTCTATACTGTTTGATTTTATTGCAGGAAAAAAATATTCCCAGATTTTGCGTTCCTTTTAGGTACCTTAAAGTTCTTTTTACATTTTGTACATCTTTCTTTTCTGGTTTTCCCAAAAAACGATTTTCGTAATTGACAGCAAATGCCATATCAGGTCTGGTTTTTTTTGTCATGTAGAGGAGACTTCCAATGGCTTCTCTGTAAGGAAACTGTATTCCTTCATTGCCAATTACAGTAGTCTTCTCTTCTTGTACAATTGGAGTTGTTACTGACTTTTGTCATATTAAAATTAGTGAGTACTCGATTTGCATAATTTGTTTGTGTAATGTAAATTCCTTCTTTCTTTCTAGTTATCTCCATTCCAAGATAAGTGGATGGCTTTTCACTCCTTGTCATTTCAAAGTTTTCTTTAAGTTTTTCTAGTAAATTCTTCAGTTTTTCAGGATCTTTTCCCATCATGATTCCATCGTCAACATGAATAGCTAAATATAAGTCATTCTTGGTGTCTTTAAATATAGATTGATCTGTTTTGAGTTGTGTAAGTCCTTAATTTTTGAGAAATGATGTGAGTCTTTTATTCCATTGATTTGGTGCTTGTTTTAGTCCATATAAGGCTTTGTTTAGCCTACAAATGTTTCCTTCTTCATCAAATCCTTCTGGTATTCTCATATAGATTTCATATTCCAGTTCTCCATACAGGAATGCAGTTTTGACATCAAAAGTTTGAATAACAAGATTTTCTTGAGCAGCTAAGGAAAATAAAACTCTTAACGAAGCACTTTCAACAACTGGACTAAATGTATCTTTAAAATCCAAATTTCCATTTGTTTGTTCGCAGCCTCTTACTACTAGTCAAGCTTTATATGTGCTGTCATCTTTTATTTTGAAGATCCATCTGCTAGTTAGTATTTCTTTTTCTGCAACTTGTTTTTCATCGACTATCTCCCAGGTGTTATTCTTGTTCAAAGATTCTTTTTCATTTTTAATGGCTAACTTCCATTTTTCTTTATTATTTCCTGTCATACATTCATTGAAAGTAAGCATCACTTGTCCATCTTGAAGATTTTCTTCATATCTAGTAGGACGTTTAATATTTACCCTTGGTCTTAAATTGTAACATTGTTCTTGTTCATGTTGTTCATTTGTATTAGGCCTATCAGTTTCTAGTCCAATTTCTTCTAGGCCTATTTGATTTTCTTCATTCACGTTTTCTTCTTCAATGATTTCTTCCATATCTTCTTCTTGAGTACATGGTACTATTTCTGGTATTTCTTCTGCTTTTGATTTTACAGACTCCCTTTTGAAGACAACATCTCTTGATACAAAAATATTTCTTTTCACTGGATCCCACAATCTGTATCCATTCAGTGTGTATCCCACAAAAATACTTTTCTTAGTCCTGCTGTCGAATTTCTTAAGCCGTCCTAAAACTTTAGCATAAGCTACTGAACCAAATGTCTGAAGTCTTGACAGGTCAGGTGTCTTACTATACCATTTCTCTGTAGGTGTTGTATCTAATGTGACAGTTGGACTTCTATTGAGTAAATATGCAGATGTTAGGATAGCTTCCCCTCACATTTCTTTGGGTAATTCAGAGTCGAAAAGCATTGCTCTAGCTTTTTCCATGAGTGTTCGATTCATTCTTTCCGCTGTGCCATTTAACTGCGGCAAATAGGGTACTGTATAATCGATAACAATTCCTCTTTATTTACACCACTGTCTAAGACCTGAGGAAATGTATTCACCCCCATTATCACACCTTAATTTAGAAGTTTTAAGATTGAAATGAGCTTCAGCTTCATTAACATACTCTTTTAAAAATGTGAAAACCTCATTTTAGATTTTAAAAGATACACTTTACAAAAGTGAGTATTATCATCAACACATGTCAAGTATTACCATCATGCATCTGAGGTTCTATTGGACCACACAGATCAGAATGTATTATTCTAGGTGTCCCCGAGCACGGACAAAAAGGGGCGAAGTTCTAGACAAATGTGAAATTTTCCATTAAATATAGAAATGAATGTTTTCATATCTTAAAATAATATTTGGGAAATGTGTTCAATAATAAGAATACAAATTGATGCAAATGATCAGCTATCCACTATATTTTATAACAAAGTATTTACATATAGCATATAACAAATAAAAGTAAGACATTTGAACATAGTATACAATAATAACAATAACTTTTGAATATAATATACAATAATAATATATTTAATATAATAATAACAATATGCAGTAAATGGAAGTAGCATCTTGTTAAGATGACATATATTTTTTATAAGTAGCATCTATTTTGTATTACATATATTCCACAGTCTCTGTAATTCATTTCGACGTGCATTCATCAAATGACTACTGTTAATTTTTTTCAAACGATCGAAGTTAAATGATGCTTTCAACAGCAATCCACTCAAAGTTTTTACTCTCGATAATGCGACATAAGTTAGACCAACTTGGAACTCGTTATCACCAATGTCGACAATTGCTTTATCCAGAGTTATTCCTTGAGATCTGTGAATACTGATCGCATATCCAAGCATAACAGGAAACTGCATACATGTACAACTGATTCCACGCCGTTTAAACGAAGACGTAATAGCGACAATAGGGACTGAGCTTCCATAAATAGTCGGACCAGTTTTTTTTTTCAAATTGAACGAGAATGCATAATGGCATACGTTCACTATAAGCCTTGTATTCAAGAGAAGGATCATAAATTATATCAGTAATTGTGCCAAATGATCCATTCGCGAGACCCTTGGCCACCCAAAGATTTCGTCTTAAAATAATTCTGGCTCCTTTACATAGACGTAATTCAGCAGACAATCCTTGAGCTTCATCAGAAGATGCAGCAAGGGCTTCTGAGCAGTTATGTATAGCTTTAATCAAGGCGATCGGTTGTTCATTTTTTTGTAACTTTTCATAATTAAATTTATCAATATCAGTATTTTTTGCCATTATGCACACTGCATTTTCAAAAGACTTATCCCCAATATTATTGACAAAAAATCGAGAAGATAACAGTTGATGATCAAGCTCAGTAATACATCCATTCGAAATCCTATTAAGAGTTTCTCGGAAAGATCGTTGTTCATCTCCCATTTGTCTCATTATTTGTGTTAAAAAAAATACCTTTTTGAACTGTAAATATAATAAACTTGACTGAATAGTTTTAGCGTTTTTTCCAATAGTGTAAAGGCTATAATCACATACTGGAGGAAGTTGTGACCAATCGCCCACTAAATAAATGCAAAGACCTCCGAATGGCAGGTTGGCTAATTGTGGTTTAGCGTCTCTGAGTATTTGATCAACTTTGAAAAATAAGCTCAACCCAAGCATACTGGCTTCATCTATAATAACAAATTTAATGTCTTTGATATTTATCTTCAAAAGAAATTTTAGCATCACTGTTTAATTGTGGTTGAGCGTTTCTCGAAGGAGGTATTCTAAGAGCTGAATGGGAGGGTCTGTCCGTTAATATTATTCGCTGCAACACCTGTCGGAGCCATCAGAAGAGTAGCATTGCATTGGAAATGAGAGTTTATTCGATGAACCATCTCGTTGATGATACAACTCTTTCCTGTTCCAGCCTTACCTTGGACTATTGCAAGCTTATGTAAACAATTATCGTAATCCATTAGCTGTTGATCCAAAAAAGACAAAATGGCATTTTGTTGTTCATTGAAGTTGATATTCAAAGGTTCAAAGAATTGTCGAAGATTTACAATCGTTTCTCTACTTTTCTCAATGAAATCAGTCTTATCTTTTACATTTGGATAACAATGATAAGCTTCGTTCCAGTCATGAAGTATATCGATGTCACGATTACCAAGAGTAACATAGGCTGGTAGGTCATTAGGCATAACTGCAGCAATTGCCATCCAGTCTCTCTCATTAAATATAATTTTATTATCATTATTTTCAAATTAATCTTCGTCTTCCACTGGCTGTAAAGACATATTAATCTGCTGAGGTTCCACAATGTTACTTCGTTGATATGCACTTTTCCAGGTTTCATCCTTATTTTTCAAATTTTGTTCACAACGCCAGGGTTTGTGTAATATTAGCTGTTGTTTACAAAATAATTCGAAGCTTGATTAATTCAAGTTTTTAGCAACCTTAGGATAGACTTGTACTGTTTTATGTTTTCTGCAAATAACCTGTCTATTTCTACTTCCTTTAGAATATCTTTTAGCAAATTCTAACAAACTCATATCTTCCATATTTAGTGGTCTCTGATTGTAGAATTCAATAAATGATAAGGCAGTACCATCGTCTTCAGTTTTCGGAATAGCAACATAATTTTCAAGTTTAATCACAAGTGTCTGAAAGCTCCTCGTGCAATGGAATAATGGAAAACTCATAAGTATATGACAGGTTTCACAAGCTCCAATGTCTTTTTCGCCAATTATTTTCATCATTAAACTGGTGTACGCCTGGCGAGCCTGATCATCAGAATTTCGCGATTTAACGATTTCTTCAAACATTTCTAACAAATTTTTAGAAGTAGGTTCTGATTTTGAGGGCTACTTTGATATGTATTCAATTACATCATATAATGACGTAATAATCTGGAAATCGGTATTAGCTCTCCATGTTTGAGCAATAAAAGAGTTGAGTAGATTGAGTTTCTCGTCATTTCTCACAGGAGTGTACACCCAATTTCCTTTACTATCTTTCAGTAAAGTCGATACTTCTTGAATTGCTTTAGGGAATTTGAAGCGACAGATAAATTCGCGACCATTCGGTTTCAGACAGTAACCTTTTGAGCACTGTGTATGTCATTGGAATCGATTCAATAATTCAGAAATAGATCGGTCATCGTCAATTACAACATCACTTGATCTAATACGTGAAGGATGTATTGTTGCTGGTGGAATGGATGGCAATGGGTTGAACGCACTTACTAACTTATCGTAGTACGTTGTTGCTTCAAGCAACTGTTGCTGAGAAGCAGCATCAAAAGTTCTAGGATCCGGAGCACCAGATATCCAAATAAGACCGTGTAAATGGCATGAACCACGATGCTGAAATTCGAACCGAAACCAATAATCGAGAACTTTGTATCGTATGCATACAACTTTTTCAATTAAAGTAACAGCTCGAAACGTGAAGTAATTTTCAACAATTAATGGATTTGCATTTATGAGTTTTTGTCGTTGTTGTACAATTTGAGATTCATTCAATAATTCCTCTTCTTCGAAATTACAGCCTAGAAGACGTGCTAAGTCAGGCCACCAAAGGTCAGCAGCACTCAATGTTAAGAAAGCTGTCGGTAGTATATCGAGCTGGCTTATCATCGACTCTAATTCACCTCTCCTTTGGAACCAATAAGAATTAGAACCTCGTATTTTAGAGCACCAATAATATAAACCTTTTACTATTTTTGGATTGTGTGACATTGCATCACGTAATTGTTGAATATTACCATGAAAATCAGATTTTTTAGCAAATATTCCTCCTCGTTTGATTGCATCGTGTCCTTGAACAGTATTTAGTGCAAAAAATCAGAACCGTGGATCTTGAGCAAAACGGCGATCTTTGTATTCCATTAAAAATTGGAAATATTCTAATGGTGTTATTTTCATGTTATTAGGACGAGTATTATCATTCAATTCCGCAGAACCATAAGGAAATAATGCTGGAAAAGCCATATGTAAGAGTGATCAAGGACAATTTAGCGACGAGTTACCCGTTAGCTTATACCTTGACTGGGTACGAACTCAATATTAGCTCAAAGAATAAAATATTTAAGTTTTAAACAGTGCTAGTCTCGCGTGAGTGAAGATTTCCGCATAGAAAAGGTTTATCCATCCGGGATACTCCTGTGTTATCGCGAGGACACCTCAAGACGCGGGACGGTGCACGCTTAAAGCACCAAAAATTAAATAATATTAAATTACAGCCCAGTTCCTGTGCCCTGAGATAAGAGTAGACTGGTTATCGGTGTGTCGGCGTGCGTGCGTACAAGAGGAGTGCCAGCGAAGCGGGAGTGTGCAGAAAGGAGAAGACGAGAGAGGAGCATATTGCGGCGAATCACAGGACCAGCAGTGAGACGAATCAACATACTTGAAAACAACGTTCAAGTAACAAATTGACATTTTTTTTAAACAGATCAGTCGGATATTCAGAGAAAATTTTTGAAGTAAAATAAATATTTTTATGAATTGCAAACCATTTAAAAATTATGTTTTAAAATATACAACCTTGTTCCAGATAACTGACTATAGTGTTCTATTATTACTATGCCTAATATATGTTTTGTCGCATAGTAAATGGCGCTCGCAACGATGGGGCAGTAAACGTGCAAGAAATATATTAAATATAACCTGCTACATAGTATTAAATTGCATTAGCCAACCTGGTTGGCACGAGAAAATAGTATATTATAAAATTTTGTATTAGTTTTGAACTGTTGCATTTAGTCTTTAGAGTGTGTATTAATGATATATTGCATATACTCAGAAAGACTGTGTTTAGGTTAGAATCGTAATTTAGTATTGGAACGTTATCTGGAGTGAATTATCTTATTTGTGCATGTATAGGTTAAGGATTTATGTAGACATTGTGTTATATGATTTCTGACTGTTTACTGTGCATTGCGATAATATTTTAGAATAGTTGAACATTAAACGTTAACAATTAGAATAAGTGTGTCGTACGTAAAGTCAAGGCATTAAGATAAACTTTGTTGTGAGTTGTTATCGTTGTAAAAGATGGCAGAAGGTCTATCAGCTGATTTGCAAGATACACTAAATGCAATTTTAGCGAATATACAATCCGTGCGTGACGAAAATAGATCGACATTCCAAAGTGACGTATTGCTAGGTCTGATTCTGACGTCATATGGCGTGACCTCTGAGTACATAGTTCAAAGTTCGTGGAGTTATAAATAACTGTCTCCAGCCGTTTGTTTCACTGACCTTGACACTAATTCAGACGTTGTTCCTCCATAACATTTTCACATACAATTTATTAAAATTCCCAAAGTCTCGGGATGGTCATATCTGTACCGTTACAATACCCCCTCAATGAGAGGTTTCATGCCGAAGCATAAAAACTCTAATTGACACTCACATACTTCCTAAAGGGATCAGTCCGGGTATGTTGCCACAACCCCCTTATGTTTTATTAAAATCATGGGTAATTTAACCCCCTGGTCCGGTGACTGCGGCCACACCTGAATGACCTTACTGGACTTCCCTTTCGAGATCCCAACACCGCAAGGCCAGACAGGCACTTGACGCCCCTGCTCTGACACGCAGGCCAGCACAGGACCACCGCCACAGCATCACCAGACACTGAAACATGAAATCAAAACATCAAATAGTGGCCTTGTATAATACCATATCCCCAACTGATCTGGTTCCCCTTAGTTGTGCTGGTTTGCATTAAGAAGCACTGGTTTTCTTAACTTCTAACATATACATGGATACTGCGACAAAACATATATTAGGCATAGTAATAATAGAACACTATAGTCAGTTATCTGGAGCAAGGTTGTATATTTAAAAAAAATTTTTAAATGGTTTGTAATTCACAAAAATATTTATTTTACTTCAAAAATTGTCTCTGAATATCCGACTGATCTGTTTAAAAAAAATGTCAATTTGTTACTTGAACGTTGTTTCCAAGTATGTTGATTCGTCTCACTGCTGGTCCTGTGATTCGCCGCAATCTGCTCCTCTCTCGTCTTCTCCTTTCTGCACACTCCCGCTTCGCTGGCACTCCTCTTGTACGCACGCACGCCGACACACCGATAACCAGTCTACTCTTATCTCAGGGCACAGGAACTGGGCTGTAATTTAATATTATTTAATTTTTGGTGCTTTAAGCGTGCACCTACCCGCGTCTTGAGGTGTCCTCGCGATAACACAGGAGTATCCCGGATGGATAAACCTTTCTTATGCGGAAATCTTCACTCACGCGAGACTAGCACTGTTTAAAACTTAAATATTTTATTCTTTGAGCTAATATTGAGTTCGTACCCAGTCAAGTTATAAACTAACGGGTAACTCGTCGCTAAATTGTCCTTGATCACTCTTACATAAGCACGTTTCTGTTCGAAAAACTCGCACAGAGAGCACGTCCGTAATATTTGAGCTGCAGGATGGAACTAACTCGATATTCGTCGGCGGAGACGCAATCTTAATGGAAATTGGGGCCGCTGATTGGTCAAAACCTATCATGTGATTGATGGATAAAACTGATAGACAACTTCTTGAAAAGATTTGCAGATTTCTGCTGAAGCCGGTATAGATTTTATCTATAAATTTTCTGACTTCTAAAAGATAAGGAATTTATAGCAGTTGCTTTTTATTAACCAAATCCCTATTAATATATTACGTAACAAGTATCTGACACCCAGAAAATATAGCGCTATTTAAGGTGCTTGCGCTGCCCAAATCTCCGTTCGGTACGTTCATTTATAATGGAGTTATTCATAAAATACGAATGACACACGCACTCGCACATTTAACTCGCATATGACATGATCACAATACATTTATGGGCATTTGATACATAATAGTCTTTTACCCAATTCTTATTTCAATACTTACATCTAATTTACATACTCAAACAAAAATCAAATTTTATCTTGTCTACAACGTCATAAACCTGCTATATCAGCATGTAGTCCTTGGTACAATTTCCTTTACTGCAATGTTCTATCGCAAGAATATCCCCTCCTCGGATAAAAAAAATTTGTTTACACAAACTTTATTTTAACCATAAAATAATACCATTTCCTTTTTTTTAACATATAATCAAACTCAAAATAAATAAATAAATAAATACTCCTTATTACACTAAAATATTTTCTTCCAATAAAATTTTGACATCTGTCAGTTCCAATATAAATAAATATAAGCACGAGGTTGATAATCTGTTATCAAGGGGTAGAGAGATAAGCTAGTATGAACAGTTCATGACGTCATAATACCTACAGTCCAGTCGCACACTTCTCAACATATTTCCCACATGGTTCAACCAAACATGAATTTACACAATTTACTTATTTTAACAATTACTTTATGACACTCATTTTTTAATATATCCAGATACACAGTAGGTCCTAATCATGTTATTATTTTCTATGTTTTCATTGAATTTCTGATTCTGACTGGTACCTTTTTTATTATTATTTTTACTATGTTTTATCTTGGGTTATGTTCGCGATTTATGACTACATATCTTGGGTGAATTTTGTTCGCGATCCGGTTTTTTCCATTGCTTATTTCTATATTCATTTTGTTTTGGTGTATTATTGATGTTTACCTTTGTGTGTGTACTGTATGTTTCGGGATTCCCGTCTACATTCTCCCATTTTGTTATTAACAACAGCAGGTCTTCTAATGTTTTGATTCCTTGTGTAATTACAGCCACTTGTATTCCCCTGTTGAAATGATGTGCTAGCTTGCTGGCAATTTCAGCTTCTGATATTACCGGCTCCAGGTGTTTCGCCTTGGCTACAAGCTGGATTAAGTATTTCTCCTTACTTTCCTTACCTGGAGTATACTTACCAAACTCCAGTTGTACGCGTACTTTCCGCTGGATTTCGTCGTTCCAGTACCTTGCTTTAAGTGGTTAACCAGATCTTCATATACCACAATTTTATCTTGGACAATCGAAAACCATTCAGCCGCTGTCCCCTTTAACTGACGCACCACCCAGTTTATTTTGTCAACATCGCTAAGGTTGTCAGCGATGTGCTCCATATTACGCTGGCATTGTTTAAAGAACTGTATGGGATTTTCATGCTCGAGGCCATAAAATTTCATGTATGTGTTGATGTCGCCCTGTGCTTTGTATATATAAGTGACCTAGTTTGCGAGTGGAGTAGTCTGTTGTATTTGTTTTACTTTTTGTTCTAAAATTTCTAATTTGTTTTCACAGGTGTCTGCGCTTGCACATGTTCTTCTACTGCTAGCACACGCGTCTCACATTCTGTTATACGTGTGTTATTTAATTCTATTGCGGTCTCAAACTCCACGCAGATAGATTCAACCTTTTCTGTTATTTTGCTCTCGGCAGCTTCGACGATAGCTTTATTTTGTTTTGCTTGCTCGTGTATGGCAGCGAATATTTTTTTATTTTGACTTTTACTGTCTTCACGTAAAATTTTTAAGTTTTCTTGCAATATTTTATTATCTTCGCGTAGCTGTTTATTATCATCCCTTACTGCTTGTATATTTTTATTATTTTCGTCACGCACGGATTGTATATTCGCTAAAATTGCATTTAGTGTATCTTGCAAATCAGCTGATAGACCTTCCGCCATCTTTTACAACGATAACAACTCACAACAAAGTTTATCTTAATGCCTTGACTTAAGCGGTCTTCCTTGGAGCCTGATGTGAAGGCAGCCGTCCGGTGTTCGGAAGCCCTTCCACCTAGGCTTTATGGGCTCCTCAAAATCCACAAGCCGGACGTCCTGCTCAGACCGTTTCGTCAGCGCCATAGGGTCTCCAAAATACCATCTGGCTAAACACTTGACTGAGCTTCTCCAGCCACATATAGGTGTACGGAGTCATATGTGAGGGATTCGACCCACTTTCTTGGAAAGCTCGGTGGATTATCGTTGCGGCCTGGAGACATAATGGTCAGCTTTGATGTGGTTTCGTTGTTCACCATGGTGCCCGTGGATAATGTCCTTGGCCACTTAGCTAACCTTTTTCCGGCAGACATTACAGCGCTTATTCTAAAAACTACCTATTTTCAGTACGGCGGCGAATTCTCTGAAATGATTGATGGTGTGGCCATGGGGAGTCCACTCAGTCCTGTGGTGGCGAACTTTTATATGGAAAGTTTCGAGCAGCGGGCAATTCATGTTTTCCGTTGAAACCGAGGTGCTGGTTCCGGTATGTTGATGACACCTTTGTTATCTGGAGCCATGGAGAGAAGGAACTCGGCAGGTTCCTGGCACACCTCAATCAGATTCACCCACGGATACAGTTTACCGTTGAGAGGGAGACCGACAATCAGCTGGCTTTTCTGGACGTGTTGGTCCTTAGAAGGACCGATGGCAGCCTCGGACATAAAGTTTATAGAAAACCGAGCACACTAACCGCTATCTCCATAAACAGTCAAACCACCATCCCAGCCAGAAGAGGGCGGTGTTGAAGACCTTGGTGGACCGGGCTAGGAGGATATGCGAGCCCCGGTACCTCGATGAGGAGCTGCGCCACCTCGAACTAGCGCTGCTGGCTAATGGATATTCCGTCGGGGAGGTGAGACGAGCGGTCCGGCCGAGAAGAACAGCCAGGCCGGAAGTGGAGTCACGGGAGACCGTCGGTTTCGCGGCCTTGCCCTACATCCATGGGGTGACGGACCGCATTGGTAGGCTGCTCAGTCGGCACGGTGTGAGGCCCATATTCAAGCCGACAAGGAAGATCCATCAGTTCTTGAGGCCGACGAAGGACGTCCGAGACCCGCTGTCATCGTGCGGTGTGTACGGAGTTCCCTGCTCATGCGGCCAGGTATATATTGGTACCACGAAGCGCAGCGTCCGCACACGCGTGGGTTAACATAGCCGTTCCTATAGATTGGGACAGCCGGAGAAGTCTGCCGTAGCTGAGCACGTACTCGCCAATGCCGACCATCGGATCCGCTTCGATGAGACGAAACTCTTGTCGGCGATGAGTGATTACTTCCCTCGCCTTCATATGGAGTCCGTCTTGATTCATAAGCATGCTGCGATCGCTATGAATCGGCGGGGCGAAAGCATCGCATTAAGTACTTTATGGCATGGCGCGATGCGAGCCTCTCACACACCTTCTTGTTTCTGATTGGCCGTTGATGAATTTCTTACCTGTGCGGGGGTTGAAATTAGCAAACAATTAGCACAGTAGCATCGCGGGAAATCACTAGCCTTCCCCACAGTACTTCGCGGAAAACAACTGAGTACCTAATGGCATAGCGTGGTGCGAGCCAATCATACACCATCTTTTTTGTGATTGGCTGATGGTGCCATTTTTACCTGTACGTGGGACTTTACTGAATTTATAAGTACAGGTAGCATGCCAGGACAACTTCAGCCTATACCACAGTACTGTGGGCCTGTACGTGAACACCCGACGTTCAGATTTGTATACCACTGATGATGGCAGCCATTGGAGCTGCCGAAACGTTTGGTTTTGTAATAAGCCATGGACCACGGCCAAACAGCCCCGATAACATGTATCAAAAATTTACAATTATTATTTCTGTTTCTATTTCCCCCAAAATATCCCTGGGTGGGTTACCCGTCCCGTTACAATACCCCCTCAATGAGAGGTCTTATTCCGAAACATAAAAACTCTCATTGACACTCACATATTTCCTAAAGGGATCAGCCTGGATATGTCGCCACAACCCCCTTTACATTCTACTAAAATTCATGGGTAACTTACCCCCTGGTCCAGTGACTGTGACCGCACCTGAATGACCTTACTGGACTTCCCTTTCGAGATCCCAACACCGCAAGGCCAGACAGGCACTTGACGCCCCTGCTCTGACGCGCAGGCCAGCACAGGACCGTCCCCACAACATCACCAGACACTGAAACATTAAATCAAAAATATCAAATAGTGGCCTTGTATAATACCATGTACCCAACTGATCTGGTTCCCCTTAGCTGTGCTGGTTTGCGTTAAGAAGCACTGGGTTTTCTTAACTTCTAACATATACATGTATATATATATATTTAACATAACATGAAAGATTTCATCTTTTACTATCAACGTTCTGTATGCCACTCTCTTGTTAATTCTTATTCCAAAATTTAAAATATTTCCCTGATTCCAATCAGAATTTAAATAACCAATTCCCATTACAACATTACAAATATCTGTAATTTCCCAAATTACATCTCAAATTAATTAAATTCATTATTAAAATTCTCTTGAACACATTTAAATCAACTACATAATAACAAATTATTTACTTATATCTTTCTCAAAAAATCGTTAATCATCTTCATAATACTCCTCAAATCAACATAAAAATCATTTAATTATATCATAAAATCAATTACACATTCTATACTATCAACATAATTCCCTTTAACCGGTTCATTTTATCCCATTTACAGTAATCATCAACTTCCTCCTTCCACACACACTATTTCCCCCCTGGACTGTAGCGCCCAGTTGCCCTCCACAAGGACTGAGGCGGAAGGGGTGAACACTTTTTTCACCCCCATTCTTGCTTTAGCGTTACATAAACTTTAGGGTACTAGTACTCCTACTAATAAACTTATTGATATCCCCTTATCGGTCTACCACCCATACTTAGGTATGTAGCCGTGTTCAAAAACAAAATTCTTAGATTCCCCTTTGTTCCCCGTTAAATTTCTCTGTTAAACCAATTTCATAGGCAACCAACCATGGTCAGTTTACAATAAGTCTGGCCACAACTCGTTGTCTTCCAAAACCACGGTTTGGGCTGGTAAGGCCGGGACCGCCCGAAATGTGGAGAATCGCTTTTAAAACATACTATACATGATTTAGATCCCTACACTTACATAATACAACATAATAAAACTCATAATGAACATTGCCATTTTTACATCAAGACAAACATATCAAATTTAAGTTTGACCAAAAATTACACACCTTACAAATTTACCTTAGTTTTAAATTCTATTAAATCTTTCACTTGTTACATTTATTATTACATTTCAACTATGAATTTGTTTTTAGCATTTTCATCATCAATTGGTTCGGGTGATTCCCAGTCATTCATAATGATTTGATTTATTGAATGGGCATTTAGATATAACCTTACTCACCTTCTTCCTTCTAACAACCACTAACGGATTTGCATAGGGTGACACCAATCTCTCAATAATATACCCCTCCTACCATTTATCTAACTCTACTTTAATCATTCTCCTCTTACAACAAAGCACCTGATACCCTTTTTGTACATAGGATGTGTGTTCCCGCACCACCAGCTCATTCCTTTATCAGTTCCTGGCCCTTCCAGGTAACTCCGCAACCCTTTTTAAACGTTTCACCTCCCGCCACAACGCCTTGCGTTGAGGACTCCTTACAACTCTACCCTCACTACAAAATGTATGTACCCTGCTCTCACCTATTTACTCTCCACTTTCATCACTCTCGCTTTCTCTACATACATTCACTCTTGCTACTGTGTCCCTACTACTGACCCGTTTCTGTATCACTTTTATCCCACAAATTCTTATTTTGTCTAATACCCATTTAAAATTAACTCTGACTGTCTTAATGCCTTATTGAAATAATCATCACCCAAATTCCATCTTTTACAACATTTTACATTAAGTTAATCATTGAAAATTACATTAGAAAATTCATAACTACCTCAAATTAATTTAATCACCTTATTTAAATTCTTTCAAACTCATTTAATTTCATTATTAAAACATTTTACTTTACTTCTATTTCATTATAAAATTCCTACCTACATGTGGTCAATCATTCAATCAAATACAACATGATCACTATCATAGACTCAAAAATATAAACATTCATCACAACAAATATAATGTACCTAACCATATGTAACTTCTGATACCTTATAATAATAATATAATTCAATACCTAAACACATGTTTAATCATTTAGTAGTTATTATAAAATCTAAATCTCAGAAAAATCATTTAAATTTATCACCAAAATTCTTCTGTACAACATTTTAAATTAATTAATTAATCTCAAATTATTTAATTCAATCAGTTTTTTTTATACTAAGTTACTTTAATTACATTATAAAATTCACAATTACTCTCATTATTTATTTAGTCTGGTAAATGTTATTATTATTATAAAATCAATTCCTATCACTTACATATATGGTTTACATAAAATACAGAGTACACCATAATCTAATACACAAATACATTTGACATCAACACAAAAGTATATACAATCCACACTATTATCTGTTATAGTTTACCACAAATCATTTCATAATTCAGTCAATTCAAAACCCCCTACACACATAATTAAATGTTCATGAACAATAAATGTTTAACCACCATCATCGAATAATAATCTTGTCTTACGTCTACACAATTCATTTTTAATTAAATACATTTTGTTATTATTATTATAATAACCATCATCATTAATTTTATCCATTATATCCAGATAGTATTTAACATTATTGCATACTATTAATTCATAAAACCTGTCGACATTTGGTATGGTCAATTCCCCTTTAGTATTATCTGTTACGATTAAATCCTTTATCATTTCTTTAGTATAGTAATCATCTACTAGTAACCCCATCGTATATACAGGTAAGTCATCAACATTATTATCACCTCTTGCTGCACTAACCACATCGCAAGGTAAGAATTCAATATAATTATCAACTCTCTCACTATTCATTCTCTCTCTCAATTCTTTATAACTTCTCCTAACCTCAAACAACTCTATTTCCCCCTTTCTCTCAAAATCGCTTACACAACTCCACCTTACTTTCTCTCTACCATTCCATGCAGAGGGTACTAAATCTTAAAAACACCTCCTGGCTCTTCCAGGAACACCACAAAAACTCAGGGAACAATTTTAAAACTCATCGTTTTCCACTAAGGGACTCTCGCTCTTCCAAAACACTTGTAAACACCTTGGTTCACAATAAACCCGGGGAAAATTTACCCTCTGCAACCCCTCTACCTGTAAACTCTCTTTCCACTCTCTCTCTAAATTATCAACACTCACTATCTCGCCATTAATTTCTACTTCCACTAAAACTTCATCACCACTATTAATTTTCACTGTATCATCCTTAAATACCCCGTTTTCAACTATCTTACCACTACTACTTGTTAACTCATTTTTATAACTAACACTTACCTCGTTAATTATTTCTTCGTTATTTTATCACCATTATTCTCACCTGTATTGACACCATGGTCGTCTGTTACTTCGTTATTTTCGTTTTCGTTACACTCACCTGTGTCATCATTATTTTTGACACCACTACACCCACTTACCTGTTTTAATTCAACTTCTATATTCTCTTTTAATCGACATCTATCTTCTTCCCGCTTCTCGTCTCGTTTATTAATAACATCCTTTAGTTTACTAAAACCCTTATTCATCAGTTCCTTCCTTTCATCAAATTTTGTGTTTTACTCATCAAAACGTTTATTTATCAGTTCCTCCCTTTCATCTAATTTTTTCTTAATCATTTGCAACACATTCATTATATCGGCCAATGATGGACCTACCCCATTTTCCTGTACCTCGGCCATGTTCAAAATTATTTAAATAATACTTCTTAACAGACTACAACCCTCTTCATACACACTAGTTACACATATTAACTCACCATACCCCCTACAAAACATCAACACCATTATATTACAGTGAGCAAATAATTCACCAAATACATCACATTACCAAAACATAACCCCATATTTGCGTCTATTTTTACGTACATACAATTTTTTTTTATTTGCCTCAAACAACCATTCTGCTCCCTTAAGTAGGCCTATATTTACATAAAACTTATTTATGTAAATGTCCCTGTTCGGAAGCGCCATTGTAATATAATTTTATTACATTATTTATATACTTTCACATAAACACTTGTTAGCGTCTAACTCATTTGGACGCCATCTTGCCTGGCTACCAACTATACGAAAAAATTGTACTTACCAGGGTTCGTATAGCGAATTTGGTGAGAATGGTTGTTGAAATAATAACAATCCACTTACTTAAGTTCAATCAAATTAATATTTATTAACATCTAGAAACAACATGTTTTTTATGTTTTGATAAATTGGCCATTTCTTTCTCTTTTATAGTTGCATGATTTTAAAATGTAGAAGTTAACAACGTTTCTTTAACAAAATTGACTTAAAATTAAATTAAAAGAATTATAACTTTTTTTGCCACAAACCAGCACTTCTTGGTTATTTATCAAATATAGATATATCCATACCCACACACCCACCCACCCACACACCCACACACCCACACACACACACACACACACACACACACACACACACACACACATACTTTCATCCCGTACATTTCCCTTAATTTCCCCATCCCTTTGGGCCCATTATATTTCTGTATATTTTTATAGATAAGTAATTTGGTTGACAATTAAAATTTTTCTTTTATTTATTTATATAATTGAGAATTGATCTATGTTTGTTTGTCACTTATCTGACCATCCTCCGCACGACTCCTCTTGTATTACGCACACCTGATTTCTTCTTATATTTTTTCTTTACACCTGACACTGTTATTTCATTTTCTTTTGAACCAAACTGTTATTCTGATATTGTCGTTGTATATTACATTATTATTTTGTTGTAAAAACACATTTTTGTACGGGCGAGACGAAAAAATGTACTTAGCCGGCGGGCGAGAGAACGGCCCACGTCCTTCGTCGTTAGATGTTAATTGCCGACTGCCTTTGTTACATTCAGCGCAGAACGCTGTCGACACTACGTACACGCCTTACATTCCTGTGACGTCAGTTGGGTTTGGCTGATGACGTCTTATTTTGCATTGTTTAACATGCAAAGTTCACAGTTCATGTAGTTAAAAATAACGGTCTCCTGCGCTCGATTGACGACCTTGACATTAACTCGTTCACATTGCACACTTTGTTTATGATTTCCAAATAAAATTTACAACTATTATTTCTGTTTCTATTTCCCCCAAAATATCCCTGGATGGGTTACCCGTCCCGTTACAAAATCTCATCTCAATCAACTGGACTCTACTGGACGTTCTAGTATTCTGGTTCTAGTTCTAGTACACTGATGGTTTCATTACAGCTAAAGAGTATGTGTCTTATTGAAGGATTTTGATTTTGCATTTCTGCTGAAAGTTTGCAGACATATTTTTTCTCCCAACACTATTCAACATTCTTCAAAACAAAACTTAAAATGAGAAACAGTAGGCCTACATAAGTGGATGATTTCTCACCATAGTACATCCATAGTATGGAAACATCTTGAAAAGTTTCATAGAAAATTAGGAGATGACAATGTGAAAGTTCATAAGAAGAGGCATTGTAAAAATGAATCACTAAGTCCAAAAATCGAATATCTGCATCTCTACAATGAAATGTGGACACAATGATTGTGTAAATGGTGGTAAGAGTTCAAAATCTCAAAGCTGAGCTGTTAAATAAAAAAAAATCAGTGATTCAAAGGTTGATTTTCTAACATCTTGCTTTGTCACTTGAGTTACAGTAATTGTTTTCAGTTTTGGCAATTTTGTAGAGTAAAATCGTATTGGTTTAGAGACATCAGACTTTTCAAACTAGACTATGTCTGAAACATGGGCAATACCTAAGGGGTGGGGTCCGGGCCCCCAAAATTTTCTTGGCTTCCTCGCTGCCCCTTGAAATGTGAACACTGTAGTACATATCTGTTAAATGTCAATGCAGGCAGTCGGAAAGGTTTTGAAAACAAAAATTTGATGATTGCAGACAGCAGTTCATTACATGTGTATGTGTGTACAAATTCTTCAGATGTGTAAAGTAAAATTCTTAAAGGCTCAGATACACAGTAGTGACAAGAAAAAAATGTAACAACTGAAAATTTATCTGCTGTTCTTTAGTTACGCTCAGAGGCAGATTTACCATTTTGCTGCCCATAGGCAGATCTCTGAGAGGGGGAGTGTGTTTATGGGTTTAATTCAATCCTTCATATTTTCAGTTACCCTAAAATTTGTTCTTTATATAATATTTTCTTCTCAAGTTTTCTTACTACATTTCTATAGAACAATTTACAAAACATACTAAGAAGAGAACAACAACACATTAAATGTTGTAGCCATATTTATTCCAAAACATTTTAATTGAAATTAAAATGTAGCAATTTAATACAATTTTGTATACAAGTTGGTACAAAATTAAGAAGATAAAGAGAGTTGTAATAATAGTCCTTGAAATAAGTCGTAATTTTTTGATGGCCAAAATTATTAATATCTGTCAGGGCCATCTTTTTTAATAACTCTCTTTCAATGGACAATTTAGACAATGAATACAAACGATCTTCTCCCATGTAGATAATTTTTTACTCTTCTGAGCCACGAGAACCCTCGTTCAGCTGAGCAGTTTGAGGCCGCAGTACATACAAACATCCGGAAAGTAATGTCCACGTTGGGGTAGATATACTGGAGCCCATCCTTTCGAATTATATGGGAGAGCTTCACAAGTGTAGACCTCTTATTTCCCTCCTCGGCAGGTTGAAGCTCAATTGGCACTAGAGTTGGGTATGAAATTATGCTACGCACACAGTCTATGACTGTTAGCAACTAGTGGCATCTATTGACATTCACTCACGTCAAATTACAGAGTCGGTAAAGGATGTTCGAAATTTGAACGTAAACGAATTAATAGTTGAATAATTAATTAATATAATGGAAGTATCCCATATATAATGTATGTAAATGTAATTATGAGAAAACGATGTAGGGCCTACTTCATATACACATCAGAAGTAAATGACGAACTATTCTCTTTATTTAATGAGCCTAGTTAATAAACAATATATATTTTTAAAAGTTTCTTATCACATTGAGACGAAATGGAGCGGCATTTAAAACATCTCTTAGGTATAAAAACAAGACAATGACCTTTACAAAATTTGCCGCCCCTCAAATTTTGCCGCCCGTAAGCAGTTGCCTACTTTGCCTATGCATAAATCTGTCTCTGGTTATGCTACAAATTAACATTTAGCAAAATGTACAAGTTGGAAAAATTAGTATTCTCCCAGTACCAACTGCATCTTATGAGAGATCATATTTGGGTTTTAAAAGGTCAAACCTAATTAAAGAACACAACATAAGATGAACAGCTCATCAAACCTCTCTTGAAGTTTAGAAGTTGAAAAGCAAGTAGTAACCAAAAACGTGACTAACTTGTATTGTTGGTAATATTGTTGTCATCCATGTTAATAATAAAATCAGAGTGTTTTAATATGGTAGTGCTGTTTCAAATTAACATGAGTGTAAATATTATATGTTTTTATGTATTTCAATAGAATATAGCAAAATTCTAGCAGTGATGGCTGGTGGTTCGAAATTTTGGTGGTTGCAGTAGTTGTTGAGTTGGTGCAGGAGAGGATGGGGGAGGGTGTAAAAGGACACATTAAACAGAGCACAGACCAACATATCTCCATCATACTTAGTGCTGTTGTATGGAAAAAAATATAAAGTTCCTGTTTTCCCCCAAAATAGAGCTGCTAATGATAATAAAATGATTCTATCAGTATGTCTACCCATGCCAGATTCCATGTTCCCACGTAGTCATGAATGATTGCTACAAGCATCATTAACTTTGCAGTAATCAAATACTAAATATGCAGATAAAAGAAAAAGATAAACAGAATCGTGCTTTTTATACCTGTACAGTTGTTTATTACCTATACATTTTATACGGTATAAAAGCGCTGTTAGTGGAACATTGCAGAAACTCTGCAACCGCCTAGGGAATGTAGGGCAACTGTGAAGAATAACGCACGTCCTCCCATATGCTTGTGTAGTAAGCTCTGCCATTTACTCTTCAAGTTGCAAGCGGCCTACAACCACCAGCATGCGCGCCACATTGGATTGTACGTCAACATTGCCGCATAGAATGTAGTACGTTTTCCATTAAAATTTATGAGACTTTTAGCTGGTTAATGATTTCGTATATTATTTTATAGTTTAGTTATTCTATATTGGTGGTTGTGAAGCACTGCAACCATAACACCAGTCGCCACTGAATTTTAGCACTATGAAAGTTTCACTGCTGACTAACAAAGATGTAGTATGTTACAGTGTGCATGCTTCCTATTCTTGTTGAAAAAACATGTGGTGCAGCTTTTAATTCTGTATATGAACTTCTATATATTCAGTTTGTCCCCCCCCCCCTTGACTTGCTGGAGCTGCCACTGGTCTGAAGTGATGAAGGTCTGAAGGAAAGAGGATTAGGAGGAAAAGTGCGCCACAAAAAGTATAAATATTATGTTATTTGGTATCAAAAATACCAGTAAGCATATTCACTGTAGAGAGCAGCTTCTGTTTGTGATGTACAGACACGTGTGATGTGCATAATACTAAGGACGAGAATAGGTTTTCCACACTTTCACTGTTATGAATTACTGTAAAAGCTTACTAGATGAATTGCAAAGCCAGTGACCCGTCTATGATACCTTTGCCAAGAATTTCCTTCAGAAATGGCTTGAATTAAAGTACAAATAAATGTGAGATTGCGATTATGTTTTTATTGGCTTATTTTATCCTTGTCAATGTCAGTTTATGTGAATCTCACAAAAAGGGAAAGGTGACTCAGGAAAAATAAATAAAAATAATATAAAATATTATAATTATCTTGTTGATTCATCCTCTTCATTCACACTACTTACCTAAAAGTAGAAAACTAAACACAGCTGAACAATTTGAAATATACAGACGTCACACACTACAACCAAACAACATATTAAATGATAAATTACATTATAAATCACATACACTATTCGATACACTGATCCATACACACAATTCGAACCTCAGCGCCAATCCCTTCCCACCATCAACCCCCACAGTAGAGGGATAATGACAGTTCAAAGCCACAAAGGAATGCCGCCTTTCTTAAAAAACAATAAAAAACACTAAAAAACATGATCTAAGAGATGACACCGCCACCGCTGGACCCGCAGCATCCCAATGGACCACAGCACCGCGAATTTCCACGAATAAATTTTTTTATTTTTTTATTTGGTTTTTTATTTTTTTAATTAAATTGATTTGCATATCAAGGGGGTGGGATGAGGTTCAATGGACCACCAGCATCCGTGAATATAATTTTTTATTTTTTTAAGAAAGCTGATTTGCATATCAGGGGGTGGTGTTGGGTGGGTGGTTTTTTTATTTCATATCAGTGGGTGGTGGTGGGTGGGGGTGGTTCCAACTCGATGCATTATAGTGTATATTAAAATATATGATCACGTGTACCAACCTTTGCATGAGTTCAA